>CM035425.1:12326450-13562700 GCA_020310875.1 Ceratopteris richardii | reverse complement strand
CCACAACAGCAATATCAGGCACCATATAGGCCACAACCTATCTTGGGAAACCAACCACCAGCTCCTGCCAACGTGATTCCAGTCAAATATGCTGTGGGAGAGGAAAATCCAAATAGAGCATTGGTGCCACTAACCCCATTGATACCAGATAATGACTCTCATGCTCATAGTTCAGACTATTCACATGAAAGTAGTCCACATGCTTATTACACAGAGTCACTTGAACATAGTGAGATTTACTCGTATCAATATGAGGCACCACCTATGGAGCAAAATTGGGAGCTAGAATACTCCAATGTCATGTACACAAATCCTAACCCTAGGCCCCAGTTGAGACAAATGAGACCATAAGCCCCTAGAGGATCTTGTTTCAGATGTCAAGGTGATCATTTCATTCGTGACTGTCCCCTCCCACCATCTCCGAGTCAAGGACAGGCTATCACAATACAGGCTTTTTGTCCTGATTGTGGCAAAGACCATCTCCCCAGAGATTGTCCAAGAAACCCCTCTAGTGCACCCAAGATTACACCTATCAATGTGGTAGGCTTAGTAGCAGATTCAAGTTCATGTAGTAGCAATGTGGCTCCTATACAAGCTGTCACTAGAGCACAAGCCTTAAAACAGGATAAACCAGTAGAACAATTAGAGTCGAGTGAATCAGGAGAACCTAGTAAGAGGAAAACAAGAACATGGAAGGATACCAGAGAGAAGGCCAATCGCAAGTGGAATAAAAAGTTATCGGAACTAGAAGAAAGCTTAAAAGAAGCGAAAACAAAAATACAAGACATTGCATCTCAAAGCCCATCGCATGCCGAAACTCCATCCACTCCACCTCATCCCACCCCACCACCCATTGTAAATAGGCCGCAATCAGGGTCTGTTCTTGCAGATCCAACCCCAGAAGGCTTGGACATGATGTTCAAGGCCTACCAGGCTCGTCTTCAAGAAGGGCCAACAACTGCAAATCTAGACAAGAGTTACCGTAGAGCGGATTTAGAGATTGAACGAATGAAAATGTGCATGAAAATGGTAGAACAAGCTCAAGCTATACTTGAGACTAGTCAAAAGTTCAATCAGACAAACTCTGTCAAACCAGATTTGCATTTCCAAGGGTTACTAGAAAGATTAGAGCAATTGGTAAACAAACCACAAGTTTCTTTACCTCCACAGGCTCAACTAGTTATTGAGAGAGGAAGCTCACCACCAATGGGAGCTTATGTTCCTAATTCCACGGATGTTGGAATGCCTCCTTCACAGTACTCTCAAGAGTTCTTGCGGGAAATACAAGAAGAGAAATGGGCCAAGGAGAAGGGTAACTCCCCTCCTATTCCTGAGATTGATGATCTTCATGATCAATTTCCCCAAGACATTCCATCTATTTACGGAGATGAAGCAGAACAACAAGAAGATGAAAGGTTAGATTTTGAATCTAATACCTTAGAGGAACTGCCTCAATTTCCAGGCCCATGGGAATCTGAATCTCTCCAGATTAGAGCTCCCACAATACTGGTAAGAAATGAAGACTCAGTGGTTCCAAGGAACACTGATGTCGTGAAGAACACTAAGGTTCAATGTCATCTCACTGTAGAAGAGCTGCTCAAAGCAAAACCTGAGTTATGGGATCATGTGAAGGATCAGGTCCCAGAACTTGAGTCCAATATGCCAAAAGCAGGCTCTAAGCAAAGGGTACCAGAGATACCTCTAGACAAAATAGGGGACATGTGTGAGGGTGAAGAAGGTAATACTTATCTTCCAATCACCTACCAAGGTTACACAACCAAAGCAATCATAGATTCAGGTGCTGGTGTTGCCATTGCGACCACCTCCTTGTGGAAGCAATGGGGCAAACCAACATTAAGACCAACTAGAATGAAGCTTCAAATGGCCGACGGTCATTTTGAAAGACCTCTAGGATTGCTCGAAGGGATAACTCTAACCACTTGTGGTGTGGAGTTTGAACATACATTTGCTATATGTGACTTTGAGAAAAATAACGTCTATGAGATGATCCTAGGAAGACCCTTCCTACGACAATTGCAAATAGTACAGGATTGGGGAACCAACTCCTTGTACTTGCAGCACTTAGGGGTCACCACCAAGGTCAATTTGAGGGATTACTCCTTCAGAGATGTACCACCCCTACAGTGGAATCCTATCCACAAAGCAAAAGAAGATTCAATCTCTGTGCATTCTGAGAGTTCACCTGATCCATCATGGCTGCATGAAGATACTCATTTGTGGATGTGCAAGGTCGCAGAGGAAGAGGAAAAACGCTTAAAGGCAAGAGAAGAAGGAACTTCGCCAAGAGATAGACCAGTTAGAGACCCAGCCTACACATCGATGATCTTTCCACATGAGGAGTTTGAGCCTCATGGATGGCCAGAAATCTTAGCCACCATGGACATTGCTGTCAATGAGGAACAATGGACACCTCATTGTGATGAGGAGGGTTATGACTCAGTGTTCATGTGTCAGCCCTTGCTAGAAGAATGTGACCCTAGTGATGTCATAGAAGAAGAAGAGAATGAAGATGATATAGAGTCCATTGTGATGGATAGTTGCTTTAACTCAGAGCAGCACTATCTAGAAGATATAGGAGTGTTCACCCAGAAAGAAGAAGAACCTCTCACAAGTATTAAAACGGTAAATTCGAAGGCTGGAAGTGAGAGCAGTCAAAAGAAAAAGAAAAGAAAAGCAGTGAAACAAGAAGATGAGGAATCATTGTTTGAAGTACTAGAAAACTTCAAGAAATATGAAGTTGACGATCGCAAAATTTTGGTACAAATGCCTAAGAGAGAGGCCATCATAGGAGAATCATATGATAATAAAGAAAAGACCAAGAAGATTGTAGTGACCATCAAAGAGAACGAAGAGAGATGCACATATATAGGAGATGACCTAAGTGTAAGAGAAGAAATGGAGCTTGTAGCTCTATTAAGGGAATATAGGGATGTGTTTGCATGGCACTATAGAGACTTGAAAGGGGTAGATCCAAGAATTTGCTCTCATACTATCCCCATGACTGTTGATGCCAAGCCCACCAAACAGAAGCCCTACACATATAATGATACTTATGCAGCCAAGATAAAAGAAGAAATTGATAGGCTGATTGAAGCTGGATTTATCTATGAGATTGAGCATACTGAATGGGTGTCCCCCATTGTAGTGGTGCCCAAGAAGAACGGAAAGTTGCGAGTGTGTATTAACCTTAAAAAAGTTAATGCCGCTACTATCAGAGATAGTTATCCACTTCCAATCACAGAACACCTTTTGGAGCGTGTTGCAGGCAAGGAAGTTTATAGCTTCCTTGATGGATTTTCAGGTTACAATCAAGTAGCCATTGCCCCAGAAGATCAACACAAAACAGCTTTTGCTACAGAGTGGGGAATCTTTGCATTTTGTGTGATGCCATTTGGGCTCACAAATGCACCTGCAACATTCCAATGGCTCATGTGTGATGTCTTCAAAGAGTTCTTGCGAAAGAGCTTAGAAGTGTATGTGGATGATTTATGTGCTCATTCCCAAGAAAGAAGGTTTCACATCCCTGAGCTCAAACAAATCTTCAACAAGTGTAGAGAATATCGAGTGTGTCTGAACCCAGAAAAGTGTGTGTTCATGGTGCGTCAAGGTAAAATCTTAGGTCATATTGTTTCTAAGAATGGAATCTCAACAGATGAAGATAAGGTACGAGCCATAGCGGAGCTACCAAGGCCAAGGAATGTTAAAGAGGTACAAGCCTTTATGGGCCATTTTGGATATTACCGTAGGTTTATCCACATGTACGCGATCATAGCTAGACCCCTTTATGCCTTGTTGTCTAATTTTGAGTGGAACGACGAATGCGAGAATTCTTTCAATGAACTGAAGAAACGTTTGTGCACAGCACCAATACTGACCACTCCTGATTGGAATAAACCATTCCATGTCCATGTGGATGCATCCAATCATGCCATCGGATGTGTGCTTGCACAACCCACAAGTGAAGGAAACTTAGATTTGCCCATAGCATATGCTAGTAGACAGCTCACTGCAGCTGAACGGAATTATACCACAACCGAGCGAGAAGGGTTAGGCATGGTATATGCTGTGAAGAAGTTTATACACTATTTATTGGCCAACAAGTTCAAGTTTTTCATTGATCATCAAGCTTTATTATATTTGGTCAATAAACCTTGCAATACGGGATGCTTAGTAAGATGGTTCCTCTTACTAATGGAGTATGACTTTGAAGTTGTTGTCAGGAAAGGTAGAACCCACCTTCGGGCAGATCACCTTTCTCGCATCACTTCAGGAGAGTCACCGCAAGGAGTGTCTGACGAATTACCCGATGCTTATTTGTTCAATTTAGAAGTTGTTCCTAAATGGGCAAATAAGTTGGTACCAGTCCTAACCTTTGGCCCTGCAAATAAGAATGTGAAAACATCACAAGAAGAAATTGTAAAATCACAAAAATATCACATATTAGCAGGAAGCATGTACAAACAAGATACTGAGGGTGTATTAGCTTGTTGTGTGGAGGATGATGAACATAGTAGTTGGTTGCAACAAGCCCATGAAGGAATGCTAGGAAATCATTATTCTAAACAACGAACATTGCAGAATTTGAAACGTTTAGGGGTGTATTGGCCTAGCATGGACAAAGAAATACATGAGTGGATCAAGAATTGTCCAATGTGCAGAGAGAGACCACCAGTGGAGCATGCGACCCTTTATCAAGTATCATTAATTCCAGATTGGAGTGCTCCATTGGTAGAGTTTATGAGATCGGGAAGATTACCCAAAGAGGCCAGTCTAGCAAGAAGACGAAGCATGGAGCAAGAGGCTCAAGGCTATGCCTTAGTAGGAGAGAACCTATACCGAAGAGGCAAAGATGGTTACTTAAGACTGTGCGTTCATGAATCAGACTATTTAAAGGTCTTAGAGACTGCACACAGTGGTGTTGCAGATGGACATTTTGGTCCTGACCGAGTGATCAAGACCATTCTATTCTCAGGACTTTGGTGGCTGTTGGAAGCAGCCAGAGGCATAGAAGACGCGGAAGCATGTAACGACAGAGCAGGGAGCCAGTCGAATCTTTTTTTCAAAGAATTACGTTTTCAAATACTTTTCAAAAACCTCCAACAATGATTTTTATCACTATTGTAACATATGTAACATAGAAAAACCCTTTTCTTAATTTCTAGCTCCATTTTGTGCAAGTCGAGGAGTCCTCGAGCTTGAGGAGCTTAGGTAGAATGCGCGTATCAATTTTCGTTATTTTTAGACACCATTTACCCTTTCAAATAGCATCTAGGACCTATTTTTTAACTATGCCGGTCACTAGATGTGAAACCTGTCAAAACTAGTCTAGAAACTATAAAAAGAGCTAGAGAGCTCATTTTTGAGGTTAGCTTGTTTGAGGTTAGTGTGAGCTTAGAGCTATTTTGAGCTTGTAAGAGTGTTCTTGAGTAATAGAGTTGATTTCTCCCCTTCCATTGTGTCTTGCTTGTCTCTTCGTAGTGTGTGTGTATGTGTGTGTGCATTTCCATGCTTCTCACCTTCACTCTCACTTCATCTCACGTTCACGATCTTCATATCACTCCTATCTCTTTCGCGGATTGACATTAAGGAGGTGGAGCTTCTTAACGTGGTTCTCACCATTGTGCTAGAGCAACACCAAATTTGGCGCCGTTGCCGGGGATCGAGTTTAGGACGAATGTGTGATGGTAAGAGTATAGCAAGAAGTGGCGTTGGAAAATTTCAGTTTTTGTTGTTGTTTTTACTTAGTTTTTAGTGTTTTTCACCTCCCCCACACTCCATCTTCATCACCGCATCATCATCTTCATCTCCAAAAAAATCAAAAAATTCACCATATCCACCCATTCTCCTCATTTCCCCTCATTTGTGCATGCGAGAGAGTGAGAGAGAGCTTTTGTGCTTGCATGTGCTTTTGTCTTCTTGAGTTTTGTTGTAGGTACAGTGCTCCAGAGCATCAGGAAAGCTTGGAAAAGGTAAAATTTTCAGTTTCTGTCAGAGATTTCCGTCTGTGTCAGACCATCACGATGGTCTGCCAAGTGCGGAATTTTTGGTAAGCGACCACACCACGGGATAGGCGACACAAGCGCACACACGAATCCACAGACGCATCTGCAAAAATCACATTTTGGTGGACCATCGCGACGGTCTCAGACCATCGCGATTGTGTCACACCATCGCGATAGGCTCACGCCATCGCGACGGCTCGGCCGGACCATCGCGACGGTCTCACGCCATCGCGACGGTTCATTTGGACCATCGCGACTGTTGCTTTAGCACAATGGTAAGTACCACGTTAAGAAGCTTCACCTCCTTAATTGTCAATCTGCGGAAGAGATAGGAGTGATATGAAGATCGTGAACGTGAGATGAAGTGAGAGTGAAGGTGAGAAGCACAAAGATGCACACACACATACACACACACTACGAAGAGACAAGCAAGACACAATGGAAGGTGAGAAATCAATTCTATTACTCAAGAACACTCTTACAAGTTCAAAATAGCTCTAAGCTCTTCTCTACTTAAACAAGCTACCACTAGCTAGCCTCAAAAATGAGCTCTCTAGCTCTTTTTATAGTTTCTAAACTAGTTTTGACCGGTTTCACATCTAGTGACCGGCATAGTTAAAAATTAGGTCCTAGATGCTATTTGGAAGGGTAAACGGTATCTAAAAATAACGAAAATTGGTACGCGCATTCTACCTAAGCTCCTCAAGCTCGAGGACTCCTCGGCTTGCACAAAATGGAGCTATGGATTACAAAATGAGATTCTCTATGTTACATATGTTACAATTAGTGATAAAAATCACTGTTGAATGTTTTGAAAAGTGATAAAAAACATATTTGTTTGAGAAATTGATCCGACTGGCTCCCTGCTCCGTCGTTACATGCTTCCATGGCGTCTATGCCTCTGGCTGCTTCCAACACCCCCCTCCCTCTCGCTTCTGTCGTCCCTGACAGAACCTTGTTGTGCGGTCTGTCGGATGTAGTTTTGTAGGAGGTCGTGAGCGAGGGTGTGCTCAGATACTCGAATGCCTCGGGCTAGGTCTGCCTCGAGCTTCTCCCAATTAACTGGTTGTGGTTCATCTGAAGGTGGGAGTCTGTAATGCGTGGAATACACCAACTGTTCACAGGCAAATAATTGCAATAAGTGAGTCGGCCTGCTGATGAATACTTCAGAGTGGTATTCCCAGAAACCGGTTGTGAACATCTCTTCGAATGTCTGCTTGTAGCACGCCGGTAGGTACTTTATTCTGCAGTGCCAGGCATAACACACTCGGAGCGATGGCGTCGTACTCATATCATATACCAGATCGAAATTGCCATGCTCAAAGCCCGGGGTGTTGACATGTGGTGCCTTGACGCGTCGGAAGACTTTAAAAATCATTTGCATCATGTCAAAGATTTTGACAGTCATATGCGCTGCTATATCATCCATATGCTTTAATCTAGGGAGCCAGTGGCGAATTGTAGCCATCATGTAGCCAATAGTTGGTAACTCAATGGGTGGCTTAAAATAGGGGTAATTCAACCAGTCTTGGCACTGCTTATTGTTTTGTACCTTAATAGCAAAGGCAGTCCAGGAGCGGCGACGTGGCACGGGTCCCCAACATGGGTTGTATTTTAAATGTAAAGGTGCCTTAACCCATGTGCTCATCATTTCAGGGTACTCCTGTAAAAGACGTGTACGCCAATCTGGTTGATAAATAGTGCCTTGTTGCGCATCTAGTGGCAAGTCTTCAGGCTCAAATTGAGTTGCATGTGATGGCTTCTTGCCAGTTCGCTTCTCTATGGCCAGCTGGTATTCGGCCATTAGCATGAAGTAAGGTTTGTATTGAAGCTCATGCCCGAATATGTACCTGCGTGGGGCCAATTGAGCAAAGTAGGGAGATTGCAAAATTCTCTCTTCGATCATGGCCATAGCATGTAGCTGGGCCTCGACTCTGGCTGAGTGGGTTCTGCCCATTTCCTCCACAGTCTTCATCCATGCGGGAGTTGGAAGTTCATACGTCATCTGGCCTTCGACCGTGACTTGTCCGCCTGGGATGGGCTGTGGCTCGTACGCCTCTTCAAATGTTTCCTCCACCGGAATAGTTATGTTCTCGTCGTCAGCTGGGATCTTCGGTGGGGAGTCGGGCTGTGGTGGCGCTTCATATACGTCAATTCTGGACTGGAGAGTGATTACCTGGGCCCGTAATGCGTTGAGTTCGTCGAAAATTTCAGGGTCCACAGGTGCTGGTAATTCTACTTCTACTTGTACTTGTTGTGTTGCCGGTTCTCTGAGTTGTAGTAGCTTGTGATCTTCCTTTAACTTCTGATGCTCTTCGTTCATCCGATCATAGTCCTCGAGCAGTCTAACATGGTCTTCTAGCAACATCTTCATTGCTTCAGATGGGATTGCCTTGAATCTGCTAGGACTTAAGGGTTGTTCTGGATGGTCCAATGCCGCTTCCAAATTCTCTCTATTCTGCTCTTGGAGTCTTTGGTTCTCCTCTTTTGCTGCGGCTAGGTGTCTTCTTAGTAAGCCCATGTTTCGTGTTAGCGTTGCATTTCGGACTGTCTGGGCTCTTAATAAATTATCCAAGTCAGTAGTGGCTTCCTTGGTCTTTTCTTCGCTTTCTATTTCCAATTTGTGATATGCCTCGCGTAGTTCTTGGTAGCGGGTGTTCAGAGAGGCATTCTCAATGGACAATGAATTAAGTTGCGACTGTAAGTCATTGGTTGTCCTCTGCAGCTGCTGATAATTATCACCAAGAGATGTGAACTCATCTCTTACTTGTGTCATACACATGAACATCTGTCGGAATGCATTATCTACAGTGGGTGATAGTATTAACGGGGTGCTAAATGAAGATGCAGTTGGTGTAGATGCAACGGGAACGGGGAATGGGGATGGGAAGGTGGATGATGTAGTGATTGTTGAAAATTGTGATGTGCCTAAAAATGTTTGTGCCGTGAGTGAAGGTAGTGATGGTGCAGTGGGTGGTGAGATGTCCATGTCGGTGGACGTATCTAGTGCGGTGATCATGAATATGGGTGTGATCGTGGGTGCGCATGCTGGTGTAAATACGGGATTTACAAATGTTGAGGGATAATTTACAGGGGGGCTGGCTGGAGCAGCTTGGTGGAAAGGGGAAAGAGGGGTTACAGTGGGTCGGGGAGGTGAGACGGGGGAGAAGGTTAAGGGCGGGGGGAATGGGAAAAGGGGTCTTGGAGTTGTGGGGAAAGATGGAAAAGATTGATGAAGGAATGGGTTGGGTAGAAAGGTGGGAGTGGGTGGGGGTAGACTAGGGTTGATGGGCGCGGGAATTGTGGGGTGAGTGGTCGTAAAGATGGTTTCTGCAACACCACCGGCGAATGAAGATGTGGGTCTGGGGGAAGGAGGGTGAAGTGGGGAGGCTGGATGGACGGGTGGTGAGAGAGGAGCGGTTGGGGTGGTCGGTACTTCAGTGACTACTGAGGTTTGTACAGCTGTAGCGCGGGGTGGGGAATCTACAAAGATGGTTTCGACGGCCAATGAACTTTTGGGGATGAGGCGTGCCTCCCTGGCTTGTTCTGAAGATTGTGCTCCGGTTGGTACACGAATGTATTCGCCGGGCTTTGAAAGTAGTCGTACTCTACGGGGGTCAAACTGTGGCAGTGGCTTTCGTTGCAAGTACCTGAGTGCCTCGTTGGAGCCTACTAATTGGACTAATTCTTTGAATCCTTTGATATATGCGTCTTCGAATCCGCCTGTGACAAGTTCTTGTTCTATTATTTTTTGGCTCTCTTCCTCTGTCAGCTTCTTGCGTGCCCAAACTTTTTCCATAGTTCTATACAACTTCTTGATAGCTAGAGTGTAAGCTGCTGCCTCGTAAGTTTCGTCTTCATGGGTACTTGTATCGCCATGTGTGTCGGTTTATTGGCCTTGGCCATCTGTCTGTTCCTGCTCTTGGGATTCATGTGTTCCCTGGCTAGCTTCGTCGTCTCCTTCGTCGTCATCGGTTGCTGTCCTTTCGTCATCAGAGGTGGACACGATCTGTCCTTGTGGCTGATCCCTGGGTGTGGTAGGGTAGCTAGGCCGTTCAAATTCTTGAGAAAACAAGTGTCCTTCTGAATACTGGAACTGATTGGAGAATGCATCGGGCATCTCAAAATCAAAGGTTTGGTCCAGTGGCTCTGCTTGTCCTGGTTCTAAATGCGGTATTGGAAAAGAGAAAGCTTCCGCACCGATAGTGGTGGGAAGTTCAGCTGCTGTGGTGATAGGTTCTGTAGTTGTGGCTGCTTGGGGTGCGACCGTACTGGTGGTGCCCTCCATTATCACTGGTCTAGATAACCTTATGCGAATAGGTTGTACTGTGGGAGTGGCTGCTGTTGGTGACTGCTCTGGAGATGGTTGTGGAGTGGGTGATTCCGGGACTTGTAGGCACGGGATAGTACCTCTCATCCGCTTTTCGGCTCTGCCTTTGCTAGACTTTCTAGCCTTCCTAGTGGTGCCTTTGAATGCTTTGAGTTCCTCACTGGTCATGGCACGCTCTATGGGTAAATCATATGCCAAGCACATATATATAATCCTTGTGAGGGCGCAGCATCCATTGATTACCTTCTTTCGCTCCCATCTATGTTGTGCCAAATAGAGCTGATCAATGATCCAGCTGGCTAGATCAACCGTTTGTGGTCCAGTACACGCTAAGTATAATCCAAACCAGATTCTCTTGTGGGGCATGGTAAAACGATCCTGAGCCGGGAAAGCAAAGTGCTGCATGCATATCCGTAATGGCTTAGAGAGCTCAGGTGTTATAGCAGAAATATCCTCCCACTTAGTTACGTCACCACGTTTCATCTGCTCTGGGACTAGCCTTTCTTTCTCCGTTGGAGTGTGTGTTCCATGAATCTTGATAGCAGCTCTGATTAAATCCTTCGAAAGATAAAATCTTTTGTAAGGTGGATCATCCACTAAAGAAGGCAAAATAAAGGTTCCTGGGATGTCCTTATTCTCCGAGGCCAGCAAAGTGGTGATTAAATAATAACACCTATAAAAGTCAGGTTTGGGCAGAGGATCACTGAAATACTCCGTGAAGCCGGCTCTGGCCCAAACATGAGTTAAGTCCTGGGTGTTCTGTAGGCCTTCGAATTCTCTTGAGAAGAATTGATACTTGCCCCATGTGCGGTCATCAAATGTCATATTTGCTTCAAAAATGAAGTCAGCATCAGCTAATGGTCCTGCTAGGCCTTGGAACCAGTGAGAGTTACGGTGTATCTTCTCTGTGTATCCCATAGGTGGGTTATCAATTGGCATGGGTCCCGAAAATCCTTGGAACTCTGGCGGTGGAGCGGTCGGGTGGGATTCTGCTCGCAAAACATTGAGGGGCACCGCCGCTACGTTGGGGCCTGCTTCGGATGGTCCTGCTTCGGTTTGCATGATGACTGATGAGCTAATGGAAAAGATCTGCTACAAAAGATTAACACATTAGGATGGAAATTAATTATGATCCAATTAAGGTGAGACCGCAATCCCTTTCCATAACCGATGTGTAACCCGTGTAGCCAAGTGTCGTGAAGTGATTGATGCAATGATTATTTGCAACACTAATGCAGGTCTCTAGACACCTACATGCTTCAGAATATGCATACAATAGATTATGCATGATGTGGGGTTATGGTGTGTGAATTTATACAAGGTTTGGTTGAGGGTGAATTATTACAAGGGTGGAGTTTAAACGGGGTGGGAGAATTGTTAGATAATGGGGTACAAGAAGACGTTTGGATACGTTTCGGTATCCATTTCCTAAGAGTCTTGGAGTGGGTGGTATGTTTCTGCTGAGGGACAAAAAGTGGTATCGGGTTTGGTGGTATTGAAGGATGAAAAGATTTCTGAGGGGTATATATTACACGGCTTGAGGGTTGGGATATAATACATTGTTTGGGTACCCAAATCTGCATGGGTGTGGGTCTATGGATAAGGTATTTCTTGGCGATCCAAATCTGTCGAGTATTTGTACTTGTAGAAGAAGATCGAGGGGACTTTGGATGCTGACTCTGCTTTTGTTGAAACTTTGTCCTGTTCTCGTCTGCAGTGTTGCCAATAGCCTGTGGTTGCTGCCCTTTTGGCACCCATATTTGTTTCGTGCCACTTGTTCTGTGATGTTGATACTGCTTCTTTCTTTGCCTTGTCTGGTGATGTCGTCGGTCTGGGTTCCTCTGTTGTGGTTGACTCGTTCGTGGTTGGGTTTGAGAGGTCCGTTGGACGCTCTGCTTTGGAAAAGAAGGGAGATCCAACACTTGCGTGACCTGCCCATTAGGAAGTGATTCGTTATTTATCTTTAATCTAGGCCAGTCCGCAGCAAGTTTGGAAGGATGAGCACCGCAGGGTGTTGTGCTCATTTGGCCGCTGATGCAACCCACCTGACCGCTGATTGTGTTCATCTGCCCTAGCGGTTGGGTAGCTGCCCCTTCTAGTTTGCAGGAAGCCCCAGGGAAGATCTCCTGTCGTTCTTCTGATTGACAATTGTCCCTAGCCAAGCTCGAGTGGGTTGGAGTAGACGTAACGTGACTGGTCTGACCCAAGATCTTCCGGTCTTCCGTCGCATGCGTTTCATAGGGTCTAGGGTTACAAACCTCAATCGGAATGCCGTTAGGGAAGTCAAGCGGTATCACTCGCTTCTGTTCTAAGGTTCCAATCTGTATGGAGCCTTGTCTAAGATTTAGGTCCACTGAGTGATCGTATAGCCAATCTTGGCCAAGGATTAGGGGTTCTATCAGGTCGTCATCATGGCACACTAGAAGCTTCGCTGTCATGGACACATCCTTAATGAGGATAGGAAGGTCCACCTCACCCATGCAAGGGGTTTCCATGCCTCCTAGGCCTATGAGGTATGCCTCAATTGGCCGCATTGCTATTCCTGAATCCTTATAGTGGGACCATCTAATCGCACTAGTCGCAGCACCTGAGTCAATTAAAGCCCTGAGCTCTTGGCAAGGGTTGCCGTGCTCTAACCTGACTGTAATGAATGGTCTCCTGTCCACTATACTAGGATGAGTGGTTGACTTTACTTGACACATGGCCATGGGATATCTGGGTGTAGTTTCCAGATGGTTATAATGTTCTCTCCCTAGTCCTTGTCTTCTTAACTTCATGCGTTTAATGCGTTCTATTGCTTCTGCCTGAGCTTCCGCTCGTATTCTATTTTCTTCCTTCTTACGCTTCTTTGCCAACGTGAGTCGTCTAAGCATATCCTCGATAAGAGGTTCCTGATATAGCTTGACTCTACAGCCACTAATATAATTAGGCATTATATCTCCTTCTAAAGTGGCTAACTGTACTGCTCCACTTGTTGAGAGTCTGTTAATGATCATAGGTCCATAACCTCGCTTTTCAAACTTATGTGCGTGTTGTTTCAGCGTATATACTAGAACTAAATCTCCTTCTTTTAAGCCTTTATCTTTCACATGTGCATCAAAATATGCTTTCTGTCGCTTCTTCGCTGCGTATATTCCTGCTGCTGCCTTTAGCCTGGTTTCTCCTAATCGTTCCAAGTCCATTATTCTCGCTGATAATTCATGGCCGGTCCACTGATGTTCTTGTGCAACCTTAAGGGTTGGTATCAAGAAGTCCAAAGGAAGCACAGCATTCTGACCAAAAACCATCTGAAAGGGAGTTGCATTGAGTACGGTCTTGTAGGCCACTCGATATGCCCAAACAACGTGGTGTAACTGTTTGTCCCAATCTGAACGTTTGTTGTTCACGAGTTTCGTCAGTACGTTACAAAGGATCTTATTAGTGCTTTCAGCCTGACCATTGGCCTGAGGATGATATGGTGCGGATTTCTTGTGAATCACCATAAAATCCTGTAACAAATATTCAATGACTTGGTTTAGAAAGTGAGTGCCTCGATCGCTCACTAACTCTATGGGCAATCCATATCTTGTAAAGACATTTTCAAATAAGAATTTTGCAGTTGTGTGTGCATCATTCTTTTTTGTGGCTTTTGCCTCTACCCATTTCGTCAGATAATCTGTGGCAACAATAATGTATTCCGCATGTGTACCTTTTGCAGGGGGGTTAATGGGTCCTACAAAGTCTATACCCGACTTTGAAAATGCACGTCCACCCATCATGGGTTTCAATGGCATTTCATCTCTGCGAGTAGGAAACTGAGCTCTTTGGCACACATCACATCTCTTGACATAGGTATGAGCATCCATGTGAAGAGTGGGCCACCATAATCCTGCAAAGAGGATGGCTTTGATTATCCTATCGGGTCCAAAATGACCTCCTGCAACACCTTGGTGTGCAGTCTCTAGTATGCTCAGATAATCGCTTTCATGAACACATTGTCTTAGATATCCATCTCGTCCTCTTTTGTATAGGTTATCGCCAATAAGTGAATAATCTTGAGCTTCCTGCTCTAGACTGCGTTGTCGTACTAAAGTCATTCCTTGAGGGAATGTCTTCGTCCTCAAGTATGTCACTAATTGTTCACTCCAGTCTGGTGTGAGAGACACATGATACAATGTAGCATGCTCTACTGGTGGTCTTTCACAACAAACGTTGCATTCCTTACACAACTTGTAGACATCTTCTTCCATCGAAGGCCAATATACTCCTAGTCTATGCAGAGTCTGTAATGTTCGATGTTTTGAATGATGTTGCTTTAATGCACCTACATGTGCTAATTGCAACCAATTCGCATGTTCTGATTCATCTACACAACAAGCAAGAATCTTTTGATTATCTTGTTTATATATGCTTCCTGCCATTATTTGGTATCTCTGAGATTTGGTAATCTCTCCTTCTTTGATCTTTATCCTAGGATTCTTGGGTCCATATGTCAGAATAGGGACTATAGGCTTAGCCCATTCTGGTGCTATCTCAAGGTTAAACAAATATGCATCTGGTAGATCATCCGCTACTCCTTGAGGAGCTTCTCCTGAGGTTAATCTCGAAGGGTGGTCAGCTCTAAGATGTGTCTTTCCTTTCCTGACTACTACTTCAAAATCATACTCCATGAGTAATAGAAACCAACGTATCAATCGTCCTGTGTTACATGGTTTGTTGAATAGGTACAATAGGGCTTGATGATCTGTAAAGAACTTGAATTTGTTTGCCAACAAGTAGTGCCTAAACTTCTTTACTGCGTAGATCATCCCTAATCCTTCTCGTTCCGTCGTGGTGTAATTTCTTTCTGTTGCGTTTAATTGTCTGCTCGCGTAAGCTATGGGGAGATCTATGTTACCTTCATTCGTGGGTTGTGCTAACACACATCCTATGGCATAATTGGATGCATCCACATGTACATGGAATGGCTTACTCCAATCTGGGGTTGTCAATATAGGTGCTGAGCACAAACATCGTTTGAGTTCATTGAATGAATTTTCACATTCATCTGTCCATTCAAAGTTGGTTAAAAGAGAGTACAAAGGCTTGGCTATGATTGCATACATGTGTATGAATCTCCTATAATATCCGCAATGGCCCATAAATGCCTGTACCTCTTTCATATTAGTTGGTCTAGGTAATTCTGCAATTACCTTCACCTTTTCTTCATCCGTAGAGATTACATTTTTTGACACAATGTGTCCTAGAATTTTGCCTTGTCTGACCATGAAAACGCACTTTTCTGGGTTCAAACAAACCTGATATTCTCGACATTTGTCAAATATTTGTCTTAACTCTGGGATATGTGTCTGTCTTACATTTGAATGAGCACATAAGTCATCGACATAAACTTCCAAACTCTTGCGTAAGAATTCCTTAAAAACATGACACATGAGTCGCTGGAAAGTGGCGGGTGCATTTGTTAAGCCAAATGGCATAAGACGAAATGCAAATATGCCCCATTCAGTGGCAAAAGCCGTCTTGTGTTGATCTTCTGGAGCAATGGCTACTTGATTATAGCCTGAAAATCCATCAAGAAAGCTGTAAACTTCCTTGCCCGCAACTCTTTCCAATAGATGTTCCGTGATAGGAAGAGGATAACTATCTCTAATCGTTGCGGCATTAACTTTTTTAAGGTTAATACACACACGCAATTTTCCATTCTTCTTGGGCACAACCACAATGGGGGATACCCATTCGGTATGCTTAATTTCGTAAATGAATCCTGCTTCTATCAAGCGATCTATCTCCTCTTTAATCTTCGCAACGTAGTTATCATTGTACGTGTAAGGTTTCTGTTTCGTAGGTTTTGCATCTGGAGTCATAGGGATTCTATGAGAGCATATATCTGGATCTACTCCTTTCAAATCTTTATAACTCCACGCAAAAACATCTCTATATTCACGCAATAGGGCAACTAGCTCTTCTTCTTCTTCAGTTGTCAAATCATGCCCTATGTATGTACATTTTTCTTCTTCTCCTTCTATGGCTACTATTACTTTCTTGGTTTTCTCTCGGTTATCATATACTTGTCCGTCATTCGCTTTTCTATTAGGCATTCGTACCATGATTCTTCTATCTTCGATTTCATATTTCTTGAAGTTCTCGGGTACCTCAAATAAAGATTCTTCTTTTTCTGACATGGTTTCTTTCTTCTTTCTTTTCTTGCCTTCACTCTTGTTAGTCACTTCCGTGGCTAACCTCACCTCATTCATAATTTCCTCGTGTCTCTGAGTGTGAGTCTCTACTTCGAAAAAATATTCTTCCTCTGATGCAAAGGGTGGGTCCATGATAATTGATTCTAAATCAAAATCGCTTGCATCCTCAAATGCATCAGTGTTAGGTTCACATTCTTCTAGAATTGCATCGCACATGATTGGCTCTATCGTGAAAACTGAGATATCATAGCCATCCTCGTCACAGTGGGGTGTCCATTGTTCTTCATTGATGGCTACATCCATGGTTGCTAGGATTTCTGCCCAACCATGGGGTTCAAATTCTTCGTCTGGGAATACTACAGGTGCATAAGCTGGGTCTTGAAGGGTTCTTGGATGTTGTTCTGCACCTAAGGTCCTGGCTTCTAACCTTTCTTCCTCTTGTTTGGCTACTTTACACATCCATAAATGAGTATCCTCATGCAACCAAGAAGGATCTGATTCTAATGAGTGCACGGATTCTGTTTCTACTTGTGTCTTATGGATGGTATTCCATTGTATTGGGGGTACATCTCTATGTGAATAGTCTTTAAGATTGACTTTGGTAGTCACTCCTAAATGTTGCAAGTACAAAGAATTAGTTCCCCAATCTTGTACAATTTGCAACTGACGCATGAATGGTCGTCCCAATATCATCTCATGAGCATGGTTTTTACTAAAATCACAAATGGCGAAAGTATGCTCGAATTCTACACCACAAGTGGTGAGAGATATGCCTTCTAGTAAGCCTAATGGTTTTTCTATGTGTCCATCAGCCATTTGTAGCTTCATCCTGGTAGGTCTCAATGCTGGCTTACCCCAACGTTTCCATAAAGCGATGGTAGCTATGGCTACTCCGGCTCCTGAATCTAAGATGGCTTTTGTGGTGTAGCCCTGATGGGTTATCGGAAGATAAGTGTTACCTTCCTCTCCTTCGCTTACATCTCCGATCTTTTCTACGGGTATCTCTGGTACCTTATTTTGTGATGCTATTTGTGAGGGAGTAGTAGCAAGCTCGGGAAATTGATTTGCTACATGTTTCCACAATTCTGGTTTTATCTTCAGCAACTCCTCTAGAGTGAAGCTACATTGTACTTTAGTATTCTTGATCACTTCCGTGTTTCTAGGGATTACTGATTCTTCGTTCCTCACTATTATCGTGGGTGCTCTCATACTAATAGACTTTGCTTCCCAAGGTCCTGTGAACTGAGGTAATTCTTGTAAAGAATTAGATTCAAATCCTGTGTGTTCACTCAGTTGTTCTTCCTCTACATCATCGTATATAGAGGGAATGTCTTGGGGAAACTGTTCTTGCAAGTCGTCTATTTCTTGAATAGGAGGATGGGTTCCTTGTTCCTTTCTCCATTTCTCTTCTTGGATTTCTCTCAAAAATTCATGTGAGTACCTATGTATGGAGGACAGGTTGTCTTGACTTTCTGAGTTGGGTACTTGAGACAGGGATGGTGCATTCCTTTCCTGTGTCTCTGGGACAATAGGGTTCCTAGGCTGATCCTTTTTCTCTTTGCTTTCTATCAAGTATTCTAACCTCTCCATTAGTCCTTGAAAATGTAATTCAGGTTTTGCCATGTTATTCCAATTAAGATATCTAGAGGCTTCGAACAAAGCTTGTGCTAGTTCTACCATCTTCATGCAAAGTTTAGTTCTCTCAATTTCTAGATCAGCTCGAGGGTAGTTCTTACTCATTTCAGCTACCTGGGGTCCCTCTCTTAATCTAGCCTGATATGCACGAAACATCATGTCTAGATTCTCTGGTATGGGTTCTGCTAAAACTGATCCTGATTTCTGAGCTGGATTCTCTTGAGTCAATTCCTGTGAACTCAATTCTTGGATTTTGGCTCTAGATTCCTTCAAACTTCCTTCCAATTCAGTTATCTTTTTACTCCATTTTCTCTTTATTCTTTCTCTAGAATCTTTCCAAGATTTCGTCTTTTTACTACTAGATTCTGCAACTTCACTACTTCCGGCTACTTTCTCTTGATTAAGCTGTTGTTTCTGTAAGAGCGCCTGGGCTCTTGTTATAGCTTGGATAGGCACGTATGTAGGGTTGGATCCATCTGCATTGTTTACAATACCTATCACATTGATCGGTGTCACACTTGTAGCATTTACTGGATTCTTGGGGCAATCTTTGATTATGTGCTCTTTGCCACAATCGGCACAAAAGCCTTGTATGTTATAGTACTGTGATTGTCCTGCTATCGGGGGATGTGGACAATCCTTTATGAAATGATCTCCTTGGCACCTAAAGCATGGTCCTCTAGGGCCCTGTGGTCTCTGTTTTCTTAATTGGGGCCGTGGATTTGGGTTTGTGTACATCACATTAGCATAGTCGGGCTCCCAACTAGGTTCCACTGGTGGACTATCGTAATGATATGTCTCCACGTGTTCTGGTGACTCTATGTAATATGCGGGTGGACTATCGACATGCGTAGAGTCAAAACTGTTTGAGTGTGGGTCACTCTCTGTGATCAAAGGTGAAGAAGGCACTAAGGCCCTACTTAGGTTCTCTTCTGCAGCAGCGTATTTGACTGAGATGACATTCGCTGGTGGGGGTGGCTGCTGAGCTAAGACAGGTTGAGGTCTCTGTTGAGCCTGGGATGGGTAGTTCTGAGGAGGCCTATAGTAATGGGGCTGAGCATTGTATTGGCCTTGATACCTACCTGGCTGCGGGTATGCTTGCGGATAGTTCTGTCTCACGGTTTGTTTGTTGTATGGGCAGTCCTGAGCCGTATGATTCGTGTATCTTCTCTCAATTGTACAGTATTGGCCACTAGGGTTGGCTTGTGGTTGTGGTGCATTGGGACACACATTTGCCATATGGTCACCACCACAGGTGTAACAACGCTTGTTTGTTAGTACCCTAGGTTTACTAGAAACTCCTAGTTTCTGGGCCACTTTTTCTGCTAGGTCTTCTATTGAGCTAGACAATTTTGTGGATGCTAGAGATGAACAGTCTGAGTCCTTATAGACCTTTGAGAGTTCCAACTCGTCTCCTAAGTTGTCCTCAATGTCTATACAAATTCTTACACATTGCTCTAGCGTTCTGGGTTCTTTTAGGTACACGTAGGAGCGTAGTTTAGAGCTCAACAAGCCATCTAGAAACAATGACACTTGCTTGGCTTGTGAGGGTAGCTCTTGCATTGGACATCGTTCAACATATTGTCTAAACCTACGTCCTGCCAATCTTACTGTTTCTTGAGGGGTCTGTTTAAAGCTATGAATCAACGAAGACGTGTCATGTCTAATCCCACTTTTAGAGAATTCAGTGATGAATGACTCTAAAAAGTGATGGATGTCTCTAAATTGCCTTTGTTGCAATGGTTGGAACCAAGTTAAAGCGGTATTCTTTAACGTTAGTCCAAATGCGTTGTATTGCGTGAACATGTCTTCAACTTGTTTTGCTCTTAGTACTTGCTTGAATTCTGCGACGTGGTCATAGGGATCTCCTGTCCCATCAAAATAATTCTTCATTGATTTTACTAATTGAGTGGGTCTCAATATTCTTGCGTGTTCACGTGGTCTAGGTAGAGGAAGATCATCTCTACCACCTAGTACTCCATGATCTCTTTGTCTATCCGCTCTATTAGTGTTCGTGGTTGTTCTATCTCTCCCTATGGGATGAGTGAAGCTTACTTCCGGTCTCTCTTTATTTCCCTCTCTTTGATTTCCATGGGCTGAGGATGTTCCTGCCCCTTGTTGACTTGTATTCATGTTCGTTCTAGATGGAGGGAATACCAATTCACCTCTCCATGTGTATGTGTTTTTAGCGCGGTCAGGCACCAGAAAGACTCTTTCTGAAGTCTCATCCAGGTATACAACCTTTCCAGGTGTATCCGGGTCCTTGAACTCGTATATAGTGATGATACCTACCTCACTAAGTATTTCGGTCTTGTATCTCCAAAAGGCTTCATCGGTTTCTTTATTTACAAACAACTCTATGCTTCTGTTGTCCTGAGGGATCCATTCTGGGATTAGTACTCGTGTCAGTACAGATTTCCCTCTAGGTGTTCTAGGCTCTTCTAATGGTTCTTTTCCTTGAGATTTTTCTTCCGTCTCTGGTTGAATCACGCCAAACTCGTTGGTATTGTTTGGCTGCGTACTTAATATGTACATTGTTCCTTCCTTGTCTATGTACGCGTCTCTCTCAAATTTCACCACTGGACGTTCCAATCCAATGGGTTGATCGGGGTTGTGCATTTGCACCACTTGCCTTCGCAAACCATCCTCATAGATGCGAGCACCTAATCGGTTGGTTCGGAGAAACTCTAGTTGTGTTCTATAGGGTCCTTCTGGTTTTTCTAAATAGGCTACATTAGACCCTCCTTCTGGTCTGTCTGTGCTAAATGCCATTTCTGATTCGCTAGTATCTGAGCTCTCGTAGGGGTAATTACTATTCAATTGCTGAGCCCACGATCGTGCAGTAGTTCTTACACTTGCCTCTGATGATCTAAGGCTTCGTCGGTCTGACTTACCTATATGTTTGCCCGATCTAAGGTTCATTAATTTTCTTCCTTGCACACTCAGTATACGCTCAGATCGTCAATGATTCTTTGTTATTACTGTCTTGATTCTTTTTAAATTTCCTTAGATTCTTGTCTTAATGTATGCATCAGGAATTCGACTTTCTGTTATAATTTTGAGTTCTCGTTCCGTCAGACTTAGGTTCTTTCCTTTAGGTTTTCGTGTCACACACCTTTACTTTAGTCTTGAACTTGATAACTTCAATTCTCTTGAACTTGAGGCGTTCCTATCGTCTTAATCCACAATGCTAACATTTATCCTAAGCTAAGAATTGACTGAGGGGGTTGAGTAATCTTCCAACCTCGAGTCAGCTTTTCTGGTTGCTCTGATGCCCGAGAAGCCGCGCTTCCCAAGCTTTATGCCCTTCACTGCCTTGCCTTGGTTGCCTTCGATTGCCCTTGCTAGACCTGAAAAAATTCGATATTAGACCAATTCACAGTTGGATGATCAAGCACTTGAGTATATACACCTTTTAAGTCCTTTCCCTTTTGCCCAACTTTTTAATGCTTGCCCCCTGACTTCCTAGTCCCAAACTAGGTCAACCTCAAAATAGCTTGTCTAAAAATAGACGTATCCTTTAAGAAAAAACAGTCGAGGTCACGTAGTACTCGTCAAGAGCTTTCTAATGAGCTATTAAGCTCAAAAAACGGGCTTCGGATGAAAAAGTTATGACCGTTCAGGCCCTGGGGGGTAAAAACTGACAAACAGGTGTTTCTCCAAATATGAGCTAAGGGGTCTCCTATGAGTCTAATCACCCAAAAATTTCCCAAAAATAGCCCCAAAATTGGCCAAAAAATGAAACCCTAAAATTTGCGATGGGGGTGCACAATCGCGATGGTCTGAGACAATCGCGATGGTCTGGGACCGTCGCGATGGCGTGAGGGTGCGCCGTCGCGATGGCGTGAAATTGGACAATCGCGATGGTCTGAATTTGCACAATCGCGATGGCGTGAACTTGGACCGTCACGATGGCATGAACTTGGACAATCGCGATGGCGTGAACTTGGACCGTCGCGATGGCGTGAAAGTGCACCATCGCGATGGCGTCAGTCAAGGGTCAACATGCACAATCGCGATGGTCTGAAGAGCACCGTCGCGATGGTCTGAGCGCGATGGCATGAGCCAATCGCGATGGTCTGAGCACGATGGCGTGAGCCAATCGCGATGGTCTGGGCGCGATGGCGTGAGCCAATCGCGATGGTCTGAAGTGCACCGTCGCGATGGTCTGAAGTGCACCGTCGCGATGGTCTAGATTGCCACGTGGCACCGTCGGCGCGATGGCGTGACACAATCGCGATGGTCAGAGACCGTCGCGATGGTCCGGCCAAGCCGTAGCGATGGCGTACGTAGGGGTCGCCTACACGGTGGTGAACTCGCCTTCCTCAAAATCCGAACTTTGCAGACCATCGTGATGGTCTGACACAGTCGGAAATTTCTGACAAAAACTGAAGTTTTTACCTTTTCCAAGCTTTCCTGATGCACTGGAGCTCTATACCTGCAAGAAAACTCAAGAAAACAAAAGTACACACAAGCACAAAAGCTCTCTCTCACTCTCTCGCATGCACAAATGAGGGGAAATGAGGAGAATGGGTGGATATGGTGAATTTTCTGATTTTTTTGGAGATGAAGATGATGATGCGGTGATGAAGATGGAGTGTGGGGGAGGTGAAAAACAATAAAAACTAAGTAAAAACAACAACAAAAACTGAAATTTCTACCTTCCAACGCCACTTCTTGCTATACTCTTACCATCACACATTCGTCCTAGACTCGATCCCCGGCAACGGCGCCAAATTTGGTGTTGCTCTAGCACAATGGTAAGTACCACGTTAAGAAGCTTCACCTCCTTAATTGTCAATCCGCGGAAGAGATAGGAGTGATATGAAGATCGTGAACGTGAGATGAAGTGAGAGTGAAGGTGAGAAGCACAAAGATGCACACACACATACACACACACTACGAAAAGACAAGCAAGACACAATGGAAGGTGAGAAATCAATTCTATTACTCAAGAACACTCTTACAAGTTCAAAATAGCTCTAAGCTCTTCTCTACTCAAACAAGCTACCACTAGCTAGCCTCAAAAATGAGCTCTCTAGCTCTTTTTATAGTTTCTAAACTAGTTTTGACCGGTTTCACATCTAGTGACCGGCATAGTTAAAAATTAGGTCCTAGATGCTATTTGGAAGGGTAAACGATATCTAAAAATAATGAAAATTGGTACGCGCATTCTACCTAAGCTCCTCAAGCTCGAGGACTCCTCGGCTTGCACAAAATGGAGCTATGGATTACAAAATGAGATTTTCTATGTTACATATGTTACAATTAGTGATAAAAATCACTGTTGAATGTTTTGAAAAGTGATAAAAAACATATTTGTTTGAGAAATTGATCCGACTGGCTCCCTGCTCCGTTGTTACATGCTTCCATGGCGTCTGTGCCTCTGGCTGCTTCCAACAGCGACGGTTCGCGGACCATCGCAACTGTTCGGTTGACCCCACACCATCGCGATTGGCTCACACCATCGCGCCGACGCTGCCACGTGGCAAGTTAGACCATCGCGACGGTTCGCACATCACGCCATGGCGACAATACCCCTCAGACCATCGCGACAACTCAAATTTTGGACCATCGCGATTGGCTCAAGCCATCGCATCTGTGACGATCGCGACGGTTCACTTTGGACCATCGCGATTGTTCACGTTGACCGTTGACTGACGCCATCGCGATTGTCCGCTTGATCGAGCCATCGCGATTGTTCACTAACCCCGACCATCGCGATTGCTCACATTTAGACCATCGCGACGGTTCGCGCATCACGCCATCGCGATTGTTCACCTTCACGCCATCGCGATTGTTCACCTTCACGCCATCGCGACGGTCCCAGACCATCGCGATTGTCTCACGCCATCGCGATTGTCCACCCCAAACGCAAATTTTAGGGTTTCATTTTTTGGCCAATTTTGGGGCTATTTTTGGGAAATTTTTGGGTGATTAGACTCATAGGAGACCCCTTAGCTCATATTTGGAGAAAAACCTGTTTGTTAGTTTTTAACCCCCCAGGACCTGAACGGTCATAACTTTTTCATCCGAAGTCCGTTTTTTGAGCTTAATAGCTCATTAGAAAGCTCTTTACGAGTACTACGTGACCTCAACTGTTTTTTCTTAAAGAATACGTCTATTTTTAGATAAGCTATTTTGAGGTTGACCTAGTTTGGGACTAGAAAGCCAGGGGGCAAGCATTGAAAAATTGAGCAAAAGGGAAGGGACTTTAAGGGTGTATAAGCTCAAGTGCTTGATCATCCATTTGTGATATTGGGCTAATATTGAATTTTTCTAGGTCTAGCAAGGGCAATCAAAGGCAACCAAAGCAAGGCAATGAAGGGCATAAAGCTTGGGAAGCACGGCTTCTTGGGCATCAGAGCAACCAGAAAAGCTGACTCGAGGTTGGAAGATTACTCAACCCCCTCAGTCAATTCTTAGCCTAGGATAAACGGTAGTATTGTGGATTAAAGACGATAAGAACGCCTCAAGTTCAAGAGAATTAAATTTATCAAGTTCAAGACTAAAGTAAAGGTGTGTGACACGAAAACCTAAAGGAAAGAACATAAGTCTGACGGAACGGGAACTCAAAGTACCACGGAAAGTCGAATTCCTGACGCATACATTAAGACAAGAATCTAGAGAAATTTAAAAAGAATCAAGAAAGTAATAACAAAGAATCATTGAGGATCTGAGCGTGTACTGAGTGTGCAAGGAAGAAAATTAATGAACGTTAGATCGGGCAAACATATAGGCAAGTCAGATCGACGAAGCCTTAGATCATCAGAGGCAAGTGTAAGAACTACTGCACGATCGTGGGCTCAACAATTGAACACTAGTTATCCCTACGAGAGCTCAGATACTAGCGATTCAGAAATGGTATTTAGCACAGAAAGACCAGAAGGAGGGTCGAATGTAGCCTATTTAGAAAAACCAGAAGGACCCTATAGAACGCAACTAGAGTTTCTCCGAACCAACCGATTAGTTGCACGCATCTATGAGGATGGTTTGCGAAGGCAAGTGGTGCAAATGCACAACCCCGATCAACCCATTGGATTGGAACATTGATCAACCCATTGGATTGGAACATCCAGTGGTGAAATTCGAGAGAGACGCGTACATAGACAAGGAAGGAACAATGTACATCTTAAGTACGCAGCCAAACAATACCAACGAGTTTGGCGTGATTCAGATAGAGACGGAAACTAAATCTCAAGGAAAAGAACCATTAGAAGAGCCTAGAACACCTAGAGGGAAATCTGTATTGACACGAGTACTAGTTCCAGAATGGATCCCTCAGGACAACAGAAGCATAGAGTTGTTTGTAAATAAAGAAACTGATGAAGCCTTCTGGAGATACAAGGTAGAACTACTTAGTGAGGTAGGTATCATCACAATATACGAGTTCAAGGACCCGGATACACCTGGAAAGGTTGTATACCTGGATGAGACTTCAGAAAGAGTCTTTGTGGTGCTTGACCACGCTAAAAACACATACACATGGAGAGGTGAATTGGTATTCCCTCCATCTAGAACGAACATGAACACAAGTCAACAAGGGGCAGGAACATCATCAGCCCATGGAAATCAAAGAGAGAAAAATAAAGAAAGACCCGAAGTAAGCTTCACTTATCCCGTAGGGAGAGATAGAACAACCACGGACACTAATAGAGTGGATAGACAAAGAGATCATGGAATACCAGGTGGTAGAGATGATTTTCCTCTACCTAGACCACGTGAACACGCAAGAATATTGAGACCCACTCAGTTAGTGAAATCCATGAAAAATTACTTTGATGGGACAGAAGATCCCTATGAGCATGTCGCAGAATTCAAGCAAGTACTAAGAGCAGAACAAGTGGAAGACATGTTCACGCAATACAATGCATTTGGGCTAACGTTAAAGAATACAGCTTTAACTTGGCTCCAACCATTGCAACAGAGGCAATTTAGAGACATCCATCACTTTTTAGAGTCATTCATCACTGAATTCTCTAAAAGTGGGATTAGACATGACACGTCTTCGTTCATTCATAGCTTCAAACAGACCCCTCAGGAAACAGTAAGACTGGCAAGACGTAGGTTTAGACAATATGTTGAACGATGTCCAATGCAAGAGCTACCCTCACAAGCCAAGCAAGTGTCATTGTTTTTAGATGGCTTGTTGAGCTCTAAACTACGCTCCTATGTGTACCTAAAAGAACCCAGAATGCTAGAGCAATGTGTAAGAATTTGTATAGACATTGAGGACAGCTTAGGAGATGAGTTGGAACTCTCAAAGGTCTATAAGGACTCAGACTGTTCATCTCTAGCATCCACAAAATTGTCTAACTCGATAGAAGACCTAGCAGAAAAAGTGGCCCAGAAACTAGGAGTTTCTAGCAAACCTAGGGTACTAACTAGTGGCCAATACTGTACAATTGAGAGAAGATACACGAATCATACGGCTCAGGACTGCCCATACAACAAACAAACCGTGAGACAGAACTACCCGCAAGCATACCTGCAGCCAGGTAGGTATCAAGGCCAATACAATGCTCAGCCTTATTACTATAGGCCTCCTCAGAACTACCCATACCAGACTCAACAGAGACCTCAACCCGTCTTAGCTCAGCAGCCACCCCCACCAGCGAATGTCATCTCAGTCAAATACACTGTTGCAGAAGAGAACCTAAGTAGGGCCTTAGTGCCTTCTTCACCTTTGATCACAGAGAGTGACCCGAACTCAAACAGTTTTGACTCTACGCATGTAGATAGTCCACCCGCTTATTACACGGAGTCACCAGAACATGTGGAGACATATCATTATGATAGTCCACCAGTGGAACCTAGTTGAGAGCCCGACTATGCTAATGTGATGTACACAAACCCAAATCCACGGCCCCAATTGAGACAACAAAGACCACAGGGCCCTAGAGGACCATGCTTTAGGTGCCAAGGAGACCATTTCATAAAGGATTGTCCACATCCCCCGATATCAGGACAATCACAGTACTATAACATACAAGGCTTTTGCGCCGATTGTGGCAAAGAGCACATAATCAAAGATTGTCCTAAGACAGGTTAATGCTTCGAATGTGACACCGATCAACGTGATAGGTATTGTAAACAACGCAGATGGATCCAACCCTACCTACGTGCCTATCCAAGCTATCACCAGAGCCCAGGCGGTCTTACAGAACCAACAGCTTAATCAAGAGAAAGCAGCTGGAACTAGTGAAGCTGCAGAATCTAGCAGTAAAAAGACAAAATCTTGGAAAGATTCTAAAGAAAAAATAAAGAGAAAGTGGAGTATAAAGATAACTGAGTTGGAAGGAAGTTTGAAGGAATCTAGAGCCAAAATCCTAGAATTGACTTCACAGGAATTGAATCAAGAGAATCCAGCTTAGAAATCAGGATCAGTTTTGGCGGAACCCATACTAGAAGATCTAGACATGATGTTTTGTGCATATCAGGCTAGATTAAAAGAAGGACCTCAAGTAGCTGAAATGAGCAAAAACTACCCTCGAGCATATCTAGAAATTGAGAGAACTAAACTTTGCATGAAGATGGTAGAACTAGCACAAGCTTTGTTCGAAGCCTCTAGATATCTTAATTGGAATAACATGGCCAAACCTGAACTACACTTTCAAGGACTGATGGAGAGGCTAGAATACTTGATAGAAAGCAAAGAGAAAAAGGATCAACACAGGAATCTTACTGTCCCAAAGACACAGGAAAGGAATGCACCATCCCTGTCTCAAGTACCCAATACAGAAAGTCAAGACAATTTGTCTTCCATACATAATTATTCACATGAATTTTTGAGAGAGATCCAAGAAGAGAAATGGAGAAAAGAACAAGGAACTCATCCTCCTATTCAAGAAATAGACGACTTGCAAGAACAATTTCCCCAAGACATTCCCTCTATTTACGAGGGTGTAGAGGAAGAACAACTGAGCGAACACAAAGGATTTGAATCTAATTCTTTACAAGAATTACCTTAGTTCACAGGACCTTGGGAATCAAAGTCTATTAGTATGAGAGCACCCACGATAATAGTGAGGAATGAAGAATCAGTAATCCCTAGAAACACGGAAGTGATCAAGAATACTAAAGTTCAATGTAATCTCACGCTAGAGGAGTTGTTAAAGTTTAAACCAGAATTGTGGAAACATGTAGCAAATCAATTCCCCGAGCTTGCTACTACTCCCTCACAAATAGGATCACAAAATAAGGTACCAGAGATACCCGTAGAAAAGATTGGAGATGTAAGCGAAGGAGAGGAAGGTAACACTTATCTTCCAATAACCCATCAGGGCTACACGACGAAAGCCATCTTAGATTCAGGAGCCGGAGTAGCCATAGCTACCAACCAATCATGTGCGATGCAATTTTAAAAGAATGTGAATCGAACACTGATGCATTTGAGGATGCGAGTGATTTCGATAGAATCAATTATCATGGACTCACCCTTTGCATCAGAGGAAGAATATTTTTTCGAAGTAGAAACTCACCCTCAGAGACACGAAGAAGTTATGAATGATGTGAGAATAGCCACTCAAGTGACTAACAAAAGTGAAGGCAAGAAAAGAAAGAAGAAAGAAACCATGTCAGAAAAAGAAGAATCTTTGTTTGAAGTACCCAAGAATTTCAAGAAATATGAAATCGAAGACAGAAGAATCATGGTACGAATGCCTAATAAAAAGGCGAATGACGGACAAGTATATGATAATCGAGAGAAAACCAAGAAAATAATAATTGCTATAGAAGGAGAAGAAGAAAAGTGTACCTACATAGGGCATGATTTGAGGAAGGAAGAAGAAGAAGAGCTAGTTGCCCTATTGCGCGAATATAGAGATGTGTTCGCTTGGAGTTACAAAGACCTAAAAGGAGTAGATCCAGATATATGTTCTCATAGAATCCCTATGACTCCAGATGCGAAACCCACGAAACAGAAACCGTACACGTACAATGATAACTACGCTGCGAAGATTAAAGAGGAAATCGATCGATTGATAGAAGCAGGATTCATTTACGAAATTGAGCATACCGAATGGGTATCTCCCATTGTGGTTGTGCCCAAGAAGAACGGAAAATTGCGTGTGTGTATTAACCTTAAAAAAGTTAATGCCGCTACGATTAGAGACAGTTATCCTCTTCCTATCACAGAACATCTATTGGAAAGAGTTGCGGGCAAGGAAGTTTACAGCTTCCTTGATGGTTTTTCAGGCTATAATCAAGTAGCCATTACTCCAGAAGATCAACACAAGACGGCATTTGCCACCGAATGGGGCATATTTGCATTTCGTGTAATGCCATTTGGCTTAACAAATGCACCCGCCACTTTCCAACGACTCATGTGTCATGTTTTTAAGGAATTCTTACGCAAGAGTTTGGAAGTTTATGTCGATGACTTATGTGCACATTCAAATGTAAGACAGACGCATATTCCCGAGTTAAGACAAATATTTGACAAATGTCGAGAATATCAGGTTTGTTTGAACCCAAAAAAATGCGTTTTCATGGTCAGACAAGGCAAAATTCTAGGACACATTGTGTCAAAGAATGGAATCTCTACGGATGAAGAAAAGGTGAAAGTAATTGCAGAATTACCTAGGCCGACGAACATCAAAGAGGTACAAGCATTTATGGGCCATTGCGGATATTATAGGAGATTCATACAAATGTATGCAATCATAGCCAAGCCATTGTACTCTCTTTTGACTCATTTTGAATGGACAAATGAATGTGAAAATTCATTCAATGAACTCAAACGACATTTGTGCTCAGCACCTATATTGACAACCCCGGATTGGAGTAAGCCATTCCATGTACATGTGGATGCATCCAATTACGCCATAGGATGTGTGTTAGCACAACCCACGAATGAAGGTAACATAGATCTCCCCATAGCTTACGCAAGCAGACAATTGAACGCAGCAGAAAGAAATTACACCACGACAGAACGAGAAGGATTAGGGATGATCTATGCGGTAAAGAAATTCAGACACTATTTGTTGGCAAACAAGTTCAAGTTCTTTACAGATCATCAAGCCCTATTGTACCTAGTCAACAAACCATGTAACACAGGACGACTAATGCGTTGGTTTCTATTACTCATGGAGTATGATTTTGAAGTAGTAGTCAGGAAAGGAAAGACACATCTCAGAGCTGACCACCTTTCGAGATTAACCTTTGGAGAAGCTCCTCAAGGAGTAGCGGATGATCTACCAGATGCATACTTGTTTAACCTTGAGATAGCACCAGAATGGGCTAAGCCTATAGTCCCTATTCTGACATACGAACCCAAGAATCCTAGGATAAAGATCAACGAAGGAGAGATTACCAAGTCTCAGAGATACCAAATCTTAGCAAGAAGCATATATAAACAGGATAATCAAAAGATTCTTGCTTGTTGTGTAGATGAATCAGAACATGCAAATCGGTTGCAATTAGCACACATAGGTGCATTAAAGCAACATCATTCGAAACATCGAACACTACAGACTCAGCATAGACTAGGAGTATATTGGCCTACTATGGAAGCAGATGTCTACAAGTTGTGTAAAGAATGCCATGTTTGTTGTGAAAGACCACCAGTAGAGCATGCTACATTATGTCACGTGTCTCTCACACCAGACTGGAGTGAGCCTTTAGTGACATACTTGAGGACGAAGACATTCCCTCAAGGAATGACCTTAGCTCAACAACGAAGTTTGGAGCAGGAGGCTCAAGACTATTCAATTATTGGCGATAATCTATACAAAAGAGGACGAGATGGATATCTAAGACAATGTGTTCATGAAAGCGATTATCTGAGCATACTAGAGACTGCACACCAAGGTGTTGCAGGCGGTCATTTTGGACCTGAAAGGATAATCAAAGCCATCCTCTTTGCAGGATTATGGTGGCCCACTCTTCACATGGATGCTCATACCTATGTTAAGAGATGTGATGTGTGCCAAAGAACTCAGTTTCCTACTCGCAGAGATGAAATGCCATTGAAACCCATGATGGGAGGACGTGCATTTTCTAAGTGGGGTATAGACTTTGTAGGACCCATTAACCCCCCTGCAAAAGGTACACATGCGGAATACATTATTGTCGCGACGGATTATCTTACCAAATGGGTAGAGGCAAAAGCCACAAAAAAGAATGATGCACACATAACTGCAAAATTCTTATTTGAGAATGTCTTTACAAGATATGGATTGCCTATAGAGTTAGTGAGCGATCGCGGAACTCACTTTCTAAACCAAGTCATTGAATATCTGTTATAGGATTTTATGGTGATTCACAAGAAATCCGCACCATATCATCCTCAGGCCAATGGTCAGGCTGAAAGCACTAATAAGATCCTTTGTAACGTACTGACGAAACTCGTGAACAACAAACGTTCAGATTGGGACAAACAGTTACACCACGCTGTTTGGGCATATCGAGTGGCCTACAAGACCGTAGTCAATGCAACTCCCTTTCATATGGTTTTTGGTCAGAATGCTGTGCTTCCTTTGGACTTCTTGATACCGACCCTTAAGGTTTCACAAGAAAATTAGTGGACCGGCCATGAATTATCAGCAAGAATAATGGACTTGGAACGATTAGGAGAAACCAGGCTAAAGGCAACAGCAGGCATATACGCAACAAAGAAGCGACAGAAAGCCTATTTTGATGCGCATGTGAAAGATAAAGGCTTAAAAGAAGGAGATTTAGTTCTAGTATATACGTTGAAACAACACGCACGGAAGTTAGAAAAGCGAGGTTATGGACCTATGATCATTAACAGACTCTCGACAAGTGGAGCAGTACAATTAGCCATCTTAGAAGGAGACATAATGCCTAATTACATTAGTGGTTGTCGAGTCAAGTTATATCAGGAACCTCTTACTGAGGATATGCTTAGACGACTCACGTTGGCAAAGAAGCGTAAGGAGGAAGAGAATAGAATACGAGTGGAAGCTCAGGCAGAAGCGATAGAACGCATTAAGCGCATGAAGCTAAGAAGACAAGGACTAGGAAGAGAACATTGTAACCATATGGAAAATACACCCAGATATCCCATGGCCATGTGTCAAGTAAAGTCAACCACTCATCCTAGCATAGTGGATAGGAGACCATTCATTACAGTCAGGCTAGAGCACGGCAACCCTTGCCAAGAGCTCAAGGCTTTAATTGACTCAGGTGCTGCGACTAGCGCGATTAGATGGTCCCACTATAAGCATTCAGGAATAGAAATGCGGCCAATTGAGGCATACCTCATAGGGCTAGGAGGCATGGAAACCCCTTGCATGGGTGAGGTGGATCTTCCTATCCTCATAAACGAAGTGACTATGACACCAAAGCTACTAGTGTGCCATGATGACGACCTGATAGAACCCCTAATCCTTGGCCAAGATTGGCTATACGATCACTCAGTGGACCTAAATCTTAGACAAGGCTCCTTACAGATTGGAACCTTAGATCAGAAGCGAGTGATACCGCTTGACTTCCCTAATGGCATTCTGACTGAGGTTTGTAACCCTAGACCCCATGGAATGCATGCGACGGAAGACCGGAAGATCTTTGGTCAGATCAGTCACAATACGTCTACACCAACCCCCTCGGGCTTGGCTATAGACAGTTGTCAATCAGAAGGACGGCACGAGATTTTTCCTGGGGCTTCCTGCAAACTAGAAGGGGCAATTACCCAACCGCTAGGGCAGATGGACACAATCAGCGGTCAGGTGGGTTGCATCAGCGGACCTATGGGCAAAACACCCTGCGGTGCCCATCCTTCCAAACTTGCTGCGGACTGGCCTAGATTAAAGATAAAGAACGAATCACTTCCTAATGGGCAGGTCACGCAAGTGTTGGATCTCCCTTCTTTTCCAAAGCAGAGCGTCCAATGGACCTCTCAAACCAAACCACGAAGGAGTCAACCACAACAGAGGAACCTAGACCGACGACACCACCAGACAAGGCAGAGAAAGCAGCAGTATCAACATCACAGAACAAGTGGCACAAGACAAATATGGGTGCCAAAAGGACAGAAATCACCAACGGATTTCAGCAACACAGACAGTGTCAAGAAGAAGTTTCAGCTGAAGCAGAGACAATATCCAAGATCTCCTCAACCTTCTTTTACGATTACGAATATTCGACGAATCTGGATCGCCAAGAAGTACCTAACAAACCGACCCACACCCACGCAAATTTGGGTACCTAAACAATGTATCATAGCCCAACCCTCAAGCCATGTATTATACCCCCCGCCGAAATCTCTTCACCCTTCAATAACACCACCTACGATACCATCTTTTGTCCCTCAGAAGAAACACACCTTCCGCTCAAAAAATCTTAGGAAATGGATACCGAAACGTGTCCAGAAGACTTCCCCTAACCCATTGTCTGACACCACTACAACCTCAACTAATCTTCATCCTTGTAATAAATCACTTACATTTGAACCTTGTATAAATTCACACACCATAAACCCACATCACTCATAATAAAAGCTCATCAAGAAATGTATGCATAATCTGAAGCATGTAGGTGTCTAGAGACCTGCATTAGTTTTGCAAAAAGTCATAGCATCAATCACTTCACAACACCTGGCTACACGGGTTACACATCGGCTATGGAAAGGGATTGCGGTCTCACCTTAATGGGATCATAATTAATTTCCATACTAATGTGCTAATCTTTTGTAGCAGATCTTTTCCATTAGCTTGTCAGTCATCATGCAAACCGAAGAAGGACCATCAGAAGCTGGCCCAAGCACACCAATGGCCAATATTGGAGAATTACTCACGGAATCTCATCTGACGATGCAACCACTAGAGTTTCAAGGTTTTCCAGGACCCATGCCAATCGACAATCCTCCTAGAGGATATACTAAGAAGATTCATCGTAACTCTCACTGGTTTCAAGGCCTAGCAGGACCATTAGCAGACACTGATTTCATATTTGAGGCCAATTTGGCATTTGATTTTTGCACATGGGCCAAGTACCAGTTCTTTTCAAGAGAATTTGAAGGACTGCAGAATACACAAGATTTAACGCACGTTTGGGCACGAGCGGGATTTACAAAATATTTTAGTGACCCTCTGCCTAAACCCGATTTTTACAGATGCTTTTACTTAGTAACCACCTTGATGGCTTCAGAGAACAAGGATCTACCCGGCACATTCATGTTACCATCCTTGGTAAATGACCCTCCATTCAGAAGGTTTTATTTGTCTAAAGATTTAATTCGTGCAGCTCTCAAAATACATGGAACGCACACTCCGACGGAGCGAGAACGGCTAGTTCCAGAGCCGATGAAATGTGGTGATGTAACTAAGTGGGAGGATATTTCAGCTATAACCCCTGAGCTGTCCAAGCCATTGCGGATATGCATGCAGCATTTTGCTTTCCCAACTCAGGATCGTTTTACCATGCCCCACAAAAGAATCTGGTTTGGCTTATACTTAGCATGTACTAGACCCCAGACAGTTGATCTAGCTAGCTGGATAATTGATCAGCTCTATTTAGCACAACATAGATGGGAGCGAAAGAAGGTCATCAATGGATGTTGTGCACTTACAAGGATTATATATATGTGCTTGGCATATGACCTGTCGATCGAACGTGCATTGACAAGTGAGGAGCTGAAAGCATTTAAAGGAACCACAAAGAAAGCTAGGAAGGCTAGCAAAGGTAGAGCAGGAAAGCGGATGAGAGGCACTATCCCGTGCCTACAAGTGCCAGAATCACCCTCACCACAACCATCTCCAGAACAGTCACCGACAGCAGCCACTCCCACAGTACAACCTATTCGTATCAGATTATCAAGACCAGTTGTAACGGAGGGCACCACCAGTACTGTTGCACCTCAAGCAGACACAACCCCAGAACCTATCACCACGGCAGCAGAACTTCCCACCACTATTGGTGCGGAAGCGTTCTCTTTTCCAATACCCCATTTAGAAGCAGAATAAGCAGCGCCACTGAACACAATGTTTGATTTTGAAATGCCCGATGCATTCTCCAATGAGTTCCAATTTTCAGAAGGACAACTGTTTTCTCAAGAATATGAAAGGCCCAGCTATCCCACCACACCCCGGGATCAGCCACAAGGATAGATTGTGTCTAGCTCTGATGATGAAAGAACAGCAACCGATGATGACGAAGGCGATGACAAAGCCAGCCAGGGCACTCACGAATCCCAAGAGCATGAACAGACAGATGGCCAAGGCCAACAAACAGACACACATGGTGATACAAGTACCCATGAAGATGAAACTTATGAAGCAGCAGCTTACAAACTGGCTATTAAGAAGCTGTATAGAACTATGGAAAAAGTTTGGGCACGCAAAAAACTGACTGAGGAAGAGAGTCAAGCCATAATAGAACAGGAACTTGTCACAGGCGGATTCGAAGACGCATACATCAAAGGATTCAGAGAGTTAGTCAAATCAGTAGGCTCCAACGAAGCACTCAGATACTTGCAAAGAAAGCCACTACCAGAGTTTGACCCCTGCAGAGTACGACTACTTTCCAAGCCCGGCAAATACATTCGTGTACCAATAGGAGCACAGTCTTCAGAACAAGCCAGGGAGGCACGCCTCGTCCCCGAAAGTTCGTTGGCAGCAGAAACCATCCTTGTAGATTCCCCACCCCGCGCTACAACTGTACATACCTCAGTAGTCACTGAAGTACCGACCACCCCAACCGCTCCTCCATCACCGCCCGTCCATCCAGCTTCCCCTATTCACCCTCCTTCCCCCAGTCCAACATCTTCATTCGCCGGTGGCGTAGCAGAAATCGTCTTTCCGACCACTCACCCCACAATTCTTGCACCCATTAGACCCAGTCTACCCCCTCATACATCCACCTTTCTCTCCAACCCATTCCTCCATCCATCTTTCCCGTCCTTCCCCACACCTCCACGACCCATTTTCCCATTCCCACCGCCATTAACCTTCTCCCCAGTCTCACCTCCCCGAACCATTGTAACCCCTATTTCCCCTTTCCACCTAGCTGCTCCAGCCAGTCCCCCTGTAAATTACTCCTCAACCTTTGTAAATCCCGTATTTACACCAGCACAAGCACCCACAGTCACACCCTTATTCACAGTCATCGCACTGGACACGTCCAATGACATGGACATCTCACCGCCCACTGCACCACCACTCACTTCACTCACGGCACAAACATTTTTAGGCACATCACAATTTTCAACAATCACCACAACATCCACCTTCCCAACCCCATTCCCCATTCCCGTTGCATCTACACCCACTGCATCTTCATTTAGCACCCCATTAATACTATCACCCACTGTAGATAATGCATTTCGACAGATGTTCATGTGTATGACGCAAGTAAGAGATGAGTTCACATCTCTTGGCGATAATTATCAGCAGCTGCAGAGGACAACCAATGACTTACAGTCGCAGCTTAATTTATTGTCTATTGAGAATGCCTCACTGAACAGCCGCTACCAAGAATTACGAGAGGCCTATCATAAATTAGAACTAGAAAGCGAAGAAAAGACCAAGGAAGCCACTACTGACCTAGATAACTTATTAAGAGCCCAGACAGTCCGCAATGCAATGCTAACACGAAACATGGGCTTACTCAGAAGACATCTAGCAGTAGCAAAGGAAGAAAACCAGCGCTTACAGGACCAGAATAGAGAAAACTTAGAAACAGCCCTAGACCATCCAGACCAACCACTCAGTCCTAGTCGGTTCAAAGCCATTCCCTCAGACTCGATGAGGATGCTGCTAGAAGATCATGTAAGACTGCTAGATGAATACGACCACATGAACGAGGAGTTATAGAAACTCAAAGAAGATCATAAATTACTCCAATTACGAGCACCGGAACATCAAGACATACCAGCACCTGTGGACCCCTCTCCTGACATCTTAGAGGAACTCAACGCATTACGGGCCCAGGTATCAAACCTTGAATCAAGGATTGCAGTATATGAAGCACCACCAAGGCCAGATTCCCCACCTGAGCTACTAGCTGAGGAAGAAACTATCACCATCCCGGTGGAGGAAACGTTTGAAGAGGCGTACGAGCCACAACCCATCCTCGGCGGACGCGTCACGGCTGAAGGCTAGATTGTTAGATATGCTCAATACTCCACCCTCATGTGACCACAAATGATCCATGGTGCTCTAAGTTGTAAGGCCCCCATTATGAGGAGAAGCCATTATGAGAGCCCGGATATTTGTGGAACCCTAACTTCCTAGTTAGATGAGGTCTATGTGTGACCGTTGATGGTTATAGATGATCTTTGTGAGCCTAGCCGTCAGGTTAGGTAGGGCATAAACTTCCAGGCCATTGGGTTATCATTTAAGGTGAAAATAAAGGCCCTGTGGCGTCGCGCGGTTTCCCCATAGAACCTTAATGGGGGGAGTGCAGAGGGGGGCTTGCCCCCTTCTACGGGGTCCGGGGGGCCTATCCCCCTGGCCCGTAGGGCCGAGACGGTAGGACTTCTGGTCGTGGAGATATTGTCGGATCATATATTTTACCGACTAATTTGTATCTCCCGACTACGTTTATCTATACCGAACCGCCTTGTAAAAGCTATATAAGCACAGCCCAGGTTGAGCTTTATACAGCATTGCGCACTAGTAAGCCCTTCATCTAGAGTCTATCTAGATCGCCATCTAAGCTCCACAGTGGGAGCGCACGGGTGGACAGCACCATCATTGTAACTGCATTATGCTTTGCAATCTGAGAATTTGAGTTCTCTACCTCTCAGTCTGCGTCTATCTTTGTCTGCGTTTTTCTCTCAACTCTGTCTACAGGTCTATTCCGCTGTGCTGTTATTTTCTTACATGGTATCAGAGCTCAGGAGGCTTTGAGTGGTGCAGAAGCAGAAACGTAGAGGTTGCAAAGTTCTGAACAACAAAAGAGAGAAGATGTCAAGCGGTGCATCATCATCTACGACTGGGGGCCAAGGTGGCTCATCAACAGGAGTAGGTGGGGCACAAGCAGGAGCAGCAATGATGCCGATCATCCCAACGTTGCGGATACGGCCACCAGCCTTCATAGAAGGTAAACTTGATGGTACGAACTACACCCTGTGGAAGTTCAAAATCACTTCTATTCTTGATTCATATGAGCTTTTGGAGACTGCTCTTGGGACTGATCATGAGCCCCAAGAAAGACCTGATCCAAATACTCCTGGTCGAATGATTCCTCCTGATGCTGATCTTCTACGTGCTTGGAAACATAGAAATGCAGATGCACTCTGTGCTCTTGTTACAAGTACTTCTGATAGTGTTCTGACTCTCATTCTGCATACTACGAAGGCATGTGAAGCATGGAACATATTGAGAAATCAATATGAAACTCGTAATCAGACACAGATTCAGAACTTGGAGAATCAGCTTGCAGCAGAACGGTTTGCTGATGGGGAGACTGCAGAGGTGTTTATCACTCGCATAAAGAATCTACGAGATCAAATGGCGGGAGCAGGTGTTCAAAAGTCAAGTGAAGAGCTAGCTCGACGTTGTCTTCGAATCTGTCCACCTAAGTTTGATGGTCTTGTAACTGCTCTTAACACTCAAATAAGACCTCAACCACTAACTTTTGAAGAATTCAGTGCCTTACTCATGGAGGAGGAGTTGCAGCTCAAGGCAAGGAGTGGTGGTAGCAAAGGAGATGTTGCATTCACAGCAAATGCCAAAGGAGGCAAAACAGACTCTTCAAAAGATGGAGACAAAAAGAAGAACGACAAAAAGAAGTTCAAGGGAGAGTGTTTCCACTGCAAGAAGAAGGGACACAGAATCCAAGACTGTCGCATCAAGAAGGCAGAAGAGAAGAGTGGCTCTTCAAAAGGTGGCAAGGGCAAGGAGTCTGCCAACACAGCAGAAACAGAGCTTGAGTTATTTGTTACGATAGAGGAGGTGTGCTCCTCGGCTGAAGATTCAGGAACAGATGACTCATGGGTGTTGGACAGCGGTGCATCTCGTCACATGACGAGTAGAAAAGACCTTTACAGTTCCTTACAGCCTCTAAAGGAACCCATCACAGTAAAGGTAGGAAACAATGCAAGATGTCCTGCAGAGGGCGAAGGTACGGTTTCTTTCATTAACTCTAATGGCGATATCAGAAAGCTTTCAAATGTGCTATATGTTCCACAAATAAAACGAAATCTACTTTCAGTAGCTTCTATAACTGATCAAGGTCATCAAGTATCTTTCAGTAAGACAAGAGCTAAGATTATGGACGGTAACAACAACATTGTTGGGACTGGCATAAGGAGGAACAACCTATATGAGTTGTGTGCTCTTACAGCCACTACAAACGTGGGCACAAGTAAGCTATGGCATGAGAGATTCGGCCACATTGGATACCCTGTACTGAAGGAGATGCATCGCAGAGGTATGGTTGCACACCTACCATCGATTGCAGAAATGAAGGAACCATGTGAAGCTTGCATGATGGGCAAGCAACAGAGGAAGGCATTTCCACAAGAAAGCAAGAATAGGGCAAGCTATCCTCTAGAGTTGGTGCATGCTGACTTGTGCGGAAAAATGCCTACACAGGCCTTGGGAGGATCTTCCTACTTCATGTTACTTGTCGACGACTATAGCAGGAAGATGTGGGTGTACTTCCTTCGCGATAAGGCTCAAGCTTTTGGTAAGTTTAAAGAATGGCTTTAGCTTGTTGAAACTGAAACAGGGAAGAAGATGAAGAAATTCAGGACAGACGGTGGTGGTGAGTTCACATCAATAGAGTTTGAAGATTTCTGCAAGAGTAAGGGAATCAAGCATCAACTCACAGTGGCACATAGTCCTCAACAGAACGGTGTTGCAGAACGCCGGAATCGAACCATCATGGAGATGGCAAGGTGCATGTTGAAAGGAAAGGGTTTGCCTAATCAGTTTTGGGCAGAGGCTGTCAACACTGCTGTCTACATCTTGAATCGAAGCTACACCAAGGCACTTGATGGAAAGACTCCACAAGAAGCCTACACGGGTAAAAAGCCTTCTGTTTCCCATTTCAAAGTATTTGGAAGTGAATGTTATGTACATGTTCCAGATAGGGAGAGAAACAAGCTTCAACCAAAAAGCATCAAATGTATCTTCCTGGGGTACATCGAAGATAAGAAGGCTTATAAGCTTTATGACCCTGAGGCTAAGAAGATCATGGCGAGTCGTGATGTGGTGTTCAAGGAAGAGCAGCCACATGCAGTGGAGGAGGATAAGAGAGCTTCCACTTTATCATCAGGCGAAGGGGCAATCCACTATGAACCTGACCCAAGAGCTATCCCTTCTACACAAGAGAAGGAAGCATCATCTTCAGATGATGAGTCTAAAAGTCACCAACCTGCCGACACCGAAGTGGAAAAGCCATTGCCACGTTGGGTGAGGCAGCTCTATGATTCTGCAAATCCCATCCCACAGTCACTAGAACAGGTTGCAGATGGACCGAGGCGATCACAGAGAATAGAGGAACAGAGACGGGCAAGCGCCCATATTGTAAACACAGCCTTAATGGCTGATCTCATTCAAGAAGAAGCGAAGGAACCAAGCAATGTGGAAGAGGCACTCCATGATCCGAATTGGAGGGCTGCCATGCAAACAGAATACAACAATATCATGAAGAATGGAACTTGGGAGCTAGTGGATCGACCCCCTAAGCATAAAGTCATTGGCACCAAGTGGGTTTGGAAGCTAAAGTACAAGGCTGATGGTACTCTAGAAAAATATAAAGCAAGACTTGTTGCACAGGGCTACTCACAAGTTGAAGGCATTGACTTTTGTGAATCATTTGCCCCGACTGCAAGAATGACTACTATCCGAGTAGTACTAGCTATGGCTGCACATAAGCGTTGGCCAGTCTATCACATGGATGTTAAATCAGCGTTCCTGAATGGAGACCTCAAGGAGGAGGTATATGTGTCTCAGCTACCAGGGTTTGAGGCTCCCCATTCACAGAACAAGGTATGTAAGCTGAAGAAGGCATTATATGGGCTAAAACAAGCCCCTAGAGCATGGTACCAACGGATAGATAAGTATCTCTTGAATCTAGGGTTCAAAAGATGTGCTTCTGATGCTAACTTGTATGTTCTAAAGAAAGGAGGGAAGACAATTGTGCTTGTACTCTATGTAGATGACCTTGTGATTACAGGAAATGATGATGCTCTTCTTCAACAAACAAAAGATGCCCTGAGTTCAGAATTTGAAATGACAGACTTGGGCTTAATGCATTATTGCTTAGGTCTTGAAGTTTGGCAGGAACCAGGGAAGATTTTCATCTCTCAACAAAAGTATGCAAGGCAGATATTGAAGGCATTCGACATGGAGGATTGCAAGGAAATTTCTACACCCATGGAGGTCAACACAAAATTATCTATTGAAGATACTTCACCTCCAGTGGATATTGGAAGATACAGGAAATTAGTTGGAAGTCTCATCTACTTGTGCAATAGCAGACCAGACATCTCTTATGTTGTTGGAGTAGTAAGCAGGTTCTCTAATAAACCTTGCCAAACTCATTGGAAGGCAAGCATGCGGATACTCAGGTATGTGAAAGGAACCACTGATTATGGTATTCTTTATGAAGAAGGATCATCTCTTGTCGGATACTGTGACTCAGATTGGGCAGGAGATATTGATACCAGAAAATCAGTTTCTGGATATTGCTTTTCTTTAGGATCAGGGATTTTCTCTTGGATCAGTAAGAAGCAACCGACTGTAGCATTATCTTCTACTGAAGCTGAGTACAAAGCTGCATGCGTTGCAGCATGTGAAGCAGTATGGTTGAGGAGGATCCTATGGCACATAGGAATACAAGGACAGGAGGCTACAGAGTTGAAGTGTGACAACCAAAGTTGCATGGCCATCGCCGAAAATCCTGTTTTCCATGCACGTACCAAGCACATAGAAATCCAGTATCACTATGTGCGTGAGTTGATTGAGGACGGGGTCGTGGAGATAACCTATTGCCCTACTGAAGAAAATGGAGCAGACATCTTCACCAAGGCTCTTGGGAGAGAGCAACTTCTTCGACACTTTCCAAAGCTTGGGATTGGACCAAGGAGGTAGTTCACCATTGGGTGGACATTGAGGGGGGGTGTTAGATATGCTCAATACTCCACCCTCATGTGACCACAAATGATCCATGGTGCTCTAAGTTGTAAGGCCCCCATTATGAGGAGAAGCCATTATGAGAGCCCGGATATTTGTGGAACCCTAACTTCCAAGTTAGATGAGGTCTATGTGTGACCGTTGATGGTTATAGATGATCTTTGTGAGCCTAGCCGTCAGGTTAGGTAGGGCATAAACTTCCAGGCCATTGGGTTATCATTTAAGGTGAAAATAAAGGCCCTGTGGCGTCGCGCAGTTTCCCCATAGAACCTTAATGGGGGGAGTGCAGAGGGGGGCTTGCCCCCTTCTGCGGGGTCCGGGGGGCCTATCCCCCCGGCCCGTAGGGCCGAGACGGTAGGACTTCTGGTCGTGGAGATATTGTCGGATCATATATTTTACCGACTAATTTGTATCTCCCGACTACGTTTATGTATACCGAACCGCCTTGTAAAAGCTATATAAGCACAGCCCAGGTTGAGCTTTATACAGCATTGCGCACTAGTAAGCCCTTCATCTAGAGTCTGTCTAGATCGCCATCTAAGCTCCACAGTGGGAGCGCACGGGTGGACAGCACCATCATTGTAACTACATTATGCTTTGCAATCTGAGAATTTGAGTTCTCTACCTCTCAGTCTGCGTCTATCTTTGTCTGCGTTTTTCTCTCAACTCTGTCTACAGGTCTATTCCGCTGTGCTGTTATTTTCTTACATAGATGACTTACGAACTCCCGACCCCCGCGTGGATGAAGACAATTGAAGAACTTGGGACAACACACTCAGCTAGAGTAGAGGCACAATTACATGCCATGGCGATGATAGAAGAAAGAATTTTACAGTCTTCATTCTTTGCTCATTTGGCCCCGCGACGATACATATCTGGGCATGAGCTACAGTATAAACTGTATTTTATGTTAATGGCCGAATATCAGTTAGCCATTGAGAAAGAAACAGGTAAGAAACCATCGCATGCGACTCAATTCGAGGAGGACGATCTACCACTCGATGCGCAGCAAGGAGAGATCTATCAACCAGAGTGGCGCAAAGATTTACTACAGAAGTATCCAGAAATGATGAGTACATGGGTAAAGGCACCTTTGCACTTAAAGTACAACCCATGTTGGGGACCAGTACCACGACGCCGCTCCTGGACAGCCTTTGCTATTAAGGTACAAAACAATAAGCAGTGCCAAGACTGGTTGAATTACCCTTATTTTAAGCCACCCATCGAGTTACCAACTATAGGCTACATGATGGCTACAATTCGCCACTGGCTCCTTAGATTAAAGCATATGGACGATATAGCGGCGCACATGACTGTCAAAATCTTTGACATGATGCAAATGGTTTTTAAAGTCTTCCGACGCGTCAAGGCACCTCATGTAAACACCCCGGGCTTTGAGCATGGCAATTTCGATCTGGTATATGATATGAGTACAACGCCATCGCTACGGGTGTGTTATGCTTGGCATTGCAGAATAAAGTACCTACCGGCATGCTACAGGCAGACTTTCGAAGAGATGTTCACAACCGACTTCTGGGAATACCATTCAGAGGTATTCATAAGCAGGCCTACACATTTATTACACTTATTTGCCTGTGAACGAATGGTCTATTCCACACACTATCAGCTCCCGCCACCGGAAGAACCGCAACCAATAGACTGGGAGAAACTCGAGGCCAATCTGGCCCGAGGCATTCGTATCTCCGAGCACACCCTCGCTCAAGACCTCCTACAGAACTATATCCGGCAGACCTTACAACAAGGTTCTGTCAGGGATGACAGAAGCGAGAGGGAGGGGGGTGTTGGAAGCAGCCAGAGGCATAGAAGACGCGGAAGCATGTAACGACAGAGCAGGGAGCCAATCGAATCTTTTTTTCAAAGAATTACGTTTTCAAATACTTTTCCATAACCTCCAACAATGATTTTTATCACTATTGTAACATATGTAACATAGAAAAACCCTTTTCTTAATTTCTAGCTCCATTTTGTGCAAGCCGAGGAGTCCTCGAGCTTGAGGAGCTTAGGTAGAATGCGCGTATCAATTTTCGTTATTTTTAGACACCATTTACCCTTTCAAATAGCATCTAGGACCTATTTTTTAACTATGCCGGTCACTAGATGTGAAACCGGTCAAAACTAGTCTAGAAACTATAAAAAGAGCTAGAGAGCTCATTTTTGAGGTTAGCTTGTTTGAGGTTAGTGTGAGCTTAGAGCTATTTTGAGCTTGTAAGAGTGTTCTTGAGTAATAGAGTTGATTTCTCCCCTTCCATTGTGTCTTGCTTGTCTCTTCGTAGTGTGTGTGTATGTGTGTGTGCATTTCCATGCTTCTCACCTTCACTCTCACTTCATCTCACGTTCACGATCTTCATATCACTCCTATCTCTTCCGCGGATTGACATTAAGGAGGTGGAGCTTCTTAACGTGGTTCTCACCATTGTGCTAGAGCAACAGTGGCCCACTCTTCATATGGATGCACATACCTATGTGAAGAAATGTGACACATGCCAACATGCACAATATCCAGTTAGAAAAGATGAGATGCCTTTGAGGCCAATGATGGGAGGGCGTGCATTTTCGAAGTGGGGCATAGACTTCATAGGTCCTATTAACCCCCCAGCTAGAAACTCCCATGCAGAGTATATTATTGTAGCCACAGATTACCTTACAAAATGGGTAGAAGTCAAAGCCACCACAAAGAATGATGCTCAGACAACGGCTAAGTTCTTATTTGAGAATGTGTTAACGAGATATGGGCTACCAATAGAGTTGGTGAGCGATAGAGGCACACACTTCTTGAATGAGGTCATTGAAAATCTTCTCCAAGAATTCTTGGTGATACATAAAAAGTCTGCCCCTTATCATCCCCAAGCTAACGGATAGGCCGAGAGCACAAATAAGATCCTATGTAATGTCTTGACTAAATTGGTAAATAATAAAACGCTCTGATTGGGACAAACAACTTCATCATGCTGTTTGGGCTTACCGAGTTGCCTACAAAACAATACTCAACGCCACCCCATTTCAGATGGTCTTCGGATAGAACGCTGTGCTACCATTAGATTTCTTAATCCCTACCTTAAAAGTAGCACAAGAGTATGAGTGGAATGGGCATGAATTGTCCTCTAGGATCTTTGATCTCGAACGCTTAGGTGAGACGAGGCTACGAGCGGCAGCAGGCATCTACGCTGCAAAGAAGAGGCAAAAGGCATACTTTGATGCACACATCAAGGATAAGGGATTGAAAGAGGGAGATCTAGTGTTGGTTTATACACTAAAACAACATGCCCGCAAGTTTAATAGAATTTCCATTAGTGGTGCAGTTCAGTTGGCCACTCTAGAAGGAGATATCTTGCCAAACTATATTAGTGGCTGTAGAGTCAAGCTATATCAAGAACCTCTTACTAAGGATATGCTAATGAGACTCAACACTGCTAAGAAGCGAAAAGAAGAAGAGTTAAGAGTGAGAGAAGAAGCACATGCAGAGGCCAGGGAGCGTATTAGGCGAAATAAGTTAAGGCGATTAGGCCTAGATGTCAACTCAAAAGCCCCAAAATATCACATGGACATGTGTCAAAAGTCAGGCATTGCGACTTCTCAAGTCATTGACCGAAGACCCTTTGTGACCATAGAGATAGGACAAGGAAAGGGTGCAAGGACGGTGAAAGCATTGATTGACTCGGGTGCAGCAAGTAGTGCAGTTAGACTTTCCTACTGCCAAGACTTGCTGTTGAACATCAATCCCATAGAAGCTTATCTCATAGGATTGGGAGGTGTGGAAACCCCTTGTTTGGGCGAGGTGGAACTTCCCATCTACCTTCAAGATGTTCCAATGAAAGTGAAAGCGCTAGTGTGTGAAGATGAGAACCTTACAGAACCACTTGTCTTGGGTCAAGATTGGATCTATGACCATGCAGTTAACTTAAACCTAAGAAGTCAAATTCTTCAAGTTTGGGTACATGAACAATGCATTACATTAGAATTAGAGAACTGCATGCTCCCAGATCATGGCACCACACACTCTCTTAGTTCTTCTAAAACTAATCATATGGAAGAAGATGTTGTATGTGTCAAAAGCTCTATGATGCAGAAGGAGTCAATCATGGAAGAACATGTTCGAAGGCGGGTGGATCTTTCTTCTTCTCCAAAGAATCAAGTAGCCACACTAGTAAGTCCACCACAGAGGCAAACACAACCGATCATGACAATTGCTACATCAAAGAGAAAGACACCATTCGATAAGAGAGCAGTTCTGAGCATGACGCAGATCTGGGTACGCAAAGGAGAGAAACCACCAGCCTTGCCCCCACAAATCCCATCCAGGCAAGCCAACCAGGTCAGAAGACGAAGGAAGCAGCTCGGACAAGCTCAATCACAAGGTATCCAACAAGTTTGGGTGCCTAAGAAATTAGTTGAAGCTCAACAAGGGTGATTACAGATGTGGGTACCTAAGAAGTTCTTACATCTACAACAACCTGTGTTCTCCCACATGCGAAAGGTCTCAACAAAGAAGCCAAAAGGAGAAGAGGGTAAGAACCACGTACAAAGACCGAAAGGAGATCAAATCAGCTCTTCAACAATAGTAGGAAGATGTGCAAAAAGGATATGGGTTTGGAAGCCAAAAGTACAAGTAGACTCCATCAAACCAAAGCGCCAACCACACTGGATACCACAGTTCAGAAAGCATCCAACGAGGAAGACGCCTTAAGTAATCTCTACAGTGCCAAATGTTGTTCTAATATGGGTCCCTATCAAGAGGAAGGATCAGTGGTCATCTCGAGATCCAATGGATACCTCTAACAAAGATGACATCAACATTTGCAGGTGACATCAGGCCTCGACGAGCGACAACCATGTGCTCCTTGCACAACCCTGTCTTTTGCACCATTCAGGTCATGCATTTCCAAAGTATGCATTAATATAGGGCCACATTACACGGCCGTGCATAGACACACTTGAGCATCCCAGGCACAAGAGCACATTGACATATGTCAAAGATTTTTATTGATTGATACTAAACTTTGTCTTCTTGTTTTGTGACATTGTTCCTCCCAAAAAAAAAAAAAAAAAAAAACTTGTCTCTAGGCTTGGCTCTTGGAACCTGAATGAGTAATGCTTAGTTGAAGGTGGAATTTTTGATTACTAGGCATTTATCAATTTGGATAAAACTGTGTCTTGGCTAGCAGATGATATTATTACTGCCTTATCTGGTAGATGGCAAGCACTTGGCATGAACATGGCATCTACAACTATGATTTTCTCTTACCATGGTAGGAATGAAAAGCTTGAAGGTCCGCAACTTGAGTGATGCTTAACTACTTCATGTACGCGAGCATCCAAGGAGATATCTGCAAAGGGTAGTTCTGGAGGAGAAGACTCCTGCATATGGTGAGCTAAGGAGAATATGTGAAACTAAGCTTGGTGTAGTTACCCAATGTTGTTTGCCAAGGAATATAAAGAAATTCAATTCTCAGTATTTGGCAAATGATGCTTTGAAAAGAGGAGAGAGGATCAGCCACTCACACAATCTCATCAGTGGACCATCAACACGGACATTCATCAACAACGTTCCATCCCAAAGGCCAAGTGTACAACATGAAGAGACGAACATCGGTCGACCTTCTCCATGGTGAGTATCTTTACTCTGGAATCATCATAACCTTGATAGCTTAGGAAACCTCTTCGTCCGCATACCCTTGAGCACTTAGCTCAAGACCCCCAATGTTTGCACCATACTTCTTCCAATGCATTTCCCAAGTAAGCATTCATAGGGCTACACTACAAGGCCATGCACAAGGCACCTATTTTTCTCAACCCATGCACGAACACACTTACCCATCACTCAATATGGGTTATGAGTACTTGGCATGACTACTATGAACATCAACTGTGGAAGATCTAGAAAACATTCACGGAGACTCACAACGACACAGTCATGCTGGAATCCCAGGAAGAAGCATATACCAAGAGACTACAACTTGCAAAGACTCGCTGTGCTAGATGAAGAACCAGACACATCTGGAAGTCAGACGACTTTTGTTCAGACAGACGGGACGCTCCCTCTCAAGGCACCACTTGGAACAACCACTACAACAAGGGTCTGTCAGGGATGACAGACTCGAGAGGGGGGGAGTGTTGAAGCTCAAAGTCAAGGACAAAGCATGGAAGCACATCAAAAGGTGGACACACAAGGAAAGGGAGCAAGTAGGGAGCTCCAAGAAGTGTATGTCAAATTTTCAGAAGAATCCCCTACAAAAATAGTGATTTTCATCACTAAAAACCATTGTAAATACCATTATCTATTTTTATAACTCCATTTTGTTCAAGCCGAGGAGTCCTCGAGCTTGAGGAGTATTAGAAGTACCATCGTACCAATTTTCATAATTTTTAGACTTCTTTTGAGCCCTCAAATAAGCCCTGGAACCTAATTTTTAACTAGGCCGGACACTAGGTCTGGACAGGGCCAAAACTAGTCAAAAAACTATAAAAAGAGCTAGAGAGCTCATTTTTGAGGTTGGCTTGTTAGAGAATAGAGCTTTTGTAAGAGAACTCTTTTGCAATCTAAGCTTTCCATTATTCCTCTCTTTGATCTTACTTTGTGCGTGTGTGTGTGTATGTGTGTGCATGTTTGTGTGCTTTCACTCACGCACTTGTGCCTTCACTTGCTCGTGGTCTTCATACCGGTCCTCACGTCTCCGCGGATTGACAAGTAAAGGAGGTGGTGCTTACGCTTGAGCTACAACCACAGACATCACTGTGAACAAGTTGCAATTTTTGAGTAGCTCAAATTGAACCATCTTTTGGAAAGGAGGACGCTGCATTTTGCCCAAAATACAGCCTTCACAGACATGTTTTCCAGGTGCCTCAAGTTTGGGCAAAGAGGACACCATTTTAGATTTCTGAAGGCATAGCAAACTAACAAAATTCAGATGACCAAAGCGTGCATGCCAAAGCTTTGCATCTGACATAGCCTGATAATCATGTACTACACATGTTGAATCATTCATAGATTTTTCATAGTCTATGAGCTTATACATCCCACAACATAAAATGTTAGAAGCAATAATCATGTTGCCATTTGACATATCATGAACTGTACATTTGTCATCAACTAATTTCACAACCAAGCCAATCTTGGCTAATGCAGAAACTGACAACATATTTTTCTTGATCCTTGGCACAAATAAAGCATCCGACAAAGTGAAAGAACTACCATTAGCAGTAGTCAGAATGATCTTACCAACTCCCATGACATGATAAGTGGAGTTGTTGGCACATGTGACAGTATTCCCTATAGGGACAGGCTCAAGTGAAGTGAAGAAACTGCGTTGTGATGTAATATGTTTGGTTGCCACACTCTCAAAATACCAAACATCTGAGTCTACTACAGATGTACACTGCTCATGAGAAGATGGGTCAAAATTACAAACAGTAGTATATGCCCATTCTTCATTCTACACAAGATTTGTAGACTCATGTTTTAGTGTAGAGGCCTCTGCAACAACAATTCTAGCCTCTTTTTTCTTTGCCTCTTTTGCAACTAGTTTTGGATATCTCTTTATTATATGATCATTTCCTTTACAATACTTACAAAAGAATTTCTGTTTTTTTTATTTCTTCTCATCTTTGTCTTCCTTCTTCAAATGTGTAGCATTTACAGATTTTTTCTTACTAGTAGATGAGCTCCATTTAGCTTTGCCCTTCTAACTAGCCAATAAAGCTTGATTTGCAACATGCATAATGGAACTATTTTGCCTAGACTGATCTTCTTGCAACAGAATAGAGACAACCCCTCAAATGTCCAGGCATTTGGATTGCCCTTCATCATCAAACGAAGAATAGAAGCAAAAATCTAATTTGAATCAGGAAGACCATTCAGAATGGTCTGCACAAGTGAGATATCTGGTATAACTTTATCAACAGAAATCAATCGTTCCTTCAAGTTTTTGATCTTTGTTAGAAAATTGTCCATAGAATCACCTTCATTCATATGCTCACTCTCCAACTATTTTTGGAGATAAGCACCATTCCTAGCCTGGTAGAATGTGATAAGTGTATCCCAAGCATCCTTAGGTGTTCTGAAAGAGTGAATGTGAGGAATAATGGCATGTTTGATAGAAAAGGCTATCAATGCATGTGCCTAAGCATCTCTGCCATCCCAATGAATTTGCTCTATAGTAGGTACAATAGAAATCATAGCACGAACAAGAATCTGAAGAATATTAGAATCTTCAATGCCATCTGCATCAGCTTCAATACCTATATTTGTAGGGGTAATATGACATTTTTCAACACCCTGCACAATGCTCCACAATCCTTTTGCAACCAATACGTGTTGCATCATATAAGCCCACAATGGGTAATTGGTACCGTCCAACTTATCCTCAACAACCAACATATGAAATACATCACTGCTTTCAACCATGGCCACTGACTAAAATACCCTGATGCAAAAAAATGATTGTATTTGAAAAAGTTGAACAAGACTACCTAACGAGTTCTGCTAGACCTGTAGCAAACTTTGAGATGCTTATATTGGTGAACCGAAACTTGTATATATCTTTGGCACAAAAAGGCAAAATAGCTTGCATAAGCATTGTGATAGTGCATTCGAAGGTTGAAAGGAGCTCATATTGCAATTTTAGCAATGACAAAATGAAGCCATTTTGATCTCTTAATCACCCTGAGTATGCTCACCAAATTTTGTGCAATTATGAGATTGTGACCAAAGGGGTGTCGACGATGCCCTAGATGAAGCGTCTGATACCAATTGTTGGAGTTAGACATCTACAAAAGCACGCAAACAACACAAGGAAGAAGAAGAAGCTTAGAGCACAACACACAATACTGAATGTATTACCACTAGAATGTACAAAGATAAGTAACCCATCAGGGCTATAGGCGTATATACAAGACGGGGGAAAAAACCTCCTAAAGAGGGAAAAAAGTGCCTCGGTGGTCCTAGTGTGTTCACAAACATCACTACCTAAATATATCAACAAAGCTTTGGATTGAGGTAACTTTAGAGCCTCATTTGCATTTTACACACATTTGAGCATTAACCAAGGGCTAGATCAAGTAGCAAAGACTAGAGATGGGAGACTCAACACTCAAATTAAAAAGTTAGAAAAGGGGAATTATCAACCATGGAGATTTAGGGTCTAAGGGTAAGGGACTTTGGGGATTGATGAGTGGAAGTGAACCAAGACCTAGGTTGGATGAGAATCCAACCAATGATGAGTGAAGGGCTTTTATGGAATGGAATGAAAGAGACAAGAGCATTGTCTTTATCCTTTCCCAACACATTAACAATAGCATGATCGGCCATATACAAGACTTAGATTCAAGCATGAAGGTATGGGAGGCACTTGAGAGGCTTTATTCAACAAGCACCAAAGCAAGGAAGATCTAACTAAAGAATGAGCTCAACAACTTTAGAAAGAGCTGAATTAGCATAATCGACTACATACTGAAGGTTAAGGAATTGTCAGATGCATTGGGATCCATTGGAAGCCACGTAGATGATGATGATCTTGTGGCTTATACTCAATGGTTTGAGGGATGATGAGAAGTGGAAACCCTTTACCACTTTAGTATATGTAAGGGATAATCTTCCCAATTTTGAGAAATTGGTTTCTCTCATGGTCACATAAGAGATGCACATAAGTGGAAGTTCAACTAAAAGCAAGGATGCAAAAGTTTTATGCATGTAATCAAAGGGGAAAATGAAGACTAGGACAAGGCAGGGGCAAAGGAAGATTTGGAGGAAGGCAAGTCCACTCAAGCAATCCAAGACATGAACAAGGCACGGCCTCATCACAAAGAGGTAGAGGAAGAAAAAGAGGAAGAGGAGGAAGGCATCAACAAGGTGGATCCATCATCGAATTGAGAGTTTGTTAGCTTATATTATTCAAATTGTTTAGTATTTCCAAATTTTTTCATCACAAGATGAAATTTTCCCATGCATTCTAAATGGTCCATATGTGTTGTTAATTGTATGTGTGCTGATGGTGTGTGTGGATCAAATGTATTCTCTTAACCCTTTCATCTTTCTTCTGTTGTATGATGAGGGGAAAAGCACTTCACACAAATTTTCAACCATTTGTTCTCATAAAATGGTGACTATAAATTAAGACCAAGTGAATACAATAATCATTATTTCGTGATGAGGAACTCCAGTTATAATATTTTGGAAATCATGGAGATTGGTCCTCTTCTTGTAATTTTGAGGGACTGTTGGATCTATCATAGAAAGAAGTCATGATATCTATACAATGATGTACAAAAATTTAAGATCCAGGATAGCATGCTTTGAGACCATGTTTTTATATGTTGGAAAATGAATGGAAAGTCTTTTAAAAGGGAATCACTCTTCTTAATGCTATGTGAATCAAGTGTGAATCTTTCAACGATTTCATTGGTTAAATTTCTCACTTACTTTGTATATTATGATATGGTATGGATGTATATGTACATGTATGTGTATGTGTGTATGTATGTGTACATGTATGTGTATGTGTACATGTATGTGTATGTGTGTATGTATGTGGACATGTATGTGTATGTGTATGTATGTACATGTGTACGTGTACATTGTTGGAGTTAGACGTCTGCGGAAGCACGCGAACAGCACAAGGAAGAGGAAGAAGCTTGGAGCACAACACACAAGATTGAATGTATTACTAGAGAATGTACAAAGATAAGTAGCCCATTAGGGCAATAGGCGTATATACAAGCCGGGGGAAAAAAACCTCCTAAAGAGGGAAAAAAGTGCCCCAGCGGTCCTAGAGTGTTCACACACATCACTACCTAAATATATCAACAAATCCCCCCTGGGAGTGATGCGGTGAACAAGGAGCTGGCACTCATGTATAAGGAAGTGCCGAGCTATGTGGAAATCACTCCACAAAAGGAAGTAAGCCCAAAGCTTTGTGGAAAGCTTCAAACTTCTCCCTAGGCAGAGCCTTCGTGAAAAGGTCTGCAATGTTCTCCTGCGTGGGCACATATGCCAAGCTGATCTCCCCAGCAGAGAACCTCTCCCTGACATAGTGATAATGCACCTCAATGTGCTTAGTGCGAGCATGGAACACAGGGTTCCTCGCAACTGCCAATGCGCTCTGACTTTCAGTGAAGATGGTGGTGGCAGAAGACTGGCCAACACCCAAATCAGCCATAAGGCGTCTGAGCCACACACACTCAACAGTCGCTATGAAAGCTTCCCTATACTCAGCCTCACAACTGGAAGTGGCCACAGTAGGCTGCTTCTTGCTCAACCAAGATATACATGAGCTACCAAGCATGAAGCAAAAACCACTGGTGGACACACGAGTGTCATAGCAACCAGCCCAATCTGAGTCAGAAAAAGCATGCAAATCTGGCGGTAGTGATCCCCCCTTGGGATAAAACAACCCAAGTAGCCGAGTACCACTCAAGTAGCGAAAGATGCGCTTAACCGCTTTCCAATGCGTGACTCCTGGGCAATGCATAAACCTGCTCATCTGTGAGACATCAAACTGAATATCTGGCTGAGTAATGCATAAGTAAATCAAGCATCCAACAGCCTGCTGATAGAGAAGAGCATCAAATGCATCTCCAGCATCATGAAGACTCAATCGTAAACCTGTCTCCATAGGAGTGGCAATAGGCTTACAGTCTTCAAGGCCAAAACGCTGTAATAATGTGTCAATATATTTCGTTTGACACAAAGCCATTCCACCATCAACTTGCATAAACTGAATGCCCAAATAGTGATGCAAATGCCCCAAATCAGACATCTCAAATGAGGCATGCAAATCAGCCTTGAAATCAGCAATATGCTTCTCAAGAGGACCAGTGAGCAGCATGTCGTCTACATAGACAACAATGATCAAAAGCACATCATTAGCACGCTTAACATATAAGGTGCTTTCAGTTGGACTGTTCTCAAAACCATGTGCAATCAGATAGGCATGTATTTTCTCATACCAAGCACGTGGTGCTTGCTTTAAACCATATAACACCTTCTTTAACGTGCACACCTGGTTTTCATGCCCTTTCTGCACAAAGCCACGGGGCTGAAAAACATACACTTCTTCATGCAAGTCACCATTCAGAAATGCTGTTTTAATGTCCAACTGATGTACATTCCAACCATGATGGGCTGCAAGTGCACAAATGCTCCGAACAGTAGTCATACGGCATGTAGGTGCAAAGGTCTCATCAAAATTAATGCCTCTTTCCTGCGCATAACCCTTTGCAACAAGCCTAGCCTTATACCTGTCAACTGTACCATCAGGTTTACGCTTCAGCTTGTATACCCACTTAGTGCCAATGGCCTTCTTGCCAGGAGGCAAGTCACATAAAGACCATGTACCATTCTTCATTATAGCATCATATTCAGATTGCATAGCAGCCATCCAATTTTTTGAATTTTGTGCTTCATCAAAAGAAACAGGCTCATTCTCATCACAGAGACTAGATGCAGCCATAGCATAGCAATCTGATGCAAAGGAGGTACTATGAGAGCCTGAACGAGTACGATATGACAAAGGTGCATCTAATTTGCTGTCACGCAAAGTCTGCACCAGCCATTTTGGCATAGTTTTTGCCTGTTCAATATCAGCTCTCTCATCAACAAGTGCATCATGTAAATCTGCATCAGAAATGGCATGATCTGCATCATCATATGAAACCTAAGCTGAGAAGTTGCCTCATTAGGACCAGCGCTAGCCTGTCCACCTGTAAAAAGAGGCATCAAAGTATCATACATGTCTTTGGAGCTAACAGATGTCTCCTTAGTACATGAAAGCAATGGCTGAATAGCATCTTCCACAACGACAACATCACGGCTAACCAGAATGCGTTTAGTCTGTGGATGATACAGACGATAGCCTTTACTTTCAGAACTGTACCCAACAAAAATACATTTTACTGCCTTATCATCCAATTTTCTGCGATGTTGTTCAGGCACTAATGCATACTCCAAACAACCAAAAACACGCAGATGAGCAACAGATGGCTTGCGGTCATGCCAAGCCTCATATGGAGTGATAGACTGCAACGCTTTCGTGGGACACCTGTTCAGTACATATGCTGCACACATGACAGCCTCAAGCCAGAAACTATGTGGTAAAGCCTGACTTTTGACCATGCACCTCGCCATCTCCATGAGTGACCTGTTCTTTCGTTCAGCAACTCCATTCTGTTGAGGTGTATACGGCACTGTACACTGGTGTTTTATCCCACGTTCAGCCAGAAATGCATTAAAATCTGAAGACATATATTCCCCCCCTCGATCAGAACGGAGGGTGCCCATTTTACATGCTGACAGATTTTCAGCCAAAACCAAAAACTGTTTGAAGCACATGAACACTTCGGACTTTGCTTTGAGTGGATATACCCATGCATGCCTGGAAAAATCATCAATGAAAGTCACGAAGTAAAGGTAATTTCCAAAAGAGGGTGTTTGCATAGGACCACAGACATCACTATGTACAAGCTGCAATTTCTGCATAGCCCGAACTGAACCATCTTTTGGAAAGGAAGAACGCTGCATTTTGCCCAAAATACAGCCTTCACAAACATGTTTTCCAGGTGCCTCAAGTTTGGGCAAAGAGGACACCATTTCAGATTTCTGCAGGCGTAACAAACTAGCAAAATTCAGATGACCAAAGCGTGCATGCCAAAGCTTTGCATCTGACATAGCCTGAGAATCATGAACTGCACATGCCGAATCATTCACAGATTTTTCATAGTCTATGAGCTTATACAGCCCACGACATAAAATGCCAGAAGCAATAATCACATCGCCATTTGAGAGATCATGGACTGTACACGTGTCATCAACGAATTTCACAACCAAGCTAATCTTGGCTAATGCAGAAACTGATAACAGGTTCTTTTTGATCCCTGGCACAAATAAAGCATCTGACAAAGTGAAAGAACTACCATCAGCAGTAGTCAGAATGATCTTACCAACTCCCATAATAGGATAAGAGGAGTTATTGGCGCATGTGACAGTATTCCCTGTAGGGGCAGGCTCGAGTGAAGAGAAGAAACTGCGCTGCGAGGTAATATGTTTGGTTGCCCCACTGTCAAAGTACCAAACATCTGAGTCTACTGCAGACATGCACTGATCATGAGAAGATGGGTCAAAACTGCAAACAGTAGTAAACGCCCATTCTTCTTCCTGCACAAGATTTGCAGACTCTGTTTTTGGTGTAGAGGCCTCTGCAACAACCATTCCAGCCTCTTTCTTCTTTGCCTCTTTAGCAGCGAGTTTTGGACAGTTCTTTATAATATGATCATTTCCTTTACAGTACTTGCAGAACAATTTCTGCTTTTTAGCAAAAATCAATTGTTCCTTCAAGTCTTTGATCTTTGTAAGAAAACTGTCCATCGAATCACCTTCATTCATGTGCTCACTCTCCAACTGTTTTCGGAGGTAAGCAACACGAGCCTCATTCCTAGCCTGGTACAAAGTGGTAAGTGTATCCCAAGCATCCTTTGCTGTTCTGCAAGAGCGAATGTGAGGAATAATGGCACGTTTGACAGACAAAGCTATCAGTGCATGTGCTTGGGCATCTCTGCCATCCCAACGAATCTGCTCTGCAGTAGGTGCAACAGAGCAGCACGAACAGGAATCTGCGGAATATCATCTTCGACACCATCTTCATCAGCTCCAACACCTGTATTTGCAGTACCTGTCGTTACAGGTGTAACAGGACGTCTTTCAACACCCTGCACAATGTTCCACAATCCTTTTGCAACCAGTACATGTCGCATCATATAAGCCCATAATGGGTAGTTGGTACCATCCAACTTATCCTCAACAGCCAACATACGAAATACATCACTGCTTTCAACCATGGCCGGTGACTAAAATACCTTGATGCAGAAAATTGACTGTATCTCAAAAAGTTGAACAGAACTGCCCAGACGAGTTCTGCTAGACCTGTAGCAGACTTCGAGACGCTTAAACTGGCGAACAAAAACTGGTATACACCTTTGGCACAAAAGGACGAAATAGCCTGCACAAGCATTGAGTATGCTCACCAAATTTTGTGCGAATCTGAGACTGCAAACGGAGGAGTGTCGACGGCGCCCTAGAAGAATCAACGACCTGCTCTGATACCAATTGTTGGAGTTAGACGTCTGCGGAAGCACGCGAACAACACAAGGAAGAGGAAGAAGCTTGGAGCACAACACACAAGACTGAATGTATTACTAGAGAATGTACAAAGATAAGTAGCCCATTAGGGCAATAGGCGTATATACAAGCCGGGGGAAAAAACCTCCTAAAGAGGGAAAAAAGTGCCCCGACGGTCCTAGAGTGTTCACACACATCACTACCTAAATATATCAACATACATGTACATCTATGTGTATGTGTATGCATATGCATATGTGTACACATACACATACACACATACACATACACATACACATACACATATGCATACACATATAGATATGTACATGTGTATGTGTTGTGTATGCATATGCATATGCTTATGTGTATGAGTATATGTATGCATATGCGTATGTGTATGCATATGCATATGTGTGTATGTATATGTACATGTATGTGTATGTGTGTATGTATGTGTACATGTATGTGTACATGTATGTGTATGTGTATGTGTACATGTACGTCTATGCATATGTGTATGTATATGCATGTCTGAGATTATGATTGGAGGGGTGTTGACGATGCCCTAGATGAAGCAATGGACTACTGTGATACCACTTGATGGGATTTGATGTCTCCAAAAGCACATGAAGAACACAATGAAGAAGAAGAAGAAGAAGAAGAAGAAGAAGAAGAAGAAGAAGAAGAAGAAGAAGAAGAAGAAGAAGAAGAAGAAGAAGAAGAAGAAGAAGAAGAAGAAGAAGAAGAAGAAGAAGCTTGGAGCACAACACCATTGAATGGATTACTGTTGGAGATCGAGGTTTATGGAAGCACATGACCAACACAAGGAAGAAAAAGAAGCTTGGAGCACAACTCACAATACTGAATGTATTAGCGCTAGAATGTACAAAGATAAGTGACCCATTAGGGTTATAGGCATATATACAAGCTGGGGGAAAAAACCTCCTAAAGAGGGAAAAAAGTGCCCCAACAGTCCTAGTGTATTCACACACATCACTACCTAAATTTATCAACAAATCCCCCTTGGGAGTGATGTGGTGAACAAGGAGTTGGCACTCATGTATAAGGAAGTGCCAAGCTATGTGGAATTAATCCACAAAAGGAAGTAAGCCCAAAGCTTTGTGGAAAGCTTAAAACTTCTCCCTAGGCAGAGCCTTTGTGAAAAGGTCTGCAATGTTATCGTGTGTGGGCACATATGCCAAACTGAACTCTCCAGCAGAGAACCTCTCCCTGACATAATGATAGTGCACCTCAATGTGCTTAGTGTGAGCATGGAACATAAGGTTCCTTGCAATTGCCAATGCGCTCTGATTGTCAGTGAAGATGGTGGTGGTAGAAGACTGACCAACACCTAGATTAGCAATAAGGCATCTGAGCCACACACTCAATAGTTCCTTGTGAAAGCTACCCTATACTCAGCCTCACAACTGGAAGTGGCCATAGTAGGCTGCTTCTTGATCAACCAAGATATGCATGAGCTACCAAGCATGAAGCAAAAACCACTGGTGGACACACGAGTTTCATAGCAACTAGCCAAGTTAGAGTTAGAAAAAGCATCTAAATCTGGTGGTAGTGATCCCCCCTTGGGATAAAACAATCCAAGTAGCCAGGTACCACGCAAGTAGCGAAAGATGTGCTTAACCACCTGCCAATCTTTGACACTTGGGCAATGCATAAACATGCTCATTTGTGAGACAACGAACTGAATATCTAGCCGAGTAATGCATAAGTAAATCAAGCATCCAACAGCTTGCTGATAAAGAACAACATCAAATGCATCTCCAGCATCATTAAGACTCAATCTTAAACCTATCTCCATAGAAGTGGCAATAGGTTTGTAGTCTTCAAGGCCAAAAAGCTACAATAATGTGTCAATATATTTGGTTTGACACAAAGCTATTCCGCCATCAACTTGCATAAACTGAATGCCCAGATAATGATGCCATTATAACATCATATTCAGATTGCATAGTAGCCATCCATTTTTTTGAATTTTGTGCTTCATCAAACAAAACAGGCTCATTCTCATCACAAAGACTTGCGGCAACCATAGCATAGCAATCTGATGCAAAACAAGCTCTATGAGAGCCAAAACAAGTATGATAGAGATGCATCTAACTTGTGGTCGCGCAAAGTCTGCACTAGCCATTTCAATATAGTTTTTGCCTCCTCCATCTCAGCTCTCTCATCAACAAATGTATCATGCAAATCTGCATCAGAAATGGAATGATGTGCATCACCACATGAAACTTGGAAAGGCTGAGAAGTTGCCTCATTAGGACTAGCACTAGACTATCCACCTGTAAAAAGACGCAACAAAGTGTCATACATGTCTTTGAAGCTAACTGATGTCTCCTTAGTACATGAAAGTAATGGGTGAATAACATCCTCCACAAAAACAAGATCACGACTAACCAAAATGCATTTACAGACGATAGCCTTTGCTTTCAGAACTATACCCAACACAAATACATTTCACTGCTTTATCATCCAATTTCTTGCATTGTTGTTAGGCATTAATGCATATTCGAGACAACCAAAAACATGTAGGTGAGCAAAAGATGGCTTGCGACCATGCCAAGCCTCATATCTTTAGTGGGACACCTGTTAAGTACATATGCTGCACACATAACAACCTCAAGCCAGAAACTATGTGGTAAAGCTTGACTCTTGACCATACACCTCGCCATCTCCATGAGTGACATGTTCTTCCGTTCAGAAACTCCATTCTATTGAGGTGTATACGACATTGTACACTGATGTTTTATCCCATGTTCAGTGAGAAATGCATTAAAGTCAGAAGACATATAATCCTCCCCTTGATCACAACGGAGGGTGCCCATTTTTACATGCTGACAGATTTTCAGCCAAAACCAAAAACTATTTGAAGCACATAAACACTTCGAACTTCGCTTTCAATGGATATACCCATGCATGCTTGGAAGAATCATGAGTGAAAGTCACGAAGTAAAGATAGCTTCCAAAAGAGGGTGTTTGCATAGGACCACAAACATCACTATGAACAAGCTGCAATTTCTAAGTAGCTCGAACTAAACCATCTTTTGGGAACAACGAATGCTGCATTTTACCCAAAATACAACCTTCATAGACATGTTTACCAGGGGCCTCAAGTTTGGGCAGAGAGGACACCATTTCAGATTTTTGCAGGTGTAGAAAACTAACAAAATTTAGATGACCGAAGTGTGCATCCCAAAGCTTTGCATTTGACAAACCCTGAGAAGCATGTACTACATGTGCTGAATCATTCACAAATTTTTCATAGTCTATGAACTTATACAACCCATGACATGAAATGCTAGAAGCAATAATGACATCACCATTTGATAGATCATGAACTGTACATCTGACATCGACAAATTTCACAACCAAGCCAATCTTGTCTAAAGCTGAAACTGATAATAGATTCTTCTTGATCCTTGGTAGAAATAAAGCATCTAAAAATGTAAAAGAACTACCATCAGCAGTAGTCAGAATCATCTTACCAACTCCCATAACAAGATAAGAGGTTTTGTTGGCGCATGTAATAGTATTCCCTGTAGGGGAGGCTCGAGTGAAGTGAAGAAACTGTGCTGCGAGGTTATATGTTTGGTCGCCCCACTATCAAAGTACCAAACATCTGAGTCTACTATAGACATACATTGTTCATGAGAAGATGTGTCATAACTGCAAATAGTGGTAAATGCCCATTCTTCATTCTACAAAATTAGCAAAATTTGTTTTGGGTGTAGAGGCCTCTGCAACAACCATTCCAACCTCTTTCTTCCTTGCCTCTTTAGCATCTAGTTTTGGATAGCCTTTTATGACATGATCATTTCCTTTACCGTATTTGCAAAACAATTTTTGCTTTTCTGTTTTCTTCTGGTCTCTGTGTTCCTTCTTTGATTGTGCAAAATTAGCAGATTTTTGCTTATTAGTAGAAGAGCTCCATTTACCTTTGCCCTTCTTACTAGCTAGAAAAGCTTGATCTGCAACATGCATACTGGACCTGCTCTACGTCCTAGAATGATCTTCTTGCAATAGAACAGAGAATAACTCCTCAAATGTTAAGGCACTTGGATTGCCGTTCATCATCAAATGAAGAGTAGAAGCAAAACTCTGATATGAATTGGAAAGATCATTCAGAAAAGTCTGCACAAGTGAATTGTCAGGTAAGACTTCATTAGTAGAAATCATTTGTTTCTTTTTCAGAAAACTATCCATGGAATCTCCTTCATTCATGTGCTCACTCTCCAACTGTTTTTGAGGTAAGCAACACGAGCCTCATTCCTTGCCTGGTATAAAGTGGTAAGTGCATCCCAAGCATCCTTAGCTATTCTACAAGAGTGAATATGAGGAATAATGGCACATTTGATAGACAAGGCTATCAATGCATGTGCCTAAGCATCTCTTACATCTCAACAAATTTTCTCTATAGTAGGTGCATCAGGAATCACAACATGAACATGAACATGAAGAATATCACCATCTTCAATGCCATCTGCATCAACTTCAACAACTATGTTTGTAGATGAAATAGGATATTTTTCAACACCCTAGACAATTTCCAAAGTCCTTTTGCAACAATACATGATGCATCATGTTGGAAGATGCATTTTTGGAAACCTTTTTGAAGGAAAATAATTGTAAAATGATAGAAATTTGTAAAAATATTTATGCAATTGTTGTAAAAATAAGGAAGAGTCTTCCTTATGTAGAATAGAATCTTATGTATTTTTTCTAGAATTTTTGGAATCTCTGTAGAAAATGGTGGAGATTTGATCAAGATAATCCAAACCCTAGAAATTCCTCTTCATCTTCACTATTCTCAGAAATTCAGCCATTATTCTCTTATTTCTTGGATTCTATCATCTTGAAGGGGCTATGGTCTCAAGAATACTTCCAGGATTGACAAAATAAAGATGTATTGTTGATTCTTTATGCTAAATGATTGTAGAGGACAACTCCAAAGATCAATAACAAACATTTTTTGGCGCCGTTGCCGGGGAGTAATTCAAAAGCTTCATTGAAGTTGGACCTTGCTGGATCTTCTATTGATGATGGTAACACACACAAGGAAAAGGTAACACTCTTTAATCAAGAAATGTGAACATGAAAAGGTAGATGTCTTTTGTTTGTCTTTTGGGAAAAGAAAGCAATAGATCATCTTTTAGAATTAGAAGTGCTGAAATTTTTGTAAATTGATAGTTGCTCATTACATTGTGGAAGTAAAAGTGCAGGTGTGTGGAAGATTTGAGTCAAGAAAGCTGAAGATGAGGTAACATGAGTGTATTCTTGCATTTTTAGAGTTCTTTTTGACCAAGTACTAGGCACCATTGTTGATCTTGGGAAGATAACATGGTTGTACTAAGGAAAAGTCAGTTAAAGTAGCTAGATGCAAGTAGGAAAGATTCATGAGTCTATTCTTGCATTTTTAGAGTTCTTTTTTACCAAGTACTAGGCACCATTGTGGATCTTGGGAAGATAACATGGTTGCACTAAGGAAAAGTCAATTAAAGTAGCTAGGTGCAAGTAGAAAGGATTCATTTGTTAACCAAATCTGAGCATAAATCTTGAGTTGATCTGCATTTTGAAAAGAAAGATGTGATTGAGTTTATCTTTGCAAAAATTGCTTGCATTTCATAGCACATTTTCTTTGGAAAAATTTTCTCATGAACTGTTGTGATAGCTAAGCCATAAGAAATCATAACCAATCAAGAAACATAGGATCATTAGATCACCAAACAAGAAACCCTAAGTAAAGTGTTCACCTTTATTTTAGGGTAAAATACTAAAAAAATTCATAAAATTCATCAAAAACAGTCAAACAAATTTCTTTTCTTCTTAGGAAGTTGGACTGGAGCTTTGTGGATAAGAGTAAGAGGGACCAAGTAAGAGAAAAGCAAAAAAGTTGTCAAAAATTAGCAAATTTGAAAAACACGATTTTCTGTACAACATCGTGATTTCCTGATCAATGATTGTAACTGTGAGGTAAAATTGCAGGTACTTGTGGAATTAGAGTTGGTAAAGGGTATTGAAGGGGAACAAGAGAGAAGAATACTCAAAATTGCATAAAATCAAAAGTTTAGAAAAAACACGATTTTCTGCACAAAATCGTGATTTTTTGAGTAAGGTTGTGAGTTTGATGCAAAAGTACAGGAGTTTGGTGAATTGCAATGAGTAAAGGATATTGAAAGAGAACAAGAAGAAAGAATACTCAAATTCGCACAAAATAAGATCTACAGAAAAAACATGATTTTCTGCACAAAATCGCAATTTTCTGTAAAGGAAAATTTTTGGAATTTCTAGCATATTTGGGTACTTTGAGAAAAGAAAATTGCAAAAGATATAATCAAGATTGGGTAAGTAAAGATTGGACAAGTGGAAGAGTGAAGAATTGTGGAAACCATACAAAATCGCGATTTTCTAGACACTATAAAAACCTGGAATTGAAAGAAAAATTCATTTGAGTGAGAGTGAGGGAGAGAGAGTGAGCAAAATCGAGCAAAATTGCGACTTTCTGCAACCAGTTACCTTTGGAGAAATTTTCAACCAAGCAAGCAAGGTAAAAAGTCTTAGCATCATTTTTGAGTACATATTTTTACATTAAAGTGATCAAATAACACCAAAAAAATAGGAAGTAGCCAAAATTACGGAATCGCGACTTTCTGATTTTTTGGGTTTTTAGTAGGAAAAAAGTATTTTCTAATAAATCTCTTTCATTGCATGTTAAAGATTCAATAAGGCGATTCTATTAGAAGAAAGAGAAATCTGAAAATCAAAACTTGAAAAATTCAAAAAATTGTTCAAAATCGCGATTCTGTCAACACAAAATCGCGATTTTGAGCACAAAAGAAACAACATCGCGATTCCCAGAACACGATTTTCATCAGAAAATCATGTTATTTACAATTGTGAGCAATCACGATTGTCTGGGAACAGAATCGTGAAAAACACGATTTTGAGCACAGAATCGTGAAAAACACGATTTTCAGCACAGAATCGTGAAAAACACGATTTTGAGCACAGAGTCGTGAAAAACACGATTTTGAGCACAAAATCGTGAAAAACACGATTTTGAGCACAGAATCGTGAAAAACACGAGTTTGATCACAAAGTCGTGAAAAACACGATTTTGAGCACAGAATCGTGAAAAACACGATTTTGAGCACAGAATCGTGAAAAACACGATTTTGAGTACAGAATCGTGGAAAACACGATTTTGAGCACAGAATCGTGGAAAACACGATTTTGAGCATAGAATCGTGGAAAACACGATTTTGAGCATAGAATCGTGAAAAACACGATTTTGAGCACAGAATCGTGAAAAATCGTGAAAAACACGATTTTGAGCACAGAATCGTGAAAAACATGATTTTGAAGCACAAAATCGTGAAAAACACAATCCTAGGTAGAAAATCGTGAAAAACACGATTTTGAGCACAGAATCGTGAAAAACACGATTTTGAAGCACAAAATCGTGAAAAACACAATCCTAGGTAGAAAATCGTGAAAAACACGATTTTAAGTTCAAAATCGTGGAAAACACGATTTTTAGTCACGGAATCGTGAAAAACACAATCCTAGTTAGAAAATTGTGAAAAACATGATTTTGAACACAGAATCATGAAAAACACAATTTTCAGTTCAAAATCGTGAAAAACACTATCCTAGTTATAAAATCGTGAAAAACACGATTTTCAACAGAAGTTTGTGAAAAATCACTAGTTTGAACACAAAATCATGAAAAACACGATTTTGAGTTCAAAATCGTGAAAATTAGCTGAATGATCCTTAGGTATGGGAACAAACTAAATTCACTTACCAAACAAGACCTAGGAAGGAAGGAGATAGAGTCAGTAGTAGGGGAAGCCCAAGAAAGAAATTTAGGGCAAGAAAACAACATGGAAAATTTAAATGAAACAAATGAGCCCATTGAAACTGGGGATTATAGAAATATCCTCAAATACATGTATACAAATAGGTTTGGCACCTATGTATATCAAGATGGAATGCATAAGTTTCTCATTAGATTGAAAAACTTAGAAGCTCCCCTAAACATAACACCTGTAGCTCAATTCAAAGATGGTAGGTATGAGGATAGGCAAGGGTGTGTGTACATCTTCTCCCAAGACCCAGAAAATTCAAATGACTTAGGACAATGTGCTGACAAAGGACCTTGGGAACATAACATGGGACAACCAGATTTGCCTAGATCACATGAAAACTACACTAATACTGAGCAACAACATGGGAGGAGGACCCATGCTTCCACAAATCCCTTTGACAAGGAACCAGAAGGATATAATGAATTTCCACTTAGAAGAAGACACCATTGGCAACCTCAGGGTAGAATGCTTAGACCATATCAAGTAGCCAAATGTATGAAAATCAATATGAAGGGTATTCAGATCCCCATGCTCATGCTGCAGAGTTTAGGCAATTAATTAAAGCTGAGGAGGTGGAAGATTACAAAGTTCAATTTGAGGCATTTGGTCTAACCCTAACAGGACCAACATTATCATGGTTCATCCCTTTGAGAAAAGAAATGTACCTAGATATAATCCTTCCTAGAAGCCTTTATTGGAGAATTCTCAAAGACCGGGATAAAACATAGCACAGCCACTCTGATACACAATTTTAAACAACAAAAGGATGAAAATGTCAGGGAGGCAGCCAGGAGATTTAAGCAATATATTGACAGATGCCCTAAGGAGGAAGTACCTTCCATGGCTAGACAAGTATCCCTATTCATAGAAGGATTGAGAAGTGCTCAATTAAGAACCCTAGTATACTACAGGAGATGCCCTGATCGAGGAGCTTGTGTAAAAGAAGCAATAGATTTGGAGGATAATAGAGGCCAAGATCTGTTAGCATTTGATCAACCCAGATCATATGAAGATAAAATTCCTCCAGCAGAAGAGTTGGCTCAGGCCATTGCTAAAGCCCTAGAGGTAAGCACTAAAACCAATTTGATAAACTCCAGGATAAACACAAATAAGAAATGCTACAATTGTGGAGAAAGTCATCTGATACAACAGTGCCCATATCAAAAGCCTCCACATTTGCAAGACAGAAAGACACTCAAATATTGTACACTAGAAAGGAAATGGACCAACCATACCAGGGAGGAATGCTTCTATAATAAACAACCCATAAAGGAGAGAGATTATGGGAGCCAAAGAGAATCAGTGTACAGTGAGCAACCAAGACCTGTGCTGGGGCAACAACCTCCTATACCAACAAATGTGGTGCCAATCAAATACACACCAATAGAGGAGAGAAACTCAAGAACAAAGTCATCATACAAGGAAGATTATCAATGGAATGAGGGATATCAAGAAGAATGGGAAGGTTATGAAGCAAGAGAGCCAGAATTACAAGCTTTAGACTTGGGAAATGGAAGAATTGAGATGGACACTGCCACTTTCATGTACATAACCAATAATTACATGTCCAATCAAAAACCTCAATTCAAAGGAGGACCAAAGATAACTTGTTATAGGTGTGGGGGAGATCATTTTATTAGAGACTGTCCACAACCTCCTACATTGAGAATAGAAGGCGCATATTGCAAGGATTGTGGCAGGGAGCATTTGATTAAGGATTGCCCAAAAAATCCTCAAAAACAACAAAACACACCTAATAACATACCACTAAAAGCAGTTAGTATCATGGAACAGGAAGAATTTAGTGACATTGATCCAGTGGATGTAAATGCTATAACAAGGTCACAAACAAAACAACAAAGAACAACTAAGGAACAAAATGAAGGTTCAATCTCAAAGGTAAAGAAATATAGACAAAAAGGGAAATGGGAGAGGAAGCAAAAAATGAGTAAAAATATTGAAGAAGAAAATAGGGAACAATCAAACAATACTTATCCTCCAAAGACACAAACCCAGTTGGAAATAGGAAATTCAAAAAATCTAGACACTCTGATAAAAGCATACAAAGGAAGAATTCAAGAGGGACCAAGCCCTGCTGATCATACAATGGCTTATCCTATGCCAGAATTAGAACATGAAAGAATGCAGAAATGTAAACGAATCATTCGGGAAGTACAACTCAAAATGGGGGAAGAAGATAATTCTCAAAAAACAGTTGAGGAATCTGATACAACAAAAACAAGAGGAAAGAGTATCAAGGAAGAAAACCCACAAGTAACACTCCAAGTGAATGTAGACAAAAGATGCACAATTCTGTACCACACCACATGGGAAGATTTAATAAAACAAAATCCTCACCTACAGAACCAAGTGAAAAAATGGGAGACAACACTAGAAAATCTTCACCCACAACTACAGGAAATGGAGGAGTTGTGGTATATTCCCATTGATAAGATAGGAGGATATTGTGAGGGAGAAGAGGGAAACTCAACTTTAAAAATACAATTTGGTAAAAACCAGGCCAAAGCCATTTTGGATAGTGGATCAGGAGTGGCCATCATGACTAAACAAACTTGGGAGAAATGGGGAAAAAATGAATTATTACCCACAAAAATGAGATTGCAACTTGCAGATGGACATATAGAGAAACCCCTAGGAATATGGGAAAAAGTGATTGTGGACATATGTGGGATAGAGATAGAACATACCTTTGCTATAGTTGAATTCCCACAATCTACTTCATATGAAATTATCCTAGGAAGACCATTCATGAGACAAATGCAAATTGTACAAGATTGGGGTAATGATTGCTTATACCTACAGAGCAAAGGAAGAATAACCAAAGTAAATCTAAGAAATGGGCACTACTGTGACATATCCCCTCAAGAATGGTATAAAATTCATCAGAATCAAGAGTTGAGTGAGGAATCAGAAATGGAGGACCAGGATGAAGCTGAATCATCAATATGGAAGTGCAATATGATAAGAAATCTAACCAATAGGAAAAGAAGATTAAGAAGAGAGGATTGTGTGGAAGAAAGAGGGTTACAAGATGAGAATTATGTACCTCAACAATTCAAGGATGAGGAATTTGAGCCCTATGGGTGGAATCAAATCTTGGCTACCATGGATCTAGACAGTGATGAATATGTAGGAGTGGAATTTCAAAATGAAGAAGGATATGATATTTTTCACATTGGAATACAAATGATAAAGGTATCCAGAACAGAAGAGGACATAGAAGAAGAAATGATATTAGAAAAAGGAAAGACACAATTTTTGGAGGAAGTAAAAGCTGAAGATGCTATTAAGGATAAAATCTCAGGTAAGTACAAGAAAAACAAATACAAAGAAATAGAAGAAAACCAGGAGAATGAGAAGAAGACAAGGGAAGTGAACAAAGATCAACAATTCGATGTACCAGAAATTTTCAAGACTTATGAAGTGGAAAATAGATTACTTTTCAGAAGGAAACCAAAGAGGGAAAAGAAGAAAGGAGAAGCTTATGATAATGAGGAAGAAACTAAAAAGATCATGATCACTCAGGAGGAGGGAGAAGAAAGACACATTGTAGTGGCTGATGACATGACAACTCAAGAAGAAGAGGCACTAAGAAACTTGGCAAGAAACTATAGGGATGTATTTGCTTATAGCTACAAGGATTTGAAAGGTATTGATCCTAAAATCTGTGAGCATAAGATTCCTATTACTCCTGAAGCAAAACCTAGTAAACAAAGACATTACACATTTAATGACAAATATTCTGCAAAGATAAAGGAAGAAATTGATAAGCTTTTAGCTGCCAATTTCATCTATGAAATTGAGTATACAGAATGGATATCTCCTATAGTTGTGGTACCAAAAAAGAATGGGAAACTTAGGGTATGCATTAACTTGAAAAAGGTAAATGCAGCAACTATAAGGGATAACTATCCACTGCCTATAACAGATCATCTTCTAGAAAGAGTTGCTGGGAAGGAGGTTTATAGTTTTTTAGATGGTTTTTCAGGATACAACCAAGTTCCTATAGCATTGGAAGACCAACATAAAACTTCCTTCTCCACAGAATGGGGAATTTATGCCTTTAGGGTTATGCCCTTTGGATTAACTAATGCTCCAACAACTTTTCAGAGATTGATGTGTCATGTTTTCAAAGAGTTCCTGAGAAAGGTAATGGAAATCTATGTAGATGATCTTTGTACTTTTTCATTAAAAAGACAAGATCACTTGTAGGACTTAGAAAATATATTCAGGATATGCAGAACCTACAGAGTATGTTTAAATCCAGAAAAATGTGTATTCTTTGTTAGACAAGGAAGAATGCTGGGTCATATAGTCTCTAAAAATGGAATTTCCACTGATGAAAAGAAAATAAAGGCCATAATAGAGCTTCCAAGACCAACAAGTGTAAAAGAACTTCAAACTTTCATGGGACATTGTGGGTACTATAGGAAATTTGTACACAAATTTGCTGACATAGCAAAACCCTTATATGCCCTAGTTACAAAGTTTGAGTGGACTAAGGAGTGTGACCAAGCCTTTGAAACTTTAAAAACTTGTTTGGTAACAGCCCTAACTCTGAAAACACCTCAATGGGACAGAGTTTTTCATGTCCATGATTATGCTTTGGGATGTGTGTTAGCACAACCACTAGAAGGAAGCAAGTTAGATTTTCCAGTGGCCTATGCTAGTAGACAATTGAATCTAGCAGAGAAAAATTACACAACCACTGAAAGAGAGGGATTGGGCATGGTATTTGCTGTAAAAAAATACAGAGATTACCTTTTGGCCAACAAGTTTAAGTTCTTTGTAGACCATCAAGCTTTGTTATATTTGGTAAATAAACCTTGTCACACAGGAAGAATAGTTAGATGGTTTCTGTTGTTAATGGAATTTGAGTTTGAAGTGGTGGCCAGACAAGGGAAAACACACTTGAGAGCAGATCATTTATCTCGAATCCAGTCTGAAGAACCCAGTTCACCTTCCTGAGGAGGAGCAACAAGAATATCTGAGGAGAGCTCATCATTGGAACCCTTGCACTCATGCTTCTAGGGTAGTCACCCTAAGTAATCTCAATAGGATGGGGGTACATTGGCCTAATAAAATTCAAGATGTATCAAAATACATGGCCAATTGCAAGAAGTGCTAAACATTGCAAGATTCAGAATTCATAACTCTATATTGGTTCCAGAAAAATCCAGATTGGAGTGAAAATATCATTGAAGAATTAAGAAGGAAGGAGAAAGGAAAACAAGTGATAGCTGGTACAAATTCAAAAAATTTACAAGTAATCTCTGAAGAATATCAATTGATAGGAGAACAGTTGTATAAGAGAGGAATGGATGGATACCTAAGAATATGTGTTCCTGAGAATAAATATCTGGAAGTGTTGGAAATGGCACACTCTGGAGTGGCAGGAGGACACTTTTCAAGTGACCGAACTGCTAAACTAATTTTATATTCTGGCTTTTGGTGGCCAACGCTATTTTTGGATGCACGAACCTATGTAAAAAGGTGTGATGTCTGTCAAAGGGTAAGTCAGCCAAATAAAAGAAATGATATGCCATTGGTTCCATTAATTTCAGCCAGAGCCTTTAGTAAATGGGGTTTGTATTTCATTGGACCTATACATCCAGCAGCAAAACAATCCCATGCTGAATACATCATAGTGGCTACAGATTACCTGACAAAGTGGGCTGAGGCCAAAGCCACAAAGAGAAATGATGCTAATACTACTGCCAGATTCCTATATGAAAACATTATCACCAGATTTGGACTTCCAATTGAACTAGTAAATGATAGGGGGACTCATTTTGTAAACCAGATCATAGAAAACATCACTGAATATTTCTTGATCAGTCATAGAAAGTCAGCCCCATATCACCCACAAGCCAATGGGCTAGCAGAAAGTACTAATAAAGTACTTTGTACTGTACTATCAAAATTAGTGAACACAAACAGAAATGATTGGGATCTACAACTTAATCATGTCCTATGGGCTTATAGAGTGGCTTATAAAATTGCAATAGGGAGCACACCATTCAATCTAGTATATGGACAAAATTGCAGTTTTACCTATGGAATTCCTTATTCCAACATTAAAAGTAGGAGGTCACTATAATTGGACTGGACATGAACTATCAGAAAGAGTAATGGAATTGGAAAAGTTGGGAGCATCTAGACTCCAAGCCATTATGAGTTTATATGTGGACAAGAAAAGGCAAAAAGATTATCATGATGTTCACATAAAAGAGAAAGATCTACAGGTAGGAGATCTAGTGCTAGCTTACACAGTCAGAGAACATCAGAAAAAGTTCCAGAAAAAAGGACATGGACCATATATTAAACATCAGATAAGCAATATTGGAGCCATTCAACTAGCTAACATAGATGGAGAAATCATGCCAAACTTTATAAGCGGATGTAGAGTTAAGAGGTATGATTGCCCATTAACTGTTGATGAATGGAGAAGGTTGCAACAAGCTCAAAACAGGAAAAGAGAAGAGGAAGACATTAGAAAAGAAGCTCAACAGGAAGCTATGGAAAGGATAAGAAAAATCAATGAGCTTAGGGAAGTCTGTCTGTGTGAATCTCCTCTCAAACCAAAGGAACATGTCCCTGTGATGATAATGGATTTTCAAAATGAAAGCATTAGGGTTTTGATAGATTTTGGAGCACAAGTAAATCTGATTAGTTCAGCCCTGGTAAGTAAATTCAACATAAAAAGAAAGGAAAGTAGAACCCTAATCAAAACATTGGAAGGTCAAATAGTACAGAGCATGTATTCACTAACTATTGAAGTAAAGTTTAATGAAGAATATATGAAAATAGACTGTGAAGAATGGCCAGATAGTCTGATGACTGAAAAAGTGATTTTAGGTCAACCATGGCTTCAACAAGGTAAAGTGATCTTGGATTTTAAAAAAATGGAGCTTAAATTGAACATAAATGACAAAAGGTTTTTAATATTTTTATTGAGTAATGAAAAACAGGAAATTCCATCAGATGTGCATGATATACACTTTGAAGGATTCACTTTTGCATTTGAGGATATACAAACATTACCAATACAAATGTTAAAGGATCAAGCTTCATATAATCAAAATCAGCAAAAGATTGGAAGAACAAAGAAGGATGGAGAGATAGGAAGAAGATGGCAATCATGGCATGGTTCAAAGAATCAAAGCATTAGAGCAAAAAGCACATGGAATCAAAGTCTACAACAGGTCTCCTCATGGAGACAAGAATCAAGCACAAAATGGATATGGAAACCAAAAAATCCTACAAAATGCTTATCAAAAGGGAATGGTTGTTTGCTGGGAACCAGACCAATTGGAGTCAAGAAGTATTGGGTTAAAAAATCAGAATTGTTCCAGTGGAAGAAAGATCATCCAGATTTGATCTATATCTAGAAAATCATAAAAATTATGAAAAAATACATATTAGACCTGATTTTCTTTTCTAAAAAGAGAATTAGGAGGGGAAGAAAAGAAAGAAAAAAATTATTATGAAAAAAAATGAAAATGAAAAAAGAAAAAGAAATAGAAAAGAATATTGGAAAAAAAAGAGAGAAAAAAATCATTGTTGAAAAAAAAAAGAGAGAAAAAAATTGATTGAGAAAAATTGTTTATTTTCTGTTGTTTTTTTTACAAAAATCATATGTCACAAAGCAAGATATAGGTAGAAGAATAGTAGAGATCTATTTATTTTTTATTTTTTATTTTTTGTTAGTTGGTTTTTTAGTTAATTTTTTTTGTTTTCTATCATTTGATAAATGATTTGTTTTTCCAAAAGAGTGGTTAGGAAAAGGGACTGCACTAGACATCTTGCTACACCTGTGATGATCACTTTTTGAGTCTTTCTTGGAAAAATGGAATTTATTTTGGATTTTATTTTCATTCTTATGTCATGACATCTAAAAATAAATCCCTACATATTACTCTATGATTGCTTGCAACTTATGTGGGTAGAGTTTTTCTTTGTGTATTTTATTTTCCTCAGAAAATGGTGAATACAAAGGAGTTGCCAATTCATGACTTCAAGGCAGAATCAGTGGTTCTATCAAGAGGCCATTGGTTTCTGGACAGTGAAACTGTGGAGGAACAAGTGGACCTGGAGTTAGATGATGAGCCAGAAATTCCAGAGGCTGAGAAGGTGGTGAAGGAACTTAAGGAGACCCTAAACATCATTGGCCAACACATATTTACAGTGGGAGTAGGAGGATACAAGTATACAATGTTGTGCCAGGAGTTCTACAGGTTCCAAAGAGTGGCAGTTAATATGACAAGATGGAAGGCAGTAGGGCTGCACAGAATATTGGAGGAGCCTATCTTTTTCATTGATTTTGAGAGAGTATCACAAGTAATGAACAGTTTGACAGAAATATGAAGAGGGAATGATGCCTATTTCAGGTGCAAAGTCAAAAATAAGGATAATCAGGAATTAGGTATCACTATCAAGGCAGAACATATCAGAGAAGCACTGAAATTCTACACAATGGGAACCAAACTTGACCCGAGTTTTGTCAAAAAGAATAAGGAAACTTACACAGGATATGCAAAATTTATTGAATTCAAAGGAAGGGAGAATGAGGAATATGCTGTAAGGATGTTTTTACAGTACTTTTGTTTTCCAAAACTACCAAGGTATATGTTTGTTATTGATCTTTGGAGTTGTCCTCTCCAATCATTTAGTATAAAGAATCAACAATACATCTTTATTTTGTCAATCTTGGAAGTATTCTTGAGACCACAGCCCCTTCAAGATGATAGAATCCAAGAAATAAGAGAATAATGGCTGGAATTATGAGAATAGTGAAGATGAAGAGGAATTTCTAGGGTTTGGATTATCTTGAGCAAATCTCCACCATTTTCTACAATCTTAGTGTCTATTGCATGCTATTTTATCAGCAGAACACAACTATGAAGTCAAAATCAAAAAATATGACCTGTATCATACAGACGAGACAATCGCGATTCTATGAAAACAGATGATTTTCAGCTCCAGCACCATTCTTCATCAACTCATCACTCAACACATCAGTATTCAACTCTCTTCATACACATTCAACAGATTTACACAATAGAAACTCACAAATCTCCATGGATACACATGAATAAGAATCACAAATCTAAGAAACCACATAGAAGAGGAGACAACACGATTTTCAACAGAAAACTCCTTCTCTGTTCACTTGGATAGCATGTACACAAATGATTAACCAACCCCCTCATCATAGAGAAATTAGCTTATATACATTTTCAAGTGTCCCTTTTCACACTTGAATTTTGGTCCTTTCCTCTATTATTCTAAAAATATGCTATCTATGAGTTTCCAAAAATTCTAGAAAAAATACATAAGATTCTATTCTACATAAGGAAGACTCTTCCTTATTTTTACAACAATTGCGTAAATATTTTTACAAATTTCTATCATTTTACAATTATTTTCCTTCAAAAAAGGTTTCCAAAAATGCATCTTCCAACATCCTTCCCCTCCTAAGCCTTTCGGCTTCTTACGAAAGATTTTCCTGCTCTTCTGCACTGATCACTATTCTTCATTTCTTCTTTCTCTGATATACTTGTGACAGCAAATCATGACTTTTTCTTTCTGTAATATTTAAATTATTGACCATCTCAAATAATGCCTTTCTCCATTGTACTGCAGCTTCTGGTTTATCTATGACATCCTTTTTCAAGTACTCTGTATAGGCAGCTTCATATGCTGTAAGTCTGGACTTTGTAACAACTGATAGATTTCCAAAAATCTCTGACTCCCTCTCAAAAAACCCGTAATCAAAGGCATCTTCAAAAATTTGCAAGTAATGACTGCCCAAAAATATTACTCTACTGTAATAGGCCATTAAGCAAATTCTGTCAGGTGTTTCGCTCAAATCAAATAATAATGCATCTGTTGGAGAATTAAAGCCGATATAATTCAGTGTTCTAATATTTGTGTCGGTATAAGTTTCTATACATGCCAAAATTAATCTCATTATTCTTATAAGTAGAATGCAAGCAGGGTCATTGACATCTTTGTATGTAGTTACCACAGACTCAGCAGTATTCACCATATAACTCTTGGTAGGCCATGTGCCTGCTTTTGGACCTGCTACTTTCGGGAAATTCAACCACTTAGGTGGAATTTGACCTTCTCTTCTTCTATCCCAAAAAGTTGTCCATTCTCTCCTTCGTGCCACTGGACAGTAAGCTGGATTGATCTTTAAATGAAGAGGTGCCTCTTTCCAGATTTTCCTACACTCTTTGTTGGCATCCAACCATTTATTTCTCCACTTAGGATTGGCTCTTTCAAATAGTTCTTTAGTCACATTGATGTCCTCTTCATACTCAAGGTATTTGTTTGGAGGTAGCCCAACTCTGGCCAATTGATAATTCTTTATACTCTCCATAATCATACATAACGGTATTCCCAATCCATCTGCGGCCCAGTGATGCTGATCTAGATTAATTCCCTTACTTAATGCAAATGTGATAATTTGCTCTTCATACTCATCATGCATCTTTCTGATGAACTCCATTCTAGAATCTCTACTTGTCAGCAATTTCTTCACAAAATCCTCTGAATATTCTTCTTCCAATCTTTTGTCTGCTGGTTCACTGTCATGTTGTATTCCCTCAATATTTTCTACCCCATATCCTTATGTAAATGTGGTTTCCACATGTGTTTCTTCCTGGATTTGTGGCTTATCTAATTTCTTCTGCAATTCCTCTATAGTCATCATCAGACTCCCATTCTGTTGTGCCCATAGTTCTCTTTCTTTTTTCCATTCATTCTGTTCCTTTTCTCTCTTTGTCTGCCAATCACTTCTTTCCCTTTCCATATCCATGTATAGCTTATTATACCCTCTCATAGATGTAGCAGCATGTGTACTTGCCTGCTTTTCTAATTCCTGGGCTTCTTTCAATTCTCTTTGTAATCTCTGAATCTCTTTATGTAATCCTTCCTTTTCTTCCTCTGTTATTTGGGCTATCTGACTTTCCTCTTTCAATTGCCCTTCCTCCAATAGCAGCTTATTGATTTCTTCATTAGCTTTAGTCAAAATTTGATAGAAGGTTTGCAGAGTTCTATATCTTCCCTCAATCTTTCTCAACTCTTTTTCCAATTTAGTGTTCTGCTCTGTTAGTTGCACACTCTTTTCTTCTAAGTATTGAATCTTATTTTGCTTCTGTACTTCCACCTCTTCCAAAGCAATTATTTTATTGGAGAACTCCTCATTTTTCTCCTGCACCTTCCTTAGTTGCTCTGCCATTTGCTCCTTTTCCCTTTTATGCTCTTTGATAATCATACTGCCTTTTTCAAATTCTGACTCTGCTACCATCCCTGAAATGATCATGTTCCGGCTAGAGGGTCTGAACTGTTCAATGTTATTCATAATGAGTTGACATGCTGATCTTATACTCTTTGGTATTCTTTCCAATCCTCCTTCCATTGTTATTTGTTTGGTTTCTAGCTGTTTATCCTCTTTGCACTCACTTTCCTCTTCCTCTTCTCCTTCATATTCTATAATCTTGGCCTTGTTTTCTTCATTACCTCGATGAGTATCCATTGTTTCTGAATCTGCCATGTCTTCTTGAACACCTGAATTCTTTTGCTCTAATACATATGAGATCAGCTTTATTTCCTGTACCTTTTCTTTCTCCAATACCTGTTGAGTCTCTTCAGAAAGATGTCCTTCCTTTGTTTGCATCTCCTTCTCCTGGCTTAGAGTTTCCTGTAACAGGTTATATTCAGTTTCCTTACCAGAATTTTCCTGACCTTCACCTGCTTGTTCTTCTTGTCTCTCCTTTTCCTGTGCTAGAACTGTTTCAGTTACTTCCAAATCTTTCACCTGATCATTACTTGTTTCCTCTTTGTGTTCTTCATCCTGTTCATCAATGTCCATGAGGTCCATCGCTACCTCTTGTTCTGGATCCTTATTGGATGTAAATTCCTCATTATTCTTCAAATCATGCAGCACATCCTTTATACTCTGAATTATCTCTTTTTCCACTACTTTCCCTATGACTTCTTGAACATTGTCTTCTTCAAATATTTCCTCTACTTCCTGTAGTGGATCTTGATCTGTGCCTTTTTGTTTTATGACTAAGCTGCTCACTTGTGCCTTCTTGGCTATTTCTTCTATGCTCTCCTCTAGTTTGAAGTAGGTTTGTGATGGTTTTGTCCATATGGTTTTCAACCCAATATGCTCTAGTCCACAACTCACTTCCTCCCTTATTTCACTTGCCTGTTCTATCATAACTGCTTTTTCCTTCATCAGTCTTCTTTCATCTTCCACACTGAGCTGTTTTTCTGCCTGTTCCTGAAGTGGCTTCTCCTGAGACTTCCTCTTCAATTCCTCAGGTGTCTTTTGTTTCTCAGAGGTCTGTATAATGACATTAGGAGTATTTGGTATTGACAAATTTAGACTTTTTAACAGAAAGCTCTCAATATCACTGTCGGAATCACATGAAAAGTGTGAAGGTCCTCCCATTTCTGGTTCTGTGGGTCTTGATACTTCTTCAACCATGGATGGCTTTTGTGTTTCTTCCAAGATTACTTCCTCCCTCTCTTTGGTGACAACAGTTTCAACTATGGATTTGCCCTTTCCCTTCTTGGTCAATTTCTTCTTTTGTATTGATTTCCTTGGAACCTTCTTTTTCACCACAACAGTGGTTCTGGTCTCTAGAGGTCCTTGCAATTCCTTGAAATAGGCCAGCAACTCAACTTCTTTCCTGACAAACACCTCCTCACTTTCAGCTGTCATCATTTGATCATGGAGTGCTTCATAGTGCTCCACCTCCTCCTGAACCCAGTCTGTAGCTTTGCATGAGTAGTCTTCCAGCATTTTCTGATATTGAGCCTCATACATAGCTCTTTTGTTGTTTCCTTGGGTTAAATAGGTGTATAATTGCTCTTTGCTTGCTTGGGGTGGATGAGGTTCACTCGAGGATTGAACCTGTTTTTGTGCCTCCTCATGTTCCTCTTTTGTAGCTTCCTCCATTTCTAGTTCCACTTTCCTTGGGTCCAACCTTCTTTTCTTTACAGGAATTACTTCCTCAGATATCATCTTCCTTTTCATACCTGTTCCCCTCATGCGCGTTTGTCCTTCTGTTTCCTTCTCAGTCATTTTCCTTGGAGGACTCTTGATTCCAGCCATAAGGCTTCTGAAATACTGATCCTCTGGAGCCAATTTTAGTTGATCTTCCATCCCTAGAACATGATAAATGATTCTTGTTAAGAACTGGGCTCCATTCATGAACTTCTTCTGTTCCCAGTGTTTTGCTGCTTCTTTCAGCTGTTCATGGATGTATGGTGAGACATCCATTACTCCAAAAGGTTTGGTTCTATCTTTGTTATTGAACATCAATAATGTCACTGACTTATGCGGCATGGTATACCTTGGTAATTTTGGAAAACAAAAGTACTGTAAAAACATCCTTACAGCATATTCCTCATTCTCCCTTCCTTTGAAATCAGTGAATTTTGCATATCCTGTGTAAGTTTCCTTATTCTTTTTGACAAAACTCGGGTCAAGTTTGGTTCCCATTGTGTAGAATTGTAGTGCTGCTCTGATATGTTCTCCCTTGATAGTGATACCTACTTCCTGGTTATCCTTGTTTTTGACTTTGCATCTGAAATAGGCATCATTCCCTCTTCCTATTTCTGTCAAACTGTTCATTACTTGAGATACTCTCTCAAAATCAATGAAAAAGATGGGCTCCTCCAATATTCTGTGCAGCCCTACTGCCTTCCATCTTTTCATATTGACAGCCACCCTTTGGAATCTGTAGAACTCCTGGCACAACATTGTATACTTATATCCACCTACTCCCACTGTAAATATGTGTTGGCCAATAATATTTAGGGTCTCCTTAAGTTCCTTCACCGCCTTCTCAGCTTCTGGAATTCCTGACTCTTCATCTGACTCTAAATCCACCTGTTCCTCCACAGCTTCACTATCCAGAAACCAGTGGCCTCTTGATAAAACAACTGATTCTGCCTTGAAGTCATGAATTGGCAACTCCTTTGTATTCACCATTTTCTGAGGAAAATAAAATACACAAAGAAAAACTCTACCCACATAAGTTGCAAGAAATCATAGAGTAATATGTAGGGATTTATTTTTAGATGTCATGACATAAGAATGAAAATAAAATCCAAAATAAATTCCATTTCTCCATGAAAGACTCAAAAAGTGATCATCACATGTGTAGCAAGATGTCTAGTGCAGTCCCTTTCCTTCACCACCCTTTTGGAAAAACAAATCATGTATCAAATGATAGAAAACAAAAATTTAACTAAAACAACTAACTAACAAAAAGTAAAAAATAAAGAATAATAAGAAATAAATAGATCTCTACTATTCTCCTCCCTAGATCTTGCTTTGTGACATATGATTTTTGTAAAAAACAACAGAAAATAAACAATTTTTCTCAATTTTTCTTTCTCTTTTTTTCAACAATGATTTTTTTTTCCAATATTTTTTTCTATTTCTTTTTCTTTTTTCATTTTCATTTTTTCCATAATAATTTTTTTCTCTCTTTTCTTCCCCTCCTAATTCTCTTTTTAGAAAAGAAAATCAGGTCTAATATGTATTTTTTTCATAATTTTTATGATTTTCTAGATATAGATCAAATCTGGATGATCTTTCTTCCACTGGAACAATTCTGATTTTTTAACCCAATACTTCCTGAATCCAATTGGTCTGGTTCTCAGCAAACAACCATTCCCTTTGGATAAGCATTCTGTAAGAGTTTTTGGTCTCCATATCCATTTTGTCCTTGATTCCTGTCTCCATGAGGAGACCTGTTGTAGACTCTGATTCCATGTGCTTTTTGCTCTGATGCTTTGATTCTTTGGACCATGCCATGATTGCCATCTTCTTCCTATCTCTCCATCCTTCTTTGTTCTTCCAATCTTTTGCTGATTTTGATTATATGAAGCTTGATCCTTTAACATTTGTATTGGTAATGTCTGTATATCCTCAAATGCAAAAGTGAATCCTTCAAAGTGTATATCATGCACATCTGATGGAATTTCCTGTTTTTCATTACTCAATAAAAATATTAAAAACCTTTTGTCATTTATGTTCAATTTAAGCTCCATTTTTCCAAAATCCAAGATCACTTTACCTTGTTGAAACCATGGTTGACCTAAAATCACTTTTTCAGTCATCAGATTATCTGGCCATTCTTCACAGTCTATTTTCATATATTCTTCATTAAACTTTACTTCAATAGTTAGTGAAGACATGCTCTGTACTATTTGACCTTCCAATGTTTTGATTAGGGTTCTACTTTCCTTTCTTTTTATGTTGAATTTACTTACCAGGGCTGAACTAATCAGATTTACTTGTGCTCTAGAATCTATCAAAACCCTAATGCTTTCATTTTCAAAATCCATTATCATCACAGGGACATGTTCCTTTGGTTTGAGAGGAGTTTCACATAACAGACTTCCCTAAGCTCATTGATTTTTCTTATCCTTTCCCTAGCTTCCTGTTGAGCTTCTTTTCTAATGTCTTCCTCTTCTCTTTTCCTGTTTTGAGCTTGTTGCAACCTTCTCCATTCATCAACTGTTAATGGGCAATCATACCTCTTAACTCTACATCCACTTATAAAGTTTGGCATGATTTCTCCGTCTATGTTAGCTAGTTGAATGGCTCCACTGTTGCTTATCTGATGTATAATGTATGGTCCATGTCTTTTTTTCTGGAACTTTTTCTGATGTTCTCTGACTGTGTAAGCTAGCACTAGATCTCCTACATGTAGATCTTTCTCTTTTATGTGAACATCATGATAAGCTTTTTGCCTTTTCTTGTCCACATATAAACTCATAATGGCTTGGAGTCTAGATTCTCCCAACTTTTCCAATTCCATTACTCTTTCTGATAGTTCATGTCCAGTACACTTATAATGACCTCCTACTTTTAATGTTGGAATAAGGAATTCCATAGGTAAAATTGCATTTTGTCCATATACTAGATTGAATGGTGTGCTCCCTATTGCAGTTTTATAAGCCACTCTATAAGCCCATAGGACATGATTAAGCTGTAGATCCCAATCATTCCTGTTTGTGTTCACTAATTTTGATAGTACAGTACAAAGTACTTTATTAGTACTTTCTGCTAGCCCATTGGCTTGTGGGTGATATGGGGCTGACTTTCTATGACTGATCAAGAAATATTCAGTGATGTTTTCTATGATCTGGTTTACAAAATGAGTCCCCCTATCACTTACTAGTTCAATTGGAAGTCCAAATCTGGTGATAATGTTTTCATATAGGAATCTGGCAGTAGTATTAGCATCATTTCTCTTTGTGGCTTTGGCCTCAACCCACTTTGTCAGGTAATCTGTAGCCACTATGATGTATTCAGCATGGGATTGTTTTGCTGGAGGATGTATAGGTCCAATGAAATCCAAACCCCATTTACTAAAGGCTCTGGCTGAAATTAATGGAACCAATGGCATATCATTTCTTTTATTTGGCTGACTTACCCTTTGACAGACATCACACCTTTTTACATAGGTTCTTGCATCAGGAAATAGCGTTGGCCACCAAAAACCAAAATATAAAATGAGTTTAGCAGTTCGGTCACTTGAAAAGTGTCCTCCTGCCACTCCAGAGTGTGCCATTTCCAACATTTCCAGATATTTATTCTCAGGAACACAAATTCTTAGGTATCCATCCATTCCTCTCTTATACAACTGTTCCCCTATCAATTGATATTCCTCAGAGATTACTTGCAAGTTTTTTGAATCTGTACCAGCTATCACTTGTTTTCCTTTCTCCTTCCTTCTCAATTCTTCAATGATATTTTCACTCCACTCTGGATTTTTCTGGAACCAATATAGAGTTATGAATTCTGAATCTTGCAATGTTTGGCACTTCCTGCAATTGGCAATGTATTTTGATACATCTTGAATTTTATTAGGCCAATGTACCCCCATCCTATTGAGATTACTTAGGGTGACTACCCTAGAAGCATGAGTGCAAGGGTTCCAATGATGAGCTCTCCTCAGATATTCTTGTTGCTCCTCCTCAAGAGTGCAATATTCTAATATGCCTGTGTGGTTGAGATGGTATAAATGCCCAGCTATTAACATGAAGTTCCTGCTTTGCAATACTAGGTGTGCATTATTCCCAATTGTTCTACAAGGTCCCATAGTTAATAATGGTACTAAAGTAATGGCCCACTCAGGCACTTTCAACTTTAAAGAGATACGTGTCTGGAAGATTGTCATCTAAAGGTGAACTGGGTTCTTCAGACTGGATTCGAGATAAATGATCTGCTCTCAAGTGTGTTTTCCCTTGTCTGACCACTACTTCAAACTCAAATTCCATTAACAATAGAAACCATCTGACTATTCTTCCTGTGTGACAAGGTTTATTTACCAAATATAACAGAGCTTGATGGTCTACAAAGAACTTAAACTTGTTGGCCAAAAGGTAATGTCTGTATTTTTTTACAGCAAATACCATACCCAATCCCTCTCTTTCAGTGGTTGTGTAATTTTTCTTTGCTAGATTCAATTGTCTACTAGCATAGGCCACTGGAAAATCTAACTTGCTTCCTTCTATTGGTTGTGCTAACACACATCCCAAAGCATAATTGGAAGCATCCACATGAACATGAAAAATTTTGTCCCATTGAGGTGTTTTCAGAATTGGGGCTGTTACCAAACAAGTTTTTAGAGTTTCAAAGGCTTGGTCACACTCCTTGGTCCACTCAAACTTTGTAATTAGGGCATATAAGGGTTTTGCTATATCAGCAAATTTGTGTACAAATTTCCTGTAGTACCCACAATGTCCCATGAAAGTTTGAAGTTCCTTTACACTTGTTGGTCTTGGAAGCTCTATTATGGCCTTTATTTTCTTCTCATCAGTTGAAATTCCATTTTTAGAGACTATATGACCCAGCATTCTTCCTTGTCTCACAAAGAATACGCATTTCTCTGGATTTAAGCATACTCTGTAGGTTGTGCATTTCCTGAATATATTTTCTAAGTCCTGCAAGTGATCTTGTCTTTTTAATGAAAAAGTACAAAGATCATCTACATAGATTTCCATCACCTTTCTCAGGAACTCTTTGAAGATATGACACATCAATCTCTGAAAAGTTGCTAGAGCATTAGTTAACCCAAAGGGCATAACCCTAAAGGCATAAATTCCCCATTCTGTGGAGAAGGCAGTTTTATGTTGGTCTTCCAATGCTATGGGGACCTGGTTGTATCTTGAAAAAACCATCTAAAAAACTATAAACCTCCTTCCCAACAACTCTTTCTAGAAGATGATCTGTTATAGGCAGTGGATAGTTATCCCTTATAGTTGCTGCATTTACCTTTTTCAAGTTAATGCATACCCTAAGTTTCCCATTCTTTTTTGGTACCACAACTATAGGAGATATCCATTCTTTATACTCAATTTCATAGATGAAATTGGCAGCTAATAGCTTATCAATTTCTTCCTTTATCTTTGCAGAGTATTTGTCATTAAATGTGTAATGTCTTTGTTTACTAGGTTTTGCTTCAGGTGTAATAGGAATCTTATGCTCACAGATTTTAGGATCAATACCTTTCAAATCCTTGTAGCTATAAGCAAATACTTCCCTATATTTTCTTGCCAAATTTCTTAGTGCCTCTTCTTCTTGAGTTGTCATGTCATCAGCCACTACAATGTGTCTTTCTTCTCCCTCCTCCTGAGTGATCATGATCTTTTTAGTTTCTTCCTCATTATCATAAGCCTCTCCTTTCTTCTTTTCCCTCTTTGGTTTCCTTCTGAGAAGTAATCTATTTTCCACTTCATAAGTCTTGAAATTTTCTGGAACATCAAACTGTTGATCTTTGTTCACTTCCCTTGTCTTCTTCTCATTCTCCTGTTTTTCTTCTATTTCCTTGTGTTTATTTTTCTTGTACTTACCTGAGATTTTATCCTTAATAGCATCTTCAGCTTTTACTTCCTCCAAAAATTGTATCTTTCCTTTTTCTAATATCATTTCTTCTTCTATGTCCTCTTCTGTTCTAGATACCTTTATCATTTGTATTCCAATGTGAAAAATATCATATCCTTCTTCATTTTGAAATTCCACTCCTACATATTCATCACTGGCTAGATCCATGGTAGCCAAGATTTGATTCCACCCATAGGGCTCAAATTCCTCATCCTTGAATTGTTGAGGTACATAATTCTCATCTTGTAACCCTCTTTCTTCCACACAATCCTCTCTTCTTAATCTTCTTTTCCTATTGGTCAGATTTCTTATCATATTGCACTTCCATACTGATGATTCAGCTTCATCCTGGTCCTCCATTTCTGACTCCTCACTCAACTCTTGATTCTGATGAATTTTATACCATTCTTGAGGGGATATGTCACAGTAGTGCCCATTTCTTAGATTTACTTTGGTTATTCTTCCTTTGCTCTGTAGGTATAAGCAATCATTACCCCAATCTTGTACAATTTGCATTTGTCTCATGAATGGTCTTCCTAGGATAATTTCATATGAAGTAGATTGTGGGAATTCAACTATAGCAAAGGTATGTTCTATCTCTATTCCACATATGTCCACAATCACTTTTTCCCATATTCCTAGGGGTTTCTCTATATGTCCATCTGCAAGTTGCAATCTCATTTTTGTGGGTAATAATTCATTTTTTCCCCATTTCTCCCAAGTTTGTTTAGTCATGATGGCCACTCCTGATCCACTATCCAAAATAGCTTTGGCCTGGTTTTTACCAAATTGTATTTTTAAAGTTGAGTTTCCCTCTTCCCCCTCACAATATCCTCCTATCTTATCAATGGGGATATACCACAACTCCTCCATTTCCTGTAGTTGTGGGTGAAGATTTTCTAGTGTTGTCTCCCATTTTTTCACTTGGTTCTGTAGGTGAGGATTTTGTTTTATTAAATCTTCCCATGTGGTGTGGTACAGAATTGTGCATCTTTTGTCTACATTCACTTGGAGTGTTACTTGTGGGTTTTCTTCCTTGATACTCTTTCCTCTTGTTTTTGTTGTCTCAGATTCCTCAACTGTTTTTTGAGAATTATCTTCTTCCCCCATTTTGAGTTGTACTTCCCGAATGATTCGTTTACATTTCTGCATTCTTTCATGTTCTAAGTCTGGCATAGGATAAGCCATTGTATGATCAGCCGGGCTTGGTCCCTCTTGAATTCTTCCTTTGTATGCTTTTATCAGAGTCTCTAGACTTTTTGAATTTCCTATTTCCAACTGGGTTTGTGTCTTTGGAGGATAAGTATTGTTTGATTGTTCCCTATTTTCTTCTTCAATATTTTTACTCATTTTTTGCTTCCTCTCCCATTTCCCTTTTTGTCTATTTTTCTTTACCTTTGAGATTGAATCCTCATTTCGTTCCTTAGTTATTCTTTGTTGTTTTGTTTGTGACCTTGTTATAGCATTTACATCCACTAGATCAATGTCACTCAATTCTTCCTGTTCCATGATACTGACTGCTTTTAGTGGTATGTTATTAGATGTGTTTTGTTGTTTTTGAGGATTTTTTGGGCAATCCTTAATCAAATGCTCCCTGCCACAATCCTTGCCATATGCTCCTTCTATTCTTAATGTAGGAGGTTGTGGACAGTCTCTAATAAAATGATCTCCCCCACACCTATAACAAGTTATCTTTGGTCCTCCTTTGAATTGAGGTTTTTGATTGGACATGTAATTATTGGTTATATACATGAAAGTGGCAGTGTCCATCTCAATTCTTCCATTTCCCAAGTCTAAGGCTTGTAATTCTGGCTCTCTTGATTCATAACCTTCCCATTCTTCTTGATATCCCTCATTCCATTGATAATCTTCCTTGTATGATGACTTTGTTCTTGAGTTTCCCTCCTCTATAGGTGTGTATTTGATTGACACCACATTTGTTGGTATAGGAGGTTGTTGCCCAAGCACAGGTCTTGGTTGCTCACTATACACTGATTCTCTTTGGCTCCCATAGTCTCTCTCCTTTATGGGTTGTTTATTATAGAAGCATTCTTCCCTGGTATGGTTGGTCCATTTCCTCTCTAGTGTACAATATTTGAGTGTCTTTCTGTCTTGCAAATGTGGAGGCTTTTGATATGGGCACTGTTGTATCATATGACTTTCTCCACAATTGTAGCATTTTTTATTTGTGTTCATCCTGGAGTTTATCAAATTGGTTTTAGTGCTTACTTCTAGGGCTTTAGCAATGGCCTGAGCCAACTCTTCTGCTGGAGGAATTTTATCTTCATATGATCTGGGTTGATCAAATGCTAACAGGTCTTGGCCTCTATTATCCTCCAAATCTATTGCTTCTTTTACACAAGCTCCTAGGTCAGGGCATCTCCTATAGTACACTAGGGTTCTTAATTGAGCACTTCTCAACCCTTCTATGAATAGGGATACTTGTCTAGCCATGGAAGGTACTTCCTCTTTAGGGCATCTGTCAATATATTGTTTAAATCTCCTGGCTGCCTCCCTAACATTTTCATCCTTTTGTTGTTTAAAATTGTGTATCAGAGTGGCTGTGCTATGTTTTATCCCGGTCTTTGAGAATTCTCCAATAAAGGCTTCTAGGAATGATTCAATACCTAGGTACATTTCTTTTCTCAAAGGGATGAACCATGATAATGCTGGTCCTGTTAGGGTTAGACCAAATGCCTCAAATTGAACTTTGTAATCTTCCACCTCCTCAGCTTTAATTAATTGCCTAAACTCTGCAGCATGAGCATGGGGATCTGAATACCCTTCATATTGATTTTTTCATACGTTTGGCTACTTGATATGGTCTAAGCATTCTACCCTGAGGTTGCCACTAGTGTCTTCTTCTGAGTGGAAATTCATTATATCCTTCTGGTTCCTTGTCAAAGGGATTTGGGGAAGCATGGGTCCTCCTCCCATGTTGTTGCTCAGTATTAGTGTAGTTTTCATGTGGTCTAGGCAAATCTGGTTGTCCCATGTTATGTTCCCAAGGTCCTTTATCAGCACATTGCCCTAGGTCATTTGAATTTTCTGGTTCTTGGGAGAAGATGTACTCACACCCTTGCCTATCTTCATACCTACCATCTTTGAACTGAGCTACAGGTGTTATGTTTAGGGGAGCTTCTAAGTTTCTCAATCTAATGAGAAACTTATGCATTCCATCCTGATATACATAGGTGCCAAACCTATTTGTATACATGTACTTGAGGATATTTCTATAATCCCCAGTTTCAATGGGTTCATTTGTTTCATTAGAATTTTCCATGTTGTTTTCTTGCCCTAAATTTCTTTCTTGCCCTTCCCCTACTAATGACTCTATCTCCTTCCTTCCCAAGTCTTCACTGGTAAGTGAATTTAATTTGTTCCCAGACCTAAGGATCATTCAGCTAATTTTCACGATTTTGAGCTCAAAATCGTGTTTTTCACGATTTTGTGTTCAAACTAGTGATTTTTTACCAACTTCTTTAAAAATTGTGTTTTTCAAGATTTTCTATGTAGGATAGTGTTTTTCACGATTTTGTGACTAAAATCATGTTTTCCACGATTCTGTGCTCAAAATCGTGTTTTTCACGATTCTGTGCTCAAAATCGTGTTTTTCACGATTCTGTGTTTAAAATCGTGTTTTTCACGATATTGAACTGAAAATCGTGTTTTTCATGATTTTCTAAGTAGGATAGTGTTTTTTCATGATTTTGTGACTAAAATCGTGTTTTCCACGATTTTGTATCCAAAATCGTGTTTTTCACGATTCTGTGTTTAAAATCGTGTTTTTCACGATTTTGAACTGAAAATCGTGTTTTTCACGATTTTCTAAGTAGGATAGTGTTTTTTCACGATTTTGTGACTAAAATCGTGTTTTCCACGATTCTGTATCCAAAATCGTGTTTTTCACGATTCTGTGCTCAAAATCGTGTTTTTCACGATTCTGTGCTCAAAATCGTGTTTTTCATGATTCTGTGCTCAAAATCGTGTTTTTTCACGATTCTGTTCACAGACAATCGTGATTGCTCACGATTGTAAATAACACGATTTTCTGATGAAAACCGTGTTCTGGGAATCGTGATGTTGTTCTTTGTGCTCAAAATCGTGATTTTGTGTTGATCTCAGAATCGCGATTTTGAACAATTTTTTGAATTTTTTCAAGTTTTGATTTTCAGATTTCTCTTTCTTCTAATAGAATCGCCTTATTGATTTTTTAACATGCAATGAAGAAGATTTATTAAAAAATAATTTTTTCCTACTGAAAACCCAAAAAAATCAGAAAGTCGCGATTTCGGAATTTTGGCTATGTTAGAGGGCCGCCGAACCAGGACGGATGAACCCGGACAGATGCCTTAAATGTAAAAGTGCTGGACGGCCGCCGAACAAGGACAAGAGTACGAGGACAGGGAGCTTAAATGAAAAAAAAGAATCTTTCATGGAACGTGCAGGTAACTGCAGAAGTGCGCACCCTTGTAAAAAATCCTCTATTTAAGGCAATGAGAAAAAGAGCGGAGCAGTCCGTTTTTGGTGGGAATTGTAGTGTGTTGTTTGATTAAGTCTCGGTTGAGAGGACTGTAACGCATTGTGTGCGCGTATATGCTGTTGAAAGGATAAGTTCCGCCTTGTTCTGTTTAGTCGATTATTCTCTCCTTAGTACAGAATGATGAATCAGTTGTATTGTGTGGTGAATCTGTTCCGTGATGATTGAGTGTGACTCTGCGTGTGAACAAGTGTGGTATGTTATATGGCAGTTCTTCGATGAAGTAGGTAGCGCGAAGAGTAATCTCGAACTAATTGTCTGTAAAGTTTCTGTAAGTGACCGAATTCGTTACTGTATCTTATATTTGCTGTTTACTCCAACTCCGGGAAGACTAGTAGCTGTTGCTCTAGCACAATGGTGAGAACCACGTTAAGAAGCTTCACCTCCTTAATGTCAATCCGAGGGAGAGGTAGGAGTGATATGAAGATCGTGAATGTGAGAAGATGTGAGAGTGAAGGTGAGAAGCACAAAGATGCACACACACATACACACACACAATGAAGAGACAAGCAAGACACAATGGAAGGTGTGAAATTAGCTCTATTACTCAAGAATACTCTTACAAGCTCAAGAATAACTCTAATCTCAAACAAGCTACAATGAACCAACCTCAAAAATGAGCTCTCTAGCTCTTTTTATAGTTTCTAGACTAGTTTTGACCGGTTTCACATCTAATGACCGGCCTAGTTAAAAAATAGGTCCTAGAGGCTATTTGGAAGGGTAAACGATGTCTAAAAATAACGAAAATTGGTACGAGTATTCTACCTAAGCTCCTCAAGCTCGAGGACTCCTCGGCTTGCACAAAATGGAGCTATGGATTACAAAATTGGGGTTTTCTCTATATTACATATGTTACAAGAGTGATGAAAATCACTGTTGGATGTTTGAAGAAGTAATAAAAATATAATTGTTTTGAAAAAATGATCCGACTGGCTCCCTGCTTCGTCTTCACATGCTTCCGTGGCGTCTGTGCCTCTGACTGCTTCCAACACCCCCCTCCCTCTCGCTTCTGTCGTCCCTGACAGAACCTTGTTGTGAGGTCTGCCGGATGTAATTCTGTAGGAGGTCTTGAGCGAGGGTGTGCTCTGATACACGAATACCTCGGGCTAGATCAGCCTCGAGTTTCTCCCAGTCGATAGGTTGCGGCTCGTCTGGTGTTGCTCTAGCACAATGGTGAGAACCACGTTAAGAAGCTCTAGCCAAATTTGGTGTTGCTCTAGCACAATGGTGAGAACCACGTTAAGAAGCTTCACCTCCTTAATGTCAATCCGAGGGAGAGGTAGGAGTGATATGAAGATCGTGAACGTGAGATGATGTGAGAGTGAAGGTGAGAAGCACAAAGATGCACACACACATACACACACACAATGAAGAGACAAGCAAGACACAATGGAAGGTGGGAAATTAGCTCTATTACTCAAGAATACTCTTACAAGCTCAAACTAGCTCTACTCTCTTCTTTGCTCCAACAAAACTAACTTCAAAAATGAGCTCTCTAGCTCTTTTTATAGTTTCTAGACTAGTTTTGACCGGTTTCACATCTAGTGACCGGCCTAGTTAAAAATTAGGTCCTAGAGGCTATTTGGGAGGGTAAACGATGTCTAAAAATAACGAAATTTGGTACGAGTATTCTACCTAAGCTCCTCAAGCTCGAGGACTCCTCGGCTTGCACAAAATGGAGCTATGGATTACAAAAATGGGGTTTTGTCTATATTACATATGTTACAAGAGTGATGAAAATCACTGTTGGATGTTTGAAGAAGTAATAAAAATATAATTGTTTTGAAAAGATGATCCGACTGGCTCCCTGCTTCGTCTTCACATGCTTCCGTGGCGTCTGTGCCTCTGACTGCTTCCAACACCCCCCTCCCTCTCGCTTCTGTCGTCCCTGACAGAACCTTGTTGTGAGGTCTGCCGGATGTAATTCTGTAGGAGGTCTTGAGCGAGGGTGTGCTCTGATACACGAATACCTCGGGCTAGATCAGCCTCGAGTTTCTCCCAGTCGATAGGTTGCGGCTCGTCTGGTGGTGGGAGCTGATAGTGTGTGGAGTACACCATTCGTTCACAGGCGAATAATTGCAATAAATGTGTCGGCCTGCCTATGAATACTTCTGAATGGTACTCCCAAAAACCGGTGGTGAACATTTCTTCGAATGTTTGCTTGTAACAGGCCGGTAGATATTTGATCCTGCAGTGCCAGGCGTAACACACCCGTAGCGATGGCGTTGTGCTCATATCATAGACTAAATCCAAGTTGCCATGCTCAAAGCCCGGGGTGTTGACATGGGGAGCCTTGATGCGCCGGAAGACTTTAAAGACCATCTGCATCATGTCAAAGATTTTGACAGTCATTTGCGCGGCTATATCATCCATAGGTTTTAATCGAGGGAGCCAGTGGCGGATCGTCGCCATCATATAGCCAACTGTGGGTAACGCGACTGGTGGCTTGAGATAGGGGTAGTTCAGCCAGTCTTGGCACTGCTTATTGTTCTGTAGCTTTATAGCGAAGGCAGTCCAAGAGCGGCGTCGTGGTACTGGTCCCCAGCACGGATTAAATTTTAAGTGAAGAGGCGCCTTTACCCACGTGCTCATCATTTCTGGATAATTTTGCAGTAAATCTTTGCGCCAGTCTGGTTGGTGGATTTCACCTCTCTGCGCCCTGGGTGGCAAGTCCTCTGGTTCGAATTGAGTTGCATGCGTAGGTTTCTTGCCGGTTTCTTTCTCTATGGTTAATTGATATTCTGCCATTAACATAAAGTATGGTTTATACTGAAGCTCATGCCCGGATATGTATCTTCGCGGGGCCATGTGAGCAAAGAATGGTGATTGTAAAATTTTTTCTTCAATTATGGCCATGGCATGGAGCTGTGCCTCTACTCTGGCCGAGTGTGTTGTTCCGAGTTCTTCTACTGTCTTCATCCACGCGGGGGTAGGTAGTTCGTAGGTCATCTGGCCTTCGGCCGTGACACGTCCGCCTGGGATGGGTATCGGTTCATAAGCCTCTTCGAAGGTCTCCTCCACCGGGATAGTGACAGTCTCTTCCTCAGCTGGTAGCTCAGGTGGGGAGTCTGGCCTTGGTGGTGCTTCATAGATGGCGATTCGAGATTCAAGATTCACTACCTGGGCCCGGAGTGCGTTGAGTTCCTCTAAAACTTCAGGGGCAGGGTCCACAGGTGCTGGTACTTCCGCTGCTACTGGTACCTGTTGTGTTGCAGGTTCTCTGAGTTGTAGCTGTTTGTGATCTTCCTTTAACTTTTGATACTCTTCGTTCATACGGTCATAGTCCTCGAGCAATCTAACATGATCGTCTAGCAACATCCGCATCGACTCAGATGGGATGGCCTTGAATCTGCTCGGACTTAGTGGCTTGTCTGGATGATCTAAAGCCGCCTCCAGGTTTTCTCTGTTCTGCTCTTGGAGTCGCTGGTTCTCCTCTTTAGCTGCGGCTAAATGTCTTCTTAATAAGCCCATATTTCTAGTAAGCGTCGCGTTGCGGACAGTCTGGGCTCTAAGTAGGTTATCTAAATCTGCGGTGGCCTCTTTGCTTTTTTCCTCACTTTCTATTTCTAACTTGTGATAAGCCTCGCGTAACTCCTGGTACCGGCTGTTCAGTGAGGCGTTCTCAATTGACAACAAGTTAAGCTGCGTTTGCAAGTCGTTCGTCGTTTTCTGCAGCTGTTGGTAGTTGGTGCCGAGTGATGCAAACTCATCTCGGACTTGCGTCATACATGCGAACATGTGTTGAAATGCTGTGTCTACAGTGGGCGATAGCAGTAGCGAAGTGCTAAATGAGGATGCAGTGATGGTAGATGCAGTGGGAATGGGAATCGGGGTTGGGACTGTGGATGCAGTGGTGATTGTGGAAAATTGTGAAGTGCCTAAATATGAGGGTGCTGTGAGTGTAGTGGGTGGTGGTGAGGTGGGTGGTGATATGTCCATGCCATTGGACGTGTTTAATGTTGTGACTGTGAACAGTGGTGTGATTGGGGGTGGTTGCGTAGGTGTGAATACGGGATTTACAAACGTAGAGTAGTTTACAGGGGGGATGGTGGGAATAGTTTGGTGAAACGGGGAAATAGGGGTTATGGCAGGTTGGGGAGGTGAGACGGGTGAGAAGGTCAGCGGGGTTAGGAAGGGAAATTGGGTTCTTAGAGGTGGGGGAAATGCTGGGAAGGATGAAGGGGCGAAGGGGTTAATATAGGGATGCAGAGGGCTGGGTGTGAGCCTGGTGGTATGAATGGGTAAGGAAGAGGTTGGGGCTATATTGCTTTGTCCAGGTGTGGATCTGGGGAAAGCAGGTGGGTGTGCGGGTGATACAGGATGGGTTGGTGAAGGATGAGGTGAAAGAGGGGTCGAAGGGGTGGAGGTTATTTCAAGGATTGTAGTGGTATGTACAATGGTGGTACGAGGGGGCGAATCTACAAGAATGGTTTCTACGGTTACTGAACGTTCGGGGGCGAGGCGTGCCTCCCTGGCTTGTGCTGAAGATTGGGCTCCTGTTGGTACACGAATATACTCCCCAGGTTTTGAGAGTAGTCGCACTCGGCGGGGATCGAACTGTGGTAGTTGCTTTCTTTGTAAAAATCTGAGTGCTTCATGGGAGCCAACTGATTGGACTAACTCTCGGAAACCTCTGATATAGGCGTCTTCGAATCCTCCTGAGATGAGTTCCTGTTCGATTAATGCCTGGCTCTCCTCTTCAGTTAACTTCTTTCGTGCCCAGACTTTCTCCATGGTACGATATAGTTTCTTTATGGCCAATGTATACGCTGCGGCTTCAAAAGTTTCATCTTCATATGTGCTGGTGTCGCCGTGTGTGTCAGTCTGTTGGCCTTGGCCCTCTGTCTGTTCCTCTTGTGAGTCCTGGCTGGCCTCATCGTCGCCTTGATCGTCGTCTGTTTCAGTTCTTTCTTCTTCAGAGCCCGACACAGCTTGTCCCTGTGGCAAGTCTCGCGGCGTAGTCGGGTAGCTGGGACGTTCATATTCCTGGGAGAACAGTGGTGCTTCTGAATACTGAAACTCGTTTGAGAATGCATCAGGCATCTCAAAATCAAATGTCGTGTTTATGGGGTCGGTCTCCATATGTGGTATCGGGAAAGAAAACGCTTCCGCACCCATGATGGTGGGAGCTTCTGCGGTTGTGGTGGCGGGTTCTGAGGTGGTAGCTGCCTGAGGTGCAGCGGTACTCGTGGTGGCCTCCGTAATTACTGGTCTGGACAACCGTATGCGAATAGGTTGTACAGTGGGCTCAGCTTCTGTCTGTGGTCGCTCGGGAGAGGGTTGTGGTGACGACGACTCTGGCACTTGGAGGCAAGGGATGGTGCCTCGCATGCGCTTACCAGCCCGTGTCCTACTGGGCTTCTTAGCTTTCTTCGCTGTGCTCTTGAATGCCTTCAATTCCTCTCCTGTTAATGCACGCTCGATGGGCAAATCATAAGCCAAACACATATACACAATTCTTGTGAGGGCACAACATCCGTTAAGCACTTTTTTACGCTCCCATCTGTGCTGTGCCAAGTACATCTGATCTATGATCCAGCTTGCTAGATCAACTGTTTGAGGTCCCGTACATGCCAAATATAATCCGAACCATATTCTTTTGTGTGGCATGGTAAACCTGTCCTGAGCTGGAAAGGCAAAATGTTGCATGCATATTCTTAGGGGCTTTGACAACTCAGGTGTGATGGCCGAAATCTCTTCCCACTTCGTGACATCCCCACGTTTCATTGGTTCTGGAATCAATCTCTCTCGGTCTGTGGGAGTGTGGGTTCCATGAATCTTGATGGCTGCTCTGATTAGGTCCTTAGAGAGATAAAATCTCTTGTAAGGTGGATCATCCACTAGGGTAGGCAAGATGAAGGTTCCTGGGATGTCCTTATTCTCTGATGCCAGTAAGGTAGTGATCAAGTAATAGCACCTATAAAAATCTGGTTTGGGTAGAGGATCACTGAAATATTCTGTGAAACCGGCTCTGGCCCAAACATGAGTTAAATCTTGGGTGTTTTGTAGGGCTTCGAATTCTCTGGAGAAAAACTGGTACTTTCCCCACGTGCGGTCATCAAAAGTCAGAGAGGATTCAAAGATAAAGTCTGCGTCCGCGAGGGGTCCTGCCAGGCCCTGAAACCAATGAGAATTCCTGTGTATCTTTTCGGTGTAGCCCATAGGGGGGTTATCGATGGGCATGGGCCCTGGAAATCCCTGAAATTCCGGCGGTGGAGCAGTAGGGTGGGACTCTGCTCGTAGCACGTTGAGTGGTACTGCTGCTACACTGGGGCCTACTCCTGATGTTCCTTCGTCAGTTTGCATGGTGGCTGGTGCGCTAGTGAGAAAGATCTGCTACAAAAGATTAACACATTAGCATGGAAATTAATCATGATCCCATTAAAGTGAGACCGCAATCCCTTTCCATAACTGATGCGTAACCCGTGTAGCCACGTGCTGTGTTGTGATGGATGCAATGTTTCTTGCAGCACTAGTGCAGGTCTCTAGACACCTATACGTTTCAGATCATGCATACATTTCTTGATGAGAAGAGATTACGAGTGATGTGGGATGACGGTGTGTGATTTTATACAAGGTTTAAAGGTTAGTAATTGAGTACAAGGTTGTATGTTAGTCGGGGGGTAGTTAGACAACGGGTTAGGGGAAGACGGTTGGACACGTTTCGGTATCCATTTCCTAAGGGTTCTTGGCTGGGTGGTGGGTTTCTGCTGAGGGGTAAAAGGTGGTAACGGGTGTGGTGGTATCGAGGGATGAGATGAGTTATGGGGGTTATATATTACATGGCAAATGGGTTGAGCTATGATACATGGTTTGGGTACCCAAATCTGCGTGGGCGTGGGTCTATGGGTAAGGTACTTCTTGGCGATCCACATTTGTCGGACGCTTGGACCTGTAGAAGAAGGTCGAGGGGATGGTGGATATCGATTCTGTTTCTGTACTGCCCTTTTTTTGTCGATTTCTGCTTGGCTGGAGTTCGTTGGTGCTTTTTGTCCTTTCGGCACCCACATTTGTCTGGTGCCACTTCCTTTGGGAGGCCTAAACTGCTTTCCATGTTGTTTCCTCTGATACTGCAATCGGTCTGGGTTCCTTTGTCGTGGTCGACTCTGTTGTTGCTGGGTTTGAGAGGTCGGATGGACACTCTGCTTTGGAAAAGAAGGGAGTTCCAACACTTGCGTGACCTGCCCATCAGGAAGTGATGCCTTTTGTAACTTTAATCTAGGCCAGTCCGCAACAAGCTTGGAAGGATGAGCACCGTAGGGTGTCGTGCTCATTTGGCCGTTGATGCAACCCACCTGACCTCTGATTGTGTCCTTCTGCCCTTGCTGTTGGGTAACTGTCTCTTCTAGTTTGCAGGAAGTCCCAGGGAAGATCTCCTGTCGTCCTTCTGATTGACAACTGTCTATAGCCAAGCCCGAGTGGGTTGGTGTAGATGTGACGTGACTGGTCTGATTAAAGATCTTCCGGTCTTCCGTCTCATGCGTTTCGTAGGGTCTAGGGTCACAACCGTCAAGCGGAGTGCGGTTAGGGAAGTCAAGCGGTATCACTCGCTTCTGCTCTAAGGTTCCAATCTGTAGGGAGCCTTGTCTAAGATTTAGGTCCACTGAGTGATCGTATAGCCAATCTTGGCCAAGGATTAGGGGTTCTATCAGGTCGTCATCATGGCACACTAATAGCTTCGCTGTCATGGTCATATCCTTAATGAGGATAGGAAGGTCCACCTCACCCATGCAAGGGGTTTCCATGCCTCCTAGGCCTATGAGGTATGCCTCAATTGGCCGCATTTCTATTCCTGAATCTTTATAGTGGGACCATCTAATCGCACTAGTCGCAGCACCTGAGTCAATTAAAGCCCTGAGTTCTTGGCTGTGGTGACCGTGCTCTAGCCTCACTGTAATGAATGGTCTCCTATCCACTATGCTCGGGTGAGTGGTTGACTTTACTTGACACATGGCCATGGGATATCTGGGTGATGTTTCCAGATGGTTATAATGTTCTCTTCCTAGTCCTTGTCTTCTTAGCTTCATGCGCTTAATGCGTTCTATGGCTTCTGCTTGAGCTTCTGCTCGTATTCTATTTTCTTCCTCCTTACGCTTCTTTGCCAACGTGAGTCGTCTTAGCATATCCTCAGTAAGAGGTTCTTGATATAACCTGACTCTGCAGCCACTAATGTAATTAGGCATTATATCTCCTTCTAAGGTGGCTAACTGTACTGCTCCACTAGTCGAGAGTCTGTTAATGATCATAGGTCCATAACCTCGCTTTTCTAACTTCCGCGCGTGCTGTTTCAGCGTATATACTAGAACTAAATCTCCTTCTTTTAGGCCTTTATCTTTCACATGTGCATCAAAATATGCTTTCTGTCGCTTCTTCGCTGCGTATATTCCTGCTGCTGCCCTCAGCCTTGTTTCTCCTAATCGTTCCAAGTCCATTATTCTCGCTGATAATTCATGGCCGGTCCACTCATGTTCTTGTGCAACCTTAAGGGTCGGTATCAAGAAGTCCAAGGGAAGCACTGCATTCTGACCAAAAACCATCTGAAAGGGAGTTGCATTGAGTACGGTCTTGTAGGCCACTCGATATGCCCAAACAGCGTGGTGTAGCTGTTTGTCCCAATCTGAACGTTTGTTGTTCACGAGTTTCGTCAGTACGGTACAAAGTATCTTGTTAGTGCTTTCAGCCTGACCATTGGCCTGAGGATGATATGGTGCAGATTTCTTGTGAATCACCATAAAATCCTGTAACAAATATTCAATGACCTGATTTAGAAAGTGAGTGCCTCGATCACTCACTAACTCTATAGGCAATCCATATCTTGTAAAGACATTTTCAAATAAGAATTTTGCCGTCGTGTGTGCATCATTCTTTTTTGTGGCTTTTGCCTCTACCCATTTCGTCAGATAATCTGTAGCAACGATAATGTATTCCGCATGTGTGCCTTTTGCAGGGGGGTTAATGGGTCCTACAAAGTCTATACCCCACTTAGAAAATGCACGTCCGCCCATCATGGGTTTCAATGGCATTTCATCTCTGCGAGTAGGAAACTGAGTTCTTTGGCACACGTCACATCTCTTTACATAGGTATGTGCATCCATGTGAAGAGTGGGCCACCATAATCCTGCAAAGAGGATGGCTTTGATTATCCTATCTGGTCCAAAATGACCTCCTGCAACACCTTGGTGTGCAGTCTCTAGTGTTCTCAGATAATCGCTCTCATGAACACATTGTCTTAGATATCCATCTCGTCCTCTTTTGTATAGATTATCGCCAATAAGTGAATAGTCTTGAGCTTCCTGCTCTAGACTGCGTTGTCGAGCTAAGGTCATTCCTTGAGGGAATGTGTTCGTCCTCAAGTATGTCACTAAAGGCTCACTCCAGTCTGGTGTGAGAGACACGTGATATAATGTTGCATGCTCTACTGGTGGTCTTTCACCACAATCATGGCATTCCTTACACAATTTGTAGACATCTGCTTCCATCGTAGGCCAAAATACTCCTAATCTATGCAGAGTCTGTAGTGTTCTATGTTTTGAATGATGTTGCTTTAGTGCACCTAAGTGTGCTAATTGCAACCAATTCGCATGTTCTGATTCATCTACACAACAAGCAAGAATCTTTTGATTATCCTGTTTATATATGCTTCCTGCTATTATTTGGTATCTCTGAGATTTGGTAATCTCTCCTTCTTTGATCTTTATCCTAGGACTCTTGGGTCCGTATGTCAGAATAGGGACTATAGGCTTAGCCCATTCCGGTGCTATCTCAAGGTTGAATAAGTATGCATCTGGTAGATCATCAGCTACTCCTTGAGGAGCTTCTCCTGAGGTTAATCTTGAGAGATGGTCAGCTCTGAGATGCGTCTTTCCCTTCCTAACTACCACTTCAAATTCATACTCCATGAGTAATAGAAACCAACGTATCAGTCGTCCGGTGTTACATGGTTTGTTGACTAAATATAATAGGGCTTGGTGATCTGTAAAGAACTTGAATTTGTTGGCCAACAAGTAATGCCTAAACTTCTTTACCGCGTAGATCATCCCTAAGCCTTCTCGTTCCGTCGTGGTGTAATTTCTTTCTGCTGCGTTCAGTTGTCTACTAGCGTAAGCTATGGGGAGATCTATGTTGCCTTCATTCGTGGGTTGTGCTAACACACATCCTATGGCATAATTGGATGCATCCACATGTACATGGAATGGCTTACTCCAATCTGGGGTAGTCAATATGGGTGCTGAGCACAAACGTCGTTTAAGTTCATTGAATGAATTTTCGCACTCATCTGTCCATTCAAAATTGGTCAAAAGAGAGTACAGAGGCTTGGCTATGATTGCATACATGTGTATGAATCTCCTATAATAGCCGCAATGGCCCATAAATGCCTGTACCTCCTTCACATTAGTTGGCCTAGGTAATTCTGCAATTACCTTCACCTTTTCCTCGTCCGTAGAGATTCCATTTTTTGACACAATGTGTCCTAGAATTTTGCCTTGCCTGACCATGAAAACGCATTTTTCTGGGTTCAAACAAACCTGATATTCTCGACATTTGTCAAATATTTGTCTTAACTCTGGGATATGTGTCTGTCGTACATTTGAATGAGCACATAGGTCATCGACATAAACTTCCAAGCTCTTACGTAAGAATTCCTTAAAAACATGACACATGAGTCGCTGGAAAGTAGCGGGTGCATTTGTCAAGCCAAATGGCATTACACGAAATGCAAATATGCCCCATTCTGTGGCAAAAGCCGTCTTGTGTTGGTCTTCTGGAGCAATGGCTACTTGGTTATAGCCTGAGAATCCATCAAGAAAGCTGTAAACTTCCTTGCCCGCAACTCTTTCCAATAGGTGTTCCGTGATAGGAAGAGGATAACTATCTCTAATCGTGGCGGCATTAACTTTTTTAAGGTTAATACACACACGCAATTTTCCATTCTTCTTGGGCACAACCACAATGGGGGATACCCATTCGGTATGCTCAATTTCGTAGATAAATCCTGCTTCTATCAACCGATCTATCTCCTCTTTAATCTTCGCAGCGTAGTTATCGTTGTACGTGTACGGTTTCTGTTTTGTCGGTTTTGCATCTGGAGTCATAGGGATTCTATGAGAACATATATCTGGGTCTACTCCCTTCAAATCTTTGTAACTCCAAGCAAAAACATCTCTATATTCGCGCAATAGGGCAACTAACTCTTCTTCTTCTTCAGTCGTCAAATCATGCCCTATGTATGTACATTTTTCTTCTTCTCCTTCTATGGCAACTATTACTTTCTTGGTTTTCTCTCGGTTATCGTATACTTGTCCGTCATTCTCTTTTCTATTAGGCATTCGTACCATGATTCTTCTATCGTCGATTTCGTATTTCTTGAAATTCTCGGGTACTTCAAACAAAGATTCTTCTTTTTCCGACATGGTTTCTTTCTTCTTTCTCTTCCTGGCTTCACTCTTAGTAGTCACTTCTGTGGCTAACCTTACCTCGTTCGTGATGTCCTCGTGTCCCTGAGTGTGAGTCTCTACTTCGTAGAAATATTCTTTCTCTGATGCGAAGGGTGGGTCCATGATAATTGATTCTAAATCAAAATCGCTTGCGTCCTCAAATGCATCAGTGTTTGGTTCGCACTCTTCTAAAATTGCATCGCACATGATTGGCTCTATCGTGAAAACTGAAATGTCATAGCCATCCTCGTCACAGTGGGGTGTCCATTGTTCTTCATTGATGGCTACATCCATGGTTGCTAGTATTTCCGCCCAACCATGGGGTTCAAATTCCTCGTCAGGGAATACTACAGGTGCATAGGCTGGATCTTGAAGGGTTCGTGGATGTTGTTCTGCACCTAAGGTCCTGGCTTCTAACCGCTCTTCCTCTTGTTTGGCTACTTTACACATCCATAAATGGGTATCCTCATGCAACCAAGAAGGATCTGATTCTAATGAGTGCACGGATTCCGTCTCTACTGGTGTCTTATGGATGGTATTCCATTGTATTGGGGGTACATCCCTATGTGAATAGTCTTTAAGATTGACTTTAGTAGTCACTCCTAAATGTTGCAAGTACAAAGAATTAGTTCCCCAATCTTGTACAATTTGCAACTGACGCATGAATGGTCGTCCCAATATCATCTCATATGCATGATTTTTCGCAAAGTCGCAAATGGCAAAGGTATGCTCAAATTCTACACCACAAGTGGTGAGAGATATGCCTTCTAATAAGCCTAATGGTTTTTCTATGTGTCCATCAGCCATTTGTAGTTTCATCCTGGTGGGTCTGAGTGCTGGCTTACCCCAACGTTTCCATAAGGCGGTAGTAGCGATGGCTACTCCGGCTCCTGAATCTAAGATGGCTTTCGTGGTGTAGCCCTGATGGGTTATTGGAAGATATGTGTTACCTTCCTCTCCTTCGCTTACGTCTCCAATCTTTTCCACGGGTATCTCTGGTACCTTCTTCTGTGATCCTTTCTGAGAGGGTGTGGTAGCTAGCTCAGGGAATTGATTTGCTACGTGCTTCCACAATTCTGGTTTTACCTTTAACAGTTCCTCCAGAGTGAGATTACATTGTACTTTGGTATTCTTGATCACTTCCGTATTTCTAGGGATCACTGATTCTTCATTCCTCACTATTATCGTGGGTGCTCTCATACTAATAGACTTAGCTTCCCAAGGCCCTGTGAACTGAGGTAATTCTTGTAGAGAATTAGACTCGAATCCTGTGGGTTCACTCAGTTGTTCCACCTCTACATCACCATATATAGAGGGGATGTCTTGGGGAAATTGTTCCTGCAAGTCGTCTATTTCTTGAATAGGAGGATGAGTTTCTTGTTCTTTTCTCCATTTCTCTTCTTGTATTTCTCTCAAAAATTCATGTGAGTACCTATGTATGGAAGATAAATTGTCTTGACTTTCTGTATTGGGTACTTGAGACAGGGATGGTGGATCCCTTTCCTGTGTCTCTAGGACAGTAGGGTTCCTAGACTGATCCTTTTTCTCTTTGCTTTCAATCAAGTGTTCTAGCCTCTCCATTAGTCCTTGAAAGTGTAGTTCCGGTTTTGCCATGTTATTCCAATTAAGATATCTAGAGGCTTCAAACAAGGCTTGTGCTAACTCTACCATTTTCATGCAAAGTTTAGTTCTCTCAATCTCTAGATCAGCTCGAGGGTAGTTTTTACTCATTTCCGTTACTTGAGGTCCTTCTTTTATTCTAGCCTGATATGCACGAAACGTCATGTCTAGATCTTCCGGTATGGGTTCCGCTAAGACTGATCCTGATTTCTGAGCTGGGATTTCTTGGTTTGATTCTTGTGAAGCCAATTCTTGTATTTTGGCTCTAGATTCTCTTAGACTTCCTTCCAACTCACTTATCTTTTTACTCCATTTTCTCTTCATCCTTTCTCTGGAATCTTTCCAAGATTTTGTCTTTTTACTGCTAGATTCTGCAACTTCACTAGTTCCTGCTACTTTCTCTTGATTAAGCTGTTGGTTTTGTAAAAATGCCTGGGCTCTGGTTATAGCTTGGATAGGCACGTATGTAGGGTTGGATCCATCTGCGTTCTTTACAATACCTATCACGTTGATCGATGTCACATTTGAAGTGTTAACTGGGTTCTTAGGACAATCTTTGATTATGTGTTCTTTGCCACAATCGGCGCAAAAGCCTTGGATGCTATAGTACTGTGATTGCCTTACTATTGGGGGATGTGGACAATCCTTAATGAAATGATCTCCTTGGCACCTAAAGCATGGTCCTCTAGGGCCCTGTGGTCTCTGTTGTCTCAATTGGGGCCGTGGGTTTGGGTTTGCGTACATCACATTAGTATAATCTGGCTCCCAACTAGGTTCCATTGGTGGACTATCATAATGATATGTCTCCACATGCTCTGGTGACTCCGTGTAATAGGCGGGTGGACTAGTTACATGAGTAGAGTCAAAACTGTTTGAGTTTGGGTCACTTTCGGTGATCAGGGGTGAAGAAGGCACTAAGGCCCTACTTAGGTTCTCTTCTGCAGCAGCGTATTTGACTGAGATGACATTCGCTGGTGGGGGTGGCTGCTGAGCTAAGACGGGTTGAGGTCTCTGTTGAGCCTGGTATGGGTAGTTCTGAGGAGGCCTATAGTAATAAGGCGGAGCATTGTATTGGCCTTGATACCTACCTGGCTGCTGGTATGTTTGTGGGTAGTTCTGTCTCACAGTTTGTTTGTTGTATGGGCAGTCCTGAGCCGTATGATTCGTGTATCTTCTCTCAATTGTGCAATATTGGCCACTAGGGTTGACGTGAGGTTGAGGTGCATTGGGGCACATGTTTGCCAAATGATTTCCACCACAAGTGTAACAACGTACATTTGTAGGTAGCTTGGGCACCTGTTTACTAGAAACTCCTAGTTTTTGGGCCACTTTTTCTGCTAGGTCCTCTATCGAATTAGACAGTTTTGTGGATGCTAGAGAAGAACAATCTGAGTCCTTATAGACCTTTGAGAGTTCTAATTCCTCTCCTAGGTTGTCCTCGATGTCGATACATATTCTTACACACTCTTCTAGCGTTCTGGGTTCTTTTAGGTACACATAAGAGCGTAGTTTAGCGCTCAACAAGCCATCCAGGAACAGTGATACTTGTTTGGCTTGTGAGGGTAGCTCTTGCATTGGACATCGCTCGACATATTGTCTGAATCTACGACCTGCCAGTCTAACTGTTTCCTGAGGGGTCTGCTTAAAACTATGAATCAACGAAGACGTGTCATGTCTAACCCCACTTTTAGAGAATTCAGTAATGAATGACTCTAAAAAGTGATGGATGTCTCTAAATTGCCTTTGTTGCAATGGTTGGAACCAAGTTAAAGCTGTATTCTTTAACGTTAGTCCAAATGCATTGTACTGCGTGAACATGTCCTCGACTTGTTCTGCTCTTAGTACTTGCTTGAATTCTGCGACATGGTCATAGGGATCTCCTGTCCCATCAAAGTAATTCTTCATGGATTTTACTAATTGAGTGGGTCTCAATACTCTTGCGTGTTCACGTGGTCTAGGTAGAGGAAAATCATCTCTACCACCTGGTATTCCATGTTCTCTTTGTCTATCCGTCCTATTAGTGTTCGTGGTTGTTCTATCTCTCCCTATGGGGTGAATGAAGCTTACTTCCGGTCTCTCGTGATTTCCATGGGCTGAGGATGTTCCTGCCCCTTGTTGATTTGTATTCATGTTAGTTCTAGGTGGAGGGAATATCAATTCGCCTCTCCATGTGTAGGTGTTTTTCGCGCGCTCAGGCACCACAAAGACTCTTTCTGAAGTCTCATCCAGGTATACAACCTTTCCAGGTGTATCTGGGTCCTTGAATTCATAGATTGTAATGATGCCTACCTCACTGGGGTTTTCCTTTCTGTACCTCCAAAAGGCTTCATCTGTCTCTTTATTTATGAACAACTCTGTGCTCCTGTTATCTTGAGGGATCCACTCTGGGATGAGTACTCTTGTTAATACGGATTTCCCTCTAGGTGTCCTAGGTTCTTCTAACGGTTCTTTTCCTTGAAATTTCCCTTCTGTCTCTAATTGGATTGTGCCAAACTCATTAGTATCGTTTGGCTGCGTACTCAAGATATACATAGTTCCTTCTTTGTCTATGTAAGCGTCTCTCTCAAATTTCACCACTGGTCTTTCCAATCCAATGGGTTGATCAGGGTTGTGCAGTTGCACCACTTGCCTTTGCAAACCATCCTCATAGATGCGAGCACCTAGTCGGTTGGTTCGGAGAAACTCTAACTGCGTTCTATAGGGTCCTTCAGGTTTTTCTAAGTATGCTACATTAGACCCTCCTGCTGGTCTGTCTGTGCTAAATGCCATTTCTGATTCACTTGATTCTGAGCTCAACTCGTAGGGATAACTATTATTCAATTGCTGAGCCCAAGATCGTGCAGTGGTTCTTACACTAGCCTCCGATGATCTAAGGCTTCTTCTGTCCGACTTACCTATATGTTTGCCCGATCTAAGGTTCATTAATTTTCTTCCTTGCACGCTCAATTACACACTTAGATCGTCAATGGTTCTTTGTGATCAATTCTTGGTTCCTTTTAATTTCTCTTTGGATTCTTGTCTTAATTTATGCGTCAGGAATTCGACTTTCGTGATGATTTTAAGTTTTCGTTCCGTTAGACTTATGTTCTTTTCTTTAGGTTTTCGCGTCACACTCACCTTTACTTTAAGTCTTAGACTTGAAATAATTAAGTATCTTAAACTTGAGGCGTTCCTATCATCGTTAATCCACAACTACCGTTTAGCCTAAGCTAAGAATTGACTGAGGGGGTTGAGTAATCTTCCAACCTCGAGTCGGCTTTTCTGATTGCTCTGATGTCCTGTTGCCCAAGAAGCCGTGCTTCCCAAGCTCTGCTGTCTTCACTGCCTTGCTTGCTTGCCTTTGCTTGCCCTTGCTAGACCTGGAAAATTCCAATGTTAGACCAATTCACAAGATGATTAAACACTTGAGTATATACACCTTTTTAGCTCAAATTTTCAAGATGTGCCCCCTGACTTCCTAGTCCCAGACTAGGTGAACCTCAAATTAGCCTATCCAAAAATAGATGTATCCTTTATGAAAAAAACAGTTGAGGTCACGTAGTACTCGTCACGAGCTTTCTAACGAGCTATTAAGCTCAAAAAACGGACTTCGGATGAAAAAGTTATGAGCGTTCAGGCCCTGGGGGGTAAAAATTGACAATCAGGTTTTCCCTCAAAAATGAGCTAAGGGGTCTCCTATGAGTCTAATGGTCCAAAAATTTTTCAAAAATACCCTCAAATTTGGTCAAAAATTGAAGTCCAAAATTTGCGATGGGGGTGGGCAATCGCGATGGTCTGGGACCGTCGCGATGGTCCAAGCGAACCGTCGCGATGGCGTGGGATTTGGACAATCGCGATGGCCCGAAAAGGCGAACCGTCGCGATGGCTCGAAGTGAACAATCGCGATGGCGTGAGGTCGAACCGTCGCGATGGCCCGAAGTGAACGATCGCGATGGCGTGGAAATGGACCGTCGCGATGGTCCGAAAAATGAACCGTCGCGATGGCGTGATCAGGCGGACAATCGCGATGGCGCGGGTCAACGGTCAACGGTGGACAGTCGCGATGGTCCGAAGTGAACCGTCGCGATGGTCCGCGATGCGATGGCTTGAGCCAATCGCGATGGTCCGATTTTGGGCTGTTGCGATGGTCCGAAGTTGAACCGTCGCGATGGTCTATCGTGACACGTGGCACTGTCGTGGCGATGGCATAAGCCAATCGCGATGGTCCGGGGTCAAATGAACCGTCGCGATGGTCCAAGTGGACCGTCGCGATGGCTCAAGTGAACCGTCGCGATGGTCCGAAAAAGCGAACCGTCGCGATGGTCCGGCCGAGCCGTCGCGATGGCGTGAGCCTATCGCGATGGTGCGACACAATCGCGATGGTCCGAGCCAATCGCGATGGTCCACCAAACAATGAATTTTTGAGATGCGAGTATGGATTCCTAGTGGCGCAGGTGTGCTCTTCACGCTGGTGTGGTCGCCTACCTCAAAAACCGAAAAGTGCAGACCATCGCGATGGTCCGCCACACTCGGAAATCTCTTACAGAAAACACATTTTTTACCTTTTGGATGCTTTCCTGATGCTCTGAAGCTCTGTACCTGCAAGAAAACTCAAGAAAACACAAGTGCATACAAGCGCAAAAACTCTCTCTCGCTCTCTCGCACGCACAAATGAGGGGAAATGAGGTGGATGGGTGGATATGGTGAATTTCCTGATTTTTTTGGAAATGGAGATGATGATGCAATGATGAAGATGGAGTGTGGGGAAGGTGAAAAACACTAAAAACTAAGTAAAAACAACAACAAAAACTGAAATTTTTACCTTCCAACGCCTCTTCTTGCTATACTCTTACCATCACACATTCGTCCTAGACTCGATCCCCGGCAACGGCGCCAAATTTGGTGTTGCTCTAGCACAATGGTGAGAACCACGTTAAGAAGCTTCACCTCCTTAATGTCAATCCGAGGGAGAGGTAGGAGTGATATGAAGATCGTGAATGTGAGAAGATGTGAGAGTGAAGGTGAGAAGCACAAAGATGCACACACACATACACACACACAATGAAGAGACAAGCAAGACACAATGGAAGGTGTGAAATTAGCTCTATTACTCAAGAATACTCTTACAAGCTCAAGAATAACTCTAATCTCAAACAAGCTACAATGAACCAACCTCAAAAATGAGCTCTCTAGCTCTTTTTATAGTTTCTAGACTAGTTTTGACCGGTTTCACATCTAATGACCGGCCTAGTTAAAAAATAGGTCCTAGAGGCTATTTGGAAGGGTAAACGATGTCTAAAAATAACGAAAATTGGTACGAGTATTCTACCTAAGCTCCTCAAGCTCGAGGACTCCTCGGCTTGCACAAAATGGAGCTATGGATTACAAAATTGGGGTTTTCTCTATATTACATATGTTACAAGAGTGATGAAAATCACTGTTGGATGTTTGAAGAAGTAATAAAAATATAATTGTTTTGAAAAAATGATCCGACTGGCTCCCTGCTTCGTCTTCACATGCTTCCGTGGCGTCTGTGCCTCTGACTGCTTCCAACAGTAGCTGTAATGGTTTGAATGTGAGTAGAACATCGTCGGTTTATGGTTAGCTATTTATTACGAGGAGATTGATTGTTCGAGTCCGCGTAACTTTAAGATATAGTGTCTAGTTGGTATACCTATCTGCCCTGACGAAGGACGGATTAGGTGACTTTGTTATTGAAGTATCTTGTGCGCATAAATTACGTAACCGGATTTCTACCCTCAGTCCTGAAGTTCTAAATTCCAAGACACTGAACAGTCTTCCGTTGTTCAGGGATGGATACTGAGCTAAGGACGGGATGACATTAAGATTGTGTGTTAAATGGGAAAATAGTACAGGGCCTCTGTCTAACAGACCCCTACCACTCCCAAGGACCCACGTGGCTAAGAGAACGATTGCGGTTTGGAAGATTTGGAATCGGTTGAACTTGAAGTGTTTGAATCGGAAGTAGAGTAACGATCAAACGATAAGCCAGTTTAACATTAACATTTGGCGCCGTCTGTGGGAAAGTGGCATCAGGTTGCCAGTTATCTGTGAAAAGTGGCAGTAGCGTGCCGACTGTTTTGCAGAATCAAACACTACGTTTATCGTTCGATTGACTGACGGTAGCAACAGAACCACATTGTTGCCAACTGCTCAGATAGTACTACTAAGCAATGATACATGCCGGTTACTCGGTCTGGCGAAACGTATCCTAGGAACCATACGACTGGAACACAAAAAGTACTAAAGACAACCCTAGGAGAAGAAGGTTTAATGCGGCCTGACCCAGTGGTCAAGCAAGTTAAGGATGTTAGAATTAATTCCGGTCATATTCCGGTGGAACGATCAACGCCTTTGGTACATTCTGATATCATTTTGACCCAGCCTAACCAAAGTACAGTAATTCCAGAATCTACCAAGACGCCGCTGGAGACCAGTTTAACAATTTTGGATAAAGATTCAGAGTCATCCACGATTAGACAAACTCTAGGAAAAGAAATCGGTAAAAGCGGAAAAACACTACAGTCTGGTACACTGTCAGTTCATTCCGGTAATATTTCGGTAATAGAAACACCAACTGGCGGCCAAGGATTAGCATTTTTTGCGGAGTCTTCAGCCCGACCCGCGTGCTTAGAAGAAAGATTTCGGATATTGGATATCCAGAAGGAAGGAGAGCTATTCGAAGCAAAGATCCGAAGTATCCTACGCAAAAACAGCACACCGGAAGGCACGCCATCCGGCGATCCAGATTCTGATAGTTCGACTAATCAACCTCAAGATACAGAAGAAGGACCGGATCCACTCACGATGAACGGACAACAACAGCAACAACAGTTAGGTCAACCAAGGCCGCCTCCAACAGGAGTAACATACACGAAATTTGGTGGATTCCCAGGAGATGACCCGGATGCTCACGTATGCACTTTCGAGATCAGTTATGCAGTCCTCAACCATCCACCGGATCAGGAATACAAAGCCATTGTTTTTCAATCTACACTGGTCAATGAAGCGGCTAGATGGCTTACGGAATACGACATTAATCATTTCGGTACCTATGATGCAGTACGAGATGCTTTTCTGCAACGATTTAGGCTAAAGAAGAATCCCGCCGAAATCTTTGATTATTTACAGAACAACCGACAGAAGGCGAATCAGACTGTCCAAGAATATGCTACACTTTTTAGAACACACTTGCGACAGATACCACAGGCCCACGCCAACTTACCTGATGACATCATCACTCAGTGGTTTATCAATGGTTTAAACCCGCAATTGAAGCAGATCATGATTATCAGATGTGTCGGAGCAATGACATTGGATGCAATCATCGCCATGGCTCTGCAACTGGAATCCAAAGTCGGTGGATTTACAGAAGATCTAGAGTGGTTAAAAGCGAACAAAACTATGACTGAAGATATAACCAGACAAGTGTACTGTATCACATGCAAAAATTCAGGTCATACTAGTGCAACACTGCCGGACACTCCACCGGAAATTGTGTCTACAATGCCAGAATACAGGGAACAGCAACAGTCAATGCTGTTATTCAAGAACATGGACAGGCAGCGAATCACTATGTACCTCCGCAACTGAGAAACAATCAACCACAGGGATATCAAAACTACCGAGGACAGAGGAACAATAACTATAATGCAAACCGCTGGCAGAACGAACCACCACCGGAAAATCCCAATTTACCACCGCCACGCTGTCATTTTTGTGGTGAATTCGGACACATTAGAAGATATTGCAAGGACGCAGCTGAGTATGATCAAAGGAAGAAGGAGCGGCAAAACCCAATGGCCAACATGGTACAAATTACACCGGTAGAAACGCAAACTGCTATAGTCCAGAACCGATCAGGTAAACAACTGCAGCCAGCAACAGAAGTATTTGAACCAGGGATACGAGAACAACATAGGATGTATAACAAGGCTAGTCACTGGACCGCCACAGAACCACCAGTGTTCCCAGAACCCATTCCGGTGACTCAGACCTCGTCGACAAAGGAAGGAACACAACAAGAGGAAGCAGCAGCGGAACCACCATCAGCAGTAGACATAACAGCAGATACTTCGGCATCCGTAGAGACCTCAAGTTCAAAAGAGCAGGATAACCAATCTCAGCAGGCCTGGGAAATTTTATCCAAGGCATCTATCACTCTGCCTCTCGGCCAACTACTCGCATTAGTACCTGGCGTTCGACAATAGTTCCAGCAACAGCTCAGTCCGGTACCTTCTTGTATTCCGACGACAGCAGCAGTTCAACCAGAACCTGATTCTACTGTTGATCATTCAGTCCCCTTGATTACAGTATGGTATAAGAATCATAAAATTACACAGGTATTGATTGATGGAGGCTCCGGTGTCAACATTGCAACTACAGCCTTATGCAATAGGTTAGGATGGACCGAAATCGAACCAGTTCAATTTTTTGTCAGAATGGCAGATCAATCTAGAGTCCATCCTGTGGGACTTGTGCGAAATGTACCCATTACTTTACAAGGTACGACCTTCACAATGAATTTTGTCATACTAGATCTGCCGGAATCCACTTTGGATTACAACCTTCTTTTTGGTCGACCTTGGCTGAAGCATGCGAAGGTAATACAAGACTGGTCTGCACAAGAGCTTACGTTCAAAGATGCCAGCCGTAGATATGTAGTAAAATTAGATGCTATACAACCTTGCAAACTGCACGCCAGACCATATTTTGCTGAGCCTGTCCACATGTTAGATGGACTATCAGATGATGAAGAAGAGGAATTTCTGAAGAGTAACGCTGACTTAATGACCTTAGAGACTGTTGATCTACAGTCCGTAATAGATAACTGGAGTACTTCAGTATGTACAGTTACCCCAATCACCCAAGAAACCAAGCAGGAAGATAGGGTGTCAACACATGACAATGAATTACATTCACTATTCCGGTCGACAGACGACACAGAGAAACCGCAACAGCTTTATGTCGCCGAAGACCAATTGACCTCGTACAATCTAGGAGACGAAGATCATCCACGACCTGTAAAGATAAGGCAAAACTTACCGGAATTATTTAAAGCTGATCTGATTCGACTACTTCGCGAATTCTCAGACGTCTTTGCCTGGGATTACAAAGATATGAAAGGATTAGATCCGCGCATATATCAGCACCGAGTCATGCTGAAGCCTGAAGCTAAACCGAATAGACAGCCCAGCTATCGGATGAATCCCAATTATGCATCTCAGGTAAAAGCCGAACTTGACAGATTACTAAAGGTAGGATTCATCGTACCAGTAGAACATGCTGAATGGATTTCACCAATTGTGATCGTGCCAAAGAAAAATAAGCAACTACGAATCTGTGTAGACTACCGGAAATTGAACGCAGCAACAGTACCAGATCCCTTCCCGATCCCCTTTCTGGATACCATGCTTGATAGGGTAGCAGGCCACGAATTGTATTCATTCTTAGACGGATACAACGGTTACAATCAGGTTAGAATGGCTGAAACAGATATCCCAAAAAACCGCCTTCATTACCAATTGGGGTGTCTTTGCTTGTACGGTAATGTGGTTTGGATTGAGAAATGCACCAAGTACCTTTCAGCGATGTATGCAGGAAATTTTCTCTCCTTATCTCAATTCGTTTATGCAAGTATATCTCGATGATTTCTCAATTTTCGGAAAAATGATGGCACATTTGCTTCATCTACGATGCTGTTTTCAAAAGTGTCGAGATTACCGACTCTGCCTTAACCCAAGCAAATCTGTGTTTGCCATTTCATGTGGCAAACTACTTGGTCATATTGTATCTGCCCAGGGTATCCGAGTAGACCCAGATAAGATTTCGGCAATTTTAGAAGCCCCAGTACTCGCCACTCCAAAAGAAGTAATGCGTTTTAGGGGTCAAGTATGGTGGCACAGCAGACACTTACGGTGGCTTGCTCATCTGGCTGTACCTCTGAATAGACTAATCACCAAAACTCCACGACAGTTCGAATGGACTCAAGAATGCCAAACTACATTTGATCGACTTAAGTATCTATTGACGCAGGCACCAATCCTACAACCACCGGACTGGGACAATCCGTTCCATGTTTTTGTCGACGCCTCAGATATTGCGATCGGCAGTATTCTGATGCAGCAAACACATAAGTGGTTTCGCCCTGTCTATTACGCCAGCAGAAGGCTTGCACCGGCAGAAAAGAACTATTCTACCACTGAAAGAGAATGTCTAGGATTAATTTACTCCATCAAAAAGTTCAGACATTATTTATTAGGCCGGAAATTTACCTTTCATGTGGATCATGCTGCCCTTGTCTATCTAGTAAGACAACAACATCTAGGCGGACTATTAGCCCGATGGGTGCTACTCTTGCAGGAATTTGATTATGAAGTCATTCACCGACCCGGAAATGCACATGCCCTAGCAGATTTCTTATCTCGCCTAGATTCTGGTGAAGCTCCGATAGGCATAGATGACACGACTCCAGCAATTTATAGTTCTGAGCCACTGACTGATGAGACTGCCGAATTACAAGCAACACCTACATATTATGATCAGATTTTAACTTTTCTCACTGAAGGATGCTTTCCATCTGAGACGGCCAAGGCAGTTCGAAGGAAATTGGAAGTCTTTAGCCGCCGATTCCGGCTAGTGGCAGGAGAACTATATTATGTAGATCACACCGGAATCTTACTTCGATGTGTTCCTCCGCACGAAATTAACTCGGTCATCACGATGACTCATTCAACTCCTACTGGTGGTCATTTTGCCACACATCTAACTCACCGGAAAATTCTGCAAGGAGGTCTCTGGTGGCCTACTATGTACCGAGATGTGGCCCAATTCGTCAACAACTGTGATAACTGTCAAAGGTCTGGACAACCATTGCAACGACACTTCTTTCCCTTGCAGCCTATTATGCCACTCGAACCATTTCAGAAATGGGGATTAGATTTTATCGGTCCAATCACACCCCCAGCAGTCTTCAGTAACAACAGATACATACTAACTTGTATAGACTATGCAACGAGATGGGCAGAAGCCTGGGCTTTACGGTCTGCTACAGCAGTTGTAGTAGCAAAATGTCTGTTAAATGATGTCTTCCCACGATTTGGCTTACCACTCGAATTAGTAACAGATCAAGGTACTCACTTCGTAAATCAAGTAATGAAGGTACTAACCCAATCATTCCAGGTGACACATAAACTCAGCTCTCCATATTACCCTCGCGCCAATGGTCTGGCCGAAAGCACAAACAAATCACTATTGAATATCCTCCCGAAACTGATCATGGAAGCACCGGAAAGATGGGATCAACTACTACCTGCCGTATTATGGGCATACCGAACTACATATAAGGTAACAACAGGTTTGACACCTTTCAAACTAGCTTATGGTTTAGAAGCAATAGCACCCATGGAAATAGTTATCCCAAGCCTGCGTGTAGCAATCACCCAGAAAATGCTACCAGAAGAGTCGCTGACAGCACGAATGGACGCACTCAGGGAACTTGATGAGCGCCGATGGCTCAGTTTTTTAACCATGCGCGAAGTACAACTAAGGCAAGCCAAGACACACGATCGATATTTGAAGACCCCAATCTTTTCGGTAGGCCAGCTTGTACTTTTCTATAACGCAAAAATCGATAGAGCAGCAGGAAAGTTCAAACTACGCTGGTTCGATCCCTTTAAGATCTCAGAACAAGTCGGTCCGACAACTTTTCGGTTGACTACGTTGACTGGAAATCCACTCCCCAAGGTAATTAATGGGTCGAAGTTACGGCCATATCATCACACCACTAGCCCGCATTAAGTTTTCGATGATGGACCGCGTTTTGTTTAAACTTTTCTTATTCTTTTTTTTGCTTTTTATAAATAGCCGCGTTTTGTACGATCTTGATATAACCAGCCGCCCTATTAACAGTCACTCGAGTATGCACACCTGCATGAAAACCAGTACCATTCCTGCACCGCACAATGATATCCCACCCCTTTCCCCCACCATAGTGTTTCTATTTCAAATCTGTCGACGACGCCGAAATAAGCTATTGTGTTGCATGCTAGTATTCTGAGTCCTCGTGCATTCTGCATCCGTGCTCATCATCTACCCCAGTAACCGCCATGGAAGCGATAGCCAACTATGCAGCCTTCTGCGATGGTATCCCTACCGAGGTAGGCGAATACCTGCGTTGCAGAGGGTTGGCTAACTTCGCTGAGTTGCCTTGGCACTCGGTGGAAGCCCATCCTTTCTTCACACAGATCATCACCGCCATTGCTCAGTCCCCCGCCACCGAACGCCAATGGGTTTTTCTCGCACTCCCTTCACGAACAGTCATCACTTTCCAAGCCTTCGCTGAAGCCTATCACCTCAACCCGCAAGGCCGTGAAAATGGCCCGAGTATTCCCATTGCCCGCATGAATGAACTATTCCCCCGCTCCTCGTCCAACGAATACGCCATTCTCTGCCGCCCAGAACCCGAACGATCCGCTCTGCAATTCTTAGTCGCCATACTTAACTTGCAAAAACGCACTTACGGCATCTCACGACCATTTTATTCCGCTTTAGAATTAGCTGTCCAGGAACCCGTCAACTTTGCATCATACTTCTTCCTCAGAATCCATAAAGAATGCGTAGCCATCGTGAAGCAACTCCAAAAGGGTGCCACCCCGCGCTCTCGCCTTCCTCACATCATCTCATTCCTTTTCCCCACCATCCTTGCCGCACAACCACCACCCCAAGGTCCCATTCTTAGGCACGAAGAATCAGTGCAACCTCTCGACGAAGAAGAAGAAGAAGATGAGGAGATCAACCAACTTTTCCGCAATAAGAGAATTCGGATCAGCTCTTCAGAAAGCGAAGCACAAGGATCCGCCGGACAGAATCAGGATACCAGAAACGCAGACCAAGAAGAGACCTTCCACGACACCGCCACTTCCATACACAACGAATCATCGGCCGACCACCACGACCAGCAAAAGCACACGGAAACCGAACCCGTCTCAACCGAAGAAGCATCAGCACAACGAGAAGATGAACAACACGTGATCAATAGCGCGCTCAACACCCTACTCAAGGCCGTCGAATCCACCATCGCCCACATTACAGGTGAAAGCCAACCCACCAATCAGGTAACCCACCCTACATCCCCTCGCCCTCAATCCCCACCAGTCAACCCTCTTCCGCCGCCAATTTCTGAATCTTCTTCATCCTCCCCCAATTATTCACCCCCGACATCCCCCCAACTCCAGACCCAAACCTCTACACCACCACCACACCCACTCCTCCTTTCCTCTACTCCAATCTTTTCCGAACTGGCCAACATGGGCCAACTACTCATCGCCCTCTCACAACAACTTCCGGTACAAATGACTGAGGTTGCCAATACCATTCGGCACGACCTGCAGCACAAGGTAGACCTCCTGGAAGCCGACATCACCCCACTCCAAGAAGAAGTCGACACCATAAGAGTGGAGAATCATCAATTGCAGACACAACTAGCTGACCTCCAAGCCCAATTTGCGGAACAACAGGCCTTGCTACAACAGAGAGATGCAGCATTGGAGCAGCTTTCCGCCAAAGACCAGCTATTACACGAAGCACACGAAGAAATCCGGGAACTCAAGACCACCCTCCAAGAAAAAGAAGATATCAGTTCATCCCTCGAAGAAATGGTCGAAGAAACGAAGGCCCAGCTGTAGGAAACAATTCAAAAGAGCCAAGACCAACAACGAGAAGCAGCGCAAGTCCAAGACGAGCTACGCAGAGCTCATGAATGTTTGGACGACGTAAACCGAATGCTGAGACGACAATTAACCAGGGAAGCGAAACACCAAAAAGATCTGGCAGAAGCTCGAAGGGAACGAGATGCATATTCCCGAACGATTGAATTTCAGAACCAACAATTCGAGCGCCTCGATAACCAACTGCGAAATCAAAGGGATCAAGTCACAAAGATGCAGCGGAAAGTCACCGAAATGAAGACTTCCAGGGACGCCGCACTATCCAATGATTTCTATCTACAGGAGGCTTTTTTGCAGACCCAGGCCAAAAACGTGCTTACCGAAGCAATCGCGCTTAGCTCCGTTAGAATAGATGCGCAGGTTTTAGAACCCGACACGCTAAAACAATTATTAGAAACCCTTAAGAAAAAAATAGCTCGCACATTTAGATCAGCCAGGAATATGTATCTCGAAGGTCTCATAGAAGAATAAGTATATTCGCCCATACGAATTCATAATGTAACGATGGATTCGAAATAAGTATGATAACCAAGTTTTGTTTTCTAACATTTTTCGCACATGTAAAGTCTTGTTCAGTCTAGCACCGATCTACGGAATAACACGCGGCATAATGATTCTTACTCATGATACAATTTTAACAAGGGGAAGGAAGAGTCATGTCCTACTGAAATACAATCATTATAGCAAATGGCAGTTCAAGCACGGGTGTTTATAAAATGCGTATGCATAGCATAGCATTCTTCACTATAGTATTCTTCGAGTTTCAGCGCTAGTTAGCAACTTCCAGCATATTCTTCTCAGCAACCCTTACAAGCATGTCAGAATCTGACATACTCAGATGGCAATTCAGGAAGCGCGCCAGTACACAGAACCATGTTGTGACGACAACAGATACTACCCTACAGGATAATACAGCTGACTCAGTAACTTCTGCATCAGTAAAGACTCATCATAGATTTTCCACCGAATTTAAAATCGAGCTCGATCTCCATTCGAGAAGGAATGAGGACTGCTACGGAAGATAGGACTCCTGCAGTTTGCCCAATTACCATGGGAGCAGTGGATCGCTAATGCCGATGCAGAGAATCAATTATATAGCATGCGACAAACAAACGGCTTCATTCTAAATCAGGTACAATTTTCGCCCCAGCTAGTCTCAGCGATATTTAAACTGCCACTATATGATGGCGCCCGATATCCTAAATGTTCGAATGAAGATTTGAGAAGTGAATTTGGCGACTGTGAAGGCCCTAGACGGTATTACATGTTGAAAAATGCCACATATCACCGTCGAGAACAAGTTAAATGGTACTTAGAAAAGCTCTGTTTACTAGTTAAATTCGATTTAATGTCTCGAGAAAATTTTTCACCACTACTACACGCCGAAGGAGGAGGTCAGGTTAGCTGGACACATTGGCTGTATAACCGCCTCCACACACAAATCATTGTCGGGGATAAGCGAAGATCCCACACCAACAGCAGACTAGCAGCCTATTTAGCTGCTATATTTAATTTTGTCCAATCAGTAAAGGATGAGAAGCTACACTGGTCCCCCCATTTTTATTCCGGTGAACATGATAGGATAGATACAGGACACCAAACAGAGCCTGAGGAAGCTGACCAAGTCTCCACCTCGTCTGCACATTTCTTCCACACAGGTAATAGCGCACAGAACCAGACCGTAGGGACGCTGTTTCGGCTGTCAATTAAACGAAGGATGGCAAACAACTTGCCAACCGCCAGTCCAGAGCAATTACCGGACGATCTCCAACAAGATTTTGTGATAAAGATGCAAAACAAACTACAAGAGGTTTCTCAATACTTGCGGCAACAAGAACAAGCGCTTCAGCACAAAAACGAATTACTACTCGCTACGATGACTAAGTCCAATTCATTAATGACACAGATGCAAAAGGAATTGGACGACAAAGAAGCTTTACTACAGGCGTTACAGAGTAACAACCGACAACTAACGGCAGAATTGATCACCGCAAAAAAGTGTTTTCAAGACTTTAATCAGTGGTAGCAAACTATGCAAACACAGATTCAAGCCGAAATGTCAAGTTTTTCTACCCTGAATGCTAACCTGCAAGCCGAAAATGAAATTTTGCAGTCAAGAATACAGGTTTTGCAGGAATTCGAAAGGTAAATATTAAAAGATGAGGGCGTAGAACTGAATGCCACATTAATGACAAATGTGGACATAGACTTATTAAAACAACAATTGGATAGTCGTGTTCAAAATAGTTGGACACTTTTTTGCAGGAGATGGCTGGCTATACTTGTTCCTCCACTTGAACAAGTACGGTCAGAAATGATTCGGGAGCCAAACTCTGGAATAGACCTATAGGCAACGCAAAAGGATGTTGAAGACAGTAATGCACCTGCGGGTTCGAGTCCACCGTGCGTGCCAGTGTTAGAGGGCCGCCGAACCAGGACGGATGAACCCGGACAGATGCCTTAAATGTAAAAGTGCTGGACGGCCGCCGAACAAGGACAAGAGTACGAGGACAGGGAGCTTAAATGAAAAAAAAGAATCTTTCAGGGAACGTGCAGGTAACTGCAGAAGTGCGCACCCTTGTAAAAAATCCTCTATTTAAGGCAATGAGAAAAAGAGCGGAGCAGTCCGTTTTTTGTGGGAATTGTAGTGTGTTGTTTGATTAAGTCTCGGTTGAGAGGACTGTAACGCATTGTGTGCGCGTATATGCTGTTGAAAGGATAAGTTCCGCCTTGTTCTGTTCTGTCTGTACTCTGGCTAGTCGATTATTCTCTCCTTAGTACAGAATGATGAATCAGTTGTATTGTGTGGCGAATCTGTTCCGTGATGATTGAGTGTGACTCTGCGTGTGAACAAGTGTGGTATGTTATATGGCAGTTCTTCGACGAAGTAGGTAGCGCGAAGAGTAATCTCGAACTAATTGTCTGTAAAGTTTCTGTAAGCGACCGAATTCGTTACTGTATGTTATATTTGCTGTTTACTCCAACTCCGGGAAGACTAGTAGCTGTAATGGTTTGAATGTGAGTAGAACATCGTCGGTTTATGGTTAGCTGTTTATTACGAGGAGATTGATTGTTCGAGTCCGCGTAACTTTAAGATATAGTGTCTAGTTGGTATACCTATCTGCCCTGACGAAGTACGGATTAGGTGACTTTGTTATTGAAGTATCTTGTGCGCATAAATTACGTAACCGGATTACTACCCTCAGTCCTGAAGTTCTAAATTCCAAGACACTGAACAGTCTTCCGTTGTTCAGGGATGGATACTGAGCTAAGGACGGGATGACATTAAGATTGTGTGTTAAATGGGAAAATAGTACAGGGCCTCTGTCTAACAGACCCCTACCACTCCCAAGGACCCACGTGGCTAAGAGAACGATTGCGGTTTGGAAGATTTGGAATCGGTTTAACTTGAAGTGTTTGAATCGGAAGTAGAGTAACGATCAAACGATAAGCCAGTTTAACATTAACAGCTATTTCCTATTTTTTTGGTGCTATTTGATCACTCTAATACAAAAATATGTACAAAAAATGATGCTAAAACTTTTTACCTTGCTTGCTAGGTTGAAAATTTCTCCAAAGATAACTGGTAGCAGAAAGTCGCGATTTTGCTCGATTCTGCTCACTCTCTCTCTCCCTCACTCTCACTCAAATGAATTTTTCTTTCAATTCCAGGTTTTTATAGTGTCCAGAAAATTGCCATTTTGTGTGGTTTCCACAATTCTTCACTCCTCCACTTGTCCAATCTTTACTTACCCAATCTTGATGATATCTTTTGCAATTTTCTTTTCTCAAAGTACCCAAATATGCTAGAAATTCTAGAAATTTTCCTTTACAGAAAATCGCGATTTTGTGCAAAAAATCGTGTTTTTTTTGTAGATCTTATTTTGTGCAAATTTGAGTATTCTTTCTTCTTGTTCTCTTTCTATACCCTTTACTCTTTGCGATTCACCAAACTCCTGTACTTTTGCATCAAAATCACAACCTTACTCAGAGAATCGCGATTTTGTGCAGAAAATCGTGTTTTTTCTAAACTTCTGATTTTATGCAATTTTGAGTATTCTTCTCTCTTGTTCCCCTTCAATACCCTTTACCAACTCTAATTCCACAATCACCTGCAATTTTACCTCACAGTTACAATCATTGATCAGGAAATCGCGATGTTGTACAGAAAATTGTGTTTTTCAAATTTGCTAATTTTTGACAATTTTTTTGCTTTTCTCTTACTTGGTCCCTATTACTCTTATCCACAAAGCTCCAGTCCAACTTCCTAAGAAGAAAAGAAATTTGTTTGACTGTTTGTGATGAATTTTATGAATTTTTTTAGTATTTTACCCTAAAATAAAGGTGAACACTTTACTTAGGGTTTCTTGTTTGGTGATCTACTGATCCTATGTTTCTTGATTGGTTATGATTTCTTATGGCTTAGCTATCACAACAGTTCATGAGAAAAATTGTCCAAAGAAAATGTGCTATGAAATGCAAGCAATTTTTGCAAAGATAAACTCAATCACATCTTTCTTTTCAAAATGCAGATCAACTCAAGATTTATGCTCAGATTTGGTTAACAAATGAATCCTTTCTACTTGCATCTAGCTACTTTAACTGACTTTTCCTTAGTGCAACCATGTTATCTTCCCAAGATCCACAATGGTGCCTAGTACTTGGTCAAAAAGAACTCTAAAAATGCAAGAATAGACTCATGAATCTTTCCTACTTGCATCTAGCTACTTTAACTGACTTTTCCTTAGTGCAACCATGTTATCTTCCCAAGATCAACAATGGTGCCTTGTACTTGGTCAAAAAGAACTCTAAAAATGCAAGAATAGAATCATGTTACCTCTTCAGCTTTCTTGGCTCAAATCTTCCACACACCTGCACTTTTACTTCAACAATGTAATGAGCAACTATCAATTTACAAAAATTTCAGCACTTCCAATTCTAAAAGATGATCTATTGCTTTCTTTTCCCCAAAAGACAAACAAAAGACATCTACCTTTTCATGTTCACATTTCTTGATTAAAGAGTGTTACCTTTTCCTTGTGTTTGTTACCATCATCAATAGAAGATCCAGCAAGGTCCAACTTCAATGAAGCTTTTGAATTACTCCCCGACAACAGCGCCAAAAAATGTTTGTTATTGATCTTTGGAGTTGTCCTCTCCAATCATTTAGTATAAAGAATTAACAATACTTCTTTATTGTGTCAATCCTGGAAGTATTCTTGAGACCACAATCCCTTCAAGATGATAGAATCCAAGAAATAAGAGAATAATGGCTGGAATTCTGAGAATACTGAAGATGAAGAGGAATTTCTAGGGTTTGGATTATCTTGAGCAAATCTCCACCATTTTCTACAATCTTGGTGTCTATTGCATGCTATTTTATCAGCAGAACACAACTATGAAGTCAAAATAAAAAAATATCACTTGTATCATATAGACGAGACAATTGCGATTCTGTGAAAACAGACGATTTTCAGCTCCTGCACCATTCTTCATCAACTCATCACTCAACACATCAATATTCAACTCTCTTCATACACATTCAACAAATTTACACAATAGAAACTCACAAATCTCCATGGATACACATGAATAAGACTCACAAATCTAAGAAACCACATAGAAGAGGAGAAAACACGATTTCAGCAGAAAACTCCTTCTCTATTCACTTGGATAGCATGTACACAAATGATTAACCAACCCCCTCATAATAGAGAAATTAGCTTATATACATTTTCAGTGTCCCTTTTCACACTTGAATTTTGGTCCTTTCCTCTATTATTCTAAAAATATGCTATCTAGGAGTTTCCAAAAATTCTAGAAAAAATACATAAGATTCTATTCTACATAAGGAAGACTCTTCCTTATTTTTACAACAATTGCATAAATATTTTTACAAATTTCTATCATTTTACAATTATGTTCCTTCAAAAAAGGTTTCCAAAAATGCATCTTCCAACAGTATACAATGCCACATAAGTCAGCGACACTATTGACGTTCAACAACAAGGATAGAACCAAACCTTTTGGAGTAATGGATGTCTCACCATACATCCATGAACAGCTGAAAGAAGCAACAAAACACTGGGAGCAGAAGAAGTTCATAAATGGGGCCCAGTTCTTAACAAGAATCATTTATCATGTTCTAGGGATGGAAGATCAACTGAAATTGGCTCCAGAGGCACAGTATTTCAGAAGCCTTATGGCTGGAATCAAGAGTCCTCCAAGGAAAATGATTGAAAGGGAAACAGAAGGACAAACCCGCATGAGGGGAACATGTATGAAAAGGAAGATGATATCTGAGGAAGTAATTCCTGTAAAGAAAAGAAGGTTGGACCCAAGGAAGGTGGAACTAGAAATGGAGGAAGCCACAAAAGAGGAACATGAGGAGGCACAGAAACAGGTTCAATCCTCTAGTGAACCTCATCCGCCCCAAACAAGCAAAGAGCAATTATATACCTATTTAACCCAAGGAAACAACAAAAGAGCTATGTATGAGGCACAATATCAGAAAATGCTGGAAGACCACTCATGCAAAGCTACAGACTGGGTTCAGGAGGAGGTGGAGCACTATGAAGCTCTCCATGATCAAATGATGACAGCTGAAACTGAGGAGGTGTTTGTTAGGAAAGAAGTTGAGTTGCTGGCCTATTTCAAGGAATTGCAAGGACCTCCAGAGACCAGAACCACTGTTGTGGTGAAAAAGAAGGTTCCAAAGAAACCAATACAAAAGAAGAAATTGACCAAGAAGGGAAAGGGCAAATCCATAGTTGAAACTGCTGTCACCAAAGAGAGGGAGGAAGTAATCATGGAAGAAATACAGAAGCCATCCATTGTGGAAGAAGTATCAAGACCCACAGAACCAGAAATAGGAGGACCTTCACACTTTTCATCTGATTCTGATAGTGATATTGAGAGTTTTTTGTTAAAAAGTCTAAATTTGTCAATACCTAATACTCCTAAGGTCATTATACAGACCTTTGAGAAGCAAAAGACACCTGAGGAATTGAAGAGGAAGTCTCAGGAGAAGCCAATTCAGGAACAGGCAGAAAAACAGCTCAGTGTGGAAGATGAAAGAAGACTCATGAAGGGAAAAGCAGTTATAATAGAACAGGCAAGTGAAATAAGGGAAGAAGTTAGATGTGGACTAGTGCATACTGGGATGGAATCCCTATGGACAAAACCCTCACAGACCTACTTCAAACTAGAGGAGAGCATAGAAGAAATAGCCAAGAAGGCACAAGTGAGCAGCTCAATCATAAAACAAAAAGGCACATATCAAGATTCACTACAGGAAGCAGAGGAAATATTTGAGAAAGGTAATGTTCAAGAAGTCACAGGGAAAGTAGTGGAAAAAGAGATCATTCAGAGTATAAAGGATATGCTGCATGATTTGAAGAATAATGAGGAATTTACATCCAATGAGGATCAAGAACAAGAGGTAGCAATGGACCTCATGGACATTGATGAACAGGAAGAAGAACACAAAGAGGAAAGAAGTAATGATCAGGTGAAAGATTTGGAAGTAACTGAAACATTCTAGCACAGGAAAAGGAAAGACAGGAAGAACAAGCAGGTGAATGTCAGGAAAATTCTGGTAAGGAAACTGAGTATAACTTGTTTCAGGAAACTCTAAGACAGGAAAAGGAGATGCAAACAAAGGAAGGATACCTTTCTGAAAAGACTCAACAGGTATTGGAGAAAGAAAAGGTACAGTTAATAAAGCTGATCTCAGATGTATTAGAGCAAAAGAATTCAGGTGTTCAAGAAGACATGGCAGATTCAGAAACATTGGACACTCATCCAAGTAATGAAGAAAACAAGGCCAAGATTATAGAATATGAAGGAGAAGAGGAAGAGGAGAGTGAATGCAAAGAGGACAAACAGTTAGAAACCAAACAAATAACAATGGAAGGAGGATTGGAAAGAATACCAAAGAGTATAAGATCGGCATGTCAACTCATTATGAATAACATTGAACAGTTCAGACCCTCTAGCCGGAACATGATCATTTCAGGAATGGTAGCAGAGTCAGAATTTGAGAAGGGCAGTATGATTATTAAAGAGCATAAAAGGGAAAAGGAGCAAATGGCAGAGCAACTAAGGAGGGTGCAAGAGAAAAATGAGGAGTTTTCCAATAAAATAATTCCTTTGTAAGAGCTGGAAGTACAGAAGCAAAATAAGATTCAATACTTAGAAGAAAAGAGTGTATAAATAACAGAGCAGAATACTAAATTGGAAAAAGAGTTGAGAAAGATTGAGGGAAGATATAGAACTCTGCAAACTTCCTATCAAATTTTGACTAAAGCTAATGAAGAAATCAATAAGCTGCTATTGGAGGAAGGGCAATTGAAAGAGGAAAGTCAGACAGCCCAAATAACAGAGGAAGAAAAGGAAGGATTACATAAAGAGATTCAGAGATTACAAAGAGAATTGAAAGAAGCCCAGGAATTAGAAAAGCAGGCAAGTACACATGTTGCTACATCTATGAGAGGGTATAATAAGCTATACATGGATATGGAAAGGGAAAGAAGTGATTGGCAGACAAAGAGAGAAAAGGAACAGAATGAATGGAAAAAAGAAAGAGAACTATGGGCACAACAGAATGGGAGTCTGATGATGACTATAGAGGAATTGCAGAAGAAATTAGATAAACCACAAATCCAAGAAGAAGCACATGTGGAAACCACATATACAGAAGGATATGGGGTAGAAAATATTGAGGGAATACAACATGACAGTGAACCAGCAGACAAAAGATTAGAAGGAAAATATTCAAAAGATTTTGTGGAAAAAAATTTGCTGACAAGTGGAGATTCCAGAATGGAGTTCATCAGAAAGATGCATGATGAATATGAAGAGCAAATTATCACATTCGCATTAAATAAGGGAATCAATCCAGATCAGCATCACTGGGCCGCAGATGGATTGGGAATACCGTTATGTATGATTATGGAGAGTATAAAGAATTATCAGTTGGCCAGAGTTGGGCTACCTCCAAACAAATACCTTGAGTATGAACAGGACATTAATGTGACTAAAGAACTATTTGAAAGAGCCAATCCTAAGTGGAGAAATAAATGGTTGGATGCCAACAAAGAGTGCAAGAAAATCTGGAAAGAGCACCTCTTCATTTAAAGACCAATCCAGCTTACTATCCAGTGGCACGAAGGAGAGAATGGATAAATTTTTGGGATAGAAGAAGAGAAGGTCAAATTCCACCTAAGTGGTTGAATTTCCCAAAAGTAGCAGGTCAAAGGTAGGCACATGGCCTACCAAGAGTTATATGGTGAATACTGCTGAGTCTGTGATAACTACATACAAAGATGTCAATGACCCTGCTTGCATTCTACTTATAAGAATAATGAGATTAATTTTGGCCTGTATAGAAACTTATACTGATACAGATATTAGAACACTGAATTATATCGGCTTTAATTCTCCAACAAATGCATTATTATTTGATTTGAGCGAAACACCTGACAGAATCTGCTTAATGGCCTATTACAGTAGAGTAATATTTTTGGGCAGTCATTACCTGCAAATTTTTGAAGATGCCTTTGATTACGGGTTTTTTGAAAGAGGGTCAGAGATTTTTGGAAATCTATCAGTTGTTACAAAGTCTAGACTTACAGCATATGAAGCTGCCTATACAGAATACTTGAAAAAGGATGGCATAGATAAACCAGAAGCTGCAGTACAATGGAGAAAGGCATTATTTGAAATGGTCAATAATCTAAATATTGCAGAAAGAAAAAGTCATGATTTGCTATCACAAGTATATCAGAGAAAGAAGAAATGAAGAAAAGTGATTAGTGCAGAAGAGCAGGAAGATCTTTCGTCCGGAGCCGAAAAGCTTAGGAGGGGAAGGATGTTGGAAGATGCATTTTTGGAAACCTTTTTGAAGGAAAATAATTGTAAAATGATAGAAATTTGTAAAAATATTTATGCAATTGTTGTAAAAATAAGGAAGAGTCTTCCTTATGTAGAATAGAATCTTATGTTTTTTTTCTAGAATTTTTGGAAACTCCTAGATAGCATATTTTTAGAATAATAGAGGAAAGGACCAAAATTCAAGTGTGAAAAGGGACACTTGAAAATGTATATAAGCTAATTTCCTCTATTATGAGGTGGTTGGTTAATCGTTTGTCTACATGCTATCCAAGTGAATAGAGAAGGAGTTTTCTGCTGAAAATCGTGTTTTCTCCTCTTCTATGTGGTTTCTTAGATTTGTGAGTCTAGTTCTTGTGTATCCATGGAGATTTGTGAGCTTCTATTGTGTAAATCTGTTGAATGTGTATGAAGAGAGCTGAATACTATTGTATTGAGTGATGAAATGATGAAAAATGGTGCTGGAGCTGAAAATCGTCTATTTTCACAGAATCGCGATTGTCTCGTTTGTATGATACAGGTGATATTTTCTGATTTTCACTTCATAATTGTGTTCTGCTGATAAAATAGCATGCAATAGACACCAAGATTGTAGAAAATGGTGGAGATTTGATCAAGATAATCCAAACCCTAGAAATTCCTCTTCATCTTCACTATTCTCAAAAATCCAGCCATTATTCTCTTATTTCTTGGATTCTATCATCTTGAAGGGGCTGTGGTCTCAAGAATACTTCCAGGATTGACAAAATAAAGATGTATTGTTGATTCTTTATGCTAAATGATTGGAGAGGACAACTCCAAAGATCAATAACAAACACATCATATAATCCCACAATGGGTAATTGGTACCGTCCAACTTATCCTCAACAGCCAACATACAAAATACATCACTGCTTTCAATCATGGCCACTGACTAAAATACCCTGATGCAGAAAAATGATTGTCTTTGAAAAAGTTAAACATAACTATCGTGACGAGTTTTGCTAAACCTGTAGCAGACTTTGAGGTGCTTATACTGGTGAACCAAAAATTGTATATATCTTTGGTACAAAAAGATGAAATTTCCTGCAAAAGCACTACGATAGTGCATTTAGAGGCCAAAATGAGCTCAGATTGCGATTTCGGTATGACAAAGCAAAGCTGTTTTGATCTTGTAATCAGCCTAAGTATGCTCAACAATTTTTGTGTGATTCTAAGATTGTGACTGGAGGGATATCGACGATGCCCTAGATGAAACAGTGACCTGCTCTGATACCAATTGTTGGAGATCGAGGTCTGCGACAGAACACAAATAGCACAAGGAAGAAGAAGAAGAAGAAGAAGCTTGGAGCACAACACACAATACTGAATGTATTACCACTAGAATGTAAAAAGATAAGTGACCCATTGGGGTTATAGGCATATATACAAGCCGAGGGAAAAAAACCTCCTAAAGGGGGAAAAAAGTGCCCCAATGATCCTAGTGTGTTCACACATATCAATACCTAAATATATCAACAATTATGAGGTGAATGTACTATTAGGGTTATAAGCATGTATACAAGCCGGGGGGGGGGGGTTCCTAAAGAGGGGAAAAAGTGCCCTAGTGGTCCTAAGTGTGTTCACACACATTACTACTGAAATATATCAACATCAATTGTTCATTCATAGCACAATAAGAAAATCTCTGTCTCTCTCTCTCTCTCGCTGTCCTATTACATGGAAGAGAAAAGCATGTCCTTGGATATAGGATCTTTTTCTCTGTGTTCCTAAAAGTACTGCCATAAGCTCCAATTTTCACTGAAAATGAAGATTTTACATAACCTAAGCACATGGAAATGATGGGACCTACTTGTGAATCTCGAAACAATCATCACTTAGAACTACTATTTGAAGAGAAGAGGGAAACATTATTGTAGAGCGACACACATGTTGGAGTCAAGATAGAGGTAGAAATGTGATACAACCTCAAGGGATTATTTTGCTGTATAGATAGCTCATACAGCTTGGGAAGCTTGGCAACCACCTTCTCAAGCTCCATTGTGAGTGATTCGTGAAGGTGAATAGGTTGCAGTGTTTCTACATGCCGATACATGATCACACAAGGTGTTGTGCTTTTAGTTAAAGTGACTAGGGTGTAGTACAAAGGAATCTAAACTAATTGAAGATGCATGTGCAAATCATATTAAGACAGGTAATTGTTACACATCTTGAAGAAACTCCAATGCAAGTCCTTATTTGAGTACATGGAATGTTTACAATCATAAACATCGAAGAACTTTTCTATTTTTTACTTGGAGTACCATCATACTCATGAACAACCATAGGCGGCAACATTATGGTAACATCTAGAGGTAGGGTTTTCTAAAAACTTAGTCATGATTCATAATCAAAATAATAGATGTCAAAATTAGTCTTGTGCGTCGACTCCAATAGGAAGGCTTTCACACTTTAGAATTCCATCAAGTCAACTACAATAGTCAAACTCTGCAATGTTCTGTAGAAAGAACATCATGACAAAAATATTAGTACAATGAGCTTACAAAAACTACTCTTTTAATTTTCTCTTATTCGTTTTCTTTTTGCTTTTATTTTCCTATTTTTATTTTTTTCGTTATGTTCTTTAGTTTTCTAATTATTTAATTTCTTTTTTATGTTTATTTATGATTTGTATTTTGTTTCCCACTTTCCATTTATTTCTCTTTTTTGTATTAATTTTACTTTCTAATATTTACTTTTCTTTATTTTTTATCTCATAAAATTCCTATTTAATTTTCAATTTTCCTAATTTAATTTATATAATTCCTAAATATAAAAGAAAGATTTCTTAAATTTCAAAAGAAATCAATTAATACTCATTTAAATAAATAATAAAAAAGTCTTTTTCTCTTACTCTCTCTCTCTCTGTCTCTCTCTCTCTCTTTGAGAAGATGGAACTATGGTGTTGTAAGTGTAGAATTCCCTTCGGAGATATGTAAGCACATTCCTTCATAACTCCTCGAAGGCCTTGGATACTAAAAGTCTGTGTAGAAAGACAGATTCTCACTTACCTGAAAATCATCAGCATCAAAACATCAACCTTGGTTTAATGTAAATGTATTGACCACATGCATTAATATATGTAGAATATTCAAAACAGATATCGCCGCTCAGAATTCTCTTTGAGACTTTAATACCTAGAAGCTGCCAGTTGAGTATTTTATCCTTCCATTCAAAAGCAGAATTCTTCTTACATGTTAAATCGTGATAATTTTCTATAGTAGTCGTGCTAAATCGCCTGCAAAACTATACTCCTTCGCACACATAGGACACTTGAAATACATCAATAGCTAATAATGCTAATATGACCAAGAGACTCTAATGTCTAGCAGGGATCGCAGGCTAATCAGTTCATTATCTTCAAATTTTCAGAATAAAAGTCCATGCTTCGCGAAAAGACGTCTCTGAGGCCTAAAAGTATTTACACACCAAGCCACCCAGGATATAAGCCTGGAGTGGAGTTGCACGTCATCCATCGTGTGCCTTCAATGAAACTCTCGCAATAAGAGATTGTAAGCTGATGAAAACATTCAAAATTCCTCATAGCTGTGTAAATCATCTCTCTCTCTCTCTCTCTCTTTCAACCTCTCTCTCTCTCTTTCCATTTTCTCTGGAAATTGCGTAGCCATGTGATGTTCTCTCTCTATTGTATGATGCAGGCAGTAGCAAACCTAAATGCTGATTTCTCCCTCTCTCTCTGTCTGTCTCTCTCTCTCTTTCTTGTTCTCTCTCTCTGCTACGTCGGTAGACAGGCAAAGTGAGGGGAAGATTCAATTCTCTCTCTCTCTCTCTGATCGAACTCATACTTGTAGAAAGAACATAAAAAGAATTAACTACATTTACACACATATACGCATGCATAACATACACAGACACATTATTTTAGTTAACACACACACACTACCTGCATTCTATTTACAACTCATACATGTGCACATACTCACGAATATAAACACTCACATATACACATACACTCACACACCACAAAACATCACTCACACATAATTAATATATACATGGGAGTATACGTGCACATTTTATGTTACTTTTACTTTTACAATATTCTATTTATTTTTTTATTCTCTTGATTCTTTTTAACTTTTTAATGTACTAAATAGAACTACATTAGAACACGTAATCACATAGGTAACTACTTATACACACACATATGATCTCCTATACACAAAACACATACACACATCAACCACATGAAACAAAAATACATACATGCACTCAAGCATTCATATAAGCATACACACACATAGGCTCATCCACATACACTTTAGTGCACACATGCACTTGCACGTCACATATAACACAAAAACACACACATATGCCTTGTACATTCATAAGTTAACACTTTTAAGCATAGCGCACATATATTCACACATTCATAGAAGCATGAGCACATGGAAACATTTACTTACACTTTACATTACGCACATGTATACACATATACAAACACATTTGTACACATATATTCACACATACACTCATACTCATTTTTAAACACACAAAACATTTCACACATCACACATAAGTACATACACCTATACATATGCACACACAATTTATATCATATATAGACAATATCATTCATATACACACTAAACACATAGACACATACACATTCTGTTAGACAAATGAATTTATACATAATTAAGTGCACATACATACATATAGACATACACATACCATTTTTTTTAAAGTACTCATACACAAGCATATTCATTCACATACAAAATTCAGATAAAGAGGTACCCACATATAAACATATACATACACACATGTAGCAATCATAACATGCATACAATTTAGTGCACACATGCACATAACATAGAATCACACACACACGCACATAGTCACACATGCATTCAACACATATAAGTACAAGAACACACAGCTGTACACATACACATGTACATGCTCATACACATATAATCACACATGTGTATGTACATGTTCATACACATATAATCACACATTGAGAACATCTTGCTAATTTTCTTCTTCATGGTTTCCTGCAGGTACACAAACTCATCAACAGAAGCTTAAGAATAAAAGCAAAGAATAAAAGAATCTATTGTCATAGATAAAATTTTTATTTTCTCGGTAATCAATCTGGGTAGGGAATTCATCCTGACATCACCTCAAGCACTTTCAATTTTCTTTGGACTAGACCCTACTGCTCGACTTGTAGGTCCTCATCGAACTTGGGCCTTGGTACACCATTTTCTTTAGCAATTTTCTTTAGCAATCTCTTCATCAAGTCCACTTACTTATGGGCGCATGCATCTGCACTTTGTCTTTGCACCTTGCAGCTACACAAAGCTATACGTTGTGCACTCTCAGAGTGGCTACGAAAAGAAAAACACAACTGCAAATCCTCACGGAAATACAAGAGAGTGATGTGATCGTTTATGTCACCATGCTAAGGAACATAGACACACCTTGCAAGCTACAAGTGTTCCTATGCTAAATTTTCCTTCTCACGCAGCACATAGACTCTGTAGGTTGCACACTTTTTTATGAGGTTCTTCTGCAACTAAAAAATGCATGCAATAGGAAGCCTCAAGATCCGCATGCGATTCCACTTGCAAATTTCTAGATATGCACTTTGGTGGTGAAGTGTAGAAGCTGTTTTTGCTTGTTACTCTATCTTTATTTCACGTCAAAGGCAGTGGATTGTCAAACATCCACTTCATTCTCACTAACGGAGAGCATCGTTCATGCTCTGCGATCACCGTGGGTTCTGTAGTAGCAGAAGTGGCAAGCGTATAAATGGCAGCATCAAGGTTCGGATTTAGGTGATTTCTTATGCTAACAGTTGGAAGGAAGAATACTCAAATGTCAAAGAAGAGGCGGAGGGGGGATTATATTCTCATCAACCAAATTGTCTACATCAAATTCCTTCCTCCACAGAATCGTGTCTTTGAGCATATTCAGCATCACTCACCTTGAACTCCCGAGCTCTAAGCACTACAAGGAATACGGGCGTAAGGCGACGGTTAAGGCGACATGATTTTGTCGCTATAAAATTGCAACTTGCATCGTAATTAGCGTCACGTGCTGACCGTCGATTAAACGACGCATAACACGACGGTGTTTGCAACTTGTGATGCGACGGGATTGCGACGTTCCCATACAACGTCACTAAAATGACGCAATTTAAAAGCGTCACATAAGCGATGCTTTCCTGCATCGCATAGGTGACGTTATTAGCCGTCGCATAAGCGACGCTAAAAAATGTCACTTATACGACGACGAATTGTTGGAGATAGACGTCTGTGGAAGCACACGAACAGCACAAGGAAGAAGAAGAAGCTTGGAGCACAAACCCACAATACTGAATGTATTACTAGAGAATGTACAAAGATAAGTAGCCCATTAGGGCAATAGGCGTATATACAAGCCGGGGGAAAAAAACCTCCTAAAGAGGGAAAAAAGTGCCCCGGCGGTCCTAGAGTGTTCACACACATCACTACCTAAATATATCAACAAATCCCCCCTGGGAGTGATGCGGTGAACAAGGAGTTGGCACTCATGTATAACGAAGTGCCAAGCTATGTGGAAATCACTCCACAAAAGGAAGTAAGCCCAAAGCTTTGCGAAAAGCTTCAAACTTCTCCCTAGGCAGAGCCTTCGTGAAAAGGTCTGCAATGTTCTCCTGCGTGGGCACATATGCCAAGCTGATCTCCCCAGCAGAGAACCTCTCCCTGACATAGTGATAATGCACCTCAATGTGCTTAGTGCGAGCATGGAACACAGGGTTCCTCGCAACTGCCAATGCGCTCTGACTGTCAATGAAGATGGTGGTGGCAGAAGACTGGCCAACACCCAAATCAGCCATAAGGCGTGTGAGCCACACACACTCAACAGTCGCTGTGAAAGCTGCCCTATACTCAGCCTCACAACTGGAAGTGGCCACAGTAGGCTGCTTCTTGCTCAACCAAGATATACATGAGCTACCAAGCATGAAGCAAAAACCACTGGTGGACACACGAGTGTCATAGCAACCAGCCCAATCTGAGTCAGAAAAAGCATGCAAATCTGGCGGTAGTGATCCCCCCTTGGGATAAAACAACCCAAGTAGCCGAGTACCACTCAAGTAGCGAAAGATGCGCTTAACCGCTTTCCAATGCGTGACTCCTGGGCAATGCATAAACCTGCTCATCTGTGAGACAGCAAACTGAATATCTGGCCGAGTAATGCATAAGTAAATCAAGCATCCAACAGCCTGCTGATAGAGAACAGCATCAAATGCATCTCCAGCATCATGAAGACTCAATCGTAAACCTGTCTCCATAGGAGTGGCAATAGGCTTACAGTCTTCAAGGCCAAAACGCTGCAATAATGTGTCAATATATTTCGTTTGACACAAAGCCATTCCACCATCAACGTGCATAAACTGAATGCCCAAATAGTGATGCAAATGCCCCAAATCAGACATCTCAAATGAGGCATGCAAATCAGCCTTAAAATCAGCAATATGTGTCTCAATAGGACCAGTGAGCAGCATGTCATCAACATAGACAACAATGATCAGAAGCACATCATTAGCACGTTTAACATATAAGGTGCTTTCAGTTGGACTGTTCTCAAAACCATGTGCAATCAGATAGGCATGTATCTTCTCATACCAAGCACGTGGTGCTTGCTTTAAACCATATAATGCCTTCTTTAACCTGCAAACTTGGTTTTCATGCCCTTTCTGCACAAAGCCACGGGGCTGAAAAACATACACTTCTTCATGCAAGTCACCATTCAGAAATGCTGTTTTAATGTCCAACTGATGTACATTCCAACCATGATGGGCTGCAAGTGCACAAATGCTCCGAACAGTAGTCATACGGCATGTAGGTGCAAAGGTCTCATCAAAATCAATGCCTCTTTCCTGCGCATAACCCTTTGCAACAAGCCTAGCCTTATACCTGTCAACGGTACCATCAGGTTTACGCTTCAGCTTATATACCCACTTAGTGCCAATGGCCTTCTTGCCAGGAGGCAAGTCACATAAGGACCATGTACCATTCTTCATTATAGCATCATATTCAGATTGCATAGCAGCCATCCAATTTTCTGAATTCTGTGCTTCATCAAAAGAAACAGGCTCATTCTCATCACAGAGACTAGATGCAGCCATAGCATAGCAATCTGATGCAAAGGAGGCACTATGAGAGCCTGAACGAGTACGATATGACAAAGGTGCATCTAATTTGCTATCACGCAAAGTTTGCACCAGCCATTTTGGCATAGTTTTTGCCTGCTCAATATCAGCTCTCTCATCAGCAAGTGCATCATGTAAATCTGCATCAGAAATGGAATGATCTGCATCATCATATGAAACCGGCAAAGGCTGAGAAGTTGCCTCATTAGGACCAGCACTAGCCTATCCACCTGTAAAAAGAGGCATCAAAGTATCATACATGTCTTTGGAGCTAACAGATGTCTCCTTAGTACATGAAAGCAATGGCTGAATAGCATCTTCCACAAAGATAACATCACGGCTAACCAGAATGCGTTTAGTCTGTGGATGATACAGACGATAGCCTTTACTTTCAGAACTGTACCCAACAAAAATACATTTTACTGCCTTATCATCCAATTTTCTGCGATGTTGTTCAGGCACTAATGCATATGCCAAACAACCAAAAACACGCAGATGAGCAACAGATGGCTTGCGGTCATGCCAAGCCTCATATGGAGTGATAGACTGCAACGCTTTAGTGGGACACCTGTTCAGTACATATGCTGCACACATGACAGCCTCAAGCCAGAAACTATGTGGTAAAGCCTAACTTTTGACCATGCACCTCGCCATCTCCATGAGTGACCTGTTCTTTCGTTCAGCAACTCCATTCTGTTGAGGTGTATATGGTACTGTACACTGGTGTTTTATCCCACGTTCAGCTAGAAATGCATTAAAATCTGAAGACATATATTCCCCCCCTCGATCAGAATGGAGGGTGCCCATTTTACATGCTGACAAATTTTCAGCCAAAACCAAAAACTGTTTGAAGCACATGAACACTTCGGACTTTGCTTTGAGTGGATATACCCATGCATGCCTGGAAAAATCATCAATGAAAGTCACGAAGTAAAGGTAATTTCCAAAAGAGGGTGTCTGCATAGGACCACAGACATCACTATGTACAAGCTGCAATTTCTGCGTAGCCCGAACTGAACCATCTTTTGGAAAGGAAGAATGCTGCATTTTGCCCAAAATACAGCCTTCACAAACATGTTTTCCAGGTGCCTCAAGTTTGGGCAAAGAGGACACCATTTCAGATTTCTGCAAGCGTAACAAACTAGCAAAATTCAGATGACCAAAGCGTGCATGCCAAAGCTTTGCATCTGACATAGCCTGAGAATCATGAACTGCACATGCCGAATCATTCACAGATCTTTCATAGTCTATGAGCTTATACAGCCCACGACATAAGATGCCAGAAGCAATAATCACATCACCATTTGAGAGATCATGGACTGTACACCTGTCATCAACGAATTTCACAACCAAGCCAATCTTGGCTAATGCAGAAACTGATAACAGGTTCTTTTTGATCCTTGGCACAAATAAAGCATCTGACAAAGTGAAAGAACTACCATCAGCAGTAGTCAGAATGATCTTACCAACTCGCATAACAGGATAAGAGGAGTTATTGGCGCATGTGATAGTATTCCCTGTAGGGGCAGGCTCGAGTGAAGAGAAGAAATTGCGCTGCGAGGTAATATGTTTGGTCGCCCCACTGTCAAAGTACCAGACATCTGAGTCTACTGCAGACATGCACTGATCATGAGAAGATGGGTCAAAACTGCAGACAGTGGTAAACGCCCATTCTTCTTCCTGCACAAGATTTGCAGACTCTGTTTTTGGTGTAGAGGCCTCTGCAACAACCATTCCAGCCTCTTTCTTCTTTGCCTCTTTAGCAGCCAGTTTTGGACAGTTCTTTATAATATGATCATTTCCTTTACAGTACTTGCAGAACAATTTCTGCTTTTCTGATTTCTTTTCATCTTTATCCTGGTTCTTCGATTGTGCAGCATTTGCAGATTTTTGCTTACTAGTAGAAGAGCTCCATTTTCCTTTGCCCTTCTGACTAGCCAGGAAAGCTTGATCTGCAACACGCATAATGGACCTGTTCTGCCTGGACTGATCTTCCTACAACAGAACAGAGACTAATTCCTCAAATGACAAGGCATTCGGATTGCCTTTCATCATCAACCGAAGAGTAGAGGCAAAACTCTGATATGAATCAGGAAGACCATTCAGAACGGTCTGCAAGTGAGCTATCTGGTATAACCTCATAAGAAGAAATCAATTGTTCCTTCAGGTCTTTGATCTTTGTAAGAAAACTGTCCATAGAATCACCTTCATTCATGTGCTCACTCTCCAACTGTTTTCGGAGGTAAGCAACACGAGCCTCATTCCTAGCCTGGTACAAAGTGGTAAGTGTATCCCAAGCATCCTTTGCTGTTCTGCAAGAGCGAATGTGAGGAATAATGGCACGTTTGACAGACAAGGCTATCAATGCATGTGCCTGGGCATCTCTGCCATCCCAACGAATCTGCTCTGCAGTAGGTGCAACAAAAACAGCAGCACGAACAGGAATCTGCGGAATATCATCTTCGACACCATCTTCATCAGCTCCAGTACCTCCAGCACCTGTATTTGTAGTACCTGTAGTCGCAGGTGTAACAGGACGTCTTTCAACACCCTGCACAATGTTCCACAGTCCTTTTGCAACCAGTACATGTCGCATCATATAAGCCCATAATGGGTAGTTGGTACCATCCAACTTATCCTCAACAACCAACATACGGAATACATCACTGCTTTCAGCCATGGCTGGTGACTAAAATACCTTGATGCAGAAAATTGACTGTATCTCAAAAAGTTGAACAGAACTGCCTAGACGAGTTCTGCTAGACCTGTAGCAGACTTTGAGACGCTTAAACTGGCGAACAGAAACTAGTATATACCTTTGGCACAAAAGGACGAAATAGCCTGCACAAGCGCTGCGATAGTGCGTTCGGAGGCCGAAACGAGCTCGGATCGCGATTTCGGCACCACACAGCAAAGCTGTTTTGATCTCGAAAACACCCTGAGTATGCTCACCAAATTTGGTGCAAATCTGAGACTGCAAACGGAGGAGTGTCGACGGCGCCCTAGAAGAAGCGACGACCTGCTCTGGTACCAATTGTTGGAGATAGACGTCTGTGGAAGCACGCGAACAGCACAAGGAAGAAGAAGAAGCTTGGAGCACAAACCCACAATACTGAATGTATTACTAGAGAATGTACAAAGATAAGTAGCCCATTAGGGCAATAGGCGTATATACAAGCCGGGGGAAAAAAACCTCCTAAAGAGGGAAAAAAGTGCCCCGACGGTCCTAGAGTGTTCACACACATCACTACCTAAATATATCAACACGAATAGCATCGCTTACACGACGATTTGTTGACGGATAAAAATTAAAACGTTGGAAGCTCTGCGATCGGCATTTTCACGCATCCGATCGAAGAGCTCTCCAACGTTTGCAATTGCGCTGTGCTTACGAGCCGAAGCAAGTATATGCAGAATTGTTGTTTTGCCTAAGCTCTCTCTTATTGTCTCCCTCTGTCTTTGTTTCTCTCTTTCTACATCTTTCTCTCTTTGAATTCTCTCTCTCTCTCTAGATCTCTCTCTCTCTCTCTCTCTCTCTCTCTCTTTTCTTTCTCTCTTTATTGCAAGTTATTCAAGAAGCTAACCAAGCAAAAAGTATGGCTAACAATTGTAAGTACAATTTCTATTCTTTGTAGATCATTTGAATTGTGTTATTTTCATTACATAGCATACTCACACTTATTGATATGCACTCATACACTTATACATGATGAAGATGCACTTTCACACATATACATATATACACATGCACATACACACACATATATACACACAGATACATGTGCACATACACTTAGACATACACACATATACACATGCATATGCACAAACATTCCGACAACCACATAAAAAGACGTCCATGCATGCATTATTGTGTGTGTATATATATATATATATATATATATATATATATATATATATATATATATATATATATATATATATATATATATATATATATATATATATATATATATATATATATACACACACACACACACATACACACATTAACATATATGCAAATACATGTATATGCACATCCACATACACATGTATGTTTCATACATATACACATGCATATATATACACATGCATATATATACACATGCATATACATATACACATATACATATACATATACATATACATATACATATACATATACATATACATATACATATACATATACATATACATATACATATACATATACATATACATATACATATACATATACACACATATACATATACATGCATATACATATACACACACATACATATACATGCATATACATATACACACACATACACAAGAACATGCACATACTCATACACACATATACACTTATACATGCACATGCACATACATACATATACACACACATACACATGCACATACATACATATACACACACATACATATACTCTTAGGTACACACATATGAATGAATTATATAATTAAAGTATTAATACACATATACACATGCACACACACATGCATATACCTACATATACACATATACATGCACATACACACACATACACATAGAGTTATACATATACATGCATATACATATACACACACATACACAAGAACATGCACATATTGATACATACATATACACTTATACATGCATATGCACATACATACATATACACACACATACACATGCACATACATACATATACACACACATACATATACACTTAGGTACACACATATGAATGAATTATATAATTAAAGTATTAAAACACATATACACATGCACACACACATGCACATACCTACATATACACATATACATACACATACACACACATACACACACATACACATAGAGTTATACATATACATGCATATACATATACACACACATACACATGCACATGCACATACTCATACACACATATACACTTATACATGCACATGCACATACATACATATACACACACATACACATGCACATACATACATATACACACACATACATATACACTTAGGTACACACATATGAATGAATTATATAATTAAAGTATTAAAACACATATACACATGCACACACATGCACATACCTACATATACACATATACATTCACATACACACATATACACGTAGAGTTATACATATACATGCATATACATATACACATACGTACATACACATGCATATGCACATACTCATACACACATATACACTTATACATGCACATGCACATACATACATATACACACACATACACATGCACATACATACATATACACACACTGTAGTACTCCTTCTCTGTTCCCTCTCTCTCTTTGTGGCATGAGAGCAGTGGGCTCCAAGCACAGGGGTCAGAACCCACTGGTCCTAAGAAGATAGAAGAGAAAGAGATTGAGAGGAGAGCTCTCAGATGCCTTGGGCTGTAGCTTCAGGGAGTATTCCGTTCCATTTCCTGGACTTATTGGTGCTCCGGCAGTTGTTGCTTTCAGTGTCCCGGGTAGTTGTTGCTTTCATTTCAGTTGATTTGTTTTATCTCTCGGCCTCTCACTTTCTCATCTATCTCCCTTTCTCTCTCTATCTCTCTATCTCTCTCTCATTCTCTCTCTCTCTCTCACTCTCTCTCTCTCTCTCCCTCTCTTTCTCTTTCTCCCTCTCTATTTTTCTCACTCTCTATTTCTCTCTCTCATTTTTCTCTCTCATTTTCTCTCTCTCTCTCTCTATTTCTCTCTCTCATTTTCCCTCTCTCTCTCTCTCTATCTCTCTCTCCCCTCTCTCTCCCTCTCTCTTCCTTCTCTCTCCCCGCCTTCTCGTCCTTTCTCTCTCTCTCTCCCTCTTTCTCTCTCTCTCTCTCCCTCTCTCTCTACCTCACTCTTTTTCCCGATCTCTCTCTATCTCTCTCTCTTTTCCCCGCGTATGAATCTCTCTCTCTCTCTCTCTCTCTCTCTCTCTTCCCTCTCTCTCTCTCTCTCTCTTCTCTCTCTCTCCCCGCTATCTCTCTCTCTCTCCGCCCCGCCCTCCGCCACCCGCAGAACCCCCCCCTCTTCCCCTCCGCACCCGCCCTCCGCCCCTCCGCCACCCGCCCTCCGCCCCCCGCCGAACCCTCCCCCTCCTCCCCTCCGCACCCGTCCTCCGCCCCTCACACACCCCTCCGCCACCCGCAGAACCCCCTCACACACCCCTCCGCCACCCGCAGAACCCCCCCCTTTTCCCCTCCGCACCCGCCCTCCGCCCCTCCGCCACCCGCCCCTCACACACCCGCCCTCCGCCACCCGCAGAACCCTCCCCCTCCTCCCCTCCGCACCCGCCCTCCGCCCCTCACACACCCCTCCGCCACCCGCAGAACCCCCTCACACACCCCTCCGCCACCCGCAGAACCCCCCCCCTTTTCCCCTCCGCACCCGCCCTCCGCCCCTCCGCCACCCGCAGAACCCTCCCCCTCCTCCCCTCCGCACCTGCCCTCCGCCCCTCACACACCCCTCCGCCACCCGCAGAACCCCTCACACACCCCTCCGCCACCCGCAGAACCCTCCCCCTCCTCCCCTCCGCACCCGCCCTCCGCCCCTCACACACCCCTCCGCCACCCACAGAACCCTCCCCCTCCTCCCCTCCGCACCCGCCCTCCGCCCCTCACACACCCCTCCGCCACCCGCAGAACCCCCCCCCCCCCCCCCTTCCTCCCCTCCGCCACTCGCCCTCCCCCCCCCGCCCCTCACACCTCCGCCCCCCCTCGCGCACACACTCCACCCCCTTACTCTCTATCTCTCTCACATACCTGCACTTACACACGCACAATAACACACATACGCACACACATACACAAGCACACACACATTTTCACACACACACCCCACTCACACACACTCACATGCGCACAACGCACACACACTCACACACATACCATCACATACACCCATGCACACACACACACTTGCACATACATACCCATCCACACACACATGCCACACACTCCCACACATATACAAACACACACCCATAAACACACACCCACAAACCCACACTCACACTTTCACATTCACACATACCCCGCGTACACACACACATTCACACACACGCACCCACACACACAAACACATACACACAGTCACTCACAATCACACAATCACATAGGAACAATGCAAAACTCCGAAGGCAATTCTTCAGTCCTGGCCATCTCAGGAGAGGACAGATATGGAGCCTTAAAGAGGACATTTCTTGGAAGTAAAACGGGAAATGATGATCTTGAGGTGGGGATTATTCGGCCAACTCTCTTTGACATGTTTGGACGTGATTCAAGGAGCAAAGTCAAAGGTTGTAAAGGTTTTGCTACAGAGAGTGCACCGTGATGGAGATGTGAGTGTGGCCCATTTAGGCCCTCTGAGTTCCCTGGCTCAACAATTCATCAAACACAAGCTTGATGAGTTTGAGGATGCAAATGAGTACTTCGAGCCAGCTTTGGAGATGACCTTTCAAATTAAAGTATTTCTTGGGGCTCTAGGATTTGTGAAGTCACCCTCCCTTTCTCACACTCCCTTTCTCACACTTAAGGGGTGTTTTTAAATCACCAGCAACATAAAGTAAAGATCTCAATTTGACTACAAAAGGGCATGTGATAAAAGTGTGCATGGTAAAAAGTAAAAGTGGATGAACAAATGTTACCGCCAACCATTCACGGCGACTACCTATTTTTGTGGATCTAATTCAAATCAAGGGAATATTTGACCTACCCCTCCAATTTTGGGTGATCAACCGAGGCGTGATCAGTGGACGTGAAGATTCGGCAAGGCTCTTGGCCTATTGGGGCCTATAAAAACAATGGATTTGTGCTCATTTGGGGTACAAGTTTTAGAGATACAGTGGTTCGTGTATACGTGCAGAAGACCTCTCTTGCACTTGGTGGTTTCAAGTCTACTGTGGGAGCTACTCTGTCGTGTATACAGAGGGTAGGCTTCACAGTGAAGGGCTATGAGCACTATAGTGTAAGAGAGTAGCTTGGGGTTATTTTTTTTGTGAGTCAGTGTTGTTGATTAGGTTCTATCCTCTTGAGGAATTCTTTGTATTGTTCTGAGTTATTCTGCATATCATTGGCCCTTATGCTGATGGGAAGAATCTGTTGTATTGGACTTATTTACTTTTAGGGTGACTTGTTAGCCCTAAGTTTACACTTTTGAGCATCATTCATCATCTGCCCAACCTTGTAATCACCTGATTTGAATCAAGAAGTGTACGGTCTTCTTTGGTCATTTGTTTTCCATATTTTCCGAAGTATTTACCACTCTGTGCAATCCGTGTTATCTACCTGCTCACAGAAATGTTAAAGGGTATACTTCCCTAAAGAGAACCCCCCTTGAGTAGGCGACGTACTGGAAGTGTTAATCTTTAATCTTTACTCTTGTTAAAAGCGGATACCCCAGTACCTCCTCTACAGTTTGGCACGCACGGTGGGACCTTTGCATTTCTGTGAGAGGTGTTTTTCCCTATTGCAATTGCGAATAGGTACATGACCCATACACGAGCAGATAAGGAATCTCTTCGTGTTCGAAGGAGCCTTAACAAGTTAGCAATAACCACGGCTAGTGAGTCTACCTCCCCTCTGTCCTCCCTAAATTTGTCTATTGATTTGGGTGCGACACCATTGTCAAAAGAAGGGTATAGGAGAACTCTAGACTTCTCCTCAGATACATCAGAAGAGACACCAGTCCAAATGGAGGATCTTTCTCATCTACTCTCCAGGATCAACATCAAGTTCCCTACCTTCAAGGGACATGCTTATGAAGATGCTGATGATCATGTGAGGAGATTTATGTCTTTATGCCGTGGACGTGGTCTACAGAATAGAGAAGATGCAATGTTGGCACTTTTTCCATCCACATTGGAGGGTCTTGCAGATAAATGGTTTAGTCAATATGCAGATGGCCATTTCACTACTTGGGAGGCTCTGAAGATGGCTTTCTCACAAACATTCAGACCAAGTGACTCCTCGGAAAGAGCTCTAGATCAGCTAGAGAATTTGAAGCTAAGACCAGGTGAATCTTTTCATGAACTTCACACTAGAACAAAAGCACTTGTTGCACGTCTGCCACATGCTCCAGGTGACTTTTTGGTTAAAAAGTGGATAGAGAAGGCTCTGCCAAGGTCATCTCAGCAGAAGCTTCGTGAGTCCCTTAGATTGGATGCCACCCTCAATGATTTTGTTGCAGCGGCATCACGCATTGAGAAGCAAGGCAACATTTTGAAGGGGATACACAACCAAAGTATGTTGCAGATCTGGATCCTATTGAGCAACTGAGGAGGGAATTGGAAGCATTGAAGATGCAACAAAATCAACAAGAAGAGAAGGTCTTGCCACCACTGCGTCGCACTGATGATGAAGTAGCCCAGCTTCGCCGAGAGTTAGAAGATTTAAGGACTACTCAGGATATAAGGAGGCAAATTTGGTGCACAATCCGTAACAACAATGGACATTCCAATGCTAATTGTCCCAACAAGGTAAGCTGTCAATTTTGTGGAAAAGATGGGCATGAAGCTAGAGATTGCTACTATCTCAAGGGAACACAGCAGCGAGGTAACCCTCAAAATTTGGATTCATATTATGCTAGTACTTCAAATATAGCTAATAGAGAAGAGAATCGGCCTGCGAAGCCTAGATATAATAGACCTTTGATGTGCTACCGTTGTGGTGAGTACAGCCACATGAAGAATAGGTGTTCTCTTCCAGAAGATGCACCTCCTTGTCAACATTGTCCGGAGGCAAAGGATCATTATACCAAAGATTGCCCAAGAAGTCGTCCTGCTCCAATTCACATGATTGCAGTCTCCCCACCAGTAGAAGGTATGACTACTCAATCCTATGCTGTTTCATCCTCTACTATGCCCATGATGACCAGAGCTAGGCAAGCAGCAGCAAACCTTAGGGGGGAACAACAAGGAATTCAGGATAAAGAGGAAGAAAAGAAGTCTGGATGGAAGGACCAAGTGGAAATTGAAGGAGCTTATGAAGAAATGACTACTTCTCTAAGGGGCCAACCAACACGTCTACAAGAAAATACTCAGGAGGTAAACATTGAACAGATCTTGAAAGGTATTCATCACAAGGTTAGTTTATATGAACTTATAAGGATGGATTCAAAAATAAGAAGTGACTTACTGAAGATTATACACTCTGCTCACTTGGTCCAATCACCTAGTATAGATGGTTTCATGGTTGATTTTCCTCCTGCACCCTTAGCAGACTACCAAAGTTCGAGATTATCAGTTTGTATAAAGGATGAAGCTCTTACAGGTGTGATCATAGATGGAGGCTCTGGTATCAATTTGATGCCAGATTTTACAATGAAGAAGCTGAAATTGAACCCCACCAAGTTGGCACCATTCACGGTTACATTGGCAGATCAACATCGGGTTGCGCCACTTGGCATTATTGAAAAGGTATTGATGGTAGTACAGGGTTGCCACTTTGTGTTGGATTTTGTTGTTATTGCACTTCCACAGGAGACTTCCTACCCTTTGCTCCTGGGGAGACCTTGGCTGAGACAAGCAAAAGCTTTGCAAGATTGGGGAAAAAATAAACTATGGATTTCAACAAATACCAATAGCCAACTGTAACTACATTTGGAAGAAGAATTCGACTCAGGAAAAACTATTGGATATACTGTGGACACTCAGGTAATGCCCTCTCTACCCCAAGAAGAAGATACATTGTTAAATTGGATGATGGGAAGTGCAGAGTGTTGCACAGTGGAGATTAATGAAATTGAGGAAGAAGTTGCAGATAAGGTAATTACAAGAAAGGGCAATGAAGACCACAAGGTGTTGGAGAATGAGCAATTGCAGGAAAGCACAAGCCTTGAGGATGCAATCAATATAAAAGTATCAGAGAGGGAAGATTATGAACCAAAGAACAGAGAAGATCTTCCTTTTACAGATATACCTCAAGGATGGATGGAAGAACATGTTGCAAATATAAATTAAAATCCACTCCTGCATATAGTGGAGATGATTTCTCAAGCAAGACCAGTCCTGAAACATTGGTTCAAGAAGTAAATTTAGGGAATGAAGAGAACCCTCAAATGGTCCATTTGGCATCCTGGTTGTGGCATTATCCTCCTTTGCTACAGAAGGTAACTTCTTTGCTTTTTACTTACAAAAGTGTCTTTGCATGGTCCTACAAGGATCTATCGGGGATACCAGAAGAGCTTGGGTTACATCGGATACCCTTAGTTGAGGGAGCCGCGCCAATAAGAAGTAGACCGTATCGACTCAATCCAAAGTACGCAGAGGCGGTAAAGGCAGAGATTACAAAACTAGAGGAAGCACGTATAATTGTGCCAGTAGAACATTCCCGGTGGCTTTCTTCTATGGTTATTGTGCCAAAGAAAAATAGTGGAAAAATAAGGGTATGTGTTGATTTCCGTGCTTTGAATAAAGTGACTATTCAAGATGGATTTCCTCAGCCCTTCACAGAGCAAGTACTTGAAGAGGTAGCTGGTCACACTTTGTATAGTTTCTTGGATGGTTTTAGTGGCTACAATCAGATAGTGATCCATCCTGAGGATAAGGACAAAACAGCCTTTGTCACTCCCTGGGGCACTTATGTCTATACTCGAATGGCTTTTGGTTTGAAGAATGCACCGGCTTCATTTAATAGAACAATGTATCTGATATTGGGCAAATGGTTAACAACCTTTCTACGCATTTTCATGGATGACTTTTCAGTATTTTCAGGTACAGACAGAAGGGCAGCAATTCAAGATTTCCATGACCATTTGGAAAATTTAAAAGAAATTTTTGAGCAATGTCTCAAAACAGGTTTGAAATTGAATCTTGATAAATGTCAATTTTTGGTCACTAAGGGCATTTCTTGGTCACATAGTATCTGCTGAAGGTATAACTGTTGACCCTGCAAAGGTTACAGCTATTCTTTCCATGCCAATTCCACAAAGCCTAAAGGAAGTGCAAAGTTTCTTGGGACATGCAAGGTATCACAGAAGATTCATTAGGATGTATTCGGAAATTGCTAAGCCCTTGTCAAGGCTTACCAGCAAAAAGATCCCTTTCTCATGGAGTGCTGAAGCTGACAAAGCATTTTGTGAACTAAAGTTGAGGCTATGTACTGCTCCACTTTTAAGTGTTCCTAATTGGTCATTGGAATTTCATGTGCATACGGATGCTAGTCTTCATGCTGTTGGTGCAGTTCTAGCTCAACCATCATCTCACAAAGTGGATAGACCTATCTCTTATGCAAGCAGACTACTCAACCAAGCTGAAAGAAATTATAGTACAACGAAAAGAGAAGGTTTGGCTATTGTATTTGCTCTTCAGAAGTTCCGACATTATCTCCTTGGTGTACATTTCATTGTTATTTCTGATCATCATCATCAGCCCTTGAAGTATTTGATAAACAAGCCTAGAGTAGCTGGAAGGATTTGGAGATGGTTACTCCTATTTCAAGAATTTAATTTTGATATTCATATTAAGCCAGGAAAAGAGCACTACATGGCAGATCAAGTGTCCATGACCGCAATGAGCGAAAAGGCAACAGGTATTAATGATGAACTGGTGGATAGCAATCTTTTTCTAGTAGTAATTCGGACAGGTTGGTATGATGAAATTCTTCATGTTCTCACTACTGGAAAGATCCCAGAACACTTGACACCTGTAGAAAAGAGAAGATTGCTCCTGAGAACCAAAGCATATTCTCTTATAAATGGAAATTTATATAAATACTGTCAGGATGATATATTGAGAAGATGTGTCTATCCAGAGGAGGTAAATCTTCTGCTAGAGGCTTCACACAATGAAGGACATCTAAAGGGGGAAGAATTGGCTCATAAAATCATCCACAAAGGTTTATGGTGGCCTCATATTTTCAAGGATGCAATCAAGTTTTCTAAAGAATGCCACATCTGCCAGAGATGTGCTCCCGCGCCAACCAGATTGAATTTCCAACCATTGGTCATATCTACAGGATGGCTCCCATTTGAACGATGGGGTCTTGATTTCATAGGACCAATTAGTCCAACTGGTCAACCTGGAGGTAAAAGGTATATTTTTGATGGCCACATGCTATGCCACTAAATGGATAAAGGCTGAAGCTACTGTGGACTGCACGGCTTTAACAGTAGCTAAATTTATGTATAAACGTATTTTCTCAAGATTTGGTTGCCCACTGGAAATTACTAGTGATAGGGGCACACATTTTGTAAATCAATTGCTCCAGTTTATATTTGACAGGTACAAAATCTTCCATAAAAAGTCTTGTGCCTACTACCCCAGGGCAAATGGCCAAGCAGAGAGTTCCAATAAGATTTTGATTGGATTGCTTCGCAAATGATCTTTCGATCATCAAAGCTCTTGGCCGCTAGCACTGATTGGTGCAATTTGGGCTTTCAGAACCACGAAGAGGGGAACCACAGGCAAAACTCCATTTCGGTTAGTATATGGGAAAGAAGCATTGGCACCATTCGAGTTCATCATCAAAAAGGAACTAGGAATCAAAACCATTGGCATTCAACCCCCCATTCAGAGATTGGTGGCATTAGAAGAGTACAGAGAAGGAGCAATGCAGAAACTTCGGGTAACACAAGAAGAGCGCAAGAAATTACATGACCTGTATCTAAGATCGAATGAAGTTCAAGAAGGGTCCATGGTTTTAGTGCATCAAGTCCTGGCAATTTCAACTAAATTGGCCCCCAAATGGACAAGACCATATAAGGTTATCAAGGTATTGCCACATGGTGCAGTGCATCTGGAAGATCTGCAGGGTAAAAAGATGCCCCTCGTCAACATCTCCAGGGTGAAGAGTTATTTGAATTGATGCAAGCAGATGAAATTCACTCCCTGTACATACCATAGTTCTTTCATTTTCTGCAGTTCATTTTGAAGGAATAAGCAAATAAAGGAGTTATTGCACCGGGACGGTGCAAAAGCTTGATGTGGGGGTCTGTAGTACTCCTTCTCTGTTCCCTCTCTCTCTTTGTGGCATGAGAGCAGTGGGCTCCAAGCACAGGGGTCAGAACCCACTGGTCCTAAGAAGATAGAAGAGAAAGAGATTGAGAGGAGAGCTCTCAGATGCCTTGGGCTGTAGCTTCAGGGAGTATTCCGTTCCATTTCCTGGACTTATTGGTGCTCCGGCAGTTGTTGCTTTCAGTGTCCCGGGTAGTTGTTGCTTTCATTTCAGTTGATTTGTTTTATCTCTCGGCCTCTCACTTTCTCATCTATCTCCCTTTCTCTCTCTATCTCTCTCTCGTTCTCTCTCTCTCTCACTCTCTCTCTCTCCCTCTCTTTCTCTTTCTCCCTCTCTATTTTTCTCACTCTCTATTTCTCTCTCTCATTTTTCTCTCTCATTTTCTCTCTCTCTCTCTCTCTATTTCTCTCTCTCATTTTCCCTCTCTCTCTCTCTATCTCTCTCTCCCCTCTCTCTCCCTCTCTCTTCCTTCTCTCTCCCCGCCTTCTCGTCCTTTCTCTCTCTCTCTCTCTCTTTCTCTCTCTCTCTCTCCCTCTGTCTCTACCTCACTCTTTTTCCCGATCTCTCTCTATCTCTCTCTCTTTTCCCCGCGTATGAATCTCTCTCTCTCTCTCTCTCTCTCTCTCTCTCTCTTCCCTCTCTCTCTCTCTCTCTTCTCTCTCTCTCCCCGCTATCTCTCTCTCTCCGCCCCGCCCTCCGCCACCCGCAGAACCCCCCCCCCTCTTCCCCTCCGCACCCGCCCTCCGCCCCTCCGCCACCCGCCCTCCGCCCCCCGCCGAACCCTCCCCCTCCCCCTCCTCCCCTCCGCACCCGCCCTCCGCCCCTCACACACCCCTCCGCCACCCGCAGAACCCCCTCACACACCCCTCCGCCACCCGCAGAACCCCCCCTTTTCCCCTCCGCACCCGCCCTCCGCCCCTCCGCCACCCGCCCTCCGCCCCCCGCCCCTCACACACCCGCCCTCCGCCACCCGCAGAACCCTCCCCCTCCTCCCCTCCGCACCCGCCCTCCGCCCCTCACACACCCCTCCGCCACCCGCAGAACCCCCTCACACACCCCTCCGCCACCCGTAGAACCCCCCCCCCCCTTTTCGCCTCCGCACCCGCCCTCCGCCCCTCCGCCACCCGCCCTCCGCCCCTCCGCCACCCGCCCTCCGCCACCCGCAGAACCCTCCCCCTCCTCCCCTCCGCACCCGCCCTCCGCCCCTCCGCCACCCGCCCTCCGCCACCCGCAGAACCCTCCCCCTCCTCCCCTCCGCACCCGCCCTCCGCCCCTCACACACCCCTCCGCCACCCGCAGAACCCCCTCACACACCCCTCCGCCACCCGCAGAACCCTCCCCCTCCTCCCCTCCGCACCCGCCCTCCGCCCCTCACACACCCCTCCGCCACCCACAGAACCCTCCCCCTCCTCCCCTCCGCACCCGCCCTCCGCCCCTCACACACCCCTCCGCCACCCGCAGAACCCCCCCCTTCCTCCCCTCCGCCACCCGCCCTCCGCCACCCGCCCTCCGCCCCCCGCCCCTCACACCTCCGCCCCCCCTCGCGCACACACTCCACCCCCTTACTCTCTATCTCTCTCACATACCCGCACTTACACACGCACAATAACACACATACACACACACATACACAAGCACACACACATTTTCACACACACACCCCACTCACATACACTCACATGCGCACAACGCACACACACTCACACACATACCATCACATACACCCATGCACACACACACACACTTGCACATACATACCCATCCACACACACATGCCACACACTCCCATACATATACAAACACACACCCATAAACACACACCCACAAACCCACACTCACACTTTCACATTCACACATACCCCGCGTACACACACACATTCACACACACGCACCCACACACACAAACACATACACACAGTCACTCACAATCACACAATCACATAGGAACAATGCAAAACTCCGAAGGCAATTCCTCAGTCCTGGCCATCTCAGGAGAGGACAGATATGGAGCCTTAAAGAGGACATTTCTTGGAAGTAAAACGGGAAATGATGATCTTGAGGTGGGGATTATTCGGCCAACTCTCTTTGACATGTTTGGACGTGATTCAAGGAGCAAAGTCAAAGGTTGTAAAGGTTCTGCTACAGAGAGTGCACCGTGATGGAGATGTGAGTGTCCCCCATTTAGGCCGTCTGAGTTCCCTGGCTCAACAATTCATCAAACACAAGCTTGATGAGTTTGAGGATGCAAATGAGTACTTCGAGCCAGCTTTGGAGATGACCTTTCAAATTAAAGTATTTCTTGGGGCTCTAGGATTTGTGAAGTCACCCTCCCTTTCTCACACTCCCTTTCTCACACTCAAGGGGTGTTTTTAAATCACCGGCAACATAAAGTAAAGATCTCAATTTGACTACAAAAGGGCATGTGATAAAAGTGTGCATGGTAAAAAGTAAAAGTGGATGAACAAATGTTGCCGCCAACCATTCACGGCGACTACCTATTTTTGTGGATCTAATTCAAATCAAGGGAATATTTGACCTACCCCTCCAATTTTGGGTGATCAACCGACGCGTGATCAGTGGACGTGAAGATTCGGCAAGGCTCTTGGCCTATTGGGGCCTATAAAAACAATGGATTTATGCTCATTTGGGGTACAAGTTTTAGAGATACAGTGGTTCGTGTATACGTGCAGAAGACCTCTCTTGCACTTGGTGGTTTCAAGTCTACTGTGGGAGCTACTCTGTCGTGTATACAGAGGGTAGGCTTCACAGTGAAGGGCTATGAGCACTATAGTGTAAGAGAGTAGCTTGGGGTTATTTTTTTTGTGAGTCAGTGTTGTTGATTAGGTTCTATCCTCTTGAGGAATTCTTTGTATTGTTCTGAGTTATTCTGCATATCATTGGCCCTTATGCTGATGGGAAGAATCTGTTGTATTGGAGTTATTTACTTTTAGGGTGACTTGTTAGCCCTAAGTTTACACTTTTGAGCATCATTCATCATCTGCCCAACCTTGTAATCACCTGATTTGAATCAAGAAGTGTACGGTCTTCTTTGGTCATTTGTTGTCCATATTTTCCGAAGTATTTACCACTTTGTGCAATCCGTGTTATCTACCTGCTCACAGAAATGTTAAAGGGTATACTTCCCTAAAGAGAACCCCCCTTGAGTAGGCGACGTACTGAAAGTGTTAATCTTTAATCTTTACTCTTGTTAAAAGCAGATACCCCAGTACCTCCTCTACACACACATACATAATTAAAGTATTAAAACACATGCCTAATATAAACAATAATAATAATCAATAGAACAAAACTCTTCATTACTTAATACCATACACACAATTCAAAACATAACTGAAAAAAATAAAAAATAATATATATATATATATATATCAATCTAAATACATATAATCCAATGTCATAATCAACTAACATCCTAATCATCATCATCATGATCATCATCATCATCAGCAATATCATGATCATTCTGATCTTCCTCATCCTCATCATCATGATCACCCTGTGACGATTGAGATCATCCCTCCTATGTCTGTCTCTCCACCTCATCCATATTTGTCTCTCCATAATACTCCTGTATTACATATAACAAACATAAATAAATAAAATAATTAAAACATTCATAAAAACAAAATAATTATATAAAATTTAAAAATACTCACAAAGGCATCAGGATGATCTTGCATATACTCGCTCAAACGCCGATATCCAAGATGTGTAGCATACTCGATCTCTTGTTTCGTAGGATATCATCCATAATCCTTCCGCTGCAATGAAACAAATAAAACACATTAATTGCTTGCATTTTAACTAAAATAAAAAATATACTCACAATAACACATATACTTACAAACGTAGCTGCAAAACCATTATGGCCCATTTGGCCTAGGTGCGATGTGTGGCCCGACTCCACTCTCTTCTTTGCAGCAGCCTGTTATTCAAGAAAAAAAATACATAAATTAAATGTAAAAAATTACTAAAATATATAAAAATTATAAATATAAACTATTAATTTGTGTACCTTCTACTGAGGAAATGACTCCTAAAGACGTAGCTGTCTACGAAAAAACTGCCACGACTCAGGTGGTATGTTAGCTCGCCTCTTATTTTTTTCGACCATACAATATCTCCTGTTAATTTAATCTCAAACAGAAAAAAAAGTCAGAATACATACACATATATACACACACATACACATACACATACCCACATACACATATACATGCAAACATATACGCATGCATATATGTATACATATACACATATACATACATATAACATAAACATACATATACATATCCACATATATACGTACACACACATGCATGCATATACACTCATTCATACAAAATACATGCATTTATCCCACAATAATATGTAGTTGTGTATATGTGAATATGTGTGTATGTGTAAATGTGTATGTGTGAATATGTGTGTATGTGTAAAAATGTATATGTGAATTTGTTGTTTATGTAGATAATCAAATTATTAATATCAAATATCATTATTTATAGATTCTGATCAATCAGATGGAACTCCACCACCGTCTCCTCTTCGTGCAACGACTTTATACTGTAAGTATATGAAATATTTAATTTTAAATATATTTGATGGATACATAATTTATATTTTTTTTTATGTTTCTTATTATGTGCAGATTCTGATCAATCAGAGGGTACTCCACCACCTCCTACCCATCCAACAACTTCACATGTGTCCTCCGATAGGAATTATGATGAATTTTACTATGAAGAGCATATTATATGTTGGTGTAACTCTTGTTATGGCACGTATCGAAGACCACGATTGGAATGTATTGAACATGAGGCAGAGTATGGTACTTTTGAGCGTGCAACATCACCTAGTCAACGTGATAATGCTTGGGTATGTATTTTCTATATATATTAATGTCATTATTTTATTTAAAAACCATATATAAAATCAAATTATTGTTGATATACAGGAATACTTGCTCGATGATGATGATGATGATGATTTTTCTCATAATGTTAATATACCTCGTACACGTCATGGACTTGCTGTTCATCAATTACAAGCAGAGGTTTCTAGAAATCCTCTACCTCCTGGTTTAGAGAATGAAATGGCTAGAGATTATCCATTGCCAGCTCGTGATCATTCTTTAGTACAAACATATGATAGAAGAAGATATGGAGGATGGAATAGAGGACCACTTCCTTTAGATGGAGAGGTTTTCAACTTTTGGGGTAATCGCTATATGATTGCTCCATCCACTATTACTAATGCTGGTCGTGGTCTCTTTATTGTAGAGGATTTGTATGTGCCTCCGAACTCTGAAGTCACTCTTATGTCATTTTGTGGTCCTATATATGGATGGGGAGATTGGCATTGACTTTCACGTTATGTTCAAAGCATGAGTACTTATGGAATATGCTTGAACGCAGCATCCCTTACTAGTAGAAGGATTTTACATGCAGAAAATGAAAGATTATATATTGATGGAAGACCTTACACACATGGAAATATAGCAGGTTTAATAAATAGTAGTCGAGGGTTACATAATAGTTCAAGGACTAATTGCACATTTGAGGAGCGTGAAAATAGTCATGAATCACCATACATGAGTAGAGATGTATCAAGATACATAGTTGTCAATGCTATTACTACATTACATGCTGGTGATGAACTATTAGTGAATTATGGATGGCGTAGACCTCCAAGAGCACCTTTTAGCTAGAGAGAATAAAAATTTTCTATCCATATTTAATAAGTTATATACTTAATTTTATATTTGAAGTTTACTTTTTATTCATTTATGGAATACTAATGAGGTTTATTTATATGTGAAGATTCCAACATATGATGTTGATGATATTTGTCCACAGCATTCACAATTACCAATAAGACCACGATTATCAGAAGCTTCCATGAGGAGGCCATGCAAAACTAATCCTGTGCAATATGCAAAGTTGAAAGATCTATATTCAAAAGACGATAAAGTACAAGATTTGTGTGACAATGATGAAGATGATGGCATGGCAGATTTTATTGAGGATTGGTATCAAAATGACAGTGAGAGCATTGATATTTCTAAAAATGAGTATGTGAACAGAGCTAAAGGAAAATTGGCAATCGCAGAGAACATATCAATATGGTATTCTTTGGAGTATTGGAAAGAGTTAAAAGTATGTCATCTTCTTGATCCTATGCATATATTCAAAAATATTGGTTATTCACTATGGCAGCATCTTCTTGGACTAAAAGATATCACAGCATCAAGGAATGATTTGAAAGATAAAAAATCCAAACCAAAGTTATGGCCAGTTTTTGATAGACATCGACAAGAAACGACTTATGCATCTTCTCCTTGGGTACTTACAACAAAAGAGATACAGACTATCAACAATAGAATTCAATTGATTAAGACTCCTACAGGATATGGAGCATCGTTTCAAAACATTGTTTACTATGGATGATAAGAGCTTATCTGGGTTAAAGACCTATGACTGGCATAACTTTTTGAAACATATTTTACCTTTGGTTATCGATGGATGTACAACGAAAGGAGTACGAGATGTGATCTATCGTCTTGGATCACTTATAAGGTAATTATGATTATATTTAATATGTATGAATATTGGATATCTTTTATTTTTTAATTAACTTCTTTATAATTGTTTTTATGATACGTATAGGTGGATTACATCCAAAGAGATTGATAAAAATTTGATCCCACAAAAAAAAAACGTGAATGCAAAGAGCTACTATGTTTGATGGAAAAAGAACTTCCTACCTCATTTTTTGATATTCAGGTTCATTCATTAGTCCATCTTGTAGATGAGATAGAGATTGCAGGTGTTGTCAACACTCAATGGATGTTTTGGGTCGAGCGATTTATGGGAATACTAAAAGGTTATGTGCGACAAAGAGCAAAACCAAAAGGATCCATGGCAAAGGGTTGGATGCTTGAAGAGTGCATGTATTACGTTAGTGAGTACCTTGAAAGAGTTCATGAAGAAGCTCCACGTGCATGGACCAACGAGTCTTCTTCAAAAATAACAGATCAAGTATTATCAGGTAAGGGGGTTCCATTCTTATTTACATTTCAAGAAAAAAATGATGTTTCTACTTTTGTAGCATATAATAGCGAATGCATGCAAGCATTCCTTAACGAGTATGAGGAACTTCAAAGTCTCCAAAGTAAAAGGCAAAAAAACAAAAGATCTAGACGTAATCTCGATAATAATGAGATTACAGATATACCTTCTTTCACGGATTGGCTATATAGTCGTTTGCAACGCGCCAACGCAAATAATGAAGAAATCTCAGATGAGGAAAGAGAGTTAATGATAGGTTGTGAATGAAAGGTAATTTTATTAAAATAATATTTTATTTTTTTCATATATGTATGTTAGTTTCTATTTACTAATTGAATTTATTTTGCAGGCTCGAATGTTTACTAATATGTGGGCTTTTGGACAGCATATTAGAATCAAAGCCATTGATTCTTTACATAAAACAGAGGATTCTAGTATTGTTGCTTCTTTCAAGGAACTATCACGTGCTAGCTCAAAAGACACGAACCTTATAGATAGCGAACTTGGTTATGTAGGAACTATTGTTGGTATCTACAAAATTTCATTTCGTACATTCAAACAGGTAGAAAAAAGTTTATATATATATTTTTTAGAGCTAGTTATTTTTTTAAGCACCTAATAATGGATTTTTTTTGTTATATATTTTGATAGGTCATTTTGAAGGTTGACTGGTTTCGAGCGGAGTATAAAGGTAGTAATTCTACATTAAGAAAGGAATTATCTGGGTTTTGGGCAATTGATTCTTCCAAGGTAATGCGATCTACTAAAGAACCATATACTCTTCCTAGGCATATTGAACAAGCATTTATAAAAACCCAGATGCTCATCCTTGGTGGCAAGTCATTCATGTGCAACCTAGAGGTAGGTCATTGTTTGAACAGTTTATTGTTAGAGAGATCGAAGAAAGTCCTCTTGATGATTCAGCATCAGATACTGATACATCAACATCTAAAATAGAAATTAGAATCATTATACGTGATAATGATACTAATCTTTTTGATGAAGAGGATAATTCTCTACATGCTGATTCTACTGATGAGGAAGAGGAATTACCAAAAATAGATATTAATCCATCAATAGATGATGTGATTCATGAGAACATAGATTTAACAATAGAAGAAATAAATGAAATCAATAAGGATAATGAAGATGAGACTATATTGATGTCTTACCAAAATGATGGCAATAATGAAAACATATGAGCAGATTAGATAGTAAATTCTACTTTAGTTATCGATTAATAACTTGAAGCTTCTGAATGGATATCAGATAATAGTTTTTTTTATTAATTTGAATAACGATGAATCCTATTAGAGAGATAAAATCATGTTCTTCTAAGTTAGAACATGAAGCTCGGGGGTATGCCTAATTATTTTATATATAGCTTTATCTTGGAGGAGCAAATTTTTATCATGTATGTATGCATATGTGTGTGTATTCATGTCTATTATATGTATATATATGTTAGTATGCATATATATGTATTTCATGTATATGTATGTGTTTGCATGTGTGTGATATATGTGTACATGTGTTAAATATGCATATGCATTTATGTAAAATATTCATGTATTCATGTAATATATGCAAGTGTTTATAATTGTGTACATGTATATATGTATATGTGTCTATGTGTAAATATGTACATGTAAATATGTATGCATGTATATATATGTTTATGTGTGCATGTAGGCATGTATATGTGATGTGTACATGTATATATGTATATATGTCTATGTGTAAATGTGTACATGTAAATATGTTAGTATGTATATATATATTTATGTGTGCATTTAGGCATGTATGTGTGATGCATAATATATCTACTCCATTTTATATTTATGTATCCTATCTACATGATGTGTATATATCTTTACATATATTATGATCCTCGTTGATTCGAGTAGCTATATATAGAGGCATAAGGTTGGGAGGAGAGACATCTCTCTAGTAGGACGTCGGAGGTGTACACATACTTCAAACATATGGCTAAAAAGTTGAATTAGAGTTTTTAAATTAGGGATTTCAAAACCCTAATATCAAAAATAGTGTTTTCAATTTAGGATTTTTGAAATAGGATTTATTTATTTATTTATGTGTATGCATGTGTTGTGTATGTATGTGTATCTATATGTGCATATGCATGTGTTTTGTGTGTATATATGCATATGTGTGTATGCGTGTATTTATACCTCTAGTCTCTCTCTCTCTCTCATATACATACATACATGCATAAACACACATACTCATATCCACCTATATATACATAAAAGCAGTGCATATCGTGCATTGTCGCGACGATGAGCCAAAAGTGTCCGCATCTCTTTTAAACACCACTTAAGCGACCATCCTGTCCCAAACTCTGTCTCAAGTGAACTAAGCACATTATTTTTATCCCTCTCATCATGCTCACTACAAAAATAAAAAACATAATGTAAATAGAACATAAGATATATATTTCAATTTATATGTAAAACTTTTACTTACTTCCACGGTAAGTGGATAAAGCGCAGGTAAGAGTCCCATAGTGCCCGCATTCTTCTCTTGAACTCCAATCCATTCCCTATGTACACAATGTTCCCCTCTGGCTCTATGTCGCACTCTAGTCCTAAGGTGCCTATGCATGTCCTCATAGGCAACTCTGCTCTGCTATCACATGCTGGAGGTGGTATAGGTGTCCTGAAACTAGATAGATAGAAATAAATAAAAATCTGTGTTATAATATCATTAAAAAAGTTTATGAAAACAAAACATACTTATGAGCAGCTAGCTCTCTTCCTGCATGTGGAGCCGCAGAATAGCCCTCGTCTGATCGCTGGGTAAGCATCTGGATCGTATAATCCAGCTCCTCATCAGACATCTCTGAGTAATCACACATTATGGCCCCTAGAGTATCAGACAGAACTCTTGCTCTCATAAGACTTTTTATGAGAGTGAGTTTCGCCTTTCTCTCTCTACTGGGATCCATAATACCTAACATATAAAACAAAATGGTTAGAAATCAATATATATACGTGTACATATGTAAGTGTGTATGCATTAAGTATGTGTATGTATGCATGTGTGTGTATATGTATGTGCGTGTATATGTGTGTATGTGTGTATGCATGTGTATGTGTGTGTATGCATAATTATGTGTATATGTGTCTATGTGTGTATGTGTGTGTATATGTGTGTGTGTATGTATGTGTATATGTGTGTTTGTATGCATGTATGTATGTATGTATGTATGCATATGCATATGCATTATGTATGTATATATATTCATGTATGTGTATGTGTGAGTATGTCTCTCTATGTGTGTGTATGCATATATGTGTGTATGTATGCATATATGTGTGTATGTGTGTATGTGTGTGTGTATATGTGTTTGTATGTGTGTATGCATGTGTATGTGTGTGTATGCATCATTATGCATGTAAGTGTCTATGTGTGTTTGTGTGTGTATATGTGTGCGTGTGTGTGTGTCTATGTGTATGTGTGTGTGTCTATGAGTGTGTATGTGTTTATGTGTATGTATGTATCTATGTGTGTGTATGCGTCTATGTGTGTATGTGTCTATGTGTGTATGTGTATGCATGTATGTATGCATATGTGTTTGTATGCATGTGTATGTGTGTGTATGCATCATTATGTGTGTATGTGTCTATGTGTGTATGTGTGTATGTATATGTGTGTGTTGTCTATGTGTATGTGTGTGTGTCTATGAGTGTGTATGTGTTTATGTATATGTATGTATCTATGTGTGTGTATGTGTCTATGTGTGTATGTGTATGCATGTATGTATGCATATGTGTGTGTATGCATATGTATGTGTGTGTATGCATCATTATGTGTGTCTATGTATGCATGTGTATGTGTGTGTGCATCATTATGTGTGTATGTGTCTATGTGTGTATGTGTGTGTATATGTGTGTGTATATGTGTGTGTGTATCTATGTGTATGTGTATGTGTCTATGAGTGTGTATGTGTTTATGTGTATGTATGTATCTATGTGTATGTATGTGTCTATGTGTGTATGTGTATGCATGTATGTATGCATATGTGTGTATATGCATATGTATGTGTGTGTATGCATCATTATGTGTGTCTATGTATGCATGTGTATGTACTGTGTATGCATCATTACGTGTGTATGTGTCTATGTGTGTATGTGTGTGTATATGTGTGTGTGTGTCTATGTGTATGTGTGTGTGTCTATGAGTGTGTATGTGTTTATGTGTATGTATGTATCTATGTGTGTGTATGTGTCTATGTGTGTATGTGTATGCATGTATGTATTCATATGTGTGTGTATGCATATGTATGTGTGTGTATGCATCATTATGTGTGTCTATGTATGCATGTGTATGTGTGTATGCATCATTATGTGTGTATGTTTCTATGTGTGTGTGTATATGTGTGTGTGTCTATGTGTATGTGTGTGTATCTATGAGTGTGTATGTATGTATCTATGAGTGTGTGTATGTATCTATGAGTGTGTATGTATGTGTCTATGTGTGTATAAGTATGCATGTATGTATGCATATGTGTGTGTATGCATATGTATGTGTGTGTATGTGTGTGTGTATGCATTATGTACATGTATGTAAGCATGTGCATTATGTATGCATATAAGTATGTATGTATGCATATGCATATGCATTATGTATGCATATGCATATGCATTATGTATGCATATGCATATGCATTATGTATGCATATGCATATGCATTATGTATGCATATGCATATGCATTATGTATGCATATGTGTGAATGTGTGTGTATGCATTATGTATGTATATGTAAGCATGTGCATTATGTATGCATGTAAGTATGTATGTATGCATATGCATATGCAATATGTATGCATGTATGTGTATGTGTGTGTATGTCTCTCTATTGTGTGTGTATGCATATATGTGTGTGAATGTGTGTGTACATGTGTCTGTATGTGTGTATGCATGTGTATGTGTGTGTATGCATCATTATGTGTGTATGTGTGTGTATATGTGTGTGTATGTGTGTGTGTGTCTATGTGTATGTGTGTGTATCTATGAGTATGTATGTGTTTATGTGTGTGTATGTGTCTATGTGTGTATGTGTCTGTGTGTGTGTATGTATCTATGCATGTGCATTATGTATGTATGTAAGTATGTATGTACATTGTATGCATATGCATATGCATTATGTATGCATATGTATGCATGTATGTGTTTATGTGTGTATGTCTCTCTATGTGTGTGTGTGTGTATGCATATATGTGTGTGTATGTGTGTATGTGTGTGTATATGTGTGTGTATGTGTGTATGCATGTGCATGTGTGTGTATGCATGTGTATGTGTGCATGTGTGTGTGTATATGTGTGTGTATGTGTGTGTGTCTATGTGTATGTGTGTGTATCTATGAGTGTGTATGTGTGTATGTGTGTATGTGTGTATGTGTGTGTATGTGTTTATGTGTGTATGTGTATGCATGTATGTATGCATATGCATGTGTATGCATGTGTATGTGTGTGTATGCATCATTATGTGTGTATGTGTCTATGTGTGTATGTGTGTATGTGTCTATGTGTGTATGTGTTTGTGTATATGTGTGTGTATGTGTGTGTGTCTATGTGTATGTGTCGCTACGTGTCTATGAGTGTGTATGTGTTTATGTGTGTGTATGTGTCTATGTGTGTGTATGTGCATATGCATTATGTATGCATATGTATGCATGTATGTGTATGTGTGTGTATGTCTCTCTATGTGTGTGTGTGTATGCATATATGTGTGTGTATGTGCGTATGTGTGTGTGTATATGTGTGTCTATGTGTGTATGCATGTGTATGTGTGTGAATGCATCATTATGTGTGTATGTGTCTATGTGTGTATGTGTGTGTATATGTGTGTGTATGTGTGTGCGCGTCTGTGTGTATGTGTGTGTGTCTATGAGTGTGTATGTTTGGATGTGTGTGTGTATGAATGTGTGTCTATGAGTGTGTATGTTTGGATGTGTAAGTGTATATGTGTGTCTATGTGTGTATGCATGTGTATGTGTGTGAATGCATCATTATGTGTGTCTATGAGTGTGTATGTATATGTGTATATGTGTGTGTATATGTGTGTCTATGTGTGTGTGTATATGTGTGTCTATGTGTGTATGCATGTGTATGTGTGTGAATGCATCATTATGTGTGTATGTGTCTATGTGTGTATGTGTGTGTATATGTGTGTGTATGTGTGTGCGTGTCTATGTGTATGTGTGTGTGTCTATGAGTGTGTATGTGTTTATGTGTGTGTATGTTCTATGTGTGTGTATGTGTCTATGTGTGTATGTGTCTATGTGTGTATGTGTCTATGTGTGTATGTATGCATATGTGTGTATGTATGCATATGTGTGTATGTGTGTGTATGCATTATGTATGCATATGTGTGTGTATGCATTATGTATGTGTATGTATGCATATGCATTATGTATGTGTATATATGCATGTGAATTATGCAGGCATATGTGTGTGTATGCATGTAAGTATGTATGTATGTACGCATATGCATATGCATTATGTATGCATATGTGTGTGTATGCATGTAAGTATGTATGGATGTACGCATATGCATATGCATTATGTATGCATGTATGTGTATGTGAGTGCATGTCTCTCTCTATGTGTGTGTATGTGTGTATGTGTGTATGTGTGTATGTGTGTGTGTATGTGTGTGTGTGTATGTGTGTGTGTGCATGTGTCTGTGTATGTGTGTGTATATGTGTGTGCATGTGTATGCATTATGTGTGCATGTGTGTATGCAACCTTATTTTTGTATGTGTGTATATGTGTGTGTATTTGTGTGTGTCTATGTGTATGTGTGTGTGTCTATGTGTGTATATGTGTGTGTGTACATATGTATGTGTGTGTAAGTGTGTGTGTGTGTGCGCATACTTGCTTGCTATTAGTTTGTGCGGCCCTCTCTCTCTCTCTCGCGCGCTCGCTCTCTCTCTCTCTCTCACTCTCTCTCTCAGTCTCTTCTTGCTCGCGTCCAAGTCCTGGCACATTTCAATTTTTTTTTTTTTACATTCCAGAGCGTCGCATATGCGACGCTATGCAGTTTGCCAATGTCGCTCAAACCGTCGCTAGGCAGCGACGAAATTAGCGACGCTCTTTAATTAGCGTCGCATAAGCGATGCTAGCATCGCTTATGCGACGAAGGTCGGGGAAAAAAATTTTGAAATTTTTACCGTCGCGATGGTTCCCATCTTTTTTCCAATTCGGGGCGTCGCTACGCCCCCCTTTTTCTTGTAGTGAAGGAACTCGAGGAGAACGACATCAGTGTGCTCATCTCCTTTGTTATGATATGATGGGTGATGAAGCAAGTAAATCTTGGATTTTGACAAATTTAGGACGTTCCTTCTTATTGAGGGCTTGAGAAGAGTACAAAAGCAGAGAACTTTTCATGAACAACGATCATAGGGGCTTCTGACAATGAAGAAGGTCGAACACTCTGCAACCATCCAAATATCTTGAATGGAGGAGGCTTGGATCCCCCAAACAAGAGAGCATATCGCGAATAATTTTCCATGAAGTGTTTAGAAAACACTTTTACTGATTGCAAGTGGTTAGAACCACTTATAAACACATTATTTTATGTAATAAAAAACTAAAAAATGCAAAACTAACAAACTAATGATGCAACGTGATGACAAATATCTGTGAAGATGAACAAGACACATAATTGAAGGACTACAATCATGTATATTGAAGACCGAAAGTAATGCTTAAAACCACTTTATTGAAGAGATGATATAGGGAAGGGAGGGAGGGAAGAGAAAAATGCCTACCTCCATGCAAAAGACAAAAGAGAAGAAAGATCATAAATATGCTTCGATATCATGTTGGAATGACGAAGGACTACTCCTAATCTACTTACATACACACATCTAATAGGTATGGAAGAAGGAACAAAAGATTAAAAAAACAGCATGAATTAAATATAATGGATATGACTTACATAAGATGTTCTATGAGCATGAGAATCCATGAGTAGAGGAGCACACTTTTGGCAATTGGTTAGAGTGAGTGAGCATTTGGGAGTGAAGTGAGGCCCCCCTTATATAGACTTGTGGGAAAATCTCCTTGCATGTGGGATAAAAGGAACTTGCATGAGAACATCACCCTCCACTTTTTATTACCTTATCCAACTCTCTCCTCATCCAATGTTTCCTTTATCCTATCTCCATATCCCTTTTACACTTCTACTACTCATCCTTCATCCTTTATGGGATAAGATTCTCAATGGGCATTAGATGACCTAAGCTTCCCCTTTAGGAAAGGATCTTGCCATCTTCTCTTGGATCCTTCACTCTTGCTTGTCTCATATTTATTTTTCTGACATAATGAGAATTCGTTTACTAATGAGAAAGAAAAAGGAGATGCAAATGAAAAAGCAACATTAGAATCACAACTTATGATTCGATTTTGTCTTGCTCAATTTATGTTTTATAAAAGTAGTCTCTCTGGCCTCAAAGATGTATTCTAAGCTTTCTATGACGATTTTCATGTAATTTGTTTCTTTTTTTCAAGGGGTTCGTTTCAATCTCCAACGGGCTTGAAAAAACTGCCTTGGAAGGTTGCACACCCCATATTAGAATTTGGGAACTGCTTCCAAGAGCACACATGCAGTTGCCCCAAGAGACCTTGAACTGACCACGAATGGTCTAAGGCTGATTTCAGACAGCGGCTTCGAAAGTAAGAGGAGGTGAAAACATGTTGTTCGAGGCGGAATAACAAAAAACTTGAAGGGCTCCGAAACTAAGAGTGAAAACATGTGGTTCGAGGCGGAATAAGAAAAAACTTGAAGCCTCCTCAGAATGACCCTTCACAGATAGTGCCGAACGGGACTCGGGAGTGAGAAAATTAAAGCACAAATCTTGTGTGGCAGAAGCGATTGCCGTACGTGAATGAGAACATCACATGTCAATTATTATTTGAGTAGGTGTTCTCTAGGTTTATATGTTTTCAATAGGTCCTATCACGTTCACGCTTTATACACTTCATGAATTTCCATTGCGCTAGAATGTGCAGTCTATGTCAAATGCGAAAGAAGGAAAACTCGTCCACGTACTGACAACCGCTGGTTTGCAAGCGCGATCCTCTCTCTCTCTCTCTCTCTCTCTCTCTCATGGTGCTTCTTGTGGTTGGCCCGGTTGGATGTCGCCGATTGCTAACAACAGCATGCGTGTGTTTGGACCGAAGGTTCGATCAAGCCTATTGCTCATTGTCGCTATCTTTCTTTCTCTCGTTCACGCGCTCACTGCCTTCTGCTTTCGCTCTCTGTACTGCATATGCCGCCGCTGCTCGTGCGTTTTCTTTTTTGATCTGTGTAGATGTTCGACCCCAACCTCGCCAGGAAGGCAAGCTCTCTCTCTCTCTCTCTCTCATTCTCTTTCCTTCGCTCTATTTCTCCCTCCCTCTCTCTTTCTTTCTCTTTATCAGCTTCGTTCATCTATATGCATATAAAATTATCTTTATTCATGTCTGGCAATCGGTTGCCGCAACATAAGCTATTGAGTTGTTTATGAGATTGACTCTGAACTGCGATCCTACAGTTTGATCTACTCTATGATCCATTAGATTCTAGGATGCTCTTATAATCAAGAAGACCAAAAGAGCAGTTCAAGTTCTGAGGCAGATTGCAAACAGGAAGATAATAATAATCGTGAATCAAATCATGAAATTACATCCAAAAGTCATCAAAATCCTGATATAGAGAATGAAGCTGAAGACATGCAGCAGAGAGATACTCAAGAGTATGAATTTTTTAACCACATGCAGGTAGTTTCCATGGTCATTGCGGCAGCTGTTCAATATTGTTTGAAATTTTTTTTACTCATGACAAGGAATTTGCTTAATAGGGAAAACTTAGTATTGCGTTCCTGCAACAGGTTGATTTCCACACGTATCATCAGAAAAAAAACGAGAAAATTGACTTTTTAGATTTTAGATCTTACCTTCTGATTGTAACCAAACATTATATCTATGTCTTGTTTACCAAATTGCAAGTTATCGTTTTCATATGCTCAGGAAGTTCTGGCACAGCTATCTTTCGAGAGAAAGCAGAAGGATGCTTGTCTCTCCAAGATAAAGGTATACTGCATGTTTTACGTACTTTTTTAATTAGAGAATAAAACTTTTCATAAATTGGAAGCATCAAGGCTACGATATACAGTTCAAATATACTAGGACACGGTATAATTTCTAGAGAAAAAGGGAGCAGTGCAATACATTTTAAGCTGACACAGTAAATTCGTTCCTTGAAATTCATCTATCTACGAGGAGTTAAGCTATTATCCGAAAAGGAACATTGACACCGGAAAATGCATCTATTGGAACGTGATGAAACTGGACATTTTACTAATGTTTTCATTTATCAAAATTGATAGATATGTCACTATTGATGCAATTCTGCCTTCTACAGGAGATAGAGATTAGCCTCCAAGATTTTAATCACGATTTTTCTAACAAGATCAAAGAATTAAGGTGATTAGAATCTTTCTTCAAATTTCGCTTCATAGACGAGCAGTGCTGATACACAATTATAAACGGATGATTACAAAACTATAATTGTAATTCTTGAAGAAAGCATAGATATTTAGATTTAGCTATATTGAACTCGGCCTATTCTGTGCCTTGCAGACAAAATACGGCTTTGAACAACGGCAACAAATCGTGACGATTTTGTTATAGGAGATTTTCCCTACGTATTTAAACAGGAAATAGAGTATTTTGGAAATGGATGTAACAAAATCTTACATTCACTGCTAATGTGATTGTCTTAAAAATAAACTAATCTACAGAGTTGAAACCATTTTTAATTAATTCTTAGGTCTCTGTATAACAACGATAGGCTGTTATTCAATGGATCCAGGGTTGTTATTTATTTTTTCCTTTTCGTTAGCCCATCACGTTAAAATGTCTTTGATATAGGCGTGTAGTTCCAATACAGTATGGTTGTTGGAGCGTCTTGATTTTCGCATAACAAACATTAATACATACTTTTTCGTACTTTTTTCACAGGAAACGTATTTTCAACGCGTTGATTCCGTATCATGAAGGTCGTGAAATTTTTCATTTTCGTTTTAATTATTATTATTATTTTTTAAGATTAGTTCAGCCGAAGCTTAGTCTCCTTTTAATTGAAATAAACAATTGTATAACTGAACGTACATAGTACGCATGGGACATCCCGTATTCACAAAGCGAGGGTTAAAACTGGTCGAAGACGAGAGGTCTTCTGCCCGAAGGCGAGATGAAGACCTGAAGACGGTAAGAAATCTATGTTTAAACTGGCTTAAGGTCATACATATCAACCACGGGTAGCAAGGGTTGAACCCCCACTCTTTCCTCGGGAGGTAAGGGCCCAAACCAATTCAACTAACGTACGTTGAAAGGTAATCATTTGAAGATATTAAAGATTTCCTTAGCATTTTCTGGTCGCCAAAACCAACTATTCAAACTAGCGTATAAGATTTCCGTAGCATTTTCTGGTCGCCAAAACCAACTATTCAAACCAGCGTATATCTGTTTTGTCGGCTCCAAAACCTCTAGAATGTATAAACATTGGGTTAGTATTTAGTAATTATAAGATATGTAGAAGAGTATTGAGCACTGCTGTGTTAAAGTAATTTGAATATCATGTTCTTCGGACGTTTAGTCTTAGACGTAGTCTTCCATTAGGCATGAGATTCGGAAGAACAATTCACAGCCTATGGGTATTGAGCCTTAGACCTTTAGTCTCGGGTTCCATGTGCTTATCACTACACCAATACCCACATTTGGTTGATTTCGTTGAACGAGGATGTTTTTGAGAGCATATATTGCAGAATCTCAAAAAGATGAAGCTTCTTCTCCAAGTTGGAATGTTTTGGAGTCCAGGAATACAAAACTACTCAGGGAGTTTTTCGCTCTCGATTAAACATAATGTATACTCTGGAACTTTAATTGCAATTAAGGAATCATCATGCTCTTGGTTCCGATGGGAGCCACCATTTGAGGTTGAGATTGTTATGAATGGAAGCCTCTCCTTCATAACTTTGAGTGTACATTTTGCCTCGAATTTCCCTTCGAAAATAATTATTCCTTCATAGTCTCATTTTCCTTCATAAATGCAATCCAAAAACATGACAACTTTATACAATGAGATTACTTATAGCAATAATCTACCTTCAATATTAACATGGTAATTTTTCAAGCATAGTTGTTCCTATACATAAAAATATAAGAAATAAAAAACGTATTATCATTATGAGCTGTAGATATTTCAAAATATGCAAATTAATGATTGCAATAAGTAGCATATACAAGTATTGGCAAGAACGCATGTGAATTTCAAGTAGCCTTATGGTGCAAGCTTGATTGAAAAATATTAATTGATCCTCTTAAACCTAAGTTAATGGAAATGTATAAGCTTACTCAACATATGCGAGATCATTCTATTCCACTCAAGGATCACATTTGAGGAACCATTTCATAGTAACATAATACATGTGTATTCACATGCACAAATAGACAAACACTTGCACACATACATGCATATATACATACATACATACATACATACATACATACATACATACACACATACATACATACATACATACATACATACATACATACATACATACATACATACATACATACACACATACATACATACATATAAAAAATATTAACTTGTTTCCAATGAGTCCTTGGGACCTATCATGATCCATATAGATAATCATTATAATCAAGATATTTGACTCTGCTTTAATATAGAGGATTGGAGCTACATTTGCATTTTCAAAGCCAAAAGATAATAAGTACAAATATATATTCCATACCAAGATCTTGGTGCTTACTTCAAACCATAAAAATCTTTGATAAGTTTGCATACTAAGTGTTCTTTACATGTCTCTTCAAAACCTTCTTGCTACTGAATGTAAACATCTTCATATAGAACACCATTGAGAAAGGTTGTCTTGATATTTAACTTGTATACTTTCCAACTGAAAAATGATCAAGTGAAAGTAGTATTCTGACTATGATCATTCTAGATGTAGGTGCAAATGTTTCATCATAGTCAATTCCTTTCTTTTGTACATAACCTTTGACTACAAGTCTGGCTTTATACCTGTCAATGGTACAATTTGCTTTTCTTTTGATCTTGAAGATCCACTTGACACCCATTTCCTTCTTACCTTTTGGTAACTCATATAGCCTCAATGTTTGATTCTTATATATGTAATCAATTTTCTCTTGCATTGCTTTCTTCCAAGCAGGACTATGTAATGCATTTTTGATGCTAGCAAGTTCTTCTTCTATTGAAGTTAGTGCAAGAATATTTTTTATCTCAAAATGTTGTGCAAAATTTACTTGATTTGTTTGAGCTTTTTTTGACTTCTAGTTCTTCCTTTAAATGGCTTAATCCCACTATCTTGTAGGGTTTTTACTTCCCATTTTGGAAATTTTTGAAAAATATATAACTATTGTGGTTCATCTACAACTCTTTCTTCAAGTTCTCTAGAAGTTTCTCCAACTTCATAAGTTGGTACATAGAGAAGTAATGAAGAAATAGGGCAAGATGGAGTTGTAGATGGTGGTGGCATAGGTTGAATAACTTTATCTTTATATTTATCAAGTTTGACCTTTGGGGTTTGAGAAGGTTATTCATCCACCTATATGTCTGAATATAAGCATCCAAATCTATTTTGAAAAATGCATAATCATTGTTACTAGTGGCATCGACGGTGGCCGTAAGCACCGATATCAAGGAAGCATGTAGAAAAAGATGGATGAAAACTACAGAGGGACTAGACCTTAAATTTTCAAAAAGATTGCTTCATTATAATTGATCAAATCTTCAATAATGATTACAATCAATACTCATGTAACATATGTAATATAGAAAACCCAATTTCATCACAAGCTGCTCCATTTTGTGTAAGCCAAGGAGTCCTCAAGCTTGAGGAGCTTAGATAGATTTCTCATGGGCCAAGTTTCATAATTTTTGGACTTCATTTGAGCCTCCAAATAAGTGTTAGAACCTATTTTTTAACTAGGCTAGACACTAGATTTGAAACCGATCAAAATTAGTCCAAAAACTATAAAAACAGCTAGAGAACTCATTTTTTAGGTTATATTGTTTGTGAATGAGAGGAAAGAGCTTTGGAAGAGTTATTTGACTAATGCAAGTGTATTTTTCTCCTTCCATTGTGTCTCCTCTTACCTCTACCTTGTGTGTGTGTATGTGTGTGTGCACTAGTGTGCTTCTCACCTTCACCTTCGTGCACATCACTCGTTCATGATCTTCATATCTTCTTATCTCTTTTGCAGATTGATAATTAAGGAGGTGGAGCTTCTTGACGCAGTACTTGCCATTACCTAGAACAACACAAAATTTGGTGCAGTTGCTGGAGACAAGATCTAGGACGAATGTGTGATGGTAAGAGTGTTTGGAGATTAGCATTGGAAGGTAATTATTTTGTGTTGTTTTCATCTTCTTCTACTTCCCCTACATCTTCTCCCTACATCGTGAATTTTCATCAAAAATCACCTGTTGGGGGATTCTTGTGCAGAAAGGGGCTTGAGTGTTTGTAGGAGAAGGAAGAAGGAGAAGAAGTGAAATATAGATACTGCGAGCTTTTGTATATAGATTATAAAGAAAAAAATAAATGATGATGTATAGCACAAAGCCAGATGCTCTCTGTGCAGAATGTGTAATCCCAAAGAGTATACAAACACACAAGGCTATAAGATACCCAAAGCTCTTTGTGTTGCCGACCTTCTCTGCACCAGACCTCCACCTTCTCCAAGAGGTTGCACTTGTGCACACCTTGTACTTAAGCTTCCAATAGGGTAGGAGGGATGGACACCTTCTGTCAATGCACACACTACTTCAATGGGACATTGTTCTACCTTGATTCCTTTGCTTAATACTCATGTGCACACACATTATTGTGTCATACTACTTGCACACTTTGTCTCACACTTGATTCTCTGCGTCACACACTGACTGAGTGTCTCTTGCTCTTCTGCTTCGTGTACACTATGCTCACCTTGCTTAGTCTCTCCAAGAATAATGCATGCCTTGAGTTGAGTGTTAATTCACTTACGTGCCTCTCCTAAATGATAGAGTATCTTGGTGCTCACTTTGATGTCTCAGCTACCAAGTCCACCAGGAGCAGCAAAGGACAATCACCAGGGAAGAACCAAAATTGGAAGTGGGAGAATAGATGGTAGAAAGGAAAGTGGAGGGAGGGTTGAAGGGTTAATAGGGATAGGGTAAGGAGGCGTAAGGTTGGGGCTGGGTGGAGGTATAAAGGGAGGGTTATGGAGGATTAAAAAGGGCTCTAGATGGGACCAAAATGCTAAAACATGAGAGCTCAAGAGGGTTCACATGGAATAATGGGAAAATCTAGGAAGATAAGGTTATAATAGACCATGTGTATGCAAAATAAAGAATACATGATAAATATGCGTAAAACATGTGGGTTTCGACCAAAAGTAGGAGAAAAGTTGGGATTTTGGAAAAAATAATGCAAAAAATGAGTCTAGAGGGGCTAAAAGACATGAAAATGATCCCAAATTTGAAAAAAATTACCATTCAAGGCACAATTTAGAGCCAAAATCATTTTTTCCATAAAAATAATACAAAAGATATTTTTGCCACACCATAGGATAAAATTATCTTATGGTGGGCAGGGAGAAGAGAGAGATTAGAGAGAGGAGGGAGGGCTAAAGAGAGATCAGAAAGAGAGAGTAGAGAGAGGTAGAGAGAGAAAATTGAGAGAGTAGAGAGAGGTAGAGAGAAAAAAATAGAGAAAGAGTAGAGGGAGGTAGAGAGAGAAAATAGAGAGAGATAGGGAGAGGTTAAAAAAAAATGAATAATGTAGCCGAGGGATTGCTTTTTTTTTGTTTTGTTTTTTGAAAATATACAAAAAATAGATAAAAAAAAAAAAAAAAAACTCTAAATGTCTAGATCAATTTTCTCAATCAAAACCACAGAGAGCTTCCTTTTTTACTTCTATTTTAGCAATAAAAATGACTTTGAAAAAGGATAAAAATAATGCAAAAAATGAGTCTAGAGGGGCTAAAAGACATGAAAATGATCCCAAATTTGAAAAAAATTACCATTCGAGGCACAATTTAGAGCCAAAATCATTTTTTCCATAAAAATAATACAAAAGATATTTTTGCCACACCATAGGATAAAATTATTTTATGGTGGGCAGGGAGAAGAGAGAGATTAGAGAGAGGAGGGAGGGCTAAAGAGAGGATAAAGAGAGATCAGAGAGAGAGTAGAGAGAGGTAGAGAGAGAAAATCGAGAGAGTAGAGAGAGGTAGAGAGAAAAAAATAGAGAAAGAGTAGAGGGAGGTAGAGAGAGAAAATAGAGAGAGATAGGGAGAGGTTAAAAAAAAAATGAATAATGTAGTCGAGGGATTGCTTTTTTTTTGTTTTGTTTTTTGAAAATATATAAAAAATAGATAAAATAATTAAAAAAAAAAATCTCTAAATGTCTAGATCAATTTTCTCAATCAAAACCACAGAGAGCTTCCTTTTTTACTTCTATTTTATCAATAAAAATGAATTTGAAAAAGGATAAAAATTCTAAGAAAATTCCAAAAAAATTCCTAAAAATAATAGAAAAAGTCTAAGAAAATTCCAAAAAATTTCCTAAAAATTATAGAAAAAGTCCAACAAGATGCACAAGAGATGGGCTATGAAATAGCTTCTAAATAGCTCAAAAACTAAATGAAAAAACCTATAACTTGATGAAAACTAATAGACTAGAGCAAAAAAATGGTACGAAAAGACTACGTACAACCTGGACATATTTTCTAAGTTCCAGGTGATCCAGAAAGCTTTACTTTGGCTGATGATAGGCCTTGAGCCTTGATATATTGACCACTCTCCTTTCAAGGTCTCTAAGTCCACTGCACCCCATTTCAACATTGTTTCGATTCTGTAAGTTCCTTCCCAATGTGGAAGCCACTTTCCTCGTACTTGTGTTTGGAGTTGAGGTTTATGGAGAAGAACTAACATGCATGTTTGTAAGTTATTGGTCCATAGTTTTCGATCATGAACCTCCATCCTCTTCATTTGAGTCTCTAGCAATTGTTCTGCAGCATATAGACAGATCTCTTCCACTTTGTGCACTGCGTCCAGTCTCTTAGAGACACCACAATCTTTCTTTCCCTTGCACAAATGCAACTTCTGGTGAATCATGTAGAAATTCAAAGAGTTCAATGGGCAATACCCCATAAACCAATTGGAATGGAGAGTATCTTGTTGCTTCTTTGTAAGCCAACCTGTAAGCCCAAAGAGAACATTGATAAGCTGTGCCCCAAGAAGTGGGTTGTAACATACATTCCTTTCTTAACATGGCAATCAATACCTTATTAATGGATTTTGCCTGTCCATTAGCTCTTGGATAATAGGCACAAGAGGTCCTATGTAAAACCTTGTACCTGTTAAAAATATCATACAGAACCTTGTTCACAAAAGGAGTACCTTGGTCTGTGTAAATTCAAGAGGACACCCAACTCTACAAATGATGTTACTGTAAAGAGGATTTGCGACTATTTGTGTTGTGCAATCAAGAGAGGCAATAGCTTCAGCCCACTTTGTTTTATAGTTGATGGCAATCAATAGATACTTTTCTCTTTTTGGGACTGATGTGGGGTAGATGGGCCCTATAGAATCTAGATCCCACTTCTCAAATGGTTGCTAGGAAGTGGAAACAACCAAGGGGTTGTGTTTTAACTTTTGTTACATGGTAGCATGCATTACCATGCACAGGGAAGAGAGGAAGAGGGAGAGTAGAATCGACATCGCCAATGCTACACGAACATCAATAACAACAAGAACAAGAAAAATAACTAACTAAGAACAAGAAACACGTCCCAAGCCATGAAATGGCGATGCAAGAAGAGGGGGTTTTCCATTAACATACTCATGTATTTATACAATAGCTTGGACTTAAAGTCCCTTCTCACTCAATCTTCTCCTCACCCTCCAAATGAACCTTAGCATCATAACTTTCTTCATACAAAATATATTCCAATGTGCCCCTAACAGTGGCATACATGGTGGATTTGAACTACCACTATCCCTTGATAAGTACTAGCCCCTCAACAAGATGAAAATTACATGGAAACCATTTATATGCTGGGAACCTTTATATAACTTGTCATACAGAAAGAAAGGTTGAGGCATATCTTCTCTAATCCTTCTCCATTAGTGCTTAAATTCGTGAGCCTCCACATCTCTTGTGCGGTAGATCTCCGGCACCATCACACTGATTAACTAAAATAAAGTTCCTAAAGATAAGTACTCAATCCAATAGACAATCGCCATGTAAATCTTCATAGTGCTAAAGTGATAGCACCTCTCTCGGAATAGAGTGGTTCAACTCCATGTACATAATCAATGTAGTAGCAACTTTTCAATCCAAATTTATATGTGCACACATAATGATGCTTTACCCTTATGAACAATACTTGCAAACCAAAGTGCATGGTTAGACCATGGTATGGAGTGCAAGTAAGGCTCATAACATGTCCAGAACTATAAGCTATGTGCAATGCAAAGCATAGTGCCTGGAACCAAATCCAAGGTATGCAAATACACGATACATGAATCATAGCCTGGCCCCCTCTAAGCATGAGTTACACGAATGAATCAATCATAGGAAGGATTACAAACAATGATGAAAATCTCATATGCAAAATAAATCATAAAAATGTATGGCTCCTTGGACTTGATTAATTACAAAAGTCACTATAATAATACTACTCAGCTATACGTTATCACTTTTATATGAGCTTCAAGCATTTTGAAGTGCAATTCAATTCTCCACAGGAAGGTAGAAGGATCATTCAGATATCAAAAAGGGAGAATTTACCCAAAGATCTTTCGATCTCATTTCAGAAGAACAATTGTAGCAACCATATTCAGATTTTCCCAAAACGTATGAACCGAATATATAAATCTTTCATATAAGGATGTGAGTGCAATACGATCTGAAAATTGAATTAATCCAAATAACTTGCAAAGGAACCAAAACATTATTATTGATTGTAAAAAGGTATTCCATCACATTGTAATCATGTGAGCGACCATAGCATATGCAAATAGAAAGACACTGGAGCGAAAGGATGAATAGCTGCTATCTAGTTTTGTCGAGTTTTCTGGAGCATCAAGTTTTTCTATGCTGAGAAATGCATTACAAAGGTTACCTTCACCAGTAATAGATTCTCTGATTGAGCTCATCAATGTTTGTAGCGGCAGAGTGTTAACAAGTGCTTAATGGTATCCGATCATTCTCTTCACCCCACTACGGAAAGATTCCTCCTTTTCGATTGTGACATTGGATTTTTTGGCAACAGCAGATACGAAGGACCATAATCTTGTTGCATAGGTAATCAGAGGTGAAGAAGCTTTGTATATGGAGGTTGTAGGAGTTCGTGAAGTCCTATCTGTATTATGTGTAAGAAATAATGTGCAACAAGCGATTGAGAAAACTCTGTGCTACATATCTTGATCTACGCAGTTTGAAAAGATGAGCGTGAAATGAACAGTTTGCCGCCTCTTGATGAAAGTGGAAAGATAAAGAGAATAAGACATGAGAAAGATGCCTTCATCATGCCAACAAAGCTTTGGAGTTCCCATATGTTGGGAAAGATGGATGGACACTCCAAGATTGAGTAGGTACTGCCAAATCCTGCTCTGTAGCAGCCCTTGTAAGCTTCAGAGTTGATAAGTGGACCTCCTTAGCTTTCCAATAGCACCAAAATATGACCTATGTACTTTGGAAATGATGTGTGTAATGGTTGAACCAAAACAGATAACTTTGAAACTCAAAATCTCAAGAAAACCTTCTATTTATGTCTTGACCCCTGCTGGATCTTTTGCTCAGTATGACCAGCACAGTAGGAATTGACAAAATTCCTTTTAGGGATATTTAAGTAGCTTAGCAAGCTAACTATTCCAAGTGGAATGATGTAAAACTATTAGCTATGCTCAGAGAAATCAATTTAGCAAATAAAGCTTTACCCCCGATTTTTTAGGGCTGTAGCAGACAATGACCAGTGATCACCTCAATGAGCTTTTCTCTGAAATGGCTGACTAGAATCTCTTCAAATCTTATCAGTATGTAGACAACTTTGAACTGAATCCAACAAGCTTTAAATCTCTGAAGTTGGTGAAGAAGTGACTGAGATATGCTCTCCACAAGTTGACAGACTTTCAAGTAGTATAACAGAGAACTCAGAATTGAACAATGAAGGTATGTGTATTAATGAACACTTGTATACAAATCCATTGGCATGAATACCATTGCCTAATGGTGTGGATAAGTATGGGCTAGAGTGTAGGCCTCACACACACACACACACACACTCAAAATTGACAGTAATGAGCTCGGGAATGATGAGTCTTACTCGCGACTTTTTCATGATCACTTTTATAGTGAGTGAGTAAACATTTGAATTCAAATTCAAACTTTTGGCTCCCTATGATCAAGCTCCTATATCCTAGGAGATATTCCATCAATCAAAGCTAACCTTTTTCCACGAATTCCTTTTGGTAGGTGTTTACAAAGATTCCAAGTCAAATGTGACTTTTACAAAAGAGTAAAGGGGTAATTAACCAATAGCAATAGTTCCTATGCTTCTCCATGTGTGTATGGATTTTAATGAATTCTTCAAGCCAAATGTGTAGGCTTGTGACTTGCACCAACAGCTCCCCCTCAAGCCAAACATTTTGGCTTGGTCTTTATCTTCAATCTTCATGTATATCCTGTAATCCAATCAATGCTTTGAACCTGCAAAGTTTGGTTCCATCCAAAGCTTTAGTCAACAAATCTACACATTGCATGTTGGTTGATACATAGGTTAGTTGAATGTCCTTGTTTAATAACTTCTCTCTCACATAATGGTAATGGACCTCTATATGTTTGGTCCTAGCATGATAGATAGGATTGGTTGCAAGATGAAGTGAGCTTGTATTGTCTCCAAAGATTATTGGTGACCTAGTATATAAACCTAATTCTATATACAATAGCTTGATCCATATGGCTTCTTGTGTGGCATTAACCAGTCCTCTATACTCTACTTCTGTAGAAGGCAAAGCAACAGTAGGTTGCTTCTTTGAAGAACATGATATTGGCTTATCACCTACAAATGAAATGTATCCTGAAGTGCTCCTCCTATCATCCTTGCATCCTGCCCAATCTGCATCTGAATAGATCTTGATATCAATGTCTGAAGTGTAAGGAAAATACAAACCATGATTTTGTGTACCCTTGAGATACTTCAAGATTCTCTTGGCAGCCTCAATGTGAGGTATTCTAGGCTTGTGCATAAACTCACTTAGCACACTAACTCCATATGCAATATCTATTCTTGTTAAGGTAGCATAGTTCAAGCTACCCACCATGCTTTGATAACCTGTAACATCATCAATTTCCTCACCTTCATGGACACTTAGTTTTAGGTTTACCTCCATTAGAGTACTTGCAACTTTTGCATCCTGCAAGTGAAACTCTTCAACATGTCCTGTATGTATTTTTTTTGAGTAATGTATATTCCAGAGTTAGTATAGACTAAATCAAGCCCAAGAAAATACTTTAGTAGACCAAGATCATTGATCTTGAACTCCATCATTTGGCTCTTGATTTGCCTGATTCCATTCACATCATTACCTGTAAGAATGATGTCATCAACATAAACATAGAGGTATATTACCTCTGAATTACTTCTCTTGATGAATAGAGAAGTATTTGCCTTGCTCATGACAAAACCTTGGTCTTGAAGGTAAGTAGTCAACCTGTGGTTCCATGCCCTAGGTGCCTGCTTCAATCCATATAAGGCTTTATTCAATTTGCACACATATGTTACCTTGTTAGGGTCGTCATATCTAGGAGGTTGTGACATATATACCTCCTCTGAAATCCATCCATTCAAGAAAGCATTTTTGACATCCAATTGGTACATGTTCTAATTTGTTGATGCAGCTATACTCACCAACACTCTGATAGTTGGCATCTTGGCCACAGGAGAGAATGTCTCTTCATAGTCAATGCCTTGGGTTTGTGAAAAACCCTTGGCTACCAATCTGGCTTTGTACCTGTTAATTGACCCATCAGAATTTCTTTTAAGTTTGTAGATCCATCTGGATTCTATTACCTTCATGGATTCCTTCTTTGGTACTAGCTCCCATGTGTCACTTTCCTTGAGTGCTTCAATTTCCTCATCCATAGCTTGTTTCCATTCTATCTTGGTAATGGCTTCTTCATATGATCCTAGTTCTTCAATTGACAAATCTTTTGCAAGGTAAACAAAATGTTTAGTAACAAGAGATGTATCATACCCATATCTGATAGGTTTTTTGCTCTCTCTTTGTGATCTTCTGATTGACTGATTTGAAGATTCAGGTATATCTTCAAGCTTCTTCATTTTGACTTTGCCCTTAGATTTCCATGCCTTGAACTCTTCAAGGTTGATAACATTTTCATCATCTAAAGTTGAGTCTTCATTCTGAGTAGGTTCCTCCTTAGCAAGACTTGGAAACTTCTCTTCCAAATCATAGGGTAGTTTAAATTTCCTGCATTCATTCTCATACCAAGAATCATTTTCATCAAAGACAACATCTCTACTAACCATTAATCCCTTATTGGAAGGGTTGTAAAATATGTACCCTTTTTTATTTAGGTCATATCCGATAAAGATGCACTTTTCAGCGTTTGGGTCCAGCTCACCTCTTATCTGAGAAGGAATGTGTACATATGCTACACATCCAAATATCCTGCAATGGTCTAGTGAGGGTCTCTTCCCATGCCATGCTTCATAGGCTGTCATCCCATCAAGGGACTTAGATGGTAACTTGTTTATGAGGTAAGTAGCAGTGGAAACACTTTTTGCCCATAGGTAGTTAGGTAACTTTTTTTCATTCAACATAGACCTAGTTGTCTCAACAATCAACCTATTTCTTCTCTCAGCTACCCCATTCTGTTTAGGAGTATACCTTGTGGTGATTTCTCTTTTGATGCCTCTATCCTGAAAGAAGTCTTCAAACTCATTGGAGAAGTACTCACCTCCTCCATCTGACCTTAGTCTCTTCAAGTTCTTTCCTGTCTGATTTTCAACTAGTGCAACATATTTTTTAAAACAATTAAATACTTCAACCTTGTGCTTCATGAAGTACAATCCAGTCCACCTCCTATAATCATCAATAAAAGATACATAGTACCTTGATCCTGAGATTGAGGGGTCTTTGCTTGGTCCCCATACATCTGTGTGTACAAGTTCTAGGTAGTCCTCATGCATGTAGCTGTTCCTTGAGAAGGGTAACCTGTGAGACTTCCCAAATTGACAAGCACTGCATTTATATATCATGTGTTGTTTGGAAACATTGGGTATTCCAATAACACATTGATCCCTGCATATCTGCTTCAAGGTTCTTTCTCCTACATGCCCTAATCTTTTGTGCCAAATCTCAAGCTCTGAAAGTGTTTGATCTTTATAACTGTATAGTGCAATATTCTTTGTGTCTTCTAGCTCAAAAGTGAAAAGTCTACCTGATTTTTCTCCTTTAGCCATCCTTTTGAACCCCTGCTTAGGATCCTCCACAAATGCTCCAAATTGGTTGAATCTAACCTGCAAAACTTTCTCCACAATCTGTCCAACACTCATCAGATTTTTGGTAATGGTTGGTACATAGAGCACCCTACTCAACAAGTTCTGATTTCCATCATAAGTCTTAACATTTCCAACTTTAACTACTGAGTGCTTGGTGTCATCACCTATTTGTACTTGATGCTTACCTTGGTTCCTCAAGATCAGAGAGTAGTGTTACATTGCCAGCCACATGATTTGAGGATCCTGAGTCAATGTAGAATAGGTGGTCAACATTTGTACCTAGTTTTGAAGTCATGTTCATGATCAGAAGAGAATCATCTTGCTCTTCTGTATAGTTGTTGTAGTCCTTTCTGGATTTGAAACCTCCTTGGTAGTTGCCATTGTAATTGTTGTTGTAATTGTTGTTTTAGCCTTGGTGATGGTTGAATCTACCTCTTGACTGTGAGTATCCACCTCTTTGGTATCCTCTTCCTCTCTAATTTTTGTAGTTCTTGAAACACTCATCTGTAGTATGATTTGATAAACCACAAATGTTGCATGGTAAGGAGTTATAGGATCTCCCCCTACCTTGCTTACCTCCTCTGCCCCTTCCTCTTGATGATCTACCTCTCCCTACATAGTTAGCTTGGGAGGTAGAGCCTTCATCTTCTCCTTTCTTATTCTTGCCTTTATCTTTAGATTTACCTTTATCAGTGTATAGGGCAGAAGAACTATTACCTTTGGATGTATCTCCATTCTTGTTGAGCTTGGCTTCATGAGTGAATAATTGTCCCATGAGAGTTGTAAGATCAGGAATTTGCATGTCCATGTAAAGATCCATGGCAGTGGTGAAGCTTTCCCATTTGTCATCAACTTTGATCCCATCGATCACTTGCCTTACAATCTGCTCTTCTTCAATCTCTTCTCCTATGCTTGCTAACTGATCTGCTACATCTTTAATCTTGGTCACAAACTCTGAAACAACTTGCTGAGGTTGCTTCCTTAATGTGGTAAATTCAATCCACAACTGATTTTTCCTAGCCCTTGTGTTGGAGGAAAAATAAGATGACAAGGTTTCCCAAGTCTCTTGGGATGTTTTACAGTTCCTAATATGTGGCAAGAGAAAATCAGAGATGGAGTTGAGTAAATAAGACCTTGCTAGTGCATCCTTAGCACACCATGTGTTGAGCTTATCATGTTCTTCCTTTGTTGGCAATCCTCTTGTTTTGAATGAGGGCAATTCCTCATCTCCTGAGATGTATCCATAGAGACTCCTTCCTTGTAGGTATGTCTTCATCCTTAGAGACCATGCCTGATAGTTGTTCGTGTCCAATTTATCAATAAATGAAGGAAAACCATCTCCCATTTTACCTTAGTTTGCTCTGATACCACTGTTGGGAAAGATGGATGGACACTCCAAGAGATTGAGTAGGTACTGCCAAATCCTGCCCTGTACCAACCCTTGTAAGCTTCAGAGTTGATAAGTGGACCTCCTTAGCTTTCCAATAGCACCAAAATATGACCTATGTACTTTGAAAATGATGTGTGTAATGGTTGAACCAAAACAAACAACTTTGAAACTCAAAATCTCAAGAAAACCTTCTATTTATGTCTTGACACCTGCTGGATCTTTTGCTCAGTATGACCAGCGCAGTAGGAATTGACAAAATTCCTTTTAGGGGTATTTAATTAGCTCAGAAAGCTAACTATCCCAAGTGGAGTGATGTAAAAAGATTAACTATGCTCAAAGAAATCAATTTAGCAAATAAAGATTTACTCCCGATTTTTTAGGACTGTAGCAGACAATGACCAGTGATCACCTCGATGAGATTTTCTCTGAAATGGCTGAATAGAATCTCTTCAAATTTTGATAGTATGTAGTCAACTTTCAATAAATCCAACAAGCTTTAAATCTCTGAATTTGGTGAAGAAATGACTGAGATATGCTCTCCACAAGTTGACAAACTTTCAAGTAGTATAACAGAGAACTCAGAATTGAACAATGAAGGTATGTGTATTAATGGACACTTGTATACAAATCCATTGGCATGAATATCAATGCCTAATGGTGTGGATAAGTGTGGGATAGAGTGTAGTCCTCACGCACACTCAGAATTGACAGGAATGAGCTCGGGAATGATGAGTCTTACCCGAGACTTTTTCATGATCACTTTTATTGTGAGTGACTAAACATTTGAATTCAAATTCAAACTTTTGGCTCCCTATGATCAAGCTCCTATATCCTAGGAGATATTCCATCAATAAAAGCTAACCTTTTTCCAGGAATTCCTTTTGGTAGGTGTTTACAAAGATTCCAAGTCAAAAGAGTAAAGGGGTATTTAACCACTAGCAATAGTTCCTATGCTTCTCCATGTGTGTATGGATTTTAATGAATTCTTCAAGCCAAATGTGTAGGCTTGTGACTTGCACCAACCATACACCGTCAGGCTGCAGCACCAAAGTTCACTGGGCAATCCTGCTACATAGTCTGCCTAGAAGAGCACAACGAGCATGGAACCATCACTTAGGAGTAGTCACCATCAGAAAGGATTGCACGCATAGCATTGCGGACATTGGGAACACCAACAAGGAGTGCGGCTGCACATAATGAATTGCTCAAGCTAGTAGAGCCATGGGGGATAAGACATGAAGATGACACCAATGTTACATGGTAGCATGCACTACCATGCACAGGGAAGAGAGGAAGAGGGAGAGTAGAATCGACGTCGCCAATGCTGCATGGAAATCAAGAACAACAAGAACAAGAAAATTAACTAACTAAGAACAAGAAATGGTGACACAAGAAGAGGGGGTTTTCCATTAACATACTCATGTAATTTATATAATATCTTGGACTTAAAGTCCCTTCTCACTCAACCGTCTCCTCACCCTCCAAATGAACCTTAGCATCATAACTTTCTTCATACAAAATATATTCCGATGTGCCTCTAACACTTTGTTGGCTTGGAGCCACACCTCTGACAGACATCACATGCTCTCCTCCATTCATCTGCATCTCTGAATAATATGGGCCACCATAAACCAACATCAAGAATTCTCTGGCTCATAATGTGTCCTGGAAGGTGCCCACCACTTGTTTCTTCATGTGCAGTTGAAAGGATTTGCCTTACTTCCTTTTCTTCCATGCACTTTCTAATCCGGTTGTCCTTGCCATATCTATATAATTTTCCTTCAATGAATGTAAAAGGTTTGCTCTTAATTAGCATGCTCTTCTTTTGCATGGAGTTTGCTTTTCTAGATACAAACCAGTGGTAAGAAAATGCTTGATGTCGTCATACCGACCTTGTGCTCGTACAGAGAACAATTCAGCATCTGGAAAATCATCATTCACTCCAATTTCTTGATCAATTGTGTTAATCGTAGAGAGGTGATCAGCCATAACATTTTCTCTTCCAAGCCTATGGACCACAGAAAAATCAAATTCTTGGAACAAAAGGAGCCACCTCCATACCCTGCAAGTTGCATGTGGCTTGTTTAGTAAATACCTGAGTGGTTGATGATCAGCGATGATAACAAATTTCAAACCTCGCAAGTAATGATAAAACTTTTGGATAGCAAAAACCATTGCTAGGGCCTCCCTTTCTATGGTGCTATAATTCTTTTCCGCCTTTGTCAAAATTCGATTGGCATACTGAATAGGTCTATCAAGCTTGTACTCATCACTATGTTGAGTCAAAATTGTACCCACTACATAGGCACTTGAATCTACATGTACGTGAAAGATTTGCGACCAACCCGGTGTGATAAGAATTGGTGCAACCACCAATTTGGACCTTAATGTCTGATAAGAATTTTCTTCTTCTTCCTTCCACTTGAAGTGTACTTCTTTACCTATAAGTCTATCCAATGGCCTAGTTGTCTCTGCATACATTTTAATAAATCTTATGTGGTACCCAATATGCCCCAAAAAGCTCTCAATTTATTTTGGGGATTTGGGTTTGGGTAACTTTATTATAGATATAAATTTATCCGGGTTAGGAGCCATACCTTTAGCAGATACCACATGGCCTAGGAGGGTTCCCTATGTCACGAGGAAATGACACTTATTTGGGTTCAAATTTAGTTTAGTCTCTCTGCATATTTTACAAACATTCTGCAACTATCTCAAGTGATTATCCAGGCAATCCAAAGGGGTCTCCTTGTAAGTTCCTGAAAAGGAAGAAAAGTCATCCATGAAAATTCTACGGGTTTCCAGTAATAAGGATCCAAAAATGAGGTTGAAAGTCCTATTAAAGGTGGCTGGAGCATTTGTGAGTCCAAATGGCATTTTTACATACACATATGTGCCCCATGGTGTGATAAAACTGTCTTTTCATAATCCTCTAGATGAATGGATATTTGATTATATCCACTAAATCCGTCTGTGAAGCTATATAATGCGTGTCGAACCACTTCCTCAATGACCTGTTGTGCAAAAGGCATGGGGAATCCATCTAGAATGGTTACCTTGTTGAGTGCTCTAAAGTCGACACAAATCCTGATTTTGTTGGTATTCTTCTATGGTACAATAACCATTGGTGAAAGCCATCTTGAGTGTTCCACAGGGATGATGATTCCCACATCCTCCATCTTCTATATCTCTAAATAAATAGCCTCAACATATATTGGATTCAGTCTATAACTCTTGCTTCTTACTGGTTTAGCTAGCCTTCCCATTGTTCTTCCATGGCTTCAATTTCTCTAAATCTATCAAGTCATCTTTAGAGTCACTATCTTCATGATGCTTTGGTTGCTTTGTTGGAAGAGATGGAAAGTCTTCTTCCAAGTCATAGGGTAGCTTCTTTTTCCTATCATCATCAAACCAAGATTTATTTTCATCAAAGACTACATCCCTACTAATTGAAAAACCTATGTTAGAGGAATTACACAATCTTTATCCATTTTGGTTTTGATCATGTCCAATAAAGATACACTTCTCTAGTTTGGGATCTGATTTCCCTCTTATTTGAGAAGGTATGTGAGCATAAGCTAGACATCCAAAGATTTTGCAATGTGCTAGACTTGACCTTCTTCCATTCCAAACCTTGAGGGGAGTCATACCATCTGAAGACTTTGATGGAAGTCTATTTACAAGGTATGTGGCTATTGATACAACCTCTGCCCAAAGATAGTTGGGTAAACCCTTTTCATTGAGCATTAATCTGGCTGCCTCAACTATTGTTTGTCTTTCAACTACTCCATTGAGCTCACATGTGTATCTGGTTGTCACCTCTCTTTTGATGCCTCTTTCTTGTAGGAAAACATCAAATTCAGTTGAGAAGTATTCTCCACCACCATTTGATCTGAGCTTCTTGAGAAATCTACCCTTTTGATTTTCTACAAGAGAAAGAAACTTTTTGAAACAATGGAAGAACTCATATTTATGCTTCATAAAGTAGAGAATTCTCCATCTGCTATGATCATCAATAAAAGATACATAATATCTTGAATAGAAAATAGAAGGTTCTTTGCTTGGACCCCACACAACTATGTGGACAAGATCCAATAATTCTTGATGGATATAACCTTTCTTGTTGAAGGATTGTCTATGAGCTTTGTGAAATTGACAAGCTCCACACTTGTATATCATATGTTGTTTTGTGATGTTGGGCAATCCAAGTACACTTTGATCCCTGCAAATTTGTTTCAAAGTTCCCTCACCAATATGAGCAAGCCTTTTGTGCCATACCTCCAATTCAAAGAGTTTTTGAGATCCGTAGCTAAATAATGCTATGTTCTTGGTGTCCTCCACTTCAAAGATGAAGAGTCTTCCTATCTTTTCTCCCTTGGAAATTCTTCTAAATCCTTGCTTGGGTTCTTCCACATATGCCCCATGCCTTGTAAACCTAACCTACAATCCTTTCTCCACAATTTTTCCAACACTTATCAAATTTTTGGTTATGGTAGGCACATACAAAATCTTGATTAGAAGATTCATGTTTCCATATGATGTCTTGACATTACCTATTTTCTCCACTGAATGTCTTGTATCATCACCTGCCTACACTTCATCTTTATTTTTGGCATCTTCTAGATCAGAAATCAATGCTACATTTCCTGATACATGATTTGAGCACCATGAGTCAATATAGAAAACATGATCATCATGCTTAGCCTACTTCAATTATAGGTTCATGAGGAGTAGTGAGTCTTCTTGACCTTGATCTTGAGTGTAGTTGTTGTAATCCTATCTTCCTCTTTACCCATTTTGATGATTATTATTGTTGAAGTAGTTGTTGTTGTATCTGCCATTGTACCTACCTCTATTTGATCCATAGCCACCTCGATTGAATCCTGTTCCTATGGAATTCCTTGGGTTCTTGTAACATTCCTCAGTGGTATGATTAGGGTAACCATAAATGCTACAATTTTTGAAATGCTTGGGGTCTCCCACTGCCTTGCTTTCCTCCTCTACCTCTTCCTCTAGCTTTTACTCTACCTATGAAGCTGGCTTGGAAAGAGCTACTTTCATCTTCATTCTTCTTAAACTTTGGCTTTTCCTTAGCTTTAGCTTTATGAGAGTATAATGCAGAAGATTGATTACCTCTTGAGGATTCATGATTCTTGCTTATCTTTGCTTCATGTGTGAAAAGTTGGCCCATAAGAATGTTGAGGTCAGGCACATGCATGCCCATGTATAGGTCCATGGCAGTTGTGAAGGATTCCCACTTGTCATCAGCCTTGATTCCATTGATGATTTGCCTTATGATTTGATCTTCTTCATTCACCTCTCCAATGATTCCTATGATCAAAGATCTCCTTCATTTTGATGACAATTAGTCACACTTTTCTTGGGTCCTTTTTTCAAGGTAGTAAACTCCATCCATAGCTGGTTCTTCTTTGCTTTGGTATTTGAAGAGAAGCAAGTGCTTTCCAAGTTTCTATTGAGGTCTTGCATCCTTTCACATGAGGTAAGAGAAAATCAGATATTGAGTTTAAGATGTAGGACTTGGCTAGTGCATCCTTTGAGCACCAAGTTGTAAGCCTTTCTTGCTCTTCATGTCCTTTGTTTCTCATTGTTGGCATGACTTCATCTCCAGATGTGTATCCAAATATATTTCTCCCTTGAAGATAGACCTCCATCCTCAGAGACAACACTAAGTAGTTATTTCTATCCAATTTTTCAATGGTGGAAGGAAATCCATCTCTTATATTGATTTATCTTTGCTCTCATACCAGTGTGAAGAGAGATGGCTGATACACTCCAAAGATGTGCCTTGTGATGCAAAAACCTACTCCAAACCTGCCAAGATAACTTCAGAGATGATAAGTAGACACGTTGTGCTTGCTAAGGATGTATATAAACCATCCTAGTGCTTTGAAGTATCAATCTCAAATTGATTCATCAAGATAGACTAGTTGATACTAAACAGATGAAGTAAAACTTGCTATTTTTGGGATGGACTACACTTTGGAAATTAACTCAGAGCTCACAGCATGCTAAAAATTGAGCAGAGATCTTTTGCACACTTTTAATTAGATAGATAAAAGATCTAAAGCAACAAATTTGATGACCTTTGATGAACCACACTGAGAGAAATCAATTCAATAATATATAGGTATCATCCTGACATTTTAGGAGTTAGCCGCCAATATACCTAGTTAGCTTCAAATGATTGTAGCTCATAGAGTAATAAATAAATATCAATGAAAATTAGTGCAATAAAAATAGACTTATCAAATTACCTATAACAATTCAAAGCTCAAAAAAAGATCAATTATGCACAGAGAACACACTCACTGAAGTTGACTAAAAATGTGAATATGAACCTATAGCAACAAATGAGAAAAACTTCAAAGTATAGCTAGAAAATCAATCTATATTGAACATATTGTAGATAATATGAATGGAAATGAAGGTTGGGAAGGAGGAGCACAATGTGTGCTTCACTTGTAGCTTGGTGCTTGATCAAAATATCCCCAAAATGTAGCTCTAAGTGTTACTCTAATTGGGACTATACATAGGTGTTTACATAGTGACATTTGAATTCAAATCTTGGAGGGATTGTACCTAAGAGTTCCCCTAAAGTTGAGGAATCACCTAGTTAACAATCACTCCTAACTCAGATCATAATTTGTGCCTAAGATGGTCATGCATTTCTTCAACGAATTCTACTTTTCAAGGTAATAACTCTTCAAGAATTATAAGAGCATGTTTCTATGACTCTTTCATTGAGAATGTGCATAAGTAATGTTTACATTTATGAATGATCAAGTACCAGGCTTGGATGAAATACACTAATAATTGTCAGGAAATCCATCTAAGATATGACCAGGTTCCACTAGGGTTAGTAGTTATCCCAATGGAATGGTAATCGGAGCCTTAGCTAAAATATCCCATGTGACACTGGGGTTAAGCAATTTTGGTGTGGCTTTCGATGAGGTTACTCGCTGTACTAGTATTGATTTCAGTGCAGACTGTGCTGGCTGCTCATCTTTTTTTTGGGTCATGGGTATGGGGACCAGGAAAACTCATCGTTCCTCTTTAGCCCACTTGGATGCTTTAACAAATGTCCATTGTTGCTCCATTAAACCTAGCTCAAACACTTCTACAATTGGATGGAGTGTTTTGCTTGATCGGGTCTGCAATGTTGCTGTTTGAGTATCTACTGTCATAATGTAGACCATATTTGCCATCAAATTTTTCCTATTCTTTTTTCATTTATCATATTCATGAGCTTCTTGAAAATCATGATGTATGTGGCCTAGTTCCCGATAGAAATGACATCGTGGTGGAGGTAGAGCTATATTGCTACTCATTTGTCCTTGGTTCCATCGAGGTTGACCAAAATTTCCTGTTTGAGGCATCCTGTAATTGGTGTAAGCTGGGTATGCTGCATTTTGTAGATGGGGTGTTATGTAACTTGTTGCTAGTTGTCCTTGTTCTTGAAGAACCACATTAAGGGCCAACTTGTTTTGTGTTGTTGCATTGTACGGGTAGGTATCTATTGAGTGACTAGCAGTATCGCAGATGGCATAGTAGACTTGATTAAGGGCATAGTTGGTCACCACATGGCCAGGGTTCTTACATTTTGTACAATAAACCTGCTTCAAAGGGTCATCACTTTTACATTTGTTGGAATTCTACCACTACAAATCTTTTGTAGATCTACCAACTTTATTCTCCAGTTGTAACACTATTGCTATTACTACATCTAATGCATACCACTACCACCACGGATGATCATAATCTATCTTAACTGAGAGTTTAAAGTGTTAATGAGCCATTGAGTAATAATGTCATCAAGGAGACTTGCATGGGCTGGTGGTAGCTGTCGTAAATGTGTGTGAAACAGAGTAGCATAATCCTGTATGCTTTGATGCATTTTTTGCCTGTTGTTTTGTAAACAATCAAATATTTCTGCAGAACTCTTCTTCAATTTGAAGCATTGTAGCAAGGCGTTCTTTACATCATCGTATCACCAAAAAAGATTAATATCAAACTCGGTAAGCCAACATGCCACTTCATTAACTAAGGTGGATTGAAACACTATGGCTTTGTATGCTGGATCCTCTGGGTTGCTCAACACTGTGTAATTAATTTCAAAATTTCACACATGCATGTCTGGGTCATCACCGAGAAAGCCACCAAATTTTGCATACATGACTCCCGTAGTGGATTGCCTCCATTGACCTCCTTGTTGTCATTGCTGCTGCTCATTTTGTGTGTTTGCGATGACTTTTGGATTTGGGTTTGCTAGTTGTTCAAATTCACGAGTATATGATGATTCTATGGGTTGATATGTTCCATGGTTATGTGCTGATTCCTTTGGTTGTTTTGGTTCACTAGTAGAAAATAGGTGTTCTAGGAATTTCAAGTTTAATCTTTGGGTTGGTTTCCACTCTTTTGATAGGAAATCGGAGAAGAAGACCTTCCTATTGCTCTACAATGTTAGGGATTCATGTTTAACGAGTTGTTTGAAATGAGTACTTGGTCTAGGGCTGCAATCAGTGGTTTTCTCAAAAGATTCAACAGGCCTATTGATATCGTCACTAACTCCTTCGGTCGTTTCTGCTCGTATCGGAGCACCACTGAATTCGGTACTACCACTGATGTCGAACCACAATTGAAAGGCTCCAGACTGTTACGGAGTTTGGTATCAATACCGAACACCAAACTATCACCGAACTATACTAGACTATGACTAAGTTCTAGTATACTTTGCAACAAACTGGAGTTAAAGCAATGCTATGGTGCTCCTCAACTATTACACAATACACCCTTTCCTTCAAATGTATCACCTTCAATATTACCCAAAGGTGGCGTTCCTAACATACGATTTACTCTCAAACAATGTTTGTCGTTTTGATATTTAGGATAGGTCTCTCGAGAACGTGTAATCGGCATGTAGGAAATGAAATTTTCTCAAGGAATATACTCTAAGCTTCTTGCAAAAAACAAAATTCCACTTTCCACAGATGGTGCTAGTGTTAAGCCTCTTTTCTACTCAAATGTGTCCAACAAGACTACAATAAACAGGGCAACATTAAAGGGTTCTTGGGTGGCAGAACTTTTGCAAACAAAAGCCCTTAGTATTTTCCCTCTGCTTAGCCTAATTGCCAAATCGATTATTGGGTCAAGAAATAACCTACGCACATAAATTCCTTACATAGTACTACACATATGGTTGTCCTTCAATACAATGATTACTTCCACCACAAATAGATTAATCAGATAGTTAATTACTTTTCAGTGAATGACTTAACATAAACAACAAACCAAACAAACCGAACAACAACTATTTAGGAAATATGACACCAGATTGAACCAAATTTCGGTCTCTACTCTATGCATCAAAGATCAACCACACAGACACCTGGTGCTAGCTTTACGGCCTCATGCCGACAGCATATATGTGAGCCTCTCTCTTTCTCCTACATGCATTGATGTCCTTTAATTAAAGCAAATAGTTACAATGGTTCAATCCTTGCCTTTTCAGCGAGACTATTCGGTTTACATTTCAGTGAATAAATTCAAAATAATATGGCGACCCTAACACTGTGTTAAGCCTCTGTTCTACTCGACTGTGTCTGATAGGACTATAGTAAATAGGGCAATGTTAAAGGGTTCTTGGCTGGTGGAACTTCTATAAACAGAAGCCTTGGTATCTTCCCTCTTCTTAGCCTAACTGCTGAATTGATTATTCAGTCAAGAAAACAAACTATGCACATAAATTCCTTACATAGTACTACACAGATGGTTTTCCTTCAATACAACGATTACTTCCACCATAGATAGATTAATCAGACAATTAATTACTTATCACCGAATGACTTAACATAAACAATAGAACCAACACAACCAACAGACTGAAAAAAATAGTTTAGGAAATATGACTCGAGATTGAACCAAATTTTGTTCTTTGCTCTGCGCGTCAAAGATCAGCCACACAGATACCTGATGCTGGCTTTACGGCCTCATGTCGGTAGCATGTCTGCGAGCCTCTCTCTTTCCAATACATGCATTGATGTCCTTTAATTAAAGCAAATATTTACAATGGTTCAGTCCTTGCCTTTTTGAAGAGACTATTCGGTGTACATTTTGTGAATAAATACAAAATTATCTAGCAACCCTAACAAAAAATATGTTGGCAAACTTCTAAGATCAAATTTTTCTACAAATTACCAATAAAATAGAGACTACTGAAAGAAAAATAATCACCAAAACTCTCTAGGTAAGATCAATTTAAAAAAATTATGAACCATGAAAGTATACTTTGTATTGCATAGTTTAGAAAAAAAATAAAAAATGATGGAGTATAGCTCAGAAACAAGTAGTTTGAAATTGGGGTATCAAACCCTTGTCAAAAACTACTACAACAAGATGTGCAAAAATGTCCTAGTTGAAGATTGAATTAAAATAGATGTAGAACCTCAAAATCGATTATGAATTCTGGTATATAATGAAAGCATTAGAGATATTGGATCACTTTCAAGTTAAATCTCTCCAAAATACCTCATATTGGTTGAGATATGAACCTATGAAGAGAGGTATGTCTTTGGAAACATAGCAGATATGTGATAAAGAAAAGGTTTGAGAAAAAGGCTTATTTGCGTGGTTCTTATTGAGTTTGGTACAAAAATGGGTCTAGCTATATATTACATGTTGTAAGCTTTGTAAATCAGCAATAATCACTCAATTGTGCTGCCTAAACTAAGGGAACCACTGTTTTTATTATGAGGTTATTAACACAAGCGACTAGCTCTTCTAGAAATAGATACTACTACTTTCATCTCAATTTTTAACTACCTTTTCTCTATGTTTAAGCATGTATGCACTACCCACATCTTATTTTTAGTAAATAATAAAATCCAAAAACCTAAAAACAAATTTAGAGCTTTTATTTATGTAATATTGTGCCCCTCAAGCTCTAAATCTAAAGATTTGACTCCAAGTAAAACTTTGATTTGCTTGAGATTCTGAGCATCCATTGCTTTTGTGTGAGGAGATGGTTGGATACACTCCAGAGGTGTGCTAGTGTTGCACAAAACCTGCTCTATACCTGCCAATGTAAATTTAGGGAACCTTAATAGATGCCTTTGGCTTTTCAAATATACATTTATACCCACTATGTGCTTTAGAACATCATTCTCAAAAGTTTTTGTCACCTTGAAGGGGAGTTGTTGGTACATTTGGAAAGCCTAAGTGCTTGGCCAAATACTCGGGACTACACCTTACTCTTACTCTACTCACATGAGAAAGTATATGTGAAATCATGCTTGGTATTTTTCACTTTATCACCTTGGATAATTGTAAAAGCAAAAGGTAAAGGAATCTCGTGGATTTAGGAGAATCCAAGCCCCGGCTTGTTTGGTGAAGGAATCATTTCAAATCACCCCCTAAAGTGTAGGAACACTTTTAGGAGTGAGAAAATTCAAAATTCAAAAGCATGTGATGTGTATAAAAAGAGCAAATTTTAGTCACAGGGATAATAAGCCACTATTGAAAGCTATTGAGCTGCAACATTGAGTAGACCTTGAGCTCAATGTGTGTAAGAGTAGTCATCTACACTTCCCATGTATCATATGTGCATTATCACTTACTAATTGATACATTTCTTTATGATCATTTTCTATCTACTATTCTATATCACTTCTTCATCATTTTAGTGATTTTGCAGAAGTGATTTCTCTGCATGTACTCCATCATTTGATACGATTTAACTTGATGTAGTTAGAGTGAATTCTCTATTATACACCTACAAATTTTCATTAGATTTGATTCAGCCAATCTCGAGATATGTACTGATGAAGTAGACTATGTTTGCACATCACCTTCCTCCTAAAATGTCGAGATGACCCCCCTGAGTTACTAAACTCATTACTCAATGTATAGTGCCTCTAAATTCATGAAATAACTTGTGTTAGTAAGATGCTTGAGTCTTCATTCCTTCATAATTTCTTGCAAAGCAATCATAGATTTGAACTTCAATTTGCTTCTATCAAATGCCTTTGTCATCATATCTACACATTGTTTATGTGTAGATACAAATGAGAGTTGTATCTCCTTACTAATGATCTTTTCTTTGACTTAATGGCACAATAGATACAATTAGCAGCAAGATGCAATGAAATAATGTTATCTCCAAATATGTGTGGGGTTGAAGTATTCAACCCTAAATCAAAGTATAGAGTTTTTATCCACATAGCCTCTTGAGTAGCATTTGCAAGACCTCTGTATTCAGCAGGATAGGATTAGCAGCAAGATGCAATGAACTAATGGCACAATAGATAGGATTAGCAACAAAATATAATGAACTAATGTTATCTCCAAATATGTGTGGAATTGAAGTATTCAACCCTAAATCAGAGTATAGAGTTTTTATCCACGTAGCCTCTTGAGTAGCATTTGCAAGACCTCTGTATTCAGCTTGAGTTGATGAGAGAGCAACTATAAGTTGCTTCTTTGATGACCAAGAAATCAATTTTGTACTTGCAAATGCGAGATAACCTGAGGTGCTTCTTCTATCATCTTTGGAACCTGCCCAATCTGCATCAGAGAATAATTGGATATCTAAGTCAGAGGTATAAGGATAGTATAACCCTTCATCAATTGTACCCTTCAAGTACTTCAAGATTCTTTTAGCTACTTCCATGTGAGTCTTCATTGGAGTGTGCATAAATTGACTTAGCACACTACCTCCATAACATATATTAGCCCTAGTTAGGGTAGCATAGTTCAAGCTACCAAAAAGACTTTGGTGACTAGTCACATCTTCAAATTTTTCACCTTCATGAGCACTTAGCTTATGATTTACCTCCATTGGAGTACCTGCAACCTTTGTGTTTTCCATTTTGAATTTGGAGAGCATCTCTCCAATATACTTCCTCTGATTTAGAAACATTCCTCTCTCTGTATATACTACTTCCAATCCTAGGAAGTAACTGAGTAGGCCAAGATCGTTGATCTTGAATTCTTCCTTCATTTGTGCTTTGATCCTCTTAATTCCATCTGCATCATTACATATAATGATTATATCATACACATATACATAGAGGTATATGAACTCTGAATGGTTCCTCTTTATGAAGAGGGAAGGATTTGCCTTACTTACCATGATCCCTTTATTCTGAAAGTAAGTAACCAACCTATGATTCAAAGCCCTAAGGGCTTGCTTCAAGCCATATAAGGCTTTCTTCAACCTGCACACATATTCTGGATATGATTGATCCTTTAAAGCCACGAGGTGGATCCATGTAAACCTCCTCTAAAATCCAAGCATTAAGAAAAGAATTTTTAACGTCCATTTGATAGATATTCCATTCTTAGAAGATGCTACACTCATGAGTATTCTGATACTAGGCATTTTTGCCATAGGAGAGAAAGTCTCTATACCTTGGGTTTGAGCAAACCCTTTAGCCACAAGCCTTGCTTTATACCTATTTATTGATCCATCTAAGTTCTTCTTTACCTTGTAGATCCATCTAGATCTAATGACTTTCATGGATGGCTTCTTGGGAACCAATTCCCAACTTTGATTCGCTTGCAAAGCTTCAATTTCTTCTTCCATTGCTTCTCTCCATTCTGGTTTCTTCTTGCCATCTTCAAATGTTGAGGGTTCTTCTGAGTTTGCGTCTTGAGAAATATAAATTGAATGTTTGGTGACCAAGGATGTGTCATAACCATAGCTTTCTGGCTTCCTTTTCTCTATGGTTGATCGTCTTATGGTTTGTTGAGATTATTCTGAAATATCTCTCAAATCCTACACTTTTGCTTTGCTTTTGGAACTCCAAGAATTGATCTCTCTTCTTGGAGTCTTTTGATCATCATCAGAGTCACTTGAATCTTCATGCATATGCTCACTCCTCTTGGGTAATGTGGGGAAATCTTCCTCTAGGTCATAGGGACGTTTAATCCTCCTACAATCACCTTCAAACCAAGATTTGTTTTCATAAAAAAACATTTCTAATAACTATGAAACCTTTATTATTTGGGTTATATAATCTATAGCCTTTCTGATTTAGATCATAACCAATGAATATACACTTCTCTGCCTTTGGATCCAACATGCATCTGATTTGTGAAGGTATGTGTGCATATGCTATGCACCCAAAAATCTTGCAATGGTCAAGGCTAGGTCTTGTTCCATTCCATTCTTCATAAGGTGTCATTCCATCTAATGCTTTTGATGGAAGTCTTGGAGTGGTAGTGTCCCTCATGTATCAACAAGAGTTGTCTATCTTCCGAATGTAGCGGGTTCGATTGTCTAGTTCTTTATTTGGTCTTTGCTAGTGTTTGCAAGTTTAAGTTGTTGGTGCAAACAAGCCTTCACACTTGGCTTTGTTTTGTGCCTTGAAGACTCAACATAAAGCTTTGACAATTGGAACCTTGGAAAGCTAAAAGTTTGGACCTTTGAAGGATGTATTCACATGAACCTTGAACCATAGGAACCATTGCCTAATTGATTATTACTTTTTATCCAATGTAAAAGTCAATATGACTTAACTCACTTCTTGTAATCTCACCCACTTTCAAAAGTCGTGAAATTTGGAAGGTATGAATGGAGAGAATATCTCCATATGTTTAGATGAGAGATTTGAGGGAGCCTTCATTTGAATTTGAACTTCAAATTCCTTCAAAACACTTATAAAAGACTATGAAAAAGTCGCGGGTCTAGTTGCTCACTTCCCGAGGCTAATCCAAGCAAATCATTGAGTGTGTGAGAGCTACTCTTTAGCCTACACCTCTGAGTACCATTGTGCATTACACTACATGCCAATGGGAATGTACATTTGATAGATTCAATACATATACTCATAGTCATTATCTCTGTTTTTTCTCTGAGTGACCATCTTCAAGTCTGTCAACTTCAACAGGGCATATCTCAAGATATACTGAACCAAATTGGATGATTCAAAGCTCATTGGAATCAGCTCAAAGTATTCTACAACACTACAAAATTTCAAGTCATTCTATTCAGCCAATTGGGAGAAATCTCAGTCGAAGCAGTCACTGGTATTTTTCTGTGTAGTTCCTAAAAAGTCGGGGGTGTCTCTGATTTTGCTAAAGATCATTCTCAGTGTATAGTTTGTTAATTGGAGTGATTTAACTTGCTAATGGTAGCTTGTTAAGTTAATTTAATACTCCCAGAAGGAATTAATCCAATTGCAAGTGTGCTGGTCACACTGAGCTTAAGACTGAGCAGGTGTCATTACAGGAATAGAAAGTTTTTGAATTTTTGAAGATTCAAAATCATCTGTTTTGATTTGGTCATTACACAATTGATTTGTAAAGCACATATATAGTTTCTTGGTGTCATTTGGAAGCTCAAGGAGTCTCCTAAGCATATCTGAAGTGAAAGGAGGGCAGGTGTGAAGCAGGATTTGCAGCACCAACTTGATCTTCTGATTGTACCCAACCATCACATCCTACAGTGGTATCAGAGCATATAAGGTAATCATGGGTGATGGTTTCCCTTCCTTCATTGACAAATTGGATAGAAATAATTACCAGGCTTGGTCATTAAGAATGAAGACCTATCTACAAGGGAGAAGCTTGTATGGATACATATCAGGAGATGAGGAGTTGCCCTCATTCAAAACCAGAGGCCTAGCTACAAAGGATGAACATGAGAGGCTCAATCAATGGTGTGCTAAAGATGCTCTGGCAAGGTCATATCTTCTAAACTCTATCTCTGATTTCCTTCTACCTCATGTAAGGAACTGTAAGACTTCCCAAGAGACTTGGGAAACCTTGTCAACATATTTTTCATCAAGCACAAGGGCCAGAAAGAATCAGCTATGGATTGAGTTTACAACTCTTAGGAAGCAATCAAAACAATGTGTCTCAGATTTTGTCACCAAAGTCAAAGACATTGCAGACCAACTTGCAAGTATTGGAGAAGAAATTGAGGAAGAGCAAATAGTCAGACAAGTGATCAATGGACTAAAGGCAGATGACAAGTGGGAGAGCTTTACCACAGCAATGGACTTGTACATGGACATCCAAGCACCTGATCTAACAACTCTGATTGGACAACTCTTTACACATGAAGCAAAGATCACAAAGAATGGAGAGCAATCAAAAGGTAACAATCCCTCTGCCCTATATACTGATAAGAAGTCTAAAGACAAGGGTAAAAGCAAGAAGGTTGATGAAGAAGGATCTACCTCCCAAGCAAACTATGCAGGGAGAGGTAGATCATCTAGAGGTAGGGGCAGAGGAGGTAAGTCAGGTAGGGGGAGACCCTACAATCAATCTCCATGCAATATTTGTGGCTTGTCTAACCATACTACAGATGAATGCTACAAAAACTACAAGAACCAAAGAGGAAGAGGTCACCCAAGAGGAGGATACTCTCAAGGCAGAGGCAGATTCAATCAATCTCAAGGCTACCATGGCTACAACAATAATTACAACAATAGCTACAATCACAATGGCAATTATCAAGGTGGATACAGGAACAGGAAGGATTACAACAATTATGCAGAGGATCAAGATGATTCCTTGTTGATTATGAACATGACATCTAAATCAGGTATCAATGATGATCATTTGTTCTATATTGATTCAGGTTGCTCTAACCATGTAGCTGGGAATGTTGCCTTACTCTCTGATTTGGAAGAACCCAAAGGCAAGCACCAAGTGCAGACAGGTGATGACACTAAACATTCAGTGGTTAAAGTAGGCAATGTCAAAACAAGTGATGGTAATCAGAATTTACTAAGCAGAGTGTTGTATGTTCCAACAATCACCAAGAATCTGATGAGTGTAGGTCAGATTGTTGAAAAAGGTCTACAGGTCAGGTTCACTCAACATGGTGCATATGTGGAGGATCCAAGACATGGATTCAGAAGGATAGCCAAGGGAGAGAAGTCAGGTAGATTGTTTACCTTTGAACTTGAAGATACAAAGAATATTGCCTTGTACAACTATAAGGACCAAACCCTATCAGAATTGGAGATGTGGCACAAAAGATTAGGTCACATTGGAGAGAGGACAATAAAGCAAATGAGTAGAGATCAATGTGTGCTTGGGATACCTAATGTATCCAAGCAACACATGATATACAAGTGTGGGGCTTGTCAGTTTGGTAAGTCACACAGATTGCCATATACCAAGAAAGGCTTTATGCATGAAGATTACTTGGAATTGGTGCACACAGATGTTTGGGGACCAAGCAAGGAGCCATCCATATCTGGATCAAGGTACTATGTGTCCTTTATTGATGACTATAGCAGATGGACTGTCTTGTACTTCATGAAACATAAAGATGAAGTATTTAATTGTTTCAAAAAGTATCTTGCATTAGTTGAGAATCAAACAGGTAGACATTTGAAGAGGCTAAGGTCAGATGGTGGTGGAGAATACTTCTCCAATGACTTTGAAGATTTCTTGCAGGAAAGAGGCATCAAGAGGGAGATTACCACAAGGTACTCACCTGAACAAAATGGGGTAGCTGAAAGGAGGAATAGACTCATTGTGGAGACAGCTAGGTCTATGCTTAATGAGAAAAAACTACCAAATTATCTTTGGGCAGAGAGTGTATCTATTGCCACATACTTAATCAACAGGTTGCCATCAAAGACACTTGATGGAATGACACCCTATGAGGCTTGGCATGGTAAGAGACCATCTCTGGATCATTGCAAGATCTTTGGGTGTGTTGCATATGTGCATATTCCCTCACAGGTAAGGGGAAAGCTAGACCCTAAGGCTGAACAGTGTATCTTCATTGGTTATGATTTGAATCAGAAAGGATACAGGTTCTATAACCCCTCAAACAAAGGCTTCAAGGTAAGCAGAGATGTTATATTTGATGAAAATGATTCATGGTATGACAATGAGTGCAGGAAAGTCAGCCTACCTTATGATATGGAAGAAGACTTTCCAAAGCTTATCAGGCAAGAACCAACTCAGAAGGAGGACACAAGCTCAGATGATGAAGACACCATCAATATTGAAGAGTTCAAGGCTTGGAAATCCAAAGGGAAGATGAAGATGAAGCAACTTGAAGACAATCCAGAATCCTCAACTCAAGCTATGAGGAGATCTCAAAGAGAAAAGAAGAAACCAATTAGGTATGGGTATGATACTTCACTTGTAACCAAGCACTCTGTATATCTTGCAAAGGATATCTTGAATGAAGAACCAGGTACATTTGAAGAAGCAATTACTAAACCAGAATGGAAGGAAGCAATGGATGAAGAAATGGAGGCTCTCAAGGAGAGTGATACTTGGGACTTGGTACCCAAGAAGGACTCCATGAAGGTGATAGGATCCAGATGGATCTACAAACTCAAGAGGAACTCAGATGGCACAATAAACAGGTATAAAGCTAGGTTGGTAGCCAAGGGTTTTGCACAAACCCAAGGTATTGATTATGAGGAGACATTTTCTCCTGTGGCCAAGATGCCAACTATCAGAATTATGGTGAGTGTAGCTGCATCCAAGAATTGTAACATGTACCAATTGGATGTGAAGAATGCATTCTTGAATGGATGGATATCTGAAGAGGTCTACATGTCACAACCACCTGGCTATGAGGATCCAAATAAGGTAAATCATGTTTGTAAATTGAAGAAGGCTCTGTATGGATTGAAGCAGGCACCTAGAGCATGGAATTACAGGTTGACAACCTATCTCCTAGATCAAGGATTTGTGATGAGTAAAGCAGATACTTCATTGTTTATAAAGAAGAACAATTCAGAGGTAATATACTTGTGTGTCTATGTTGATGACATCATTATTACAGGAAATGATGTTCAAGGAATTAGACACATCAAAGGTCAAATGATGAAGGAATTCAAGATCAATGATCTTGGATTATTGAAGTACTTCCTAGGACTTGAATTGGTCTACACAAACTCAGGTATATTTATTACTCAGAAGAAGTACATTCAGGACATGGTCAAGAAGTTTAATTTGCAGGAAGCCAAAATCTCAAACACTCCTATGGAGGTCAACCACAAACTCAGTGCACATGAAGGAGAAGAACTCAAGGATATTACAGGTTACCAAAGTTTGGTAGGTAGTCTAAATTATGCTACCTTAACCAGGATTGATATATCATATGGTGTTAGTGTACTTAGTCAATTTATGCATAAACCAAGAGTACCACATTTGGAGGCAGCCAAGAAGATAGTAAAATATCTAAAGGGAACACAAAATCATGGTTTGTATTTTCCATATTCATCAGACATTGATATCAAAGTATACTCAGATGCAGATTGGGCAGGTTGCAAGGATGACAGGAGGAGTACATCTGGTTACATATGCTTTGCAGGTGATAAACCAATTTCTTGGTCATCCAAGAAACAACCCACAGTAGCCCTATCATCTACTGAGGCTGAGTACAGAGGGCTAGCCAATGCCACTCAAGAAGCTATATGGTTGAAGCTACCATATTCAGAGTTGGGCCTATACACAAGGCCACCAATCATATTTGGTGATAACACAAGTTCACTTCATCTAGCAGCTAATCCTGTGTATCATGCTAGGACAAAACACATAGAGGTTCATTACCACTATGTGAGGGAGAAATTACTTAGCAAGGAAATCCAACTATCATATGTGTCTACTAATATACAATGTGCAGATTTGCTTACAAAAGCTTTGGATGGGAGCAAGCTATGCAGGTTTAAATCCATGATTGGATTACAGGATATCATTGAAGATTAAAGATGAAGACTCAAGCAAGTGTTTGGCTTGAGGGGGAGCTGTTGGTGCAAACAAGCCTTCACACTTGGCTTTGTTTTTTGCCTTGAAGACTCAACATAAAGCTTTGACAATTGGAACCTTGGAAAGCTAAAAGTTTGGACCTTTGAAGGATGTATTCACATGAACCTTGAACCATAGGAACCATTGCCTAATTGATTATTACTTTTTATCCAATGTAAAAGTCAATATGACTTAACTAACTTCTTGTAATCTCACCCACTTTCAAAAGTCGTGAAATTTGGAAGGTATGAATGGAGAGAATATCTCCATATGTTTAGATGAGAGATTTGAGGGAGCCTTCATTTGAATTTGAACTTCAAATTCCTTCAAAACACTTATAAAAGACTATGAAAAAGTCGCGGGTCTAGTTGCTCACTTCCCGAGGCTAATCCAAGCAAATCATTGAGTGTGTGAGAGCTACTCTTTAGCCTACACGTCTGAGTACCATTGTGCATTACACTACATGCCAATGGGAATGTACATTTGATAGATTCAATACATATACTCATAGTCATTATCTCTGTTTTTTCTCTGAGTGACCATCTTCAAGTCTGTCAACTTCAACATGGCATATCTCAAGATCTACTGAACCAAATTGGATGATTCAAAGCTCATTGGAATCAGCTCAAAGTATTCTACAACACTACAAAATTTCAAGTCATTCTATTCAGCCAATTGGGAGAAATCTCAGTCGAAGCAGTCACTAGTATTTTTCTGTGTAGTTCCTAAAAAGTCGGGGGTGTCTCTGATTTTGCTAAAGATCATTCTCAGTGTATAGTTTGTTAATTGGAGTGATTTAACTTGCTAATGGTAGCTTGTTAAGTTAATTTAATACTCCCAGAAGGAATTAATCCAATTGCAAGTGTGCTGGTCACACTGAGCTTAAGAGTGAGCAGGTGTCATTACAGGAATAGAAAGTTTTTGAATTTGTGAAGATTCAAAATCATCTGTTTTGATTTGGTCATTACACAATTGATTTGTAAAGCACATATATAGTTTCTTGGTGTCATTTGGAAGCTCAAGGAGTATCCTAAGCATATCTGAAGTGAAAGGAGGGCAGGTGTGAAGCAGGATTTGCAGCACCAACTTGATCTTCTGATTGTACCCAACCATCACATCCTACATAAGTCCCTATGTATGTACTTCTACCTTGAATTCCAACATGATGGTGTAACTTTGAGCTTTTGAAAATTGCTAGTTGCTCAAAAGAGGTTGTCAATGTTGATTTTGAGCAGCCATTAGCTATAAATTAGCTCGTCGATACTGATCTTGTAACCTTGATGTCCTCTGGATCTTTCAAAGATGGATTTCACAGTTTTCATGCCGAGTACTTGTAATCGATAATGGATGATGGGTAAGTGCATTAGTGCATGGGTTGAAGAAAATATGTGCCTTGTGCATGGCCTTGTAATGTGGCCCTATGCATGCATTCTTGGGGAATGCATTGGAAGAAGTATGATGCAAGAAATGTGGTATTGAGTGTAAATGCTCAAGGGTATACTGATGAAGAGGTTTCCTACTCGATCATGGTTATAATGTTGCCGAAGTAGGTGGTTCTTACCATGGTGAAAGGCTCGTCGATATCCATCTCTTTGTATTGTAATCCCATCATGGTTATTGACCATTGGCTTGCCTTTTTGTAGATGGTTGTCCTTGATGATGGTTCACTCATGAGATTATTCGGGCACATGGTCCTACCTCTTCTTTTTCTCTTTCTTTTTTTTCTTTTTTTTTCTTGTTGCTTTTTCTTTTGTTTTTTGGAGCAATGTCACAAAACAAGAAGAAGTTGGTTAGTATCAATAAAATAGTTTACATGTGTCAATTGTGTCTCATGTGCCTGTGATTCTCAACTATGTCTATGCATGGCCTTGTAATGTGGCCCTATACTAATGCATACTTTGGGAATGCATGACCTGAATGGTGCAAAAGATGAGGTTATGCCAAGGGCACATGGTTTTCACTCATCAAGGATTTCGATGTTATTTGGAGACATTGATGCAATTTTTGTTTGGAGGGATCCACTCTAGAACAGTGTTCGACTGTGTACAACTCACTTTTGGCCTTTTCATCTTTTGATGGTTTCTTACATTTTGTATCCTTCGTGGTTGGCTCTTTGATTCTATGGGGACTACTAGTACTTTTGGCTTCCAGACCCATACTTTTGATGATTGTCTTCTTATTATTGCCGAAGAGGTGAGTTGATCTTCTTTTGATATCTATGCTTGGTTCTGACTCTTACTTCTCTCTGACTTCTTTGTTGAAACTTTTGTTATGAGGGAGAGCCTAGGGTTTTGTGCATGTAAGAGTTCCTTGGGTACCCACATGCAATTGCTCTTGTTGAGCTGCAACTAATTCCTTAGGCACCCAAATTTTTACATTATTGTGGTCTGCCTTCATTGATCGCTTCGGTACCTAAATTTGGAGTACTCTTTGAGATAGAGAGCTTCTTTGTTCTGTTACTTGTTGCCTTGGATTTCTTTGCTTCTTCTTCAATAATGAGTTCGACTACAATGGTGTGATTGACTGCTCTCCCTTTCTTACCCAGATCTGCTTCAAGCCCATAATTACTTTCTTCTTGAATTTTGTTTGTCTATTTGATATAGCTAAATGTCTGGTACTGTTTCATTGCCCTCCATGGTTGGACTACTAGGGCTACATTAATCTTTGAAAAAGCAGAGAGATCCACTCACCTTCGAGCCTGTTCTTCCATGATTGACTCCTTCAATGTCATAGAGCTTTGGACACATACAACATCTTCTTCTCCAAGATTAGTTTTAGAAGAACTAAGAGAATGTGCGATACTTCGATTTGTGATCATGCAATTCTCTAATTCTAATGTGATGCATTGTTCATGTACCCAAAGTTGAAGAAGTTGAATCCTTAGGTTTAAGTTGATTGCATGGTCATAGATCCAATCTTAACGCAAGACAAGTGGTTCCATAAGATCCTCATCTTGACACACTAGCATTTTGACTCTCACTGGGACATCTTGAAGGTAGATGGGAATCTCCACCTCACCCAAACAAGGGGTTTCCACACCTCCCCATCCTATGAGATAGGCTTCTATAGAATTGATGTTCAATTGTAGATCTTGACAGTATGAGAGTCTAACAGCACTGGTTGCTGCACTTGAGTCAATCAAGACTCTCACAATCCTTACATTCTTTCCTTGTCTTACCTCTTTGGTCACAAAGGGACGTCGATCAATTATTTGAGAAGCAATCATACACGATGTCTGGAACATGGCCATGTGATATCTTGGGGCATTGGGATTGACATCTAAGCCTTGTCTCCTTAACTTATTTTGCCTAATGTGCTCTCTAGCCTCTGCCTATGCTTCTTCTCTAATCCTTAACTCTTCTTCTTTTTGTTTCTTAGCAGCATTGAGTAGCATTAGCATATCTTCTGTAAGAGGTTCTAGATATAGCTTGACTCGACATCCATTTATATAATTTGGCAAGATGTCACCTTCTAGAGTGGCCAATTGAACTGCACAACTAGTGGAAATTCTATTAATGACCATGGGTCCATATTCTTGTTTTTCCAATTTACGAGCATGTTGCTTTAGTGTATAAATGAATATTAGATCTCTACCTTTCAATCCTTTATCCTTGATGTGTGCATCATAGTATGCATCTTATCTTTTCTTTGCAACGTAGATGCCTAATGTTTCTCATAGCCAAGTCTCACCTAAGCATTCTAAGATCAAATATCTTTGAGGACAACTCGTGTCCATTCCACTTGTGCTCTTGTCCATTCTAAAGTCGGGATCAAGAAGTCTAATGGTAACAAAAAATTCTATCCAAAACCATCTAAAATAGGGTGGCATTGAGTACCGTTTTGTAGGCAACTCGATAAGCCTAAACAACATGATGAAGCTATTTATCCAAATCAGAGTGTTTATTATTTACCAGCTTTGTCAATACATTACATATAATCTTATTTGTGCTGTCTTGTTTGTTAGCTTGTGGATGATAGGGGGCATACTTCTTATGTATCACCAAGAATTCTTGGAGAAGGTTTTCAATGACTTCGTTCAAGAAATGTGTACCTCTATCACTTACTAACTCTATTGGTAGCTCATATCTAGTGAACACGTTCTCGAATAAGAACTTAGCCATAGTTTGAGCATCATTCTTTGTCGTGGCTTTGACTTCTACCCACTTTGTAAGGTAATCTGTGGCTACAATAATGTACTCTGCATGGGAGTTTCTAGTTGGGGGGTTAATCAGACCTACAAAGTCTATACCCCACTTCGAGAATGTGCATCCTCCCATCATTGGCCTCAGAGGCATCTCGTCTTTTCAGATTAGATATTGTGTACATTAGCATGTGTCATATTTCTTCACAGAGGTATGTGCATCCATATGAAGAGTTGGCCACCAAAGTCCTTATAATAGACTGATCTTAATTACTCGATCATGCCCAAAGTGTCCACCTGCAACACTGCTATCTTTAGTTTCTAAGATTTTCAAATAGGATGATTTGCGAATGCACAGTCTTAAGTATCCATCTTTGCCTCTTCAGTATAAATTGTCTCCTACTATGGCCTAGTTCTGAGCCTCTTGCTCCATGCTTTGTTTTCTTGCTATACTAGCCTCACTTGTTACTGCTCTCGATCTCATAAATTCTACCAATGGAGCACTCCATTCTAGATTAACGACATGTGATAAAGGGTAGCATGCTCCACTGGGGGTATCTCCTAGCACACTAGAAAATTCTTAATCCACTCATGTATTTCTTTGTCCATACTAGGCCAATACACTCCTAAACATTTTAGATTTTGCAATGTTCGTTGTTTAGAATAGTGATTGCCTAGCATTCCTTCATGGGCTTGTTGCAACCAACTACTATGTTCATCATCCTCGACACAACAAGCTAGTACACCCTCTGTATCTTGTTTGTACATACTTCTTGCCAATATTTTATAGTTTTGTGATTTTACAATTTCTTCTTTGTTTGTTTTCACATTCTTATTTGCGGGTCCGAAGGGTAGGACAAGTACCAACTTATTTTCCCATTTAGGAACAACTTCTAAATTGAACAAATAAGCATCAGGCAGTTCATTAGATACTCCTTGTGGTGACTCTTCTAAAGTGATGCAAGAAAGGTGATCCACCCTAAGGTGGGTCCTACCTTTCCTAACAACCACTTCAAAGTTGTATTCCATTAGTAATAGGAACCATCTTACTAAGCATCCTGTATTGCAAGTTTTTTGACCAAATGTAATCAAGCTTGATGATCAATGAAAAACTTGAACTTGTTGGCTAATAGATAGTGTCTAGACTTCTTCATGGTGTATAGCATGCCTAAGCCTTCTCTTTCAGCTGTGGAATAGTTTTATTCAACTGTATTTGACGATCTACTAGGATACGCTATAGGCAAATCCAGATTTCTTTCACTTATGGGTTGTGCTAGCACACATCCTATTGAACAATTGGATGCATCCATGTGGACATGGAATGGTTTATTCCAATCAAGATTGTTCAGTATTGGTGCTGTGCACAGACATCTCTTTAGCTCATTGAAGGAATCTTCACATTCATTGTTCCACTCAAAAATTCTCAACACAACGTAAAGAGGTTTAGCTATGATCCCATACATGTGGATAAACCTGCGGTAATATCCACAATGGCCCAAAAAGGATTGTACCTCTTTAACATTTCTTGGACTTGGAAACTCTTCTATAGCTCTGACTTTGTCCTCATATGTTGATATTCCATTCTTTAAAAAAAAAACGTTGACCTAAGATCTTACCTTGATGTACAATGAACACACTTTTTTCTAGCTTTAGATACACTTGATATTCTCTACACTTGTTGAAGATCTATCTAAGCTCATGGATGTGGTATCTTCTTTCTTGGGAATGAGCACATAAATAATCCACGTATACTTCTAAGCTCTTTTGCAAGAACTCTTTGAAGACATGACACATGAGCTGCATTGGTGAGCCCAAATGACATCACACAAAATGCAAAGATTTCCCACTCTGTGGCAAAGATCATTTTGTGTTGATCTTTTGGGGTGATGGCTAGTTGATTATAACCTGAAAATCCATGAAGAAAGTTATAAAATTCCTTGCCTTCAACATGCTCCAATAAATGTTCAGTGATTGGAAGCGGATAACTATCTCTAATCATAGCGGTATTAACTTTTTAAAGGTTAATGCACACTCGCAACTTTTGTTCTTCTTGGGCACCACTAAAATGGGGGACATCCATTTAGTATGGTCAATCTCATAGATAAATCTAGCTTCAATCAATCTATCAATTTCTTCTTTTATTCTCGCTGCATAAATGTCATTATATGTGAAGGGATTGTATTTGCTGGGTTTGGCATAAGCAGTCATGGGGATCGTATGAGAGCATATTTCCAGATCTACCCCCTTTAGGTCTTGATTGGTCCATGCAAACAAATCCCTATATTCCCTGAATAAAGCTACAAGCTCTACATCGTCTTCTTCACTTAGCTCATCTCCTATGTACATGCATCTAGCAGTGGCTCATGAGGAGAATAGAAGATTGCAACTTCAAAATCAAGAAAATCTAGAAGCAACAATAGAGAGCACATCAAGGGCGACCATAAGCCCATGAAAATTTCAAGTTGTGCCCCCTAAGAACATTAAGGTTATCCTGGAAGATCATGCTAATTTCCTCGAGGCCCATGACAAGTTATCAGTAAGGAGTGGATCAACTACAACAACAAAGAAAGTCACATACTACAGCTTTCTCCTAGACCACCATATTAGCCTCTTCAACCATTATTGACTCCGCAGTGCTACAGGAACTACAAAAACAAGTCACCGAATTGCAAACAAGGCTATTACAATATGAAAGACCACCATCCCCACCTGGAAGCACAGAAAGGTAATATTTATCAACTGACATGGTGGCAAAAACTCTTAGAAACTTACCCAGAAATGCTACACACATGGAACCGTGCACCACTATATCTTCTTTACAACCCATGTTATGGCCTAGTTCTAAGGCATAGATCATAGAAAACATTTAACATCAAAGTACAGAATAATGTGCAGTGCAATGAATGGCTTAACTAACCATACATTGTGCCACCTCAGGGACCACCTTCAATTGCTTATATGATAGCCACTATATGCCACTAGATCCCTTGATTGAAGCCAATGCGAGCTGTCACGGTGTAAATGATGCTGAAGATTTGGGATATGATGCAAGTTGTTCTCAAGACTTTTTGCAATACATAAGCACTCCAAGTAGCTCTATCGGGCTTTGCAAATGGAAACCATGATTTAGTCTATGACATGAGCACTACTCCAAGCATTAGAGTAGCATATGAGTGGCATGCCTGAATCAAATACCTCCCAGCCTGTTACAATCAAAACTTTGAAGATATGTTCACTATAGGCTTTTTGGAGAATCACTATGAGGTTTTTGCACCAAAACCAACACACTTGCGTCACTTATTTGCATGTGAGCAGGCTATGTATTTAGAGTACTATACGACACCACAATCGAATATCCCAATTACCACCAATTGGGATGCATTGCAAGCTGACCTGGCAAGAGGATTAAGGCTCACTAAACACGAGTTAGCCATGAATGTCGTCTAATATTATATAGACCACCCTACAGAATAGAGTTCTGTCAGGGGTGACAAATGCCAGAGAGGGGGAAGTGTTGGCCTACAAGCAATAAAGAGACAGAGTTGTCAAGTAAAATCCGGTAGAGAAGAGGTTCTAATATTTTTTTTCATGACTTATTTTCAATCAAAAGAGATTTTCATCACCACACAAATATTGTAAATACCATTTTTGGTAGATTAGAATCCATTTTGTTCAAGCCAAGGAGTCCTTACGCTTGAAGAGTATTAGAAGCACCTACATATCAATTTTCATAATTTTTAGACCCCGATTGAGCCCTCAAATAATGCCTAGTAGCTAATTTTTAACTAGGCCAGACACTAGGTCTGGAGAGGGCCAAAAGCTAGTTAAAAACTATAAAGAGAGCTAGAGAGCTCATTTTTGGGGTTATCTTGTTAGAGATTGGAATTTTTGTAAGAGATTTCTTGAGTAATAGAAAGCACTCCATTGTTCCTCTCTTTGTTCTTGCCTTGTGTGCGTGTGTGTATGTGTGTGCATGTTAGTGTGCTTCTCAATCACGCACTTTTGCCATCACTTGCTCAGGGTCATCATACCATTCCTCACGTCTCCATGGATTGAAATTTATGAGGTGGATCTCCTCATGTTGGTATTTGCCACTTTGCTAGAGTGACACTTATTTACAGACACTAGAAGGCCCCTATAAGACACAATTGGAGTATATGACCAACTGGTTAGGTGCATGCATCTATGAGGATGGTCTGAGGCAATCTGTGGTCCAACTCAAAAATCTCGATCAACCCTTTGGATGTGAACACCCAATGGTTAAGTTCGAAGAGGGTTCGTATATTGATAAGCAAGGGATCATGTATGTGGTTAGCAACTTACCATACAGGACATATGAGTTTGGAAATGTTATTCTGGAGAATGATATAGGAGACCTAGAGCAAGGAGACCTAGGACGAGAACCCAAGACTCCTAGAGGCAAATCAGTCTTAACTAGAATACTCACATGAGAATGGATCCCCCACGATAACAAAAGTGTAGAACTATTCTGGAATAGGGAAACATATGAAGCCTTTTGTAGGTTTAAGATTGATCAACCTAACAAAGTAGGGAATGTGACAATATATGAATTTAAACATCCAGATACCCCAAAAAAAGTGGTCTACTTAGACAACACATCAGAGAGCATATTCATGGTAATGAAACCTGGTAGGCATGTCTACACTTGGAAGGGTGAATTTCTTTTTCCCCAACCAAGATCCAATGTCTCTTATGGTCACCAAGGAGCTGGAACATCCCAAGCTTGCTAAAAATAAAGAAGCAAGATCATATATATTTCATAAAAAGGATTTTCTTCAAAAAGAAGGAAAAGAAAATGAAAAATGAAGCATTTACTTTAGAAAGTAGTGGAAGCTAAAAGAGAATGTAGCTTAGTGGTGAGTAGCACCTCCTTTAATGTCAATCCGGGAAGACATGAGGATGGTATGAAGACCTCGAGCAAGTGAAGGCACAAATGTGTGAGTGAGAAGCACACTAACATGCACACACACACACACACATGCACACACGGCAATGACAAAGAGAGCAAGACAATGGAATCACTTCTATTACAACAAAGTCCTCATACAAGTTCAAAACTACAACAAGCGAGGCCGAAAAATGAGCTCTCTAGCTCTATTTATAGTTTTTGACTAGCTTTGGTCCTGTTCAGACCTAGTGTTCGGCCTAGTTAAAAATTAGGTTCCTAAGCTATTTTGGATGCTCAAACGAGCTCTAAAAATTATGAAACTTGGTAGGCTAATACTACTAAAGCTTCTCAAGCTCGAGGACTCCTCGGCTTGCACAAAATGGAGCTATATAAAGGTGAAAAGGTATTTACAATGGTTTTCAATGATGAGAATCACTTTTAAAATGATGTAAGGATTGGAAAAAATTGATGGGTTGCCTCAGTGCTAGATCTTCATGTATGCCCGTACTTGCTTCTTCCCGTATGATACCAACACTCTCCCCTCCCTAGCGTCTGTCGTCTCTGACAGAACTTCGCTCCACGGTTTGATTAATTTAGTGTTGTACTATGTTGGTTGCCAATTCTTGTTCTCTCATCCGTAGTCCCGTGATCAGATCTCTTTGAATTGCATCCCAATTAACTGCGCCAGACATGTCAGGTTGTGGCATGGTGTAGAGCTATGAGTGCATAGTTTGTTCGCAAGCAAATAATTGTAGGAGATGAGTGGGTCATGGTGCAAAAACTTTCGAGTGAGATTCCCAAAACCCCGTGGTGAACATATCGTCAAAGGTTTGCTTATAGCAAGTAGGGAGATATCTGATTCTTGCATGCCACGCATAAGCAACTCGAATACTTGGGGTCATGCTCATATCATAAAGTAAGTCATAATTACCATTTATGAAGCCCAGAATTGGAGGTTGGAGGTTACGTACATTGTGGAAAGTCTTGAGATTCGGGCACTGGTGAAGTAGCAACATTGAACATCTGTTTAGGTTCTGTTGGGTGTGGTGGGGGCACAATGGGTCGGGAAATGGGGAAGGGAAAAGTGGATGTTGTGCTGACAGTGGGTGTATGTAGTGATGTGCATGAAGTTACAAGTGGTGATGTTGAGACAAAAGTGGTGGTGAGTGGTCCTGTGGAGGGTGAAATGTCCATGGGATCGGACGTGATTGTGCGTGAAGTGTGAATCGTGAATACTGGAATGGTGGGTGGTGTGTTAGTGGTGGCCGTGAATGTGGGGGAGGTGGGGTGGGAAAGGGACTTTCTATTATGATTCTCAATTTTTTGAACTATATTTATAAGGTTTGCCAAGAATGGAGGTATGGTGGTTTGTGTAGGTTCTGAGGAGGCTATGAGGGGCCCAAAGGGTTGGGGTTGGGAAAGAGGAAAAGTATTGGTGAAGGGAAATGTGTGTTATAATGTTTGGTTAGGGACATGTGGCTGTCCGAGAGCTGGTAGGGAAGAAGGGTGACCTATTTTGGTTTGATGGGTGGCAGGATGACCTATCAGGGTTTGGAAAATTGGCTGGAACTGGTGGATGTAGGTAAAGGGAAGGATGGAGAGAGGGTGGTGTGCGATATAGGTTCACTAAGGGCGAATACGGGTTGTTCAGGACGGCTAGTGGTGAGGGGTTTGGTGGGCTGGATGGGAGGTGACCGTGGAGATGATATCTGTGTGCTTTCATCGGATTCATCATTGTTAGTTGGGCTGGTCATATCAACGTCTGCTTGAGAGGTGGTAGAGAGTGAGGTAGAGACTTCCATTTGAATCATTTTTCCCCTTTGCGGTCACGTATCAAGCCTTCACTAGTCGTATTGAGGTGGAGTACAATGTAACATGGTCTGCATAGCTTCTATAATCCCACATGTGTTTGCCAAAAGGTTTAATGATTCAACAAAATGAGGGTCCACATTCTTTGCTTGTAGCATTTGGTTCACCATTGCCTTGTTTACTGCTTTTGACAACCTATGCCTTTTTTGTACCTGCTTGATCGTCTTGTAGAGCCGTTTGAGTTGTGCAGTGTAGGCAGGGGCTTCCTCCTCACTCTCCTTTGATTCATTTTCCTGTGTCCCTTCTTGTTCATGTGTGCCTTCAACATGAGTGTGTTGTGCCTCATCTTCCCAATGTACTCTTCGTGCATTACTCTGTGGCCGTCCTCTCTGGGATGATGATCCAAGACCGTCAGTGTTGGAGAAGAACTCACTCTCAGATAATTTTGTTGTTTGCAAGAAGCTCTCAAAGTCAAAGGATGTATCCTCTGCCAATGTAGCCATGGAGGCAAATTCAGCATCCTGGGTAGTGGAGGGGTTGATGGAGTGGGTTGTACCAGGCCCTCTGATTGTGGTCTTTGGAGATGAATCGTGAATGGGGCCACCTGCTCTTCTTCTCTAAGGGAGATTTTTGTGGTGGACTCGTGAGGAATTAGAACATGTGGAAGTGATCCGCACATTCTTTTAGCTGGTTGAACCCCTGGTTTTCGTCCCTGGAAGAACTGTAGCTATGAGTATTTAAGTGCCTGTGCAATCGGCACATCATAAGCGAGACATCTGTAGATGATTCTTATAATGGCACAACAACCATTCAGAGTAGGCTTCCTTACTCCTCATTTGCCTGCTTCATATAATTGGTGAAGGATCCATACTAACATCTTAATAGGTAGACTCCTTGTCTCCGCTAGGTATAGCCCATACCAAATCTTCTTATGAGGCTATGTGAATCGGTCTTGAGCCGGAAATGCAAAGTGCTGAAGGCACATTCGCAATGGTATGGAAATATTCGGGGTGAGGGCACATATTTCTTTCAACTTCTTGAGTTTACTGTTCTTCATAGACTCCGGTATTAATGGTCTCGGTCGGAGGGTATATGGGTGTCGTACATCTGAAGGGCCTCCTTGATTAAAGTGATGTTCAACTCAAACTTTTTCATTTCCTCTTGGTTTGATAGAGAGGGCACAAGAAATGTGCTTGACTGATCTCGATCTCCTGTTGCCTTAAGAGTTGCAATCAAGTAGTAGCATCTAAGGAAATCTGGTTTAGGCAGAGATGCGTTAAAGTAATCCTGCAATCCCGCTTTCTGCCAAATATCTTGGAGAGGTGCTACATTTTGTAGTGCTTCAAAATCTTTTGAGAAAAACTAAAATGTCCACCAGACTCCTCCAAATTCCAATTTGGACTCCCAGATGTGGTCTACATCCTCCAAATCTCTTGGCATCCCATTGAACCAATGAGAACGTCCCTTTACTCTTTCAATTAGTCCACTTGGTGGATCCGAGATTGGAATTCGTCTCACATTTAGAAACTCCTCAGGCCGAGCTGTTAGTGGAACCTCCATAGGCATGGTATCCCAATCCATTTGAGTACTAGTGCCTGCCTAGGAGCTCGTGCCTGCTGCTGCTGCCATGAGACTTTTGATGCTTATCTGCTAGAAGAAGACAGGCACATTAGTGTTGCATAGGAAACATGATGTAATGGTGTTCCCTCCACAATACTAATATGACATTCCAGGTGGTTAGTGGTTAGAGGTGAAGTGTTTGTGATAGGTGTGAATGTTGGTTAGTGGTTAGAGTGGTTAGAGTGCAATGTACTCAGAATGCACCTAGATCAGAGTGGATGGATTTACAAAATTGGGTCACGAGGTTTGATGTGGGGTTTAAGTTTCCAAACTTTGATTGTGGCATCGTAACCCTTAGTGGTGATGACATGTACATGTTTCTGGATTGGCTTGTGTTGGATTTGGGACCTTTTGGGTACCCATTTCCAAATATTCCTAGGTTTGACCGAAGGTGGAGTGGTGTGGGGTGTAGGTCTCTACCTTGAGACAGTTTCCAAGAGTGCTTGTGAGTGTTGATTCATTCTTGTGACTGGAGGTGAAGCTATTTGAGCTTGCAAGCAGGTCTTGGGCACCCATATCTGCCTAGCATTGGGAATTGCCTTCATTGACTGCTTTGGGACCCAAATGGAAATGGTATGTCTAGGGTGTTGCCTAGGGAACTCCTTCATTTTAGTCCTTGACGGTGTGGCTGGCTTGATGCTTTTCTGAGAACTTGTCTCTGGAGTCGTAGTTTTTTCCCCTTTGCGTGTCCAGATCTGTTTCATGCCATGAGGTACGTCATATTGCCCAAGTTGGTGCACATGCTTCTTGATCATCGGTCTCCTCAGTGTTGTGTGTTGTTGAGCCTGTCCCTTTAGAATCTTCTTTGGAACAGATGGGAAGTCCCCATTGACTTCTGTACCTTCGGCAAGAGTGACAATCCTCTGCACCATAGATCTTTGGACAAGAACATCATTGTTATCTTCATGTGAGTTCCTGGAGGGACCAGGAGTCAGTGCCTTTCCTAGTGGTCTGAGTGATTGATTTTCTAATTCAATCGTGAGGTGGTTTTGGCCTGCCCAAGCCTGAAGAAGTCCACTTCTTAGGTTGAGGTTGACTACGTGGTCATAGATCCAGTCTTGGCCCAAGACAAGAGGTTCGATAAGATCCTCGTCTTCACATACTAGCACTTTTGCTGGCATTAGGACCTCTTGAATGTAGAGGAGAAGTTCCACCTCTCCCATGCAAGGGGTTTCAACACCTCCTAATCCTATCAAATATGCCTCTAGGGGTTTTACCTCCAATTGTAATTCTTGGCAGTAAGAAAGTCGCACTGCACTATTGGCCGCACCTGAGTCAATTAAAGCTCTCACAGTCCTTGGACTCTCTCCTTGTCCTATTTCAAGGGTCACAAAAGGTCGTCGATCAACTATCTTATGGGATCGTTTACCTAAAGCCTCGCACATGGCAATGTGATAACCGAGAGCTTCATGAGTGTCAGTCATGGACTGATCTCTACCTTGTCTTCTCAGTTTCATTTGTCAGATGCGTTCTAAAGCTTCTGCCTGTGCTTCTTTTCGAATTTGCTTTTCCTCTTCCTTACGTTTCTTTGCAGTATTGAGTCGATTTAGCATTTCTTCTGTTAGGGGTTCTTGATATAACTTGACTCTGCATCTGCTTATGTAACTCGGTAATATGGCAGCTTCTAGAGTGGCTAGTTGTACTGCTCCACTTGTGGAGATCCTATTGATAATCATTGGTCCATAGCCTCTTTTCTCTAATTTTTGTGTATGTTGCTTCAATGTGTAGTTACTAGGACTAGGTCTCCTGCTTTCAAGCCTTTATCCTTCACATGTGCATCGAAATACACCTTTTGCCTCTTCTTGGCTGCATAGATTCTTGCTGCAGCTCTCAATCGTGTCTCACCTAAAGGTTCAAGATCAAAGATTCTAGAGGAGAGCTCATGGCATGTCCAGTCATGCTCTTGTTCTACCTTCAATGTAGGTATCAAAAAGTCCAATGGTAGCACCACATTCTGGCCAAACACCATCTGAAAGGGTGTGGCTTGGAGTATCGTTTTATAGGCAACTCTGTATGCCCAAACAGCATGGTGTAGCTATTTGTCCCAATCAGAACGTTTATTATTAACTATTTTTGTCAATACATTACATAGAATCTTATTTGTGCTCTCAGCCTGTCCATTAGCTTGTGGATGATAGGGGGCAGACTTCTTATGTATTACCAAGAATTCTTGGAGAAGGTTTTCTATGAATTCATTCAAGAAGTGTGTGCCTCTATCACTTACTAGCTCTATTGGCAGCCCGTATCTAGTGAAGACATTCTCAAATAAAAACTTTGCTGTCGTTTGGGCATCGTTCTTTGTTGTGGCTTTTACTTCTACCCACTTGGTTAGATAGTTTGTGGCCACAATGATGTATTCAACATGTGAACCCTTGGCAGGGGGATTAATAGGACCAACAAAGTCTATTCCCCATTTAGAGAATGCACGTCCACCCATCATAGGTTTCAATGGCATCTCATCTTTGCGTATAGGATACTGAGTTTGCTGACAAACATCACACCTCTTCACGTAGGTATGTGCATCCATGTGAAGGGTTGGCATCCATGTGAAGGGTTGGACACATAGTCTAAGATACCCATCTTTTCCCCTTCTGTGTAGTTTAGCTCCAATGAGTCAGTAATCTAGGTCTTCTTTTTCTAGACTTCTTTGTCTGGCCAATGTCATATCTTGAGGGAATGTTTTCGTCCTCAGGAAAGCTACCAATGGTTCACTCCAATCTGGTATTAAAGACAGTTGGTATAGTGTAGCGTGCTCCACAGGTGGTTTAATAAGACAAACTGGGCATTCTTTACACAACTTATGGACATCTGCTTCCATAGTCGGCCAATGCACTCCGAGTCTCCTTAGTGTCTGTAGGGTTCGTTGCCTTGAGTAATGTTGCTCTAATGCACCTACATGTGCTAATTGCAACCACTTAGCGTACTCATCCTCTTCCACACAACAAGCTAATATCCCTTGATCTGTATGCTTGTACATACTCCCTGCCATGATATGATACTTTTGGGCTTTCACTATCTCCCTATCTTGGGTGTTTACTACTGGATGATTAGGCCCATATGTCAATATTGGCACTAATGGCTTAGCCCACTGAGGTACAACTTCCAAATTGAACAAGTAAGCATCAGGAAGATCATCTGATACTCCTTGTGGGGCCTCTCCAGATGTGAGCCTCGAGAGATGGTCTGCTCTCAAGTGAAACTTGCCCTTCGTTACCACTACCTCAAAGTCATATTCCATGAGTAAGAAAAACCATCTTACTAATCTACCTGTGTTGCATGGCTTGTTCACCAAGTACAACAGAGCTTGGTGATCAGTAAAAAATTTGAACTTATTTGCAAGCAAATAGTGCCTAAATTTTTAAACTGCATACACCATGCCTAATCCTTCTTGTTCAGTGGTTGTATAGTTTCATTCAGCTGCATTCAACTGCCTACTAGCATAGGAAATTGGAAGATCCATATAACCTTCACCTGTAGGTTGTGCAAGTACACATCCAATAGCATAATTGGATGCGTCCACATGAACATGCAATGGCTTGTTCCAATCTAGTGTGGTCAAGATTGGTGCTGAACATAAGCATCCTTTAAGCTCATTGAAGGAGTTCTCACATTCATGAGTCCACTCAAAATTGGTCAAAATCCATACAGAGGCTTTGTAATGAAGGCATACATATGTATGAAGCATCGGTAATAACCACAATGCCCCATGAAAGCTTGCACTTCCTTGACATTCTTTGGCCTAGGTAGTCCTGCAATCGCTCTCACTTTCTCTTCATCAGTGGAGATGCCGTTCTTTGACACTATGTGTCCTAGAATCTTACCTTGCCTGACCATGAAAACACACTTTTCTAGGTTCAGGCAGACTTGATATTCTCTACATTTGTGAAAGGTTTGCCTAAGTTCAGGTATATGCATTTGTCTAATGTTGGAATGAGTGCAAAGATCATCAACATAGACTTCCAAATTCTTCCTCAAGAACTCTTTAAACACGTGACACATCAATCTTTGGAAGGTTGCAGGAGCATTGGTAAGTCCAAATGGCATTACCCAAAAAGCAAATATGCCCCACTCTATGGCAAAAGCCATCTTATGCTGATCTTCTGGTGCAATGGCTACTTGATTGTAGCCAGAGAACCCATCCAAGAAGCTGTACACTTCCTTGCCTGCTACCCTTTCTAATAGATGCTCAGTGATAGGAAGCAGATAACTATCTCTGATAGTGGCTGCGTTAACCTTCTTCAAGTTAATGCATACACGTAATTTGCCATTCTTTTGGGCACCACTACAATGGGGGATACCCATTCAGTGTGCTCAATTTCATAGATGAATCCACCTTCAACAAAGTGATCTATCTCCTCTTTGATCTTGGCAGCATAGTTGTCATTGTATGTGTATGGCTTTTGTTTAGAGGGTCTAGCATCTGAGGTCATGGGGATCATGTGTGAGCATATGTCAAGGTCTACACCTTTCAGGTCCTTGTAGCTCCAAGCAAATATATCTCTGTACTCTTGTAGTAACGCTATCAACTCTTTCTCTTCTTCTTCGGTCAGGTCATGCCCTATGTAGGTGCATCTTTCTTCTCCCTCTTCTATGGCTACAACTATTTTCTTGGTAGTTTCCTTGTTATCATAGGCCTCTCCTGATTGTGCCTCATGTTTAGGCATCCTTACCATGACTCTCCTATCTTCTATTTCGTACTTCTTAAAATTTTCAGGGACCTCAAACAAAGATTCTTCTTCCTTCGGAGTGACTTCCTTCTTCTTTCTTTTCTTTCCTTCACTCTTAATGGTCACTTGTATGGTTAATATCATATCAGTAATGAGCTCTTCATGTCTCTGAGGGTGAACTTCTACCTCGTAGAAGTATTCTTCCTCTGATACAAATGGTGGGTCCATGATGATTGACTCTAGGTCGGAGTCACTTGCATCCTCAAATGCATCAGTATTACGTTCACATTCTTTAATAACCGAATCTCCCATGAGTGGCTATATTGAGAACACCGAAATGTCATAGCCATCTTCATCACAGTGGGGTGTCCATTGTTCTTCATTGATGGCTACATCCATTGTTGCTAGAATTTTCGCCCAACTGTGAGGTTCAAATTCTTCGTCAGGAAATACTACAGGTGCATAGGCTGGGTCTTGAACTGATCTATGGGTTTCTTTCGCACCTATTTCTCTGGCTTTTTCTCTCTTCTCCTCTTCTACCGCTACTTTACACATCCACAAAGTGAGTGTCTTCATGCATCCATGAGGATCCTGATCCTATGGAATGCACTGACTCCGTATCGTCTTTGGCTCTATGGATGGGATTCCATTGGATGGGAGGGACATCTCTATGAGAGTAGTCCTTGAGATTAACTTTGGTCGTGACACCTAAGTGTTGCAGGTACAAGGAATTGGTTCCCCAATCCTGTACCACTTGCAACTACCGCATAAAAGGTCTCCCCAAAATCATCTCATCACATATAGCAAACGTATGCTCAAACTCTACACCACATGTAGTGAGAGTTATTCCTTCTAGCAATCCTAAGGGTCTCTCAATGTGACCGTCGGCCATCTGCAATTTCATTCTCATCCGTCTGAGTGCTGGATTGCCCCAACGCTTCCATAGGGAAGTGGTAGCAATTGCAACTCCTGCACTTGAGTCCAAAATTTCCTTGGTTGTGTATCCCTGATGGGTAACTGGGAGATAGGTATTTCCTTCTTCTCCTTCACTCATGTCTCCTATCTTATCCAATGGTATTTCTGGCACTGTTCTATGAGATCCTACCTGGGAACGAGATTTCGCTACCTCTGGCACTTGTTTGGCTACATGTTTCCACAATTCAGGCTTAACCTTGAGTAGCTCTTCTAAAGTGAGGTTGCACTGCACTTTAGTGTTCTTTACTACCTCCGTATTCCTAGGTATGATTGAATCTTTGTTTCTTATCATGACCGTGGGTGCTCTCATGCATGTTGACTTAGTTTCCCATGGGGCTGTGAAATGTGGTAACTCTTGCAAGGAATTAGACTCAAAGTCTAACCTCTCGTGAGATTGGGCACTCTCCTGTTCTCCATAAATGGAAGGAATGTCTTGTGGGAATTGATCGTGCGCATCATCCACAAGTTCAATCGGAGGGGGATTTTCACTTTCTTTTTCTTCTTGAATCTCTCGCAAAAATGCTGGAGAATACTGATTCATAGAAGAAGATGTGTTCAGTTCAGTGGAATTAGGCACATAAGCTTCTTGGGGAGGAATGCTTATTCTATCACTTGCACTCTCCTTGAACTGAGAGGAGGCTCCTTTTCCAGACTTTGCAAGTAATCTTTCCAATCTATCTAATAGACCATCAAAATGCAATGGTGTTCTAGTGGAGCTAGAGCCATTGAACAAGTGACTGGCTTCAAACATGGCTTGCGCTAATTCGACCATCTTAGCACAAAGCTTTGTTCGCTCTATCTCTAGATCGGCTCTAGGGTAACATTTGTCATGATCTGTCACGTTTGGCCCTTCCTAGATTCTAGCCTGATATGCTTTAAGCATCATGCATAGATCCTCAAGAGTGGGATCAGTTAGGACTGATCCCACTCTGGGTGGTGGGTGGGTTACGTGTGGTGGATTAGAATGTTGGGGAATGGAAGGTGATGGGTTGGAGGGAGATGGAAAGGGGGGTGGTGGGGTAGTGTGAGAGTGGTTTTGAGATGCGAGTTCACTTATCTTTGCTTTGGTTTCTCTCAAGCTTTCTTCAAGTTCGCTCATTTTCTGTGACCATTGTCTTTTCATTCTCTCCCAGTTATCTCTCCAAGCTCTTGTCCTTTTCTTGGTTATACTCTCTGTCTCACTAGCCTCATAACTCTTTTCCTGCCCTACTCCTTGAGTTTGCTGCAAAGCTTGAGCTCGGGTGACTACTTGCACTGGGGCAGTGGAAGTCACACTTCCTGTAGAGTCTACTACTAGTCCAATGACATTGATAGGAGTGATTTTTGGCATGTTATTGGGGTTCTTTGGGCAATCTCGTAAGAGATGCTCTTTTTCGCAACCTTGGCAGAAGCCTTGAATTGTCACTGCTTGGGGTTGTGTAGGGGCAGGCAGTGGACAATCACGTATGAGGTGATCTCCCTGACATCTGAAGCATGGTCCTCTAGGAAATGGGGGTCATACCTGCCTAGGTTGAGGTCTAGAGTTGGGGTTTGTGTACATGACGTTTGCATACTCAGGCTCCCCACTAGGTTCACTCGGGTCCTCATAATAGTATGACTCGTCATGCTCAGGTGACTGCATGTAATAAGCCTGCGGGCTTTCAATGTGAGTAGAGTCAAAACTATGATCACCGTGATCACTTTCTGAAAGCAATGGTAGAACAAGCTCAAGCTATACTCGAGACTAGTCAAAAGTTCAATCAGACAAACTCTAGCAAACCGGATTTGCATTTCCACAGCTTACTAGAAAGATTAGAGCAATTGGTAAACAAACCATAAGTTTCTTTACCTCCACAGGCTCAACCAGTCATTGAGAGAAGAAGCTCACCACCAATGGGAACGTATGTTCCTAATTCCACGGATGTTGGAATACCTCCTTCAATTTAGGAGCACTCTCAAGAGTTCTTACGGGATATACAAGAGGAGAAATGGGCCAAGGAGAAGGGTAATTCCCCTCCTATTCGTGAGATTGATGACCTTCATGATCAATTTCCCCACGACATTCCATCTATTTACAAAGATGAAGCAGAACAACAAGAAGACGAAAGGTTAGATTTTGAATCTAATACCTTAGAAGAACTGCCTCAATTTCCAGGCCCATGAAAATCTGAGTCTCTTCAGATCAGAGCTCCCACAATATTGGTAAGAAATGAAGACTCAGTGGTTCCAAGGAACACTGATGTCGTGAAGAACACTAAGGTTCAATCTCACCTCACTGTAGAAGAGCTACTCAAAGCAAAACCTGAGCTATGGAACCATGTGAAGGATCAGGTTCCAGAACTTGATTCCAATATGCCGAAAGGAGGCTCTAAGCAGAAAGTACCAGAGATACCTCTCGATAAAATAGGAGACATGTGTGAGGGTGAAGGAGGTAATACTTATCTTCCAATCACCTACCAAGGTTACACAACCAAAGCAATCATAGATTCAGTGCCGGTGTTGCCATTACGACCACCTCCTTGTGGAAGCAATGGGGCAGACCCACATTAAGACCAACTAGAATGAAGCTTCAAATGGTCGATGGTCATTTTGAAAGACCTCTAGGACTGCTCGAAGGGATAACTCTAACCACTTGTGGTGTAGAGTTTGAGCACACATTTGCTATATGTGACTTTGAGAAAAATAATGTTTATGAGATGATCCTAGGAAGACCCTTCCTATGACAATTGCAAATAGTACAGGATTGGGGAACCAACTCCTTGTACTTACAACACTTAGGGGTCACCACCAAGGTCAATTTGAAGGATTACTCCTTCAGAGATGTACCACCCCTTCAGTGGAATCCTATCCACAAAGCGAAAGAAGATTCCATCTCTGTGCATTCTGAAAGTTAACCTGATCCATCATGGCTGCATGAAGATACTGATTTGTGGATGTGCAAGGTCACAGAGGAAGAGGGAAAACGTTTAAAGGCAAGAGAAGAAGGAACTTCGCCAAGAGATAGATCAGTTAGAGACCCAGCCTACACACCGATGATCTTTCTAGATGAGGAATTTGAGCCTCATGGCTGGCCAGAAATCTTAGCCACCATGGACATTGCTGTCAATGAAGAACAATGGACACCACATTGTGATGAGGAGGGTTATGATATTTCAGTGTTCATGTGTGAGCCCTTGCTAGAAGAATGTGACCCTAGTGATGTCATAGAAGAAGAAGAGAATGATGATGATATAGAGTCCATTGTGATGGATAGTTGCTTTAACTCAGAGCAGCACTATCTAGAAGATATAGGAGTGTTCACCCAGAAAGAAGGAGAACCTCTCACAAGCATTAAAATGGTAAATTCAAAGGATGGAAGTGAGAGCAGCCAAAAGAAAAAGAAAAGAAAAGCAGTGAAACAAGAAGAGGAGGAATCATTGTTTGAAGTACCAGAAAACTTCAAGAAATATGAAGTTGACGACCGCAAAATTTTGGTACGAATGCCTAAGAGAGAGGCCATCATAGGAGAATCATATGATAATAAAGAAAAGACCAAGAAAATTGCAGTGACCATTGAAGAGAACGAAGAGAGATGAAGAGAACGAAGAGAGATGAAGAGAACGAAGAGAGATGCACATATATAGGAGATGACCTAAGTGCAAGAGAAGAAATGGAGCTCGTAGCTCTATTAAGGGAATATAGGGATGTGTTTGCATGGCACTATAGAGACTTGAAAGGGGTAGATCCAAGAATTTGCTCTCATACTATCCCCACGACTGCTGATGCCAAGCCCACCAAACAGAAGCCCTACACATATAATGATACATATGCAGCCAAAATAAAAGAAGAAATTGATAGGCTGATTGAAGCTGGATTCATCTATGAGATTAAGCATACTGAATGGGTGTCCCCATTGTAGTGGTGCCCAAGAAGAACGGGAAGTTGTGAGTGTGTATTAACCTTAAAAAAGTTGATGCCGCTACAATCAGAGATAGTTATCCACTTCCAATCAGGGAACACCTATTGGAACATGTTGCACGCAAGGAATTTTATAGCTTCCTTGATGGATTTTCATGTTACAATCAAGTAGCCATTGCCCCAGAAGATCAACACAAAATAGCTTTTTCCATAGAGTGGGGAATCTTTGCATTTCGTGTGATGCCATTTGGGCTCACCAATGCACCTGGAACATTCCAAAGGCTCATGTGTCATGTCTTCAAAGAGTTCTTGCGAAAGAGCTTAGAAGTGTATGTGGATGATTTATGTGCTCATTCCCAAGAAATAACATTTCACATCCCTGAGCTCAGACAAATCTTCAACAAGTGTAGAGAATATCGAGTGTGTCTGAACCCAGAAAAGTGTGTGTCCATGGTGCGTCAAGGTAAAATCTTAGGTCATATTGTTTCTAAGAATGGAATCTCAACAGATGAAGATAAGGTACGAGCCATAGTGGAGCTACCAAGGCCAATGAATGTTAAAGAGGTACAAGCCTCTATGGGCCATTTTGGATATTACCGTAGGTTTATCCACATGTACGCGATCATAGCTAGAACCCTTTATGCCTTGTTGTCTAATTTTGAGTGGAATGACGAATGCGAGACTTCTTTCAATGAACTGAGGAAACGTTTGTGCACAACACCAATACTGACCACTCCTGATTGGAATAAACCATTCCATGTCCATGTGGATGCATCCAATCACGCCATAGGATGTGTGCTAGCACAACCCACAGGTGAAGGAAACTTAGATTTGCCCATAGCATATGCTAGTAGATAGCTCACCGCCACTGAACATAACTATACCACAACTGAGCGAGAGGGCTTAGGCATGGTATATGCTATGAAGAAGTTTAGACACTATTTATTGGCCAACAAGTTCAAGTTCTTCATTGATCATCAAGCTTTGTTATATTTGGTCAATAAACCTTGCAATACTGGACGCTTAGTAAGATGGTTCCTCTTACTAATGGAATATGACTTTGAAGTTGTTGTCAGGAAAGGTAGAACCCACCTCCTCACATATCACCTTTCTCCCATTACTTTAGGAGAGTCACCTCAAGGAGTGTCTGATGACCTACCCAACGCTTATCTGTTCAATTTAGAAGTTGTTCCTAAATGGGCAAATAAGTTGGTACCAGTCCTAACCTTTGGACCTGCAAATAAAAATGTGAAAACATCACAACAAGAAATTTTAAAATCACAAAAATATCACATATTGGCAAGAAGTATGTACAAACAAGATACTCAGGGTGTATTAGCTTGTTGTGTTGAGGACGATGAACATAGTAGTTGGTTGCAACAAGCTCATGAAGGATTGCTAGGAAATCATTATTCTAAACAGCGTACATTACAAAATCTGAAACGTTTAGGAGTGTATTGGCCTAGCATGGACAAAGAAATAGAATTGTCCAATGTGCAGAGAGAGACCACCAATGGAGCATGCCACACTTTATCAAGTGTCATTAATTCTTGATTGGAGTGCTCCATTGGTAGAGTTTATGAGATCGGGAACCTTACCCAAAGAGGCTAGTCTAGCAAGAAGACGAAGCATGGAGCAAGAGGCTCAGGACTATGCCTTAGTAGGCGACAACCTATACCGAAGAGGCAAAGATGGTTACCTAAGACTGTGCGTTCATGAATCAGACTATTTGAAAGTCTTAGAAATTGCACACAGTAGTGTTGTAGGTGGACATTTTGGTCCTGACCGAGTAATCAAGACCATTCTTTTCTCAGGACTTTGGTGGCGAACTCTTCATATGGATGCACATACCTATGTGAGGAAATGCGACACATGCCAACGTACACAATATCCAGTTAGAAAAGATGAGATGCCTTTGAGACCAATGATGAGAGGACGTGCATTTTCAAAGTGGGGTATAGACTTTGTAGGCCCTATTAACCCCCAGCTAGAAAGTCCCATGCAGAGTACATTATTGTAGCCACAAATTACCTTACAAAGTAGGTGGAAGTCAAAGCCACAACAAAGAATGATGCTCAGACGACGGCTAAGTTCTTATTTGAGAATGTGTTCACAAGATATGGGCTACCAATAGAGTTAGTGAGCGATAGAGGCACACACTTCTTGAATGAGGTCATTGAAAATCTTCTCCAAGAATTCTTGGTGATACATAAGAAGTCTGCCCCTTATCACCCACAAGCTGACGGACAAGCCGAGAGCACCAATAAAGATCCTTTGTAACGTATTGACAAAACTGGTAAATAATAAACACTCTGATTGGGACAAAAAACTTCATCATGTTGTTTGGGTTTATCGAGTTGCCTACAAAACGGTACTCAATGCCACCCCATTTTATATGGTCTTTGGACAGAATGTCGTGCTACCATTGGACTTCCTCATTACATCCTTAAAAGTAGCACAAGAGCATGAGTGGAATGGACATGAATTGTCCTCTAGGATCTTTGATCTAGAACGCTTAGGTGAGACGAGGCTACGAGTGGCAGCAGGTATCTACGCTGCAAAGAAAAGGCAAAAGCCATACTTCGATGCATACATCAAGGATAAGGGACTTAAAGAGGGAGATCTAGTGTTGGTTTACACACTAAAACAACATGGACGTAAGTTGGAAAAAAGAGGATACGGACCCATGATCATTAATAGAATTTCCACTAGCGATGCAGTTCAGTTGGCCATTCTAGAAGGAGATATCTTGCCAAACTATATTAGTGGATGTAGAGTCAAGTTATACCAAGAACCTCTTACAGAGGATATGCTTACAAGACTCAACACTGCTAAGAAGCGAAAAGAGGAGGAGTTAAGGGTGAGGGAAGAAGCACCGGTAGAGGCCAGAGAGCATATTAGGCGAAATAAGTTAAGGCGACTAGGCCTAGATGTCAACTCAAAAGCCCCAAAATATCACATGGATATGTGCCAAAAATCAGGCATAATTACTTCTCAAGTCATTGACCGACGTCTCTTTGTGACCATAGAGATAGGACAAGGAAAGGGTGCAAGGACTGTGAAAGCATTGATTGACTCAGGTGCTGCAAGTAGTGCAGTTAGACTATCCTACTGCCAAGACTTGTAGTTGAACATCAATCCCATAGAAGCTTATCTCATAGGATTGGGAGGTGTGGAAACCCCTTGTTTGGGCGAGGTGGAACTTCCCATCTACCTTCAAGATGTTCCAATGAAAGTCAAAGTGCTAGTGTGTCAAGATGAGAACCTTACAGAACCACTTGTCTTGGGTCAAGATTGGATCTATGACCATGCAGTTAACCTAAACCTAAGAAGTCAAATTCTTCAAGTTTGGGTACATGAACAATGCATTACATTAGAATTAGAGAACTGCATGCTCACAGATCATGGCACCACACACTCTCTTAGTTCCTCTAAGACTAATCTTCACGAACAAGATGTTGTATGTGCCAAAAGCTCTATGATCCAGAAGGACTCAATCAAGGAAGGACAGTTACAAAGGCAAGCAAAATCTCCTTCTTTTTCGAAGAGTAAAGCATCCACAAGAGTTCAACCTCAGAAGCAAGCGAAACAGTGCAAGACTACCGGTATAACAAAAGACAAAGAGCCTTCAAGGGTAAAGTAGTCTCAGGCATAAAGCAGATCTGGGTACGCAAAGGAGAGCAACCTCCAACCTTGCCACAAAAATTCCCATCGAAGCAGGCCAACCATGCTGTTGAAGCTCAAGGTCAAGGACAAAGCATGGAAGCGCGTCAAAGAAGTGGACACACAAGAAGAAGGAGCAAGTAGGGAGCTCCAAGAATCGCATGTCAAATTTTCAAAAGAAATCCCTATAAAAATAGTGATTTTTATCACTAAAAGTCATTGTAAATACCATTTTCTATTTTTTCAAATCCATTTTGTTCAAGTCAAGGAGTCCTTGAGCTTGAGGAGTGTTAGATGTATCATACTACCAATTTTCATAATTTTTAGATTCCGTTTGAGCCCCCAAATAAGCCTTGGAACCTAATTTTTAACTAGGCCGGACACTAGGTCTGGACAGGGCCAAAACTACTCAAAAAACTATAAAAAGGGCTGGAGAGCTCATTTTTAGGGGGAGCTTGTTGTAGAGTTCAGCTTTGTAAGAGAGTTCATTTGCAATCGAAGATCTTCCATTGTTCCACTCTTTGCTCCTACCTTGTGCACGTGTGTGTGTATGTGTGTGCATGCTTGTGTGCTTTCACTCACACACTTGTGCACTTCACTTGCTCTTGGTCTTCATACCAGTCCTCACATCTCCACGGATTGACATTTATGAGATGGAGCTCCTCACATTGGTACTCACCATTGTGCTAGAGTGACACCAAATTTGGCACCGTTGCCGGGGACAGAGCTTGGAGGACGAGTGTGTGACGGTAAGACATAGAGTAGCGATGTTGGAAGGTAAAGAAATCACCATTTTCAGTTCAGTTTCTGAGTTTTTCTTCTCCTTCATCTTCATCATCATCACCATCTCCACCCACCTTCATCTTCTCAGTTTTCCCCATTTTCTAGAGTACATTCACCTCATTTTTTACTTGTGGTTGTGAGAAATAGCCTTAGAGAGGGTGCAGAACTGAAATGCAGAGGAAAGACACCTCAATATACCCAAAAATTGAGTGAACAGCCCCGAACGTGACGTGACCTGTGCCAAGTATCATGAGTGCAATATCGTGGGTTTGAATAGAGATTTTTCATCTACAGGCACATAGGAGTGACAAGGAGGACACAAGGTACTCATATTTGCAAAAAAATTTGAATTTGGACTCCAAAAAAATCCAAGTATCGTGTTCTCCCGCGGTTGAAGTATTGCGATACCTGAGTATCGTGATCTCCTGTGGTCGAGTATCACGATACCTGGCTTTGCTGAATATCGTGTATCGTGTATCGCGAAAGTCCGGTAGTGATACTTGTCAAATATCGTCTATCGTGAAATTCCGATCGCGATACCTGTGCGATATCGAGTATCGTCGGAAAATTGTTCACGATACTTGTCAAATATCCTGTATCGAGAAATTCAGATCACGATACTCCTCGAGTATCGTGTATCGTGAGTCTCTGATCGTGATACTTGTTGGATATCGTGTATCGCGGAGGCAACTTTCCCGATACCTATCAAATATCGAGTATCGTCGGGAATTCTCTCGCGATACTTGTCGTGTGTCGAGTATCGTGGCAATTTTTGTGGAGTATCATATATTGTGTATCGCAGATTTCTGATCGTGATACCTGTGAAGTATCAAGTATCGTGCCCACCAAGTATCGTGTATCGTGGGATTCCTCTTGGCGATACCTGTGCAATATCGAATATCGTGAGGGTCCTTCCGCGATACTTGCTGGATATCGAGTATCGTGACTTTTACAGTGTGGCAAGTATCATGTATCGTCTGCTTCCAAGTATCGCGATACTTGATAAGTATCATGTATCGCCTGTTTTGAAGCATTTCCTGAGCGGTCCTGTTTCCCTGTTTTAACCCCTAGAACCCTGAACTGGGATAACTTTCTCATACGAAATCCATTCAGAGTGATCTTGCGTTTGTTGGAAAGCTCGTGGGGATTTTTAAGTTGACTCTTAGGTTGGACTAGGAAGCAAGGGGTTCCACAAGATTTTGAGCAGTTCAAAGGACAATTGTGGACTTGTAGACAAGGCTTATGAACCTAAGATCAAGTAGACACTTAGGAAGAGATAGATAAAGTACCATATCACTTGAAACTAAGGTCAACTACACAACCAAATTTGGGACTCACAACTCAGGGGTTAACACTACGTGCTGAGTTCTTAGACAGTAAAAAATGCCACTTAACTGGGAGAGACTCTTGGCTTCTGAAGACATGCATAGTTCTGTACCTAGGGAAGGCCTTATTTCTATAATGGAAGGGGAATATAGGACGTCTCTTCAATACATATCCACCAACTTGCAGGGAATACCCATCTACCTTGATGGTCTACAGAGGACAGTAGCAAGAATGATAAACACCACAGAATCTGAAATAATTCCAAGACCAGCTGTCAAGTATGAAAGTGGAGTTTATAGGGACAAGATGGACCAGATATATGTAGTAACCGAAAACCCTGATCGGATTGATGAAAGAGGAGAGTTAGCTCGAGATCAGGCAACTACCTCATAAAACCCATTTGAGACCCAACAAAGAACAGAAAATGTGATGTTAGGACAAACGAGCCAAGGTAGTATACCCAATGGACCACATGAGAAATTCATCATGCCAGGAATTAAACCCCATGGCCACACTAGCCAAGGAATGGGAAATCTGAATAGAACCACATTTAGGACAGAACTACCCCAAGATGTAGGAGTTGGAATACACCTAGTAAAATCCGCTTATCCCATCATAAGTCAAACCCCAGAGCCCAGCAAAATACTGAGACCAATCCAATTGGCCAAATGTATGCGAAATCGTTACGATGGCACAAGAGAGCCATATGACCACATTGCAGAATTCAAGCAGGTATTGCAAGCGGAGCAAGTGGATGACTTTTTTATGCAATATGAATCCTTTGGGCTAACCCTCACAGGAATAGCCTTGACCTGGTTTCAATCCTTGGATCCAAGTTGCTTTGAACATATTGAAAAATTCTTCCAAGAACTTATTTGGGAATTCACTAAGCGAGGGATCAAGCACAATTCGTCATCCTTACTACATAGTTTCAAACAAGCTCCTAATGAGACAGTAAAAAAACGCAGCACAAAGATTTAAGCAATACGTAGCCCGATGCCCTGTGACAGAGAGACCTTCTCAACAAAAAATGATATCTTTATTTTTAGAAGGTCTAACCAATGGAACACTGAGGATCTTAGTATACATAAAACGACTGCAAACCCTAAGTGAGTGTCTTCAGGAGTGCGTAGATTTGGAAGACAACTTAGCTGAGGATCTCAAAACCACACAGGATCCTACCAAACCAGAGGATACAATGAGCAATGAAACTTCTAGTTCGAGTTATATGGAGGAAGTGGCAGAGTTAGTGGCCAAGAAAATAGGGGTATAGGGACAAAGGAACTACCAGAACTCCTCCTTGAGAGTGCCAATGTTAGGAAGTTGCACACTTTGCGGTGGGGATCATCCATCTCATGTCTGCTCTAGAGAAGCAATTGGGTTATTACAACCTTACCCTTACGATAGACAACCAACTCAATCGCCTAACATGCACTCTTATAGTGAGCAAAAGTACATCAACTACAACACCAAAAACTATCCAATGAATAGACAGCCACGATTGTTTGTACCACCCCACTGTAGACCATACAAGTACCCTCCGACAGAACAAGGCAGAGAAGTTCCTAGGTATAACCCATGTCCAGAACCACAAAGAGTCCCTAAACTGTATGAACATGAAGGATATAGCCAACCTCAACCTATGCCAAGACAACAATCACCCCACCCACTAGCTCCGACACAAAGGTAGAACATCACAATACAAGTTGTTTGTCTTGAGTGTGGCAAAGAAAAGCTCTTGAGAGATTGTCCCGGACATCCCTCTAGTGCACCAAAGGTTACACCCATTAATGTAGTAAGCCTAGCAAGGGATTCAAGTTCCAGTAGTGATAATGTGGCTCCTATACACGCAGTTACTAGGGCACAAGCCTTACAACAGACTAAACCAGCTGAGCAATCAGAGCCAAGTGAAGCAGGAGAGCCTAGTAAGAGAAGAACAAGAACATGGAAGGATACTAGAGAAAAGGCCAATCGTAAGTGGACCAAAAAGTTATCCGAACTAGAAGAAAGCGTGAAAGATGCAAAAACAAAAATAGAAGATATTGCCTCTCAAAGCCCCTTGCAGGTCAAAACTCCATCCACACCACCTCATCCCCACCCACCAACCACTGTAAATAAACCACAACCAGGATCTGTTCTTGCAGATCCCACCCCACAAGACTTGGACATGATATTAAAGGCATACTAGGCTCGACTTCAAGAAGGGCCAACACCCGCAAACCTAGATAAGAGCTACCCTAGAGCAGATTTAGAGATTGAACGGACAAAAATGTGCATTAAAATGGTGGAGCTAGCTCAAGCTATGTTTGAGGCCAATCAATCATTCAATTAGACGAATGCTATTACACGGGGTTTGCACTTCCAGGGATTACTAGATAGATTAGAGCAGTTGGTAAATAAACCCTTATGTCTCTTTACCTCCACAGGCTCAACCAATTGTTGAAAGAGAAAGCTCGTCACCAAAAGAAGTCTATGTTCCTGACTCCATAGATGATGGAGAACGTCTTTCAACCCAACAACACTCTCAAAAGTTTCTCCGGGAAATACAAGAAGAGAAATGGGCCAAGGAGAAGGATGATCCCCCTCCTATTCTTGAGATTGATGACCTTCATGATCAATTTCCACAAGACATTCCATCTATCTATGGAGACCAAACAGAGCAACAAGAAGATGAATGATTAGATTTTGAATCTAATTCTTTACATGGGTTGCCACAATTCACATGCCCATGGGAATCTGAATCTCTCCAGATCAGAGCTCCCACAATATTGGTAAGAAATGAAGACTCAGTGGTTCCAAGGAACATTGATGTCGTGAAGAACACTAAGGTTCAGTGCCATCTCACAGTAGAAGAGCTGCTCAAAGCAAAACCTTAGCTATGGAATCATGTGAAGGATCAGGTTCCAGAACTTGATTCCCATAGGCCAAAAGCAGGCTCTAAACAAGAAGTTCCAAAGATACCTCTCGATAAAATAGGAGACATGAGCGAAGGTGAAGAAGGTAATACTTATCTTCCAATCACCTACCAAGGTTACACAACCAAAGCAATCATAGACTCAGGTGCTGGTGCTGCTATTGCAACCACCTCCTTGTAAAAGCGATGGGGCAAGCCCACATTAAGACCAGCTAGAATGAAGCTTCAGATGGCTGACGACCATGTGGAAAGACCTCTAGGATTTCTCGAAGGGATAACTCTAACCACTTGTGGTGTAGAGTTTGAACACACATTTGCTATATGTGAATTTGAGAAAAATAATGTCTACGAGATGATCCTAGGGAGGCCTTTCCTACGACAACTGCAAACTGTACAGGATTGGGGAACCAACTCCTTGTAGTACTTAGGGGTCACAACCAAGGTCAATTTGAAGAATTACACCTTCAGAGATGTACCACCCCTACAGTGGAATCCTATCCACAAGGAGCAAGAAGATTCAATCTCTCTGCATTCTAAAAGTTCATCTGATACATCCTGGATGCATGAAGATACTCATTTGTGGATGTGCAAGGTCGCAAAGGAAGAGGAAAAACGCTTAAAGGCAAGAGAAAAAGGAACTTCTCAAGGAGATAGACCAGTTCGAGACCAAGCCTGTATGCCGATGATATTTCCAAATGAGGAATTTGAGCCTCATGGTTGGGCAGAAATCCTAGCCACCATGGACATTGCTGTCAATGAAGAACAATGGACACCTCATTGTGATGAGGAGGGTTATGATATTTCAGTGTTCATGTGTCAGCCCTTGCTAGAAGAATGTGACTCTAGTGACTTCATAGAAGAAGAAGAGATTGATGATGATCTAGAGTCCATTGTGATGGATAGTTGCTTTATTTCAGAGGAGCACTATCTAGAAGACATAGGAGTATTACACAAAAAGAAGAAGAACCTCTCACAAGCATCAAAACGGTAAATTCAAAGGATGGGAGTGAAGGTAGTCTAAAGAAAAAGAAAAGAAAAGTAGTAAAATAGGATGAGGAGGAACCATTGTTTGAAGTACTAGAAAATTTCAAAAAATACGAAGTTGAGGACCGAAAAATTTTGGTACGAATGCCTAAGAGAGAGGCCACAACAGGAGAAGCATATGATAACAAAGAAAAGGCCATAAAAATTGTAATCACCATCGAAGAGAACGAAGAGAGATGTACATACATAGGAGATGACCTAAGTAAAGAAGAGGAAGTAGAGTTGGTGGCGTTATTAAGGGAATACAGGGACGTATTTGCATGGCACTATAGAGACTTGAAGGGAGTAGATCCAAAAATTTTTTCTCATACGATCCCCATGATAGCAGATGCCAAGCCCACCAAACATAAGCCCTACACATATAATGACACTTATGCAGCCAAAATAAAAGAAGAAATTGATAGATTGATTGAAGGTGGATTCATCTATGAGATTGAGCATACTGAATGGGTGTCCCCCATTGTAGTGGTGCCCAAGAAGAATGGAAAGTTACGTGTGTGTATTAACCTTAAAAAATTTAATGCCGCCACGATAAGAGATAGCTATCCGCTTCCAATCACTGAACATTTATTGGAGCGTGTTGCAGGCAAGGAAGTTTATAACTTCCTTGATGGATTTTCAGGTTACAATCAAGTATCCATTGCACCAGAAGATCAACATAAAACAACTTTTGCCACAGAGTGGGGGATCTTTGCATTTCGGGTGATGCCATTTGGGCTCACCAATGCACCTGCAACCTTTCAATGGCTCATGTTTCATGTCTTCAAAGAGTTCTTGTGAAAGAGCTTAGAAGTATATGTGGATGATTTATGTGCTCATTCCCAAGAGCGAAGATACCACATCCCTGAGCTCAAACAGATCTTCAACAAATGTAGAGAATATCGAGTGTGTCTGAACCCAGAGAAGTGTGTGTTCATGGTACATCAAGGTAAAATATTAGGTCATATTGTTTCTAAGAATGGAATATCGACAGATGAGGACAAGGTAAAAGCCATAGCGGAGTTGCCAAGGCCGAGGAATGTTAAAGAGGTACAAGCCTTCATGGGCCATTGTGGATATTACCATAGGTTTATTCACATGTATGCAATCATAGCTAAACCTCTTTATGCCTTGTTGACAAATTTTGAGTGGAACGATGAATGCGAGAAGTCCTTCAATGAGCTGAAGAGACGCTTGTGCACAACACCAATACTGACCACTCCTGATTGGAATAAGCCATTCCATGTACACGTGGATGCATCCAATTATGCAATAGGATGTGTGCTGTCACAACCAACTGGTGAAGGGAATTTAGATTTGCCTATAGCATATGCTAGCAAGCAGTTGAATGCTGCTGAACGAAAGTACACCACAACCGAAAGAGAAGGTTTAGGCATGGTATATGCTGTGAAGAAGTTTAGACACTATCTATTGGCCAACAAGTTCAAATTTTTCACTGATCATCAAGCTTTATTGTACTTGGTCAATAAACCTTGCAACATAGGACGCTTAGTAAGATGGCTCCTCTTACTAATGGAATATGACTTTGAAGTGGTTGTTAGGCAAGGTAAGACCCACCTCAGAGCAGATCACCTTTCTCGCATCACTTCAGGAGAGCCACCGCAAGGAGTGTCTGATGAATTGGCCGACGCTTATGTGTTCAATCTAGAAGTCGTTCCTAAATGGGCAAATAAGTTGGTACCAGTCCTAACCTTCGGACCCGCAAATAAGAATGTAAAAAAAAAAAAAGATGAAATTGTAAAATCACAAAGCTATCAAATATTGGCAGGAAGCATGTATAAACAAGATACAGAATGTGTTCTAGCTTGTTGCATCGAGGACGATGAACATAGCAGTTGGTTGCAACAAGCCCATGAAGGATTGCTAGGAAATCACTATTCTAAACAGCGAACATTGCAGAATCTAAAACGTTTGGGAGTGTATTGGCTTAGCATAGACAAAGAATTTCATGAGTGGATTAAGAATTGTCCAATGTGCAAAGAGAGACCCCCCGTGGAGCATGCCACCCTTTATCATGTGTCATTAATTCCAGACTGGAGTGCTCCATTGGTAGAATTCAAGAGATCGGGGACCTTACCCAAGGAGGCTAGTCTAGCAAGGAAACGAAGCATGGAGCAAGAGGCTAAAGACTACGCCTTTGTAGGAGACAACCTATATAGGAGAGGAAAAGATGGTTACTTAAGATTGTGCGTTCATGAATCAGAATATTTGAAAGTCTTAGAAACTGCCCATAGTAGTGTTGCAGGCAGACATTTTGGTCCTGATCGAGTAATTAAGACTATTCTATTCTCATGACTTTGGTGGCCCACTCTTCATATGGATGCACATACCTATGTGAAGAAATGTGACACATGCCAACGTGCCCAATACCCAATTAGAAAAGATGAGATGCCTTTGAGGCCAATGATGGGCGGACGTGCATTCTCGAAGTGGGGCATAGACTTTGTAGGTCCTATTAACCCCCCAGCTAGAAACTCCCATGCAGAATACATTATTGTAGCCACGGACTACCTTACAAAGTGGGTAGAGGTCAAAGCCACAACGAAGAATGATGCTCAAACAATGGCAAAGTTCTTATTTGAGAATGTGTTCACACGATACGGATTACCAATAGAGTTAGTAAGTGATAGAGGCACACACTTCTTGAATGAAGTAGTCGAAAATCTTACAAGAATTCTTGGTGATACATAAGAAGTCTGCTCCCTATCATCCACAAGCTAACGAACAAGCTGAGAGCACAAACAAGATCCTATGTAATGTATTGACAAAACTAGTAAATAACAAACGCTCTGACTGGGACAAACAACTTCATCATGCTGTTTGGGCCTACCGAGTTGCCTATAAAACGGTACTCAATGCCACCCCATTTCAGATGGTCTTCGGATAGAATGTTGTGCTACCATTGGACTTCCTAATCCCAAATTTAAAAGTAGCACAAGAGCATGAGTGGAATGGACATGAATTATTGTCTAGGATCTTTGAGCTAGAACGCTTAGGTGAGACAAGGTTATGAGCGGCTACAGGCATCTATGCTGCAAAGAAAAGGCAAAAGGCATACTTTGATGCACATATCAAGGATAAAGTCTTGAAAGAGGGAGACCTGGTGTTGGTTTATACATTAAAGCAACATGCCCGTAAATTGGAAAAAAGAGGATATGGACCCATGATCATCAATAGAATTTCCACTAGCGGTGCAGTTCAATTGGCCACACTAGAGGGAGATATCCTGCCAAACTGTATCAGTGGTTGTCGAGTCAAGCTATATCAAGAACCTCTTACTGAGGATATGCTAAAGAGACTCAACACTGCTAAGAAGCGAAAAGAAGAAGAATTAAGGGTTAGAGAAGAAGCACAGGCTGAGGCTAGAGAACGCATTAGGAGAAATAAGTTAAGATGCCTAGGCCTAGATGTTAATGTTGAGGCCCCAAGATACCACATGGCCATGTGTCAAACATCAAGTACAATTGCTTCTCAAATAAGTGATCGACGTCCTTTTGTGACCATAGCAGTAGGATAAGGGAAGAATGCAAGGACTATGAGAGCATTGATTGACTCAGGTGCAGCAACTAGTGCAGTTAGACTATCTGACTGCCAAGACTTGCAATTAAAAATAAAGCCCATAGAAGCCTATCTCATAGGTTTGGGAGGTGTGGAAACCCCTTGTTTGGGCAAGGTGGAACTTCCCATCTACCTTCAAGATGTTCCAATGAAAGTCAAAATGCTAGTATGTCATGAGGAGGACATTATAGAGCCAGTTGTCCTGGGTCAAGATTGGATTTACGACCATACAGTCAACTTGAACCTAAGAAGTCAAATCCTTCAAGTTTGGGCACATGAACAATGTATTACATTAGAATTAGACAATTGCATGCTTACAAATCCAAAGGTTACACATTCTCTTAGTTCTTCCAAAACTAATCTTCGCAAAGGAAATGTTGTGTGTGTCAAAAACCCTACGAAACCAAAGGACTCAATCATGGAAGCACAAGCTCAAAGGGCAGCAAACCCCTCTTCTTCTTCACATACTAATGCAAGTGTAACTTGACCAAAGAGGCACGCAAAGATGACATCTGCTATATCAAGTAGACAAACGAAATTCAAGAAGAAAGAAGCTCAGGGCATGAAGCAGATTTGGGTACAAAAAGGAAAACAAGCACCAGCCTTGCCACAACCCTTCCCAATCAGGCAAGTCAACCATGCTAAAAGAAGCACCAAGAAACGAGGACCAGCTCAATCCTACAGTCTTCGACAATTTGGGTACCAAAGAAATCGGGGGAGGTTGACCATAATAACATACAAATTTGGGTGCCAAAGAAGTTAGTTGTAGCTCAACAAGGGCGATTACAAACGTGGGTACCCAAGACACTCTTACATGCACGAACACCACAAATCTCCCTCACAAGCAAAGTTTCCACAAAGACGCCAAGGAGAAGCAAGGGTCAACACCAAGAACAAAGAACCAAAGCAGATCAGCCCACCTCTTCGACAATCATAAAAAGGCAACCAAAAAGGGTATGGGTTTGGAAGCTAAAAGTATCAGTAGCTTCCACAAAATGAAAGAGCCAACCACGCTGGATACCAAATTTTAGACACCATTCCATGATGAAGGGGCTAGAAGTGACTTCCACAAAGCCATGTACCATTCTCAAATGGATCCCTATAAGGAGGATTACATCATTGCAAGATTCAATCGACACCTCCAAACAAAGATTGCATCAAGTCTAGAACTAACATAAAAAAAGCCTCGACCAACAAAAACCATGTGCCTTTGACATAACCTTGTCTTTTGCACCATTCAGGTCATGCATTTCCAAAGTATGCATTAATCTAGGGCCACATTACACGGTCGTGCATAGACACAATTGAGAATACCAGGCACATGCAACACATTGGACATATGTAATATATTTTTTGCACTAACATCTTTCTTCTTGTTTTGTGAACTTGTTAAAAAAAAAAAAAAAAAAACCAAAAGAAAGAATAAGATTGTGTGTTTGACGAATCCCCAATGCGAACCATCAACAACGAAAGACAAGCTGATGATCAATCATCATGATGGAATTACAACACAAAGAGTTAAAGATCGTCGAAATTTTCACCATGGTAAGAATTGTATGCTTCAACAACAACATAACCATGATCGATTAGGAAACCTCTTCGTCAGCTTACCCTTGAGTACCTAGCTCAAGACCCAACTTCTTGCACCATAATTCTTCCAATGCATTTCCCAAGTATGCATGCATAGGGCTACATTACAGAGCCGTGCACAAGGCACATTCTTCTTCTAACCCATGCACTAATGCACTTATCCATCAGTCATTATGGGTCACAAGTACTTGGTATGGAAACTAGGGAAGCCATCTTTGGAAGAACCAGAGGACATCACGGCGACAACAACCAGAGCCAAGAAGCAATCCACCACAAGAGTTGCTCATAATCAACATTGACAACCTCTTTTGAGTAGCTCACAATTTTTGAAAGTTCACAAAGACACCATCCAGCTGGAATACACAGACGAAGTCCATACAAAGGTCGCAAATGACAAAATGATGAACTAGACAACTACCCAAGCTACAATTGGAAGATGAACCACTCCTACCGATACAGGAAGGACACTACCTCTCAATGTACTCCATGGAACAACCACTACAACAAGGGTCTGTCAGGGACGACAGACTCAAGAGGAGGGGGAGTGTTGAAGCTCAAGGTCAAGGACAAAGGATGGAAGCGCGTCAAAGAAGTGGAACACAAGAAGAAGGAGCAAGTAGGGAGCTCCAAGAATCACATGTCAAATTTTCAAAAGAAATCCCTATAAAAATAGTGATTTTTATCACTAAAAATCATTGTAAATACCATTTTCTATTTTTTCAACTCCATTTTGTTCAAGCCAAGGAGTCCTTGAGCTTGAGGAATATTAGATTTATCATATACCAATTTTCATAATTTTTAGATTCTGTTTGAGCCCCCAAATAAGCCTTGGAACCTAATTTTTAACTAGGCCGGACACTAGGTCTAGACAGGGCCAAAACTACTCAAAAAACTATAAAAAGGGTTGGAGAGCTCATTTTTAGGGGGACCTTGTTGTAGATTTCAGCTTTGTAAGAGAGTTCATTTGCAATCGAAGATCTTCCATTGTACCACTCTTTGCTCCTACCTTGTGCGCTGTCAAGAAGATTTGCATCTTCCAATTGATGACCCAAAAAATTAAAATATTTATTGGTGAATTCTAAACCTCTTTTATATCACTGTTGATCAGTTGTGTTAATTGGATTAACTATTTTGAAAGTGTTTTCAGGTATGAAGGATGAAGCAGGACATATGTTCATGTTAGGGTTTACCATAATTACTCATTTAATGAGAATTTCCTTTTTTTTTTACATTCAAGAATTATGGGTATTTATCCCCAGGGTTTCATAAGTTCAAAGATTGTATGTTGCTAATGGTTAAGCCAAAGGGTTTAGATGATTTATAATGAGTTAATGGTAGGGTTTCAGAAGGATTTTAATGGTCTAACCCAGGGGGTTTTATGGGTTTCCAATAGGTTTTCTAGGATTTAATATATTTAAAGGGTTAACATAGATGTTACAAAAAACATTAATATCTAAATTACATATTTATGTATTAAACATTAAACTATGTCATTAAAAATTACTTTAATTAAATATGTGTATTTAAATACTAAGGTTCTAATTAATTAAACCCTTAAACTAAGCTTAAATTAATTGATTTATTTAAATAAGAAATGTAGGCTAATTAGATTAAAATGATTAATTAAATGGATAAATAACTAGTGGACTATATGAGTGCTAGGAAAAAGAATGGCTTATATAAGTTGTGTAACTAAAGAGATTTAAGGAGTGGTCTCAATAGAAGATGCACTTAAAGAGAAAAAAGTTGGTTAAGAAAAAGAGTGGAGAGAATTAGTGAAGATGAAAAGAGAGGAGTAGAAATTAAGTGTAATTAAAGTAGAAAAGTTAAACTGGAAAGTGTGGTGGAAGTAAGGAGATTAAAGTGTGGTTGTAGATTAAAAGTTAAAACTAAAAAGAGTGGTTTAGAAATGACTTGTGTATGTATTTAAATGAGTGTTGAGCTCAAGTTTCTCTTAATGTTTTTTTTGCAGGTACTTTCTTCTGCTCTTACTTTCTTCTGTTTTTCCTTCTTTCTCATTAGACCCTCCTTGTGCTCGGGATATTAAGCCATCATGTACTGCTGTGTACGATGATCTTGATGTTGATTGTCTGGCTGGAAGCATGCCCATGCCTATTCCATGGCTTGGTCTTGGTCCCTGCAGCATTGCGCGTGTGTATGTGTATGTATGTGTGTGTGTGAAGTGTGTGTATGTGATATGTGTGTGTGTGTGATGTGTGTGTATGTGATGTGATGTATGTGTGTGTATGTGATATATGTGTGTGTGTGATGTGTGTGTATGTGATGTGATGTATGTGTGTGTATGTGAAGTGTATGTGTGTGTGTGAAGTATATATGTGATGTGTGTATGTATGTGTGTGTGTGAAGTGTGTGTATGTGATATATGTGTGTGTGTGATGTGTGTGTATGTGATGTGATGTATGTGTGTGTATGTGAAGTGTATGTGTGTGTGTGAAGTATATATGTGATGTGTGTATGTATGTGTGTGTGTGAAGTGTGTGTATGTGATACATGTGTGTGTGTGATGTGTGTGTATGTGATGTGATGTATGTGTGTGTATGTGAAGTGTATGTGTGTGTGTGATGTGTGTGTATGTGATGTGATGTATGTGTGTGTATGTGAAGTGTATGTGTGTGTGTGAAGTGTATATGTATGTGTGATGTGTGTGTGTGTGTGAGAGAGAGAGAAAATGAATCTCTCCCTCCCGTCCTCTGCTGCAGTGCGACAGCGCGCACAGAGAAGGAGAGAGAGAGAGAGAGAGAGAGAGAGAGAGAGAGAGAGAGAGAGAGAGAGAGAGAGAGAGAGAGACTCTCCCTCCCCTCCTCTGTCTGAGTGCGGCAGCGCGCAGATAGAGAAGGAGAGAGAGAGAGAGCAGAGAGAAGGAGAGAGAGAGAGAGAGAGAGAGAGAGAGAGAGAGAGAGAGAGAGAGAGAGAGAGAGAGAGAGAAGGAAAGAGAGAGAGAGAGAGAGAGAGAGAGAGAGAGAGAGATTCCCTCCCTCCCCCTGCAGAACTGCGTGCGGCAACACGCAGAGAGAGAGAGAGAGAGGTTCCCTCCCTCCCCCTGCAGAACTGTGCGCGGTAGCACAGAGAGAGAGAGAGAGAGAGAGAGAGAGAGAAAGAGAGAGAGAGAGAGAGAGAGAGAGAGAGAGAGAGAGAGAGAGAGAGAGAGAGAGAGAGAGAGAGAGAGAGAGAGATCAGCGCAGAGAAGGAGAGAGAGAGAGAGGAGAGAGAAGGAGAGAGAGAGAGAGAGAGAGAGAGAGAGAGAGAGAGAGAGAGAGAGAGAGAGAGAGACTCTCCCTCCCCTCCTCTATCTGGGCGCGGCAGCGCGCAGACAGAGAAGGAGAGAGAGAGAGAGGAGAGAGAAGGAAAGAGAGAGAGAGAGAGAGAGAGAGAGAGAGAAAGAGAGAGGGGAAGAAAGAGAGAGAGAAAGAAAGAGAGAAAAAGAGAGAGAGAGAGAGAGAGAGAAAGAGAGAAAGAGAAAGAGAGAGTTAAATTGTTAAGTTAATTTAATTATCTTATTGCATAAATCATTTTTTTTAGGTATCTAATGTGTTAATTATTATGGAGTAATACTTAGAGAATATGAAAACATTAATTGGCTTAGCTAGTTACTTATGAGTGCATGAGTTAGAAGTATATATGAGATATACCTACATTTATTATAATTATTTAGTGAGTTTGTATTCATAATAGAGCTCATGGATGTGTTTGTATGCATACATCTAAGTGCTAATATGCATATGATTTTGTATTAAAAGTATGTTTTCATAAGTGCAAGTGATGTATGTGCATGGTTATATGTATTTAGAACTGCATGTTAGCATGTGTATGATTTAATGTATGTAAAGTATGGATTATATGTTTCTTATTGATTTTGTAATATTACTAATGTTAATGTTTTTTTTTGGAGAAACATTGATGAGTTCAAGCTATTGAAGTGAAGTAAAGAGAAGCAGCAAGATTGAAGATTCATTTAAATCTTATTTTCCAATTAGTCAGCTATCCAATTGATTAGACATTTATCCAATTATCTAGACTTTACATTTGTATTAGCTTATTAATTCATTTATTCAAACCAGTTTAGCATCATATTGTTTCTATTAGTTCTTTCATGTCTTCCGATTTATACCATGCATCTGAACACAGTAGTAATAACATCATTGAACATACAACCGAATCCGTAGAATTAGTGTTAGAAGAACTTATTAAGAACAATATTACTTCGGAATCATTAGTGTCTTTATCTTATGATCAATGTTTAACTACATTCCTAGCATTTTCTTCCATTGCATCTCCTGAATCACAAAGTAGTGAAGATTTATTTCCACCAACTTTAGTTAGACAAACTCAACCAAAACCATTAGAAGCTACAATAGAAGAGGTAGTTAAAGATCAGATAACCGAAGAGTCATTATTGTTAACACCCAAACAGATAGCTATTGCCAGATATAAAGCAGCTTGTCCCTATGGTCCTTAGTCTGAGTCCGCCACAGACACCCTGCGTGTGCCGAACGATTTAGGCGGATGACTTGATCCACCATCCGAGCATCTCTCACGACCCGACATTGGTGAACCTGACGTGAAGATCGGCTTGCGACTCAGACGGATATTATCAGTTTGCATTGCACATACATTCATACGATTTTACATCAGTGCAGTTGCGTCTTCATCCCTGGAAGCTGTGGCATTTACGTGAGCTTGCAATCTTCTTGGTGTCGAGGGCTGGTCTGGTGACCTGAGCGCCTCCACGAAGATTGGCAAATAGGAGAACCTCGCACCCATTGCTCGCACCCATTTTAGCAAAATATGTATTTAGATTTTTGATTCAAATCAATAAATGTATTGAATTTCACAGAAAGCACTGTTTTGAGCCTCATCTTCGAGCAGCTGGTATAATTTCTTTACTCTTACATTCTTGCATACATAATTTTATTTAAGGTTAAATTATTGGTATAGGTTGAAGGCAACTATTTGTTAAACATAGGTTAAGCGTTAATCATAGCTTTACTTGCAACATTTTGGCATAATACAGACTTATCAAACTGGACTCTAACGGAATTTCAGAATTAGTAGCTGAACATAAGGAAAGAGTAACAAAAGAAGTTCAGGATATAGTTAGAATTGTTCAAGCTAGATCAAAACAGACTTCAAAAATGGACGAACTATTTCAAACTATGATGCACGAGACGCAAGGACAAAAAGTAGTTGAAACGTTATTAAAGGATAAAGGGAAATTTACTGGTATGAATGTTACAAATTATTTAGACACATTTGAGGAATTAGCCAAGTTACACGGCTTGCCTGATACAAAGTGGAAATCCTATCTTGGACGACTTGCCATAGGTATAGTGAAAGCTATTATGGATCTACATGACAATAAGGAATGGGATGAGTTTAGAAAAGAGCTACATAAAGAATTTTATTTAGAGGACTATAGTCAACACAGTAGAGAGGGATTTATGAAATGGATTAGTTCTCCTAAGCCTCACATTTCTTTAACTCAACTCCATGGCGAATTTATGAAAAGATTCTCTCAATTACCTGAACAAGATAGAGTTGCCCTTACCCCAGATATCATTTTATATTTCCTTAAAATCTTGACTCCAGATATAAGGGTAGAGGTTGAGCATAGGCTTGAAGAACCGGGAAAGAAATATGGGCTTACAGATGACTGGGGTGTAGTGAAAACTGTAGTTGAGGCGGTTGCTCACATGAACCAACGTAAAACACTCCTTTATGATTCGATGTCTCAACCATCCTCCAGTTTTCCTCCGATTCAGGCAACTAGGGATACACATATAGATTCAAAAGTTGAGCCTACGGCATCCACATCTAGAGTACCAACTGAGTTGCAAGTTGAGATTTTGTTTAACAAGTTGGACAATATGATGCATATGCACGAAAATATGTCTAAAGAGGTAGCGGCTTTGCAGAATGTGGTATATGCTTTAAACTTACAAGATAAACCTGCAATGCAAGCTCATCCGACTATTTATCCTCAACCAGTAAGTGCACCTAATCCTCCATTAGTAGCTCCGAATCATCCTTTTATACCTCCTAATCCACCTTTTATACCTCCTAATCCTCTAGTTCTACCCCAACCAATTCCTCAACCAATTCCTCAAGCATTTAACCAAAGAAATTTTAATGAAAGGAGAAATGCCAATGTGAGGAGATGTATCTGGTGCGATGCCACAGATCATTTGACTTACACATGTGAAGCATTGAAAGATGCGAAAGATAAAAGACTTGTAATTGATATTGACAAACGATTGTGCGACTATAGAACACATTTACCCTTAGCTGCCAATTGGGGAAAGGGAGGGATGCAGAAGCTGTATGAAAACCTTTCTGAGTCTTCGAAATCTGCTTCTGCTGTTAAACTAGAATATGTTGATAGTGACTCTGATTCCAAACAAACAAGGGAAACGAGGAACTACTCAATTGAAGCTTTGATAAAGGCGAGAGATGATATTATGCAGAAAACTGCGTGGAACTCTCCTGTTGATCAATTCTCGATATATTCGCATATTGCGAATGTTGAAGAGAAAAGAAAGAGGGATGATGAGCAAGATACAAATGATTCAGGTAGACGAATGACTAGAAGTAAGATGAGAGATGAGCCAAAGCCTAAGAAAGTTCAGTTTGAACAAGGCGAAAGTTCTAAAACAAATGAGGAGCGAAGAAAAGAAATTAGGGAGGGTAAACAACCTGTGTTTAGTGAGCCAATTCAAACATCAAACAAAGTAGAGCAAATTCCTAGAACTGAAACAAAACCTGAAGAGAAACTAGAAAAGAAACCAAAACGAGTACCAAAAGCTATTCTTATTTCTGAACTTGAACAAAAAGTTGATTCGAAAGAAATATTGTATGACATCTTATTAAAAAGTGCATAACAATGACTTTAGAACAAATCTTCTCAATAGCAAAAATTGAATTTAAGGAAAATTTTATTAAACTAATTAAAAGGAAGAGATTCCCTCTGTCACAAGAGGTAGAGATGCAAGATGTTGCCGATGTAACTCACTTGATTCATGAATCTCTTTCTTTAGACTCAGAGGATGAAGAAGATAATACCTGTAATGTGAACAAAAATTTCTTAGGGCCGATTATACCAGATGACGAAACAAAAAACTCAGAGAGTGATTTTAGAAAAAGTTTTTGGGTGAGAGGCACACCGGAGATTAAAGTTAACTTAGGAGATCAGAAGAGATCATATTTTGCTTTAGCCCTAATTGACTCTGGGTCTGAAATCAATGTGATTTCGAAAGGATTATATGATAAGTTTAAATGGCCTATTGATAAAAATCACGGCTGGATAATGCCAACCGCGGACAATGGTTGTGGATCACTCCTAGGAGCATGTACCAACATACCTCTAATGATAGGTGGAATCTCTGAGACATTCCACTTTTTCATTCAGGACAACTGCTCTTATGAAATTATCTTAGGTCAACCATTTATATGTGAAGCCAGAATGGAGACTAAAGTAATGGATGACGGCTCAGCATACGCAAGAATTAGATCTAAAGATGATCTACAATCACTCCAAGTTATGATAGTCAGCCCAAACCATGTACGAAATAGGGAGCAAATTAGGAAGACGCCCATCCGTTCTCATGAAAAGATACGCGAAGATCATATGCCTCTTCGTGAGTTTGGAACTTATTATGATCAAAACTTTGCCTAGATGCCACAGTTGAGCGAGACAACGGTGGTACTTGGTTTGATGTCTCGCACCCATCTGTAGATATTTTAGATAGTTTTTCTTTATATTTTCCTTCATCATATTTGCAATTCAGTCATTATAAACAAATTCCTAAAAAAATTATAAAACATTATGAAAAATTTTATAAAGAGAAAGGATTCATTTCATCAGATGAACACATTGAAACCGTAATTGAAACTTTATCTTCAAACTCATTGATTGAAGAACTTCAAAATATTTTGCATGAAAAAGAAAATTTTAGATTTGTACTTTTAAATTCTATTGAAGAATATGATTTGATTATTAAATTTGTCATGAGTAATGAAAAGGAAGCAAAAGTAAATACAAAATACAAAACCGTTGACAAAAAAATTAAACTGATTGCCCAATCGTTACCACGAGAGAGTGAAGAGAAGTTTAGGCAAGTTACCAATGATCCTTATTTAAGGGAGCGCACAAATATAGGTCATACCTTCACAGAAGAAACTTTAAAGCTAATCAAGATAGAAAATGATGAAAATTTTTTGTTACCCGAGGAACGTGAACTATTTCAAAGAGTGATTAGAAAGCATGGAAAGGCATTTTCTTTATATTCCCATGAGATAGGTTGTGCAGACCCACAAATTGTACCACCAATGATCATCTTTACAGTGCCTCACATTCCATGGAATCTTCGACCCATACCTGTTCCGAAAGCCCACTTACCAGAGTTAGTGCGGCTTCTTAAGGAAAAGATTCACATGCGAATTTTAGAGCCATCGTCTGCACCCTACTCGAATGAAAAATAAGAAGTATTTTGATAAATCACATAGGTTAAGGCCAAAGCCAGTTCAAGTTAATGATTGGGTTTTACTGTATGATAGTACGTTCGATTCTCAGTATGATGCCCGTAGGAAACTTAAAAGACGTTGGTTTGGACCTTATGTGATAGTCAAAACCTATGATAATGGAACGTATGCCTTACGTGAATTAGATGGCACTCCTCTTAAAAACTTAATTGCTGGCAAAAGAATTAAATTATTTAAACAAAGAGATGATGAAATGTATGAAGTAATGTTTGATGATGAGCATGATTAATTATGTATGAATGAATTTCTTTAGTGTGGGTTTCTTTTGTAGGAAAACTAAGAGAAGATTTGAATATGAAATTTAATAATTTTGCGTGTCTAGCTGTTGCTGGTTGAGTTTTAACAGGTCTTTGAAGAACAAATTAAGATGTATAAAGGTGAAGCAGATTGAAGATGAAGTTGATTTTAGGTCGTATTTTTCTTTGTCATACAATTTTGATTTATGTATTTTCTTTGCATTCATATAAAACTAATTGATAAAAACTGGAATGAAGAATATTAATTTATAAAGGACTCTATTTAACCATATTAGAAAAATAGACATAATTTATATTTCTACATTTATAGATTAAGTGAGATTTGTTAAAAATAAAAGGATTTGTAGTTCATTTAGATAACAAAAGTAGTTGTATATGTGTAGGAGCATATTGTTGCATGATTCATGTCTGTGAAAACCTAGATCTTTCTTGTCCATGCAGCTAGATCCTTAGTTCGGATTAAGGGGTTAAGCCTTTCCCCTTTAAAACAAAAAAGTAGCGAAAAAAAAAAAAGAATATTGACATGGAAGTTATACCTTCTTCCACCCCAAAAAGGTATTTACATTTATTATCGATATGAAGTTTACATCATATTTATATGAAGAAACTAGTTGTGAAAAAACACATCTAGTGATTAAAATTGGGCATACAAGGCGGCTGTCTGTCCAAATAGATTTAGTAGATTTCTTTGGCATGCTTGATTGCTCATATGTGAATGCATATATATGACGAAACTTGCATTTGAATGAATGAAAATGAATTCTGTTTTATACTAATCTTTACATAGTTTATAAATGGATAAAATGTAAACTAATGTTTGTTGACTGAAAAGGTTAATAGTTTACCTTTATACTTTAATATGTTTTCATTGCCAGATGTAATTGAAATAAACTTCATGTGCATGTTGAAAAGATTTAAAATTTGATAAGATTAAATATATTTAAAAAAGAATTGATGCTGTTCTATGATTTAATTTCAGGATAATCATTGAAAATGCTGCTTCCCTAAATCGGCAAGTTGGCCCATCGGGACGATGTGCAGGTTTGGTGGCGGTGGATGTCGGGAAGATTTGCATCTTCCAATTGATGACCCGAAAAATTAAAATACTTATTGGTGAATTCTAAACCTCTTTTATATCACTGTTGATCAGTTGTGTTAATTGGATTAACTATTTTGAAAGTGTTTTCAGGTATGAAGGATGAAGCAGGACATATGTTCATGTTAGGGTTTACCCTAATTACTTATTTAATGAGAATTTTCTATTTTTTTTTTACATTCAAGAATTATGGGTATTTATCCCCAGGGTTTCATAAGTTCAAAGATTGTATGTTGCTAATGGTTAAGCCAAAGGGTTTAGATGATTTATAATGAGTTAATGGTAGGGTTTTAGAAGGATTTTAATGGTCTAACCCAGGGGGTTTTATGGGTTTCCAATAGGTTTTCTAGGATTTAATATATTTAAAGGGTTAACATAGATGTTATTCAAAAACATTAATATCTAAATTACATATTTATGTATTAAACATTAAACTATGTCATTAAAAATTACTTTAATTAAATATGTGTATTTAAATACTAAGGTTCTAATTAATTAAACCCTTAAACTAAGCTTAAATTAATTGATTTATTTAAATAAGAAATGTAGGCTAATTAGATTAAAATGATTAATTAAATGGATAAATAAGTAGTGGACTATATGAGTGCTAGGAAAAAGAATGGCTTATATAAGTTGTGTAACTAAAGAGATTTAAGGAGTGGTCTCAATAGAAGATGCACTTAAAGAGAAAAAAGTTGGTTAAGAAAAAGAGTGGAGAGAATTAGTGAAGATGAAAAGAGAGGAGTAGAAATTAAGTGTAATTAAAGTAGAAAAGTTAAACTCGAAAGTGTGGTGGAAGTAAGGAGATTAAAGTGTGGTTGTAGATTAAAAGTTAAAACTAAAAAGAGTGGTTTAGAAATGACTTGTGTATGTATTTAAATGAGTGTTGAGCTCAAGTTTCTCTTAATGTTTTTTTTGCAGGTACTTTCTTCTGCTCTTACTTTCTTCTCTTTTTCCTTCTTTCTCATTAGACCCTCCTTGTGCTCGGGATATTAAGCCATCATGTACTGCTGTGTACGATGATCTTGATGTTGATTGTCCGGCTGGAAGCATGCCCATGCCTATTCCATGGCTTGGTCTTGGTCCCTGCAGCATTGCGCGTGTGTATGTGTATGTATGTGTGTGTGTGAAGTGTGTGTATGTGATATATGTGTGTGTGTGATGTGTGTGTATGTGATGTGATGTATGTGTGTGTATGTGATATATGTGTGTGTGTGATGTGTGTGTATGTGATGTGATGTATGTGTGTGTATGTGAAGTGTATGTGTGTGTGTGAAGTATATATGTGATGTGTGTATGTATGTGTGTGTGTGAAGTGTGTGTATGTGATATATGTGTGTGTGTGATGTGTGTGTATGTGATGTGATGTATGTGTGTGTATGTGAAGTGTATGTGTGTGTGTGAAGTATATATGTGATGTGTGTATGTATGTGTGTGTGTGAAGTGTGTGTATGTGATATATGTGTGTGTGTGATGTGTGTGTATGTGATGTGATGTATGTGTGTGTATGTGAAGTGTATGTGTGTGTGTGATGTGTGTGTATGTGATGTGATGTATGTGTGTGTATGTGAAGTGTATGTGTGTGTGTGAAGTGTATATGTGTGTGTGATGTGTGTGTGTGTGTGTGAGAGAGAGAAAATGAATCTCTCCCTCCCCTCCTCTGCTGCAGTGCGACAGCGCGCACAGAGAAGGAGAGAGAGAGAGAGAGAGAGAGAGAGAGAGAGAGAGAGAGAGAGAGCGAGAGAGAGAGAGAGAGAGAGAGAGAGAGAGAGAGAGAGAGAGAGACTCTCCCTCCCCTCCTCTGTCTGGGCGCGACAGCACGCAGACAGAGAAGGAGAGAGAGAGAGAGGAGAGAGAAGGAAAGAGAGAGAGAGAGAGAGAGAGAGAGAGAGAGAAAGAGAGAGAGAGAGAGAGAGAGAGAGAGAGAGAGAGAGAGAGAGAGACTCTCCCTCCCCTCCTCTGTCTTGGCGCGGCAGCGCGCAGAGAGAGAAGGAGAGAGAGAGAGGAGAGAGAAGGAGAGAGAGAGAGAGAGAGAGAGAGAGAGAGAGAGAGAGAGAAAGAGAGAGAGAGAGAGAGAGAGAGGTTCCCTCCCTCCCCCTGCAGAATTGCGCGCGACAGCACGCAGAGAGAGAGAGAGAGAGAGAGAGAGAGAGAGAGAGAGAGAGAGAGAGAGAGAGAGAGAGAGAGAGAGAGAGAGAGAGAGAGAGAGAGAGAGAGAGAGAGAGATCGGCACAGAGAAGAAGAGAGAGAGAGGAGAGAGAAGGAAAGAGAGAGAGAGAGAGAGAGAGAGAGAGAGAGAGAGAGAGAGAGAGAGAGAGAGAGAGAGAGAGAGACTCTCCCTCCCCTCCTCTGTCTGGGCGCGGCAGCGCGCAGCCAGAGAAGGAGAGAGAGAGAGGAGAGAGAAGGAAAGAGAGAGAGAGAGAGAGAGAGAAAAAAAAAAGAGAGAGGGGAAGAAAGAGAGAGAGAGAAAGAGAGAGAGAAAGAAAGAGAGAGAAAGAAAGAGAGAAAAAGAGAGAGAGAGAGAGAGAGAGAGAGAGAGAGAGAGAGAGAGAGAGAGAGAGAGAGAGAGAGAGAGAGAGAGAGAGAGAGAGAGAGAGAGAGAGAGAGAAAGAGAGAAAGAGAAAGAGAGAGTTAAATTGTTAAGTTAATTTAATTATCTTATTGCATAAATCATTTTTTTTAGGTATTTAATGTGTTAATTATTATGGAGTAATACTTAGAGAATATGAAAACATTAATTGGCTTAGCTAGTTACTTATGAATGCATGAGTTAGAAGTATATATGAGATATACCTACATTTATTATAATTATTTAGTGAGTTTGTATTCATAATAGAGCTCATGGATGTGTTTGTATGCATACATCTAAGTGCTAATATGCATATGATTTTGTATTAAAAGTATGTTTTCATAAGTGCAAGTGATGTATGTGCATGGTTATATGTATTTAGAAGTGCATGTTAGCATGTGTATGATTTAATGTATGTAAAGTATAGATTATATGTTTCTTATTGATTTTGTAATATTACTAATGTTAATGTTTTTTTTGCAGAAACATTGATGAGTTCAAGCTATTGAAGTGAAGTAAAGAGAAGCAGCAAGATTGAAGATTCATTTAAATCTTATTTTCCAATTAGTCAGCTATCCAATTGATTAGACATTTATCCAATTATCTAGACTTTACATTTGTATTAGCTTATTAATTCATTTATTCAAACCAGTTTAGCATCATATTGTTTCTATTAGTTCTTTCATGTCTTTTGATTTATACCATGCATCTGAACACAGTAGTAATAACATCATTGAACATACAACCAAATCGGTAGAATTAGTGTTAGAAGAACTTATTAAGAACAACATTATTTCGGAATCATTAGTGTCTTTATCTTATGATCAATGTTTAACTACATTCCTAGCATTTTCTTCCATTGCATCTCCTGAATCACAAAGTAGTGAAGATTTATTTCCACCAACTTTAGTTAGACAAACTCAACCAAAACCATTAGAAGCTACAATAGAAGAGGTAGTTAAAGATCAGATAACCGAAGAGTCATTATTGTTAACACCCAAACAGATAGCTATTGCCAGATATAAAGCAGCTTGTCCCTATGGTCCTTAGTCTGAGTCCGCTACAAACACCCTGCGTGTGCCGAACGATTTAGGCGGATGACTTGATCCACCATCCGAGCATCTCTCACAACCCGACAGCGCGCGTGTGTGTATGTGTGTGCATGCTTGTGTGCTTTCACTCACGCACTTGTGCACTTCACTTGCTCTTGGTCTTCATACCAGTCCTCACGTCTCCACGGATTGACATTTATGAGGTGGAGCTCCTCACGTTGGTACTCACCATTGTGCTAGAGTGACACATGCGAAAACAAGAACCAAGCAACAAGGACAGGCTCACCCAGAAGGTCTTCGAAAAATTTGGGTGCCTAAGAAATTTGTGGCAGCTCAACATGGGCTATCACACATGTGGGTGCCCAATAAACTCTTACATGCACAATGCCCTATGCTCTCCTCCATGCAAAAGGTCCCAAAAAAGAAGCCAAGGAGGGAAAATGGTCATAACCAAGCACAGAGACCAAAAGAAGATCAAATCACCTCTTCAAAAATGGTAAGAAGACAATTATCAAGGATATGGGTTTGGAAGCCAAAAGCACCCAAGGCCCCCACAGAACCAAAGAGTCAAACACAAAGGATCAAAGCCTCAAGAAACCATCCAAACATGGAGCAGCCAAAGGAGATCACTAAACAATCGAAGAACATTCTCAAATGGATCCCTATAAGGAGGAAGGCTCAGTGGTCATCTCGAAATCCAATGGATACCTCCAAGAAATCCCGTCCTCTATTTGCTTACCTCTTCAATTGGAACCAAGTCCTCCGGCTCCGGCTCTATGAGGGGAGAAGGTTGACGCTCATATTGAAGAACCTTATTTTGCAGCTCTTCCAGTTGTGCTCTAAGTTCTGCGACCTCTGCAGATGTGTAAGCTGCGGTTGTGACTTCTTTTGGTGACTCTCGTTGAGCGGCCAGTTGCTTTCGTAGGTCATCCCGCTCTTTTTCTAAGGCAACGTGTGCTTCCAGGAGATTGGGGTGTGTGTCCAACACGATTTGCATATTTGCGGATGGGATGGCCTTGAAACACTTCGGGCGATTTCCTATTGTGATCCCTCCATTGTTGCTTCTAGGTTTTCTTCATTCTATTTTTGCAGTCTTTTATTTTCTTCTAGTGTTGCGCACATGTGTTTTCGTAGTAATGCGAGGTTACGTTGAAGCTTGAGATTGTTTGTTTTTTGGGCGTGTAGCATTTCATCGAGTTGTTGTTTCTCCTCGATATCTTGTTGGGGTGGGTTGGCCACTAACTGATTATGTTGTGCCTGCAAGGTGTCATACTGCTATTGTAGTAGCCTCTTTTCCCTCTCCAAGTTTATGAATCTTTCTTGTAAGGTTTCATGGGTTCAAAACATATTTGTATGCTGAGCATCTAGATGATGGTAATGTTGTTGTAATTGAGACATACATTGGTACAAAGTATTGAATACATTATTAACAAGAGTGGATGCTGGGAAGGTGTTAAATGCAGGAGGGTAAGGAAAAGGGAAAGGGAGTGTGTATGCTGTGCTTGAGAATGGTGAAGTGGGTGGTGGGGGAATGGGAGATTGTGGGAATATGGGGGGAGGGAGAGGTGCGGAAGTGGGTGATATACCCATGAAGTCGTATGTGGATGCGGTCGTGGGAGTGATAGTGTACATGGGAATGGTAGGTGTGGTGATGGTCGTGAAGGTGTATAGTGGTGTGTGGAGTTGTGCATATGAACCACCGAGAAGTGTGACAGGGGGGATGGGGTTTTAAGCGACCATAGTTAGAATTACAGTGTCAGTGGTGGCATTTACAATAGCAGTGGTGTCAGGTTGTGCGGATTGTGAAGGTTGACTTATAGTTTGTGCTTCGATATGGGAAGTGGAGCCTGTGGCTGTGATAGTGGTGGTGACAGTGGTGGTAGGAGGTGAAGGTGGTGGAGTTGGAGGGGAGGGTGGTAAAGGTGGTGATGGGGGTGCACTTGAGGTATGGGCTTCATCAGTGTGATGAACGGTATAAGTTGTGCCAGTGGTTGTGGAGATGATGCCCTGTGGTTCTGATACCAAGATATTTATATGTTTCCCTGGTCTAGGGGGGCGTCTATCATTTCTTCGCTCCGATCTTTGCGAGTGTGCGAGGGCGGTGTGCACCATCTCTGGTACCCCCAATGCATCAGCAATCATGTCAAGGGTTGCCCTGTATTGATCATCCATACCTTTGTCTTCAAGGATCTGGTTCATTAGGGCCTTTCCTACCGCCAGGGATAGTCTGTGTGTTCCTGAACCCGGTTGATGGTATCATACAGTCTTTTTAATTGCTTCGTATAGGCAGGGGCACCTTCAAGTTCTCGTATAATTTCTTGCTCATATTCATGCTCGCCCTCGTTGGATGGTAATTCTTGTTCATCATCTTGGTCTTCTTCTGCAGTCTCCTCTTCATCTTCATCTACTTCGACGACGTCCGGTTGAGTTGGATGGGTTTGGTCTGTGACAATTTGTTGTCCACTTAGTTGCTCTGCTTCAACTTCCAGATTCGTTGCATTAATTATTCTTGCTATCTCCTCATCAGTTAGGTCCTCCAGTGTGAAGCCATGAGGGAACTCCAAATCAATGGGTATCAGTGGGAACACCAGATTTGGCCCCTCCGCACTCTGCCTTGGTAATCTGATGGTGAAAGGTTGCACTCGCCTTGGAAGTCGTGGAGTTGTGCCCGGTGTTAGTGTGGCACCTCGGGCATGTGCACAGGGCATCTGAACCGCTCCCCTCCTTTCTTGGATGGAGGCCCTACGGCTGATAGTCTCCGTTGAAATTCTTGCACCCTATTCCAAACAAGTGCCCTTTGAATTGGCACATCATATGCCAAGCACCGATAAATGATTCTTGTAAGAGCACAATATCCATAAAGTACTGACTTCTACTTCTTGTACCATCGTTGATGTGCCAAGTGCATTTGGTCAATGATCCAATGAGGCATGTTGATAGTCAGGTCGAAAGCGTCTGCTAGGTATAAACTGAACCAAATCTTCTTGGGTGGCATCGTGCATCTTTCTTGAGCCGGGAACAAGAAGTGTTGCATGCACATTCGGAGGTGAATGGCAATAGTTGGTGACATTGCCAGTATATCCTTCAGTTTAGTCAAGTTCCTGTTCTTCATGTTGTCCAGGATCATTGTCTCTTTCTCTGTGGGGATGTGCATACCTTTCATCTCTAGAGCTTCCCTTACCAAATTGTTCATCAATTTGAAGCGCTTCAGTTCATTATGTTTTGTAAGAGACGGTAGTACAAAGGTGCTATATCCTTTTTTCTCTTTACTAGGAGTGAGGATGCTGATCAAGTATGAACACCTTAGGAAGTCCGGCTTTGGTAACTGAGCTTTGAAGTAATCATATAGTCCAACCTTCTTCCATATTGGTTTCAACCCTTCACTATTTTGAAGCCTCTCAAACTCTCATGTAAAGAAGTGATACCGGCCCCAGCGTCCATTGAATTCTATCTCAGCTTCCCACAAGTAGGTGCCTTCTCCAAGGGATCCTGCAACTTCACTAAACCAATGGGAGGTCTTGCTTATTGGTGATGTGTGCCCTTAAGGGGGATTCTGAATAGGTATGACATGTAATGCCCTCAACACCTGTGGTCTTTTCTTCAACTCCTCTACAATAGGGAGACTTTCAATGTCCATTATCTGAGGATTGGTGCCTACCTGGGAGCTCGTTCCTGCAGCCTCAGCCATATTGAGAAAATTGGTCGCCAGTTCTGTGAGAATATACAAATGAATGTTAACATTGCAAATGGACACAAGGTGGTCATGTGTCCCCGTTACAACATTAACATGATGAACTGTGAGGTAGTTAGTTAGTGCTCGTGTGGTTGTGAGTGTGAAGTGTGGTCAGCCGATGCAGGGTTCCTATGGGCTACTTGGGGTAGTGGGGTGCAGTGTGGATACAGTTAGTAAGCGGAGGTGACTTTACAATGGGATCAGGTGGTTTGTTACAAGGTTTGGGCAGCCAAACACAGTGGATGGCTTTCTCTTTTGATTTTGTGGGGACTCTAGAAGGTTTTATCAGACTGTCTTCTTGGAAATGAGACCTTTTAGGGATCCATTTACAAGTGATTCTACCCGTGCTCATGGACGAATATGTATTTGTGCGTGTGGAATAAGAGTGAAAATCAGTTGTTCGAGTGAGTGAATCATGTCCTAGATGATGTGGTTTATATGTGGCTATTTGAACCCGCAAGCAAGCCTTAGGCACCCAAATTTGTCTTGATTGTGGGTCGGCCTTCATTGACTTCTTGGGTACCTAGATAGACTTTTCTTTCGTAGAAGAATTTTTAATAGACTTTTTATTAGTGTTTTGTCATTGATCACTAATAGGAATTTGAGCCAATGGTTGTGGCCTGACCGCAATAGGATGCTCGCCTTTCTGCACCCACACTTGTTTCGATGGCTGAGACACCTTGCTTCGTACTTTCTTTTGCCTCTGAGCATAGGTCATCTGCTTCTTCTGCGCTTGGTACTCCTTTGGTTGTCGTGCCTCTACCAATTTTGGAAAAGAAGGGAGTTCTGTCGTATCCTTGATTTCATTGTTGAGAAAAACATCCCTCTGCATCTCATATTTTTTGTCAAGAATAGCATTGTCATCTTCATGTGTACGCCTGGAAGGACCAGGAGTGTGTGCCTTTCCTAGTTCCTTGAGTGCTTCCTTTTTTAACTCAACTGTAATGCGGTCCTGATTTACCCAGACCTGAAGAAGTCCACTTCTTAGGTTTAGGTTGACTGCATGCTCATAGATCCAGTCTTGACCCAAGACAAGAGGCTCAGTGAGGTCCTCGTCTTGACACACTAATACCTTAACTGTCATAAGAGCATCTTGAATGTAGAGAGGAAGTTCCACCTCACCCATGCAAGGGGTTTCCACACCTCCCAATCCTATGAGATATACTTCTACAGGATTGACACTTAAGTTCAACTCTTGACAGTACGAAAGTTTAACAGCACTAGTTGCTGCACCTGAGTCAATTAAAGCCCGTACAGTTCTTGTACTACTTCCTTGTCCTATCGCTAAGGTAACAAAAGGACGTCGATCAATTATTCTATTGGAACTTATACCTGAGATTTCACACATAGCCATATGATACCCTAGATCTGCATACATCTCTGTCCTAGGCTGATCTCTACCTTGTCTTCTCAACTTCATTCTTCGGATGCGTTCCAAGGCTTTTGCCTATGCTTCTTCTCGAATTCGTTTTTCCTCTTCTTTAAGTTTCTTGGCAGTGTATGGGTTGGTGTAGACATAACGTGACTCATCTAACCAAAGATCTTCCGGTCCTCCTTTGCATGTTGTTCATATGGTCTAGGGTTACATACCTTAGTCGGAATGCCATTAGGGAAGTCAAGCGGTATCACTTGCTTCTGATCTAAGGTTCCAATGTGCAAGGAGCCTTGTCTAAGATTTAGGTCCATTGAGTGATTGTATAGCCAATCTTGGCCAAGGATTAGGGATTCTATTAGGTCCTCGTCATGGCACACTAGTAGCTTTACTGTCATAGTCACTTCGTTTATGAGGATAGGAAGGTCCACCTCGCCCATGCAAGGGGTTTCCATGCCTCCTAGCCCTATGAGGTATGCCGCAATTGGCCATAACCAAAATTGGTATGCTCATTCTACCTAAGCTCCTCAAGCTCAAGGACTCCTCAGCTTGCACAAAATGGAGCTATAAATTACAAAAAGGGTTTTTCTATGTTACATATAGTACAAAAGTGATGAAAATCACTGTTGAAGGTTTTGAAAAGTATTTATAAAACATAAGTCTTTGAAAAAATGATTCGACAGACTCCCTACTTCTTTGTTATGCTCTGTCTTCACATGCTTCCGTGTCTTCTATGCCTCTGGCTACTGCCAACAAGTAACCCCAATTTTCCAAGTACAACCTCGCTGATGAGTTCTTTGTATCAATTACTTGGTTCTTTTTTAGTTGATTATCGTGTTTATGATTTTGTCTCATATCACGTCGTCAGGAATACTTGAGTTAATTTTCGCGCTTTAAATTGATCGTACCACGTTAACCTCTTTCCTTTATAGTTATCAATTGCAAACAGGGATTATGTTTCAGCTTGGACTTGAGTATTTAGGTAGTCTTCAACTTGATAGATGCCTATCGTCACCCTGACTTACTTCTAGCACTCCTCGCACTTAGCCTAAGCTAGTAATTGACAAGGAAAGTTGAGAATGATCCAACCTTGAGATGCTTATCCCTTTCTCGTTGGGGCTCAAGAACCCCGTTCTCAAGCTTGCTGTTGGCATACAAAGCAACAGAGGAGTCATGCACAATACGGCAACAAGGCCAAATCAATTTTTTCCCATGGATTATTTACAACTCAAGTGATTTTAATCACTACACAAACATTGTAAATCCCGTTTTTGGTAGAATAGACTCCATTTTGTGCAAGCTGAGGAGTCCTCGAGCTTGAGGAGTATTAGAACTAGCAACATATCAATTTTCATAATTTTTAGACTCTGTTTGAGCCCTCAAATAGACTCTAGAACCTAATTTTTAACTAGGCCGGACACTAGGTCTGGACAAGACCAAAGCTAGTTAGAAAACTATAAAAAGAGCTAGAGAGCTCATTTTTGAGGTTAGATTGTTTGTGAATTGAGCTTATGTAAGAAACCTTTTGATTAATGCAAAGAACTCCATTGTTCCTCTCCTTGTTCCTGCCTTGTGTGCGCGTGTGTGTGTATGTGTGTGCATGCTTGTGTGCTTCTCACTCACGCACTTGTGCCTTCACTTGCTCATAGTCATCATACTAGTCCTCACGTCTCCACGGATTGACAATTATGAGGTGAATCTTCTCACGTTGGTACTCACCATTGTGCTAGAGTGACACCAAATTTGGCGCCGTTGCCGGGGAGAGAGCTTCGAGGACGAGCGTGTGATGGTAAGACGTCGAGTTGAGACATTGGAGTTATAGGTAACATCCTTATTTCTCTTAATTTTTCTTCATTTTTTCCTTACTTTCGCATCACCATCATCACCATCATCATCTCCACCATCTCCCACCTCCATCTCCATCTCCACAAAAAAAATTTCAGTTTTTTGGTCATATTACACCCCCCACCTCATTTCCCTCATTTCATTGTGAGAGAGAGCGAGAGAGAGCTTGCATGCTATCTGTTTTTGGTGTGTTTTTGAGCTTTTGTTGCAGGAACTTGCTGTACCACCTCCTCCAGCAGTGTGCGCAGGTACGACAGGCTCTGCACAGGTCCCGGGACGACGACCTCTGTCTGTCGCGACAGACAGAAAAACTTAAAATTTTGTGAATGCATGTTTAGCACGGTAACCTACACCATTAGGGCACTCTAAATCACTAGAAGTTTCTCAAAAATTTGCGTTTTTTCATTCTATCGCGACAGACACCGTCTATCGCGACAGACACTGTCTATCGCGACAGACACCGTCTATCGCGACAGACAGAGACCCACGACAGACAGCGTCTATCGCGACAGACACAGTCTATCGCGACAGACCGAAATTCCACGACAGACAGCGTCTATCGCGACAGACACAATCTATCGCGACAGACCAGTCTATCGCGATAGACACCGTCTATCGCGACAGACCGAAATTCCACGACAGACAGCGTCTATCGCGACAGACACCGTCTATCGCGACAGACAGAGACCCACGACAGACAGCGTCTATCGCGACAGACACCGTCTATCGCGACAGACCAAATCACGACAGACGACAGACAGCGGCTATCGCGATAGACACCGTCTATCGCGACAGACCGAAATTCCACGACAGACAGCGTCTATCGCGACAGACACAGTCTATCGCGACAGACCAGTCTATCGCGACAGACACCGTCTATCGCGACAGACCAAATTTCCACGATAGACACCGTCTATCGCGACAGACACCGTCTATCGCGACAGACACCGTCTATCGCGACAGACAGCCCCCACGATAGTTTGTGTCTATCGCGACAGACACCGCCTATCGCGACAGACAGACATTTTCGGCAAAAATTAAGGGGTAAAATTTTTGGAAATTTAGGCTAAACTTTGGGCTTAGTTGCACTCTCAAATACTCATACACTTGCAAAGGCCTTAGAAAAATGCATTAAAACCCTGAAAGGTTCTGTTTGTCTAAGTTAACCCCCTAAACCCTGAACGGTCATAACTTTTTCATATGAAATCCATTTTCTGAGCTCTAGGGCTTGTCGGAAAGCTCGTGGCATATACTACACGCCCTCAACTGTTTTTTATAAGAATAACGCTTGATTTTCAGATAGGATATTTGGAAGTTGACACACAGAGGGGTAGAAACACCAAGGGAGCTCTAGAGGAAATTTCTAGCAACACAAAAGGGGGAACAAGGGTCATTAAAAAAGTGTCTGAAATAAATTGTCTGTCAATTGAAAGGTCAACTTGGAGCTAATCTTGAGACTGATGCAGGTCTATTGAGAAGCAATTGAGAGCGTCCAAGCAAGGGTTTTGCGCAAGCTTGAGAATCAACTTCTCGAGCACTAAAGAGCAAGGTTCAACAAGAAAGGTCGGAATACTCTCAACTCCTCGTCGTCAATTCCTAGCTTAGGCTAAGAACGATTAGAAGTAGGAGTAAGTCAGGGCGACGATAGGCCACTATCAAGTTGAAGCATACCTAAACTTTCAAGCTCAAGCTAAGGGCATAATCCTTGTACTGTCGAGAATTTTAAAGGGAAAGAACTTAACGTGGAACAATCAACTGTAAGTGCGAAACAACATTCAAATATTCCTGACGACGTGATATCAGATAAGACCTTAAACACGATAATCAACATACAAAGAACCAAGCGACTGATATAAAGAAACCAGCAACGAGGTTGTACTCTGGGCAAAGAATTGGACTACTTAGATAGGCATATGAACCTTAGATCAGGATGACATCTAGTAAGGGAGAGACAAAGCCTTAGATCTTCAGAGGCTAGTGTTAACCACACTGCTAGGTCTTGGGCCCAGCAGTTGAGCCACCACTTGTACTACCCTAGCTCTGAGACCAGTGAGTCAGAGATGTCTCAAGGCATGGACAGACCTACGGGAAGTTCAGGTGTGCCTTACTTGTACAGGGTAGAAGGCCCTTACAAAACACAGTTGGAATACCTTAGGACCAACCGATTAGGTGCTAGCATCTATGAGGACGGCCTAGGAAGATCCGTGGTCCAGATTAAAAACCCTGACCAATCCATAGGACTAGAGCAGCCAGCTGTCAAATTTGAAAACGGTGCATACCTGGACAAAGAAGGAACCATATACGTAGTCACCAGTCACCCAGATAGGACAGATGAATTTGGAAATGTAATCTCAGAAGCGGACTTAGGTGACTTGGAACAAGGAAACAGGGGAGTAGAACCTAGAACACCCCGAGGCAAATCTGTTCTCACTAGGATTATCACACCTGAGTGGGTTCCCCAGGACAACAAGAGCATAGAGTTGCTCCTCAATCGAGAAACTGACGAAGCCTTCTGGAGGTATAAATCTAATCAGCCAACTGATATAGAAACTATCATGATCTATGAGTTTAAGGATCCGGATAGCCAAGGTAGAGTGACCTACCTAGATCACACTTCGGAAAGGATCTTTGTGGTGACAGAAAATGATAGGCATGCTTACACTTGGAAGGGTGAATTCATTTTCCCTCAACCAAGATCGAATGTATCCTATGGTCACCCTGGAGCTGGAACATCCCAAGCTCATGGAATGCAAAGAGACAAAAATAGAGATAGACCAGAAGTAAGCTTTGCCAATCCAGTGGGCAGAGAAAGAACGAGGACGGAGACGAATAGGGTAGAACCTGAGATGCTTAGAGCTCACAGGAACCAAAGAAATGTGGATGGATTCCCTCTGCCGAGACCTAGAGAGCACGCAAGAACTCTGAGACCGACTCAGCTAGTTAACTCCATGAAGAATTACTTTGATGGCACAGGAGATCCCTATGATCATGTGGTGGAGTTCAAGCAAGTCTTGAGAGCTGAACAAGTGGAGGATCTATTCACGCAGTACAATGCCTTCGGTCTAACCCTTAGGAACACAGCACTGACATGGTTTCAGCCATTGGATGAGCGCCAGTTCAGGAGCATAGACCAACTCCTAGAAGCATTTATTATTGAATTCTCCAAGAGTGGCATAAGACACAATACCTCCTCACAGATTCACAGCTTCAAGCAAACCCCTCAAGAGACTGTGAGACTTGCAGGAAGAAGATTTAGGCAATACCTTGAAAGATGTCCTGTTTCGGAGCTACCCACATCTGCGAAACAAGTAGCCTTATTCCTTGATGGATTGCTGAGTACGAAATTGAGATCCTATGTGTATCTGAAAGACCCTAGGACTATAGAAGAGTGTGTACGCATGTGCATTGACATTGAAGATAACCTAGGGGAAGAACTAGAGCTTTCCAAAATCTATAAAGATTCAGATAGTGCATCTAGTCACTCCTCCACGCAATCCACATCAATTGAGGAACTCGCAGAGAAAGTAGCTCAGAAATTAGGGGTAACTAGTAAACAAATCCCAAGGTTTGCCCCTGTGAAAAGGTGCTACACTTGTGGTGGTGACCACATGGCGAATGTCTGCCCCATTATGGCTCAGCCCCAAGTAAATCCTAGTAGCCAGTACTGCACCATAGAACGAAGGTACACCAATCATACCGCACAAGATTGCCCATACAACAAGCAGGCAGTTAGGCAACCCTACCCTCAGCCATACCCGCAGCAAGGAAGATACCAGAACCCGTACCCTCCACAACCATATGGCAGGCCACAACAAAATTTCCAACCTCAATATCAAAACCAACAAAGGCCTCAGCCTGTGCTAGCACAACAACCCCCAGCCCCAGCTAATGTGATTCCGGTAAAGTATACTGCTGCAGAAGAGAACCTGAATAGAGCTATAGTCCCTGTAACATCCTTGCTTTCTGAAAGTGACCCGAGTGACCATAGCTTTGATTCTACACATGTTGATAGCCCCCAGGCCTACTACATGCAGTCTCCTGAGCATGGTGAGTCCTATTATAGCGAAGAGACAAACGAACCTAGTTGGGAGTCAGATTACACGAACGTCATGTATGCAAACCCCAACCCTAGGCCTCAACCTAGGCAAGTAAGACCTCCATTCCCAAGAGGACCGTGCTACAGATGCCAAGGAGATCACCTCATTCGTGATTGCCCCTTACCTCCACTTACACAAAACCAGTCAGTGACGATCCAAGGCTTCTGCCAAGATTGTGGAAAAGAGCATCTCTTACGAGATTGCCCAAAGAACCCCAATAATATGCCAAAAATCACGCCTATCAATGTTATTGAGTTAGTGGTAGATTCCAGCGGAAGTGTTACTTCCACCGCACCCGTACAGGTAGTCACGAGAGCTCAAGCAGTGCAGCAAAACCAAGGGGTAGGCAAGGAAAAGAGCCCAGACGCTAGCGATACTGAGAGCCAAAATAAAAAGAGAGCAAGAGCTTGGAGAGATAGCCGCGAACGCATGAAAAGGCAATGGGCAAAGAAGATGAGTGAACTTGAGGAAAGTCTACGAGAAACCAAGGCTAAAATCATAGAGATCACATCTCAACCGCACTCTCACACATTCCCACCGCTACCATCCCCATCACCCTCCATCCCTCCACCCTCTAAGACACCCCACGTAACCCACCCACCACCCCAAACAGGATCAGTATTAGCTGATCCCACTCCTGAAGACATAGACATGATGCTTAAAGCATATCAGGCTAGAATCCAAGAAGGGCCAAACGTCACGGAGCATGACAAGTGCTATCCCAGAGCTGACCTAGAGATAGAAAGAACCAAGCTGTGCGCGAAAATGGTCGCATTGGCTCAGACTATGTTTGAAGCCAGTCGCCTTTTCAATTACTCGGGCTCAGCCAAGACGCAATTACACTTGGATGGATTCCTAGAGAAGTTAGAGGGAATAATTGCAAGATCTGCCAAGGAAGAAAAAAATCAAGAAAAAGATAAAGCAAGCAAAAACATGAACCATCCCCCATCGGAAGTTTATGTGGCCAATCCCACTAAACCAGACAACTCCCCCTCCTTAGAAAGAATGGAGAGGCTAATTGCACAATCAGAAAAGGAACCTGCTCCTCAAAGAAAGGAAAGGGCAAGAGAACGGATAAGCAAGCCTCTTCAGGAAGCCCATGTGCCTCCTCAAGAAGCCTATCTTCCCCCCCAAAAGGCACATGAGCCTCCCTCGAAAGCTTGCATACCTCCACAGGTTGCCTACATTCCTTCTCAGGGAGCGTATGAGCCTGTTCGGAAAAGTAATAGAATAAGTAACCCTCCCCAGGAAGCTTGTGCTCCAGCCATCTATGAGAACGAGGAAAGAGCCAACGATAGAATAAGCCCTCCTTCGCAGGTTGCTTATGCGCCTAATTCTACGGAGCCAGACACTTCTTCTTCTATGAATCGGTTTGCACCAGACTTCCTACGAGAGATTCAAGAAGACAAATGGGATAACGAAAGTGAAGTCGCCCCTCCCTTTGAACTTGTGGATGATGCGCACGACCAATTCCCACAAGACATTCCATCTATTTACGGGGAACATGAGAGTACTCAATCTCACGAGAGATTGGACTTTGAATCTAATTCCATACAAGAGTTACCCCACTTCACAGGACCATGGGAAGCAAAGTCCACTTGTATGAGAGCACCTACAGTCATGGTAAGAAACGAAGATTCAGTCATACCTAGGAACACAGAGGTAGTGAAGAACACTAACGTGCAGTGCAATCTCAAGTTAGAAGAGCTACTCAGGGTTAGACCTGAATTATGGAAACATGTAGCCAAACAAGTACCAGAGATAGCAAAACCTCGTTCCCAGGTAGGATCCCATAGGACAGTGCCAGAAATTCCCTTGGATAAGATAGGAGATATGTGTGAAGGTGAAGAAGGGAACACCTATCTTCCCATCACCTACCAGGAGTACACCACCAAGGCAATTTTGGACTCAAGTGCAGGAGTTGCAATTGCCACTACTTCCCTATGGAAGCGTTGGGGCAAGCTGGCACTCAGGCCAACGAGAATGAAATTGCAGATGGCCGATGGTCACATAGAGAGACCCCTAGGATTGCTAGAAGGAATAACTCTCACCACTTGTGGTGTCGAGTTTGAGCATACATTTGCCATATGTGACTTCAGCAAAAATCATGCCTATGAGATGATTTTGGGAAGACCATTTATGCGACAGTTGCAAGTGGTACAGGATTGGGGAACCAACTCTTTATACCTGCAACACTTAGGTGTTACGACCAAAGTCAATCTCAAGGATTATTCTCATAGAGATGTCCCTCCTATCCAATGGAATCCCATGCATAGAGCCAAAGATGATACAGAATCGGTGCATTCCATAGGGTCTGGATCCTCATGGATTGCATGAAGACACTCACTTATGGATGTGCAAGGTAGCAGTAGAAGAAGAGAAGAGAGAGAAAGCCAGAGAGGTAGGTGCGAAGGAAACCCATAGATCAATCCAAGACCCAGCCTATGCACCTGTAGTTTTTCCAGATGAGGAATTTGAACCCCATGGCTGGGCAGAAATTTTAGCAAAATGGACGTAGCCATCAATGAAGAACAATGGACACCTCACTGTGATGAGGATGGCTATGACATTTCAGTCTTCTCCATAGAGCCAATCATGGGAGAGGCAGTTCTAGAAGAATGCGAACCTAGCCCTGATGCATTTGAGGATGCAAGTGACTCCGATCTAGAGTCAATCATTATGGACCCACCATTTGCATCAGATGAGGAATACTTCCATGAAGTAGAATTTCAACCCCAGAGGCATGGAGAGGTTACAAATGATGTAAGATTAGCAACACATGTGACCCCGAAGGAAGAAGGAAAGAAACGGAAGAAGGGAGAAGTCTCACCAGAAGAGGAAGAATCTTTGTTTGAGGTCCCAGAAAATTTTAAGAAATATGAGATAGATGACAGGAGAGTCATGATAAGAATGCCTAAACGAGAGGCACAATCAGGAGAGGCCTATGATAACAAAGAAACCACCAAGAAAATAGTAGTGGCCCTAGAAGAAGGAGAGGAGAGATGCACGTACATAGGCCATGACCTAACAGAGGAAGAAGAGCATGCGTTGATAGCCTTGCTAAGAGAATACAGAGATGTATTCGCTTGGAGTTACAAGGATTTGAAAGGTGTTGACCCCGATATATGCTCACACACTATCCCCATGACCTCGGATGCTAAACCCACTAAGCAAAAGCCCTATACTTATAACGATAATTACGCTGCTAAGATCACAGATAGATAGATTGGTTGAAGCTGGATTTATCTATGAAATTGAGTACACTGAATGGGTATCCCCCATCGTAGTGGTGCCCAAGAAGAATGGCAAGCTACGTGTGTGCATTAACTTGAAAAAGGTTAATGCAGCCACGATTCGAGATAACTATCCGCTTCCCATCACAGAACATCTCTTAGAAAGAGTGGCAGGCAAGGAAGTGTACAGCTTCCTTGATGGATTTTCGGGCTACAATCAAGTAGCCATAGCCCTAGAGGATCAGCATAAGACAGCCTTTGCCACAGAATGGGGCATTTTTGCTTTTAGAGTAATGCCATTTGGGCTTACCAATGCACCAGCTACCTTCCAGAGGTTGATGTGCCATGTGTTTAAGGAGTTCCTGAGAAAGAGTTTAGAAGTCTACGTTGATGATCTTTGTGCTCATTCCAACATTAGACAAACCCATATCCCTGAACTCAGACAAATCTTTGACAAATGTAGAGAATATCAAGTCTGCCTGAACCCAGAAAAGTGCGTTTTTATGGTCAGGCAAGGTAAGATTCTAGGACACATAGTGTCAAAGAATGGCATATCTACTGACGTGGAGAAAGTGAGAGCCATAGCAGAGTTACCTAGGCCAAAGAATGTCAAGGAAGTACAAGCTTTCATGGGGCATTGTGGCTATTACCGACGATTTATACACATGTATGCTGTCATTGCAAAGCCCATGTACGGACTTCTGACAAACTTTGAGTGGACGGATGAATGTGAGAATTCCTTCCAGGAGCTTAAACGAAGATTATGTTCAGCACCAATTTTGACCACACCAGATTGGAATAAGCCATTCCATGTTCACATGGATGCATCCAATTATGCCATTGGATGTGTGCTTGCACAACCTACTGGTGAAGGTAATATGGATCTTCCAATTGCCTATGCCAGTAGACAATTGAATGCGGCTGAACGGAATTACACCACTACGGAGAGAGAAGGTTTAGGCATGGTATATGCAGTTAAGAAATTTAGACACTATTTGCTTGCAAATAAGTTTAAATTTTTTACTGATCATCAGGCATTGCTAGACCTCGTAAACAAGCCATGCAATACAGGAAGATTAGTGAGATGGTTTCTCTTGCTCATGGAATATGACTTTGAAGTTGTGGTAAGGAAAGGTAGGACTCATTTGAGAGCTGATCATCTCTCTAGGCTCACATCGGGAGAAGCCCCACAAGGAGTGTCAGATGACCTTCGTGATGCTTACTTGTTTAATTTGGAAGTTGTACCATAGTGGGCTAAGCCATTGGTACCAATATTGACATACGGGCCTAATCATCCAGTGGTAAACACACGGAATAGAGAGGTTGTAAAAGCCCAAAAGTACCACATCATGGCAGGAAGTATGTACAAGCACACAGATCAAGGGATCTTGGCTTGTTGCGTAGAAGAGGATGAGTACTCTAAATGGTTGCAATTAGCACATGTAGGTGCACTAGAGCAACACCATTCAAAGCAACGAACTTTACAGACACTAAAGAGATTCGGAGTGCATTGGCCAACTATGGAAGCGGACGTCCAAAGGTTGTGCAAGGAATGCCCAATCTGTTGCACTAAGCCACCTGTGGAACACGCCACTCTTTATCAAGTATCCATTGTGCCAGATTGGAGTGAACCACTAGTATCCTTCCTAAAGACGAAAGCATTCCCTCCAGACATGACTCTGGCGAGGAAAAGGAGTTTAGAACAAGAAGCCCTGGATTACTCACTCATTGGTGATAATCTATATAAGCGTGGTAAAGATGGTTACCTGAGACTATGTGTCCACGAAAGTGAATATCTTAAGATCTTGGAAACTGCTCACCAAGGTGTAGCAGGCGGACACTTTGGACCGGATCGGGTGATCAAGGCAATATTATTTGCAGGCTTCTGGTGGCCTACCCTTCACATGGATGCACATACCTATGTGAAACGGTGTGATGTCTGTCAGAGGACTCAGTATCCTATACGCAAAGATGAGATGCCACTGAAACCTATGATGGGTGGACGTGCATTCTCTAAGTGGGGAATAGACTTCGTAGGTCCTATTAATCCCCCAGCTAAAGGTTCTCATGCGGAATACATCATTGTTGCAACAGATTATCTCACCAAGTGGGTGGAGGTAAAGGCTACGACAAAGAACGATGCTCAAACAACTGCCAAATTCTTGTTTGAGAATGTATTCACAAGATACGGGCTACCTATAGAGCTTGTAAGTGATAGAGGCACTCATTTCTTAAATGAAGTGATTGAAAATCTACTCCAAGAATTCTTGGTAATACACAAGAAGTCTGCCCCCTATCACCCTCAAGCTAATGGACAAGCTGAGAGCACTAATAAGATCTTATGCAATGTACTGACGAAATTAGTGAACACTAAACGCTCTGATTGGGACAAACAGCTACACCATGCTGTTTGGGCATACCGAGTTGCCTACAAAACGGTACTCCAAGCCACCCCCTTTCAGATGGTATTCGGCCAAAACGCTGTGCTACCCTTGGATTTCCTGATTCCTACGTTGAGAGTAGCACAAGAGCACAAATGGACAGGTCATGAACTCTCCTCTAGGATCTTTGACCTTGAACGATTAGGAGAAACAAGACTGAGAGCAGCTGCAGGAATATATGCAGCTAAGAAGAGACAGAAGGCATATTTCGATGCCCATGTGAAGGATAAGGGCTTGAAAGCAGGAGATCTAGTTTTAGTCTATACACTGAAACAACACGCAAGGAAGCTAGAAAAGAGAGGCTACGGACCTATGATTATCAATAGGATCTCCACGAGTGGAGCAGTACAATTAGCCACGTTAGAAGGTGATATTCTCCCAAACTATATTAGCGGTTGCAGAGTCAAGTTGTATCAGGAACCCCTCACGGAGGAAATGCTCAGCCGACTCAACACTGCTAAGAAACGCAAAGAGGAAGAAAAGCGAGTTCGAGAAGAAGCTCAAGCAGAAGCCTTAGAACGCATCAGAAGGATGAAGTTACGAAGGCAAGGTAGAAATCAGCCTAGAACGAATGACTATGCAGATCAAGGATATCCTATGGCCATGTGTGAAGTCGCAGGAACAAGTTCGCATAGGATAATTGATCGACGTCCTTTCATAACCCTAGATATAGGACAAGGAAAGAGTGCAAGGACCGTAAGAGCCTTGATTGACTCAGGTGCAGCCACTAGTGCCATTAAATTGTCTTACTGTCAAGAGTTACAGTTAACTGTCAATCCTGTGGAAGCGTATCTCATAGGATTGGGAGGCGTGGAAACCCCTTGCATGGGCGAGGTGGAACTTCCCCTCTATATTCATGATGAGGCTATAACAGTTAAAGTACTAGTGTGTCAAGACGAGGATCTCACTGAACCTCTTGTCTTGGGTCAAGATTGGATCTATGACCAAGCAGTCAACTTAAACTTAAGAAGTGGACTTCTTCAGGTTTGGGTCAATCATAGTCGAATTACAGTAGAGTTAGATAATGGAGCACTCAAGGAACTAGGAAAGGCACAGACTCCTGGTCCTTCCAGGAATACACATGACGATGACCATGTTGTTCTTGTCCAAAACTATGTGTTGCAGAGGAATGATATTCGCAAAAAAGGAGTCAGGGATGCAAAGGAACTCCCTTCTTTTCCAAAGGCTAGAAGGAGGCAACAACCAAAGGTGGATCAAAGGCAGAAGAAGCAGAGTACTACCTATGTCCGGGATCCAAAGTACCTGCGCAACAAAATGTCCCAGCAAGTGAAACAAGTGTGGGTGCGGAAAGGCGAACACCCGGCTGCACTCACGCCAACCACACGGTCAAAGCCTCTTATTAGTAACCGACAACACATCACTAATAAGAAGTCTTTTGGAAATTCTTCTGCTAACGTGAAATCTATTTGGGTGCCCAAGAAGTCGATGAAGGCTAGCCCACAATCAAGACAAATTTGGGTGCCTAAGGCTTGCTTGCGGGCGCAAATAGCTACGCCGAAGTCACAACCTATACAGCGTAAACCATTCACTCGCACAACCGGCATCCACTCGTTTTCAACACTCACGAACACACCAAGGCCCATGAGCACGAACAAAATCATTTGTAAATGGGTCCCTAAAAGGCCTCATGTTCAAGCTGATACACCTATAATGTTCTCTAGCGTCTCTACGAAACCAAGGGAAAAACCCATCCACTGCATTTGGCAGCTTAAGACCTGTAATAAACCCCCCGACCCCAACTTGTAAATTCACCCCCACTTACTAACTGCATTAGTCTCCTAGGAATACCCAAGCATTAACTACACACACTGTCTTCGTGCACTTACTAACCACTAACTCACCATCTACCTCATGTTAATGTTGTAACGGGGACAACAACGGATTTATTCTGTCCATTACGATGTTAACACATGATTCTATATTCTCACAGAATCAGAAGGCAAGAAGTAAAATGGCAGAAGCGACAGGTTCGGGCTCACAAGTAGGGATACTTACTGCAGGAATTGATGTGGATAGTCTACCTGTGGATGTGCCACCAACTGAACAACCAGTGGAGCTACAGCATCTTCAGCAAATCCCGGTGACGGATCCACCTACAGGGATCACGAAAAGAGTCCATGCCAATTCTCATTGGTTCAATGGCATGCCAGGTCCATTAGGAGAAGCCAAGTATATATGGGAGTCTAAGTGCGAGTATGACAGATCATGGGTTCGATTCCAATTTTTCTCCAAGGAGTTCGAGACTTTACAGAACACCGAGGATCTCCAGACCATATGGCAACGAGCAGGGCTGGCAGAATACTTTGAAGCCCCACTACCTAAACCAGATCTCCTCCGATGTTACTATTTGGTCTCCACCTTACAAGCTAATGAAGAAAAGGACAAACCCGGATCATTTGTTCTTCCCTCCTTGCTGGGCAACAACGAGTTGAAGAGGTTTGAACTTACTGTGGAGTTGGTAAGCGACGCTTTGAATATGCACGGCACGCATGTACCCTCTGAAAAGGATGCTCTTGTTCCCACTAACATGAAGGATAGGAAACTATTGAAGCTTAAAGACATGGCAGCACTCACCCCAAACGTGTCAATCCCTCTCCGCATGTGCATGCAACATTTCGCCTTTCCCGGCCAAGACCGCTTCACACAACCACACAAGAGAATCAGGTTCGCTCTCTACTTAGCGGAAGCAGGTGCGTTACCCATTAAGCTACCGGTATGGATTATAGATCAATTGTATGAAGCAAACAAACGCTCCTCTAGGAAATTAGTGGTGAATGGATGCTGTGCAATCACACGCATTATTTACCGGTGCCTAGCATACGATGTCCCCATTGAACGTGCCTTAACTTGGGCACAATTACAAATGTTTAAAAGGCTCAAGACGTCCACACATCAATCCAAGCGCATGAGGGGTGCGATCCCTTGTGTCCAGACAAGGGAAGTTCTGACTACTCCTGAGGTATCGCCACGAAGGGAGGCCACTGTACCTCCCTTTACCATTAGGATACCCAGGTCGGGATCTGAAACTACGACACAAGCTACCCCATCGGCTCCTCCTGTTCCACCTGAATTCGAATTTGCCGCCACTGGAGATGCTGAAGGAATGGACCCCCAGGACTTCGAAGCATTCCTACAAAGTACACAATTCTCTGATGTGGAGTTTTATTCAGAGGCAGAGGAGCAAGGCACATCCTCACGAAGAAGAAGAAAGTCTACAGACGGTCGACATGTACATTGGAGTGACGCTCAGCAAGGTCAACAACAAGAACACCTAGAAGAAGAAGGAGCGTATGAAGAGGAGACCACTGAAGCCCCAGCCTATACAGCAGAACTCCAAAGGCTGTATCAGATTATGGAAAGAGTACGATCGCAACAACTACTCACCGAACAGAGTAGCAGAGTACTCATGACTCAGTTGTTGGAAGAAGCAGGAGTTGACTCAGAGTATAGGGAAGGTCTCTTATTGATGGCAGAAACATATGGGGTAGTGGAAGCAGTGCGCACTGCCATTCGGAAGTCTCCAGTTCAATATGACCCACGAAGGTTCCAGACACGACCACGCTCAGGTAAGAATATCCAGATTCCCATTACAACTGCAGAAGAGCCAATTATTACATCTGAACCTATCAGGACAACCTCCCAAGCAACCGAAACGGCTAGCCAACAGCACCCAGTCACCCATGAGGAGTCCACCGAGCCACTACCACCCACACCCCCACCATCACCTCCTAGAGCAGAAACAGTGGAAATCACCTCGACCACTCAACCCACCGACCCAACCTTCATCTTCCGTACTCCCATCTCTAGTTCCACCCTATTCTCTACCACTGATAACCCAATCTTTGAAGCAACCCCCATCACTACACAATCCACCGAACCGCTCCTAGAGCCTGCCCTAGGGCAACCATCCCCCACGCCCTCAGCCGTAGGTCATCCTGACCCTAGATCCACATTCATGGGTTTCCCTGCTACCACGCAACCCTTCCCGCCCTCCTCAAATTTACGACCTCAACCCCCGACCCCTCTCTCTCCATTTCTACAATCCCTCCATGACCTCCTGGCTAGAGCTTTTCAACCAGGGTCTCAACCATTTCTTGTCTTTTCAGCTCCCCACCCCACTTCGCATCTATTCACCACTTCCACACACACACCACCTACCATCCCAATTTATATGGCAGACCCCACACTCACACCCACTCCTGAAGGTATGGACATTTCACCACCCACAGCACCTCCCCCCACGATTTCACCTCCTCCCATTCCCCCTCCACCAATTTCACTCACACACACGACTTCCATAGACACATCATTCACTGTTCCCCTTCCCCAATTCCCTTCCCATGCATCTCCCACTATAAACACCACCCACTCATCTATAGGAAATGCATTGGACACCATTTTGGCTTGTATATCAAATTTAAGGACAGATTACATTCAGCTCCAGCAACAAAACGAACGCCTGCACGAGCACTCAGAGACACTACAGCACCGCCTCGCGGCACTAGAGGAGGAAAATGCTCGCCTCCACACACAGTTCCAAACTCTCCAAGAAGCTCATGGCATATTGGAGGTACAGTTACAGAATACAGATCAGGAAGCGATACAGGTGGTAGAAGGCCACCTACGAACACAGCTGGAACGCAACTCAAAACTTCAGCGAAATATGGCTCTACTCAAACGCCATCTTGCGGCCGCTCAGGAAGAGAATAGACGCCTGCAAATACAAAATCAAGAGAACCTGGAGGCAGCTATTGAGAGCACACCGGGGGCACCCATCAGCCCATCCAAGTTCCAGGCAGTGACCCCCGATAATATCAAGATCATATTGGAAGACTATGCCATGCTGCTTGAAGCACATGATAAGCTATCGGAGGAACTGGGACAATTGAAGCAGAAACACCAAAAAGGACCCACAGCAGCCTCTCCACCCACCCCCTCCGCGGCTTCACTTCTCACAGACGCAGAGGCCATAAAAGATCTCCAGAAACAGGTCACTGAATTGCAAACATGTCTACTACAATATGAGAGACCACCTTCCCCTCCAGAGGCTCCCACGGACGAAGAAGGTGTGCAAATTCCTGTGGAACAAACGTTTGACGAAGAATACGATCCACAACCATTCCCCGGAGGCCAACAAACAGAAGAAGCTCAGGACACATTCGAGGCACCACGGCCCCCTTGGCTACGTCAAGTGGAGGAAATCGGGAGTTCGCACGAAGAGCGCACAGTAGTGCAAAATCAGGCCATGAGGGTCATAGAGGAAACTGTGCTACAATCGGCTTACTTCAAGAACCTGTCATCGAGACGCCTGATCCTCTCATATGAACTCCAATACAGGCCGTATTATATTATCTTGGCTGATTATAACGCAGAAATACAAAGAGTCACGGGTCAGATTCCTACCTTTGCGACCCAATTTCAACCCGAAGACCTTCCTCCAGAGGTGCAAAAAGGCAAAATTCGTCAACCCACCTGGCGGCAGAAACTTCTAGAGACATATCCAGAAATGCTACGCACATGGAACAACGCGCCTTTACACCTCCTATACAATCCATGCTACGGTCCAGTCCCACGCCGCAGGTCTTGGAAGGCATTCAATATCAAGGTACAGAACAACGCGCAATGCAAGGAATGGTTGAACTACCCATACATTGCGCCACCACAGGGACCACCGTCGGTCGCATATATGATGGGAACCATTCACCACTGGATGCCACGCTTGAAGCCCATGCAAGATGTAGCAGCGCAAATGATGCTTAAAATCTTAGATATGATGCAAGTAGTCCTGAAGACTTTTAGAAATGCAGCCGCACCACAGGTACGTCTCCCGGGGTTTAGCAATGGAAATTACGACTTGGTGTATGACATGAGCACCACCCCAAGTATTCGTGTGGCTTACGCCTGGCATGCACGCATCAAATACCTCCCTGCCTGCTACAAACAGACCTTCGAAGAAATGTTCAGATCAGGTTTCTGGGAGTATCACTCGGAGATTTTCGCACCGAAGCCAACACATCTGCTCCAACTTTTTGCTTGTGAACAAGCAATGTACTCAGAGTACTACACACCTCGCAACCAGAGGCCCCTGGTGCAATAAATTGGGATGCATTGGAAGCTGATCTAGCAAGAGGCTTAAGGATAGGAGAACATGAACTGGCCACCAATGTCATCCAATACTACATCGACCACCCGAGAGAACAAAGGTCTGTCAGGGGCGACAGACGCTAGGAAGGGGGGCGTGTTGGCATACAAAGCAACAGAGGAGTCATGCACAATACGGCAACAAGGCCAAATCAATTTTTTCCCATGGATTATTTACAACTCAAGTGATTTTAATCACTACACAAACATTGTAAATCCCGTTTTTGGTAGAATAGACTCCATTTTGTGCAAGCCGAGGAGTCCTCGAGCTTGAGGAGTATTAGAACTAGCAACATATCAATTTTCATAATTTTTAGACTCTGTTTGAGCCCTCAAATAGACTCTAGAACCTAATTTTTAACTAGGCCAGACACTAGGTCTGGACAAGACCAAAGCTAGTTAGAAAACTATAAAAAGAGCTAGAGAGCTCATTTTTGAGGTTAGATTGTTTGTGAATTGAGCTTATGTAAGAAACCTTTTGATTAATGCAAAGAACTCCATTGTTCCTCTCCTTGTTCCTGCCTTGTGTGCGCGTGTGTGTGTATGTGTGTGCATGCTTGTGTGCTTCTCACTCACGCACTTGTGCCTTCACTTGCTCATAGTCATCATACTAGTCCTCACGTCTCCACGGATTGACAATTATGAGGTGAATCTTCTCACGTTGGTACTCACCATTGTGCTAGAGTGACACTTGCAGAATGCCCTTGCTCTAGATACCCTCTGGTGCTCTTAATGGACCTGTAATAGTCCCAAGGTTAGCTCAAGTCTTTAATTCAATTGACACAATAGACCACTTTCATTCATGTAACTCACAAACCAAATTGCCCTTTGCCTTTATGAAAAACAATCCTAGAGATCCCTCAGTTTTCTTACCCCAAGGTATGGTCAACTTCAAAGCACCCTATGAAAATACCCTTACCCCACAAGCTTTCAAATGAGCCTAAGATCACCCCGAACGGATTTGGTATGAGTAAGTTATGATTGTTCAGGGTTCTGGGGTTCAAACAGGGTTCAAACAGGCTATAAGCAACCAGGTTTTTTCTCAAATTACTAGTGTAGAGGCCTCACAATACTCTAAATGTGTGATTTTCGTGCCCACAATTACTCCAAAAATTGGAATAAAAAACCCTAAAAATTTGGCCGAAAAAGCCTGGTTAATCGCGATCGACAGGTCTGTCAATCGCGATTGACAAAGGTGTCCGTCGAGGCCTGTCAGTCGCGATCGACACGTCAGTCACGATTGATGGTGTCAATCGCGATCGATAGAGTCGGTCGTGGGATCTGTCAATCGCGATCGACACTTTTTGTGCGAGTTCCGACATAATTTTAGTTGATCGTGGATCCGTCCATCACGATGGACACGTGGGCATGCGAGTTCATGTGTCAATTGTCAAAATTCAATCGGTCGCGATCGACGGTGTCAATCACGACTGACAGAGGTATCGATGGTGGCTGTCGATCGCGATTGACAGGGTCTGTCAGTCATCTCTGTCGATTGTGGCTGTCGATCGCGATCGACGGTATCAACCACGATTGACAGAGAATCACTGAATTTTTTAATTCTATTTAGTGATTTGGAATGTTCTCTTCATGTGTATTAAGGTGGTGCACTTTGTTTTACCAAAGGAGCGATTTTTCTGTCAATCGCGATCGACAGAGGTGAATGCGGCAGAGATAGTGCCGAGCTTTTCCGTACCTGCGCAAACTGCTGGAGATGATGACACAGCAAAAACTTGCAAGAACACTTAGGAAACATGCAAAAACAGTGCACACAAATCACTCTCTCGCTCTCTCTCACAAGTGAAATGAGGGAAGAAGGTGATATCACCAAAAACTGAAATTTTAAGTGATGATGGAGATGGAGGTGGGAGATGGTGAGGATTATGATGGTGGTGGTGATGGTGAAGTAAGAAAGAGAAAAATAAGGAGAAGTAAAGAATTTACCTATAACACCAACATCACAACTCTATGTCTTACAATCACACGCTCGTCCTCAAAGCTCGATCCCCGGCAACGACATCAAAATTTGTTGTAGCTCACTGATGAGTAGCACCTCCTTTAATGTCAATCCGGGAAGACGTGAGGATGGTATGAAGACCTCAAACAAGTGATGGCACAAGTGTGGGAGTGAGAAGCACACTAACATGCACACACATACACACACACGCGCACACAAGGCAAGAACAAAGAGAGAGACAATGGAGTTCTTTAGATTTCTTAAAAGTGCTCTTACAAGTTCAATTCTACAACAAATCTACCCCCAAAAATGAGCTCTCTAGCTCTTTTTATAGTTTTTGATTAGCTTTGGCCCTATCCAAACCTAGTGTCCGGCCTAGTTAAAAATGAGGTTCTAGGGCCTATTTGAGGGCTCAAACGAAGTCTAAAAAATATGAAAACTGATAGGTAGGTACTTCTAATGCTCCTCAAGCTCAAGGAATCCTTGGCTTGCACAAAATGGAGCTACAAAAATATTAAATGGTATTTACAATGGCTTTTAGTGATGAAAATCACTATTTTTGTAGGGATTTCTTCTGAAGATTTGACATACACTTCCTCGAGCTCCCTACTTGCTCCTTCTTCTGGTGTTTCCACCTCTTTGATGTGCTCCTATGCTTTGTCCTTGACCTTCAGCTTCATGAAAAATGATAGGCCTATTTGCCAGATCTCCGTTGACTGCTTTGTCTACTTGGCCCTTCACGTTGGCTCCCTTGTCTTGTAAGTCCTTGACCACCCTGACCACTGCCAACATGAGGACAAACTTTATCAGAATTAGAAATGTGGCACAAAAGATTAGCTCACATAGGAGAAAGGAGTTTGAAGCAAATATGTAGGGATTAGAGTGTGCTTGGGTTGCCAAACATATCCAAGAAACACATGATATATAAGTGCAGTGCATGTCAATTTGGGAAGTCTCATAGACAACCATTTATGAAGAAAGGTTACATCCATGGTGATCTATTGGAGTTGTTCCCCACAGGTGTTTGGGGACCTAGCAAAGACCCTTCAATTTCAAGATCTAGGTACTATGTATCATTTATTGATGATTGTATTAGATGGACTATACTTTATTTTATGAATCACAAGGATGAAGTGTTCAATTGTTTCAAAAAATATCTTGCTCTTGTTGAAAACCAAACAGGGAAAATCTTGAAAAGGCTAAGGTCAGATGGAGGGGGAGAATACTTATGCCATCAGTTTGATGCATATCTCCAGGATAGAGGGATCAAAAGAGAGATCACTACCAGGTATACTCTAGAACAAAATGGAGTAGCAGAAAGGAGGAATAGGACCATTGTGGAAGTAGCAAGGTCCATGATTAATGAGAAAAAATTACCCAACTATCTATGGGTAGATGTTGTGTCCACAGTCACTTATCGCATCAATAGGGTGCCATCTAAAGCATTGTATGGGATGACACCATATGAAGCTTGGAATGGAAGGAGACCTAGCCTAGATCGTGTTCCATCACAAATCAGAGGTAAAATGGATCCCAAGGCAAAGAAATGTGCGTTTATAGGATATGCTCTAAATAAAAAAGGGTATAGGTTGTATAATCCAAGTACTAAAGGCCTTATTGTTAGTAGAGATGTTGTCTTTGATGAAAACAACTCGTGGTTTGAAGATGATTGCAGAAAATTCAAGCTACCTTATGACCTAGAGGAGGACTTTCCAACACTTCAAAAGGTAAATGATCAACAATATGAAGATTCAAGTGACTCTGATGATGATCAAAAGACACCAAGAAGGAATTTCAAGGTATGGAACAACAAAGGTAAAGAGAAGATGCAAGATTTGAGGGATATTTCAGAATCCTCTCAACAAAGAAAAAGGAGATCAACCAGGAAAAAGAAGAAGCCAGAAAGGTATGGATTTGACACTTCTCTGATCACTAAACACTCACTATATATTGCTTAGGATATTAACTCAGAGGAGCCATCAACCTTTGAAGAAGAAAACAAGAAATCAGAGTGGAAAGAGGCAATGGAGGAAGAGATACAAGCACTCCAAGGGAATCAGACTTGGGACCTAGATCCCAAGAAACAATCCATGAAGATCATTGGATCTAGGTGGATTTATAAGGTAAAAAGGAATTTTGATGGTTCAATAAATAGGTACAAAGCAAGGCTTGCAGCTAAAGGGTTTGCATAGACCCACGGGATTGATTATGAGGAGACCTTCTCTCCTGTGGCAAAGATGCCAACAATAAGAGTTCTCATGAGTATAGCTGCTTCAAGGAATTGGAACATTTATCAGTTGAAATCCAACCATTTATTCTTAAATGGTTGGATTTCAAAGGAGGTGTACATGGCACAACATCTTGGGTTTGTTGATAAATCACATCCCGAATATGTGTGCAAACTCAGGAAAGCTCTCTATGGTCTCGAGCAAGCTCCTAGAGCTTGGAACCATAGACTTGTTACATTCTTGCAGGACAAAGGATTCAAATTGAGCAAGGTGGATTCTTCACTCTTCATTACAAAGAATAACTCTGAAGTTATATATTTATGTGTGTATGTAGATGATATCATTCTTACAGATAATGATGCAGATGGAATCAAGAAGATCAATGCCCAAATGAAGGAAGAATTCAAGATAAATGACCTTGGATTTCTCACTTACTTTCATGAATTAGAAGTTTTCTATACAGATCAAGGGATGTTCCTTACACAAAGGATATACATTAAAGATATGATTGAAAAGTTCAAAATGCAGAACACCAAGGTTGCAGGTACTCCCATGGAGGTCAATCACAAGTTAAGTGCTCATGAAGGAGAACCAATTGAAGACATTACAAGCTACCAAAGTCTAGTTGGAAGCTTGAACTATGCCACCCTAACTAGGGTTGATATCTGCTATGGAGTAATTGTGCTTAGCCAATTCATGCACACTCCTAGGAAACCTCACATGGATGCAGCCAAAAGGATATTAAAGTATCTAAAGGGAACAATCAACGAGGGGTTATATTACCCTTACACATCTGATTTAAGTGTAAAGCTTTTCACTGATCCACATTGGGTAGGATCAAAAGATGATAGGAGAAGTACATCTGGATATCTATCTTTTGCAGGTACAAAGCTCATTTCTTGTTCTTTGAAGAAACAACCTACTATAGCACTCTCCTCAATTGAATTTGAATACAGAGTATTGGCAAATGCAATTCAGGAAGAAATGTGGATCAAGAATCTATATACAAATTTAGGGTTAGACTTTGGCACTCCATATATATTTGGAGACAATATGAGCTCATTGCATTTAGCTACTAATCCTATCTTTCATGCTAGGACTAAGCATATAGAAGTCCATTATCACTTTGTAAGAGAAAAGATTGCAAGAAAAGAGATACAATTGTCTTATGTGTCTACACAAATGCAATGTGAAGACATGATGACCAAATCACTTGATGGAAGCAAACTCAACAGGTTCAATCAATGATTGGATTGCAGGAGATACCTATGTAATGAAGACTCAAGCATCTTAGGATTGACGGGGAGCCGTTGGTACATTTGGCAAGCTTTGATGCTTGACCAAACAACTTGGGTGAAACTATCCATAAGTCACATATGAACACGTCTTGTAGAATCCATGAGTTTAACTCAAGGTAATTGTAAAAGAGAGTAATAGAGAGAATCTCGTGACTTTATGAGTAGTACTTCATAGCAAATAAGTGGTTGAAATCAAATCAATTAGAATCCTAAAAGGTAGGATCACTTTTAGGTGGCCGATTCAAAATTCGAATTGAAGACACATCTATAAAAGAGCTGACTTTTAGTTGTAGGTAGTAGAGCAAGAAGAAGGACACGTTGAGATTCAAGCTTGAGTGTACACTAAGCCCACACATGTATGAGTAAGCCTACATCATCTCCCTTGTATTATACATCCATAATATTATACATTTGATTCAGTTTATGCAAGTCATTTGGTATCTATTGTTGTCTGCTGCGAACTGCTCATTTTTAGTGAATTTGTTTTGAGAAGTTCTCTGTGAATACTTACCCAATCAATGTGGGAACCACTTGGGATATGTAGCTTAGGCTATCTAGTTTTCATCTATCAATTTTCATATCATTTAATTTAGTACTCTTTGAGATAACTCCTCTGCAAGTCACCTATGTCTGCTGACTATCATCTTCCTAAAAAGTCAGGATTACACCCCTAACTTTTTAATGTGATTTCTCATCATATACTCATCCTAAATTAGTGAAACAAATTCCTATAGCAAGCTTAGGAATCTACTTAGCTATGTCTAAAAGCTCTCAAATCAATTGCAATAAATGAGTGAGCACTGAGTGAATTACTGAGCAAGACCAAGCCCCAAAATAACAAGTTTTTGGAAGTCTTCAATCTTGGAAGAAGTCTGTTCTGACATAACTATTTGAGGGTGATGCTCCAAGGTGTATTATGGATCCAAATGCATATTTGGGAAGCTAAAGGTGTCTACTAAGGTAGTCTACATTGGCAGGTGTAGAGTAAGATTTGTGCAGCGCCACCTCATTTCTAGAGTGTATCCAACCATCTCCTCACATCACCCATACACCAACTATTAGGAAATGGATGCCAAAACGTGTCCAAAAGTGGTTACACCATCCCTTGTACAACATAACACCTATCCTGACTAACCCTTACCCTTGTAATTATTCAACTCCAATTAAACCCTGTATAAATTCATCCACACTAACCCGCCATCACTTGTAATAACATCTCATCAAAAGCAGTGTATGCACTATCACCTCCTATCCTCATTCATAGTAAGTGCTACACCCAAAGCCATAGCACCTCTAGTCACTCAAGCTATACCTGAAACCTTTACCCCTAGTACATCAAACCTAATTCCCTCCAGTCCATTTACCCCATCCTTTCCTTCATTTCCCCTTCCTTCATGACCTCTTTTCCCCTTCCTTCAACCTATGACCTTCTCACACGTATCCCCTCCCCATCCAACTATATCACCTCTGCCTTCTCCTCTACATCAAGCCATCCACGAAACTCAATAGGTCATATATTCCTCCTCCTTTGTAAATCCCATGTTCAAACCCACTAACACACCCACCGTCACACCACTATTCATTGTTAGTGCACTAGATGCCACATCCAGTGACATGGATATTTCACCACCTATAGCACCACCACTCACATCCACCATTTCCTTACCACATCTCGGCACATCACAATTTTCTATGGTCACCACAACATTCATGCTCCCATTCCCCTGTCCCCTTCCCCTTGCATCAACAACCACACTAGCATCATCTTCACACACTGCACCATTGTTATTATCACCCACTATCGACAGTGCACTTTGCCAAATGTTTGCATGCATGACTCAAGTCAAAGATAAATTTGCCTCTCTTGGAAGCAACTACCAGGCATTGCAACAGACTACCACACATCTACAGGTGCAATTAAATTCTTTGACCATTGAGAATGCTTCCTTGAATGGATGCAATTACAAACTACGTGAGGCTCACCACTCCTTGGAGTTAGAATTCGAACAAAAGACTAAAGAATCCCTCACAGATGTTGAAAATCTTCTACATGCTCAGACAGTAAGGAATGCCATGCTAACATGCAATATGGGACTTTTACGAAGACACCTTGCAACTACCAAAGAAGAGAACCAAAGGCTACAAGAGCAGAATCGTGAAGACTTCGAAGCTGCAATGGATAAACCCGATGAACCATTAAGTCCCAGTAGATTCAAAGTAGTTCCCTCTGAGACCATGCAAGTACTATTGGACGATCACACATGACTAATCAACGATTATGATAGGATCAATGAAGAATATTAGAAGCTCTAGACCAATCATAAAGCCTTACTAATAAGGGAACCTGCATAGCCAAAAATTTTTCTCGAAGTCACACCCCCAGAAATCCTAGACAAACTCACTACTTTATGTGCTTGTGTACTCGATCTTTAGGCTTAGGTGGCATCTCACTCAGAACCCCCCAGCCACATTCCCCATCGAAGATTCCTGCTGAAGAAGAAACCATTTCTATATGAATGGAGGACACATACGAAGAAGCATATGAAGTTTGAACCACAACCAGTTCCAGGTAGACGTGTCGCAACAAAGACACATTTGAACTTCCTATTCTCACGTGCCTCAAATCAATTGAAGAGCTAGGTAAGACTCACTCCACATGCATAGAATTGTAGCTACATGTTATGCCCCTAATTGAGGAACAAATTTTACAATCGCCCTATTTCGCTTAGATGGCATCCCGATGGTATATCTCCATCAATGAGCTTCAGTACAAACCCTACTTTCTATACATGGTAGAATACCAATTAGCTATTGAAAAGGAAATTGGGAAAAAATCGAATCACAACACCGAGTTTGAGCCTGAAGACCTACCCCTTGAAGCTCAAAAAGGAAAAATCTTTCATTTGAACTGGCACAAGGAACTCCTTCAGGAATACCTTGAAATGATGCATACTTGGACAAAAGCATTGTTGCACTTGAAGTACAATCCGTGCTCGGGTCCGATATCACGATGCGGCTCTTGGATGGCATTTGTGATTAAATTTCAAAATAATAAGTAGTGTCAAGATTGGCTAAACTATCCCTATCTAGCACCATTGCGTGGCCCTCCAACTGTTGGATACATGATGGGGACCATTCACCATTGCCTCCCCCGACTACACTGCATGGATGATGTCTCAGCATATATGGCCATTAAGACCTTTGATATGATGCAAAGGGTTTTTAAGATCTTTTGTCGTGTCAAAGCACCATATGTCAATATCGCAGCTTTGAGCATGGCAACCAAGACCTCGCATATGACATGAGCACCACGCCATCGCTTCAAGTATGTTACACATGGAGCTACTGCATCAAGTATTTACTTGCATGTTACAAGATGCCTTTTGAAGAAATGTTCACGATGCTATTTTGGGAATACCATTCTGAAGTCTTCATCAGCCGACCTACCCATCTCCTTCAGTTGTTTGCTTGCAAGCAACTTGACTGGGAAAAATTAGAAGCTGATCTTGCATGAGGAATTCGCATCGTGGAGCACACCCTTGCATAGGACCTCTTGCAAAAGTACACCATGCAGACCCTAAAACAAGGATCTATCGGGGATGACAGACGCAAGAGGGAGGAGGTGTTGGCACCAACCAAAGGCATCGATGTAGAGGAAGTATGTAGAGGCACACTACAAAGAGTTTTGGGGGGCCAAACATTCATTTTTTTAAGGAAATATACTTGATAGTACTTTTTCAAAACCCCAAATAATGATTTCATCACTTTTGTAATATATGTATCATAAAACACCCACTTTTCTACTTACTAGCTCCATTTTGTGCAAGCAGAGGAGTCCTCAAGCTTGAGGAGCTTAGGTAAAATGAGCATACCAATTTTGGTTATTTTTAGATCTTGTTTAGACCTCCAAATGACCCCGAGAACCTATTTTTAAACTATGCCAATCACTACGTATGAAACCGATCAAAACTAGTCTAGAATCTATAAAAAGAGCTAGAGAGCTCATTTTTGAGGTTTGATTGTGTTAGCTAGTGTGAGCTTTGAGCTTGTAATAGTGTTCTTGAGCATAGTAAACTAAACTGGCACCAAGTAATGGACAAGAACTATATGTATTGCTTCAAATCATCAAATTACTTAGTGTACAAATGTTTTGGAGTCTTTATATAGACTCTTGAGTACATGGCCATGCCTTTTCTTCATCAATTTGAATTCAAATTCAGGCAGATTTGTTAGTTTTGATTGATTGGCATCTTTTCCTACAATCTCGGAAAAGGTAAATTCAAAATCACATCAATGTGGCATCCATTGTTCTTCATTGATTGTTACATCCATTGTTGCTAGGATTTCTGCCCAACCATGAGGTTCAAAGTCTTCATTAAGAAATACTGTAGGTGCATAGGTTGGGTCTCGAATAATCTATGAGTTTCCTTCGCTCCTACCTCTCTAGTTTCTTCTCTTTTCTCTTCTTCTTCTACAGCTTTACACATCCATAAGTGAGTGTCTTCATGCATTCATGATGATCTTGATCCCATGGCGTGCATTGACTCTATATCGTCCATGGCTCTATGGATGGGATTCCACTATATTGGGCACACATCTCTATGAGAGTAATCCTTGAGATTGAGTTTGGTTGTAACTCTTAAATGTTGCAAATACAAGGAATTGGTTCCCCAATTGTGTACTACTTGCAATTGTCTCATGAATGGTCATAGGCCTGAGTTTTGCAAAAATCACATATAGCAAAAGTATGCTCAAACTCTACACCATAGTTAGTGAGAGTTATCCCTTCTAGCAATCCTAAAGTTCTCGTTATGTGACCATCAACCATTTGCAATTTCATTCTCATTGGCCTGAGTGCTCGTTTTCCCCAATGCTTCAATAGGGAAGTGGTAGTAATTGCAACTCTAATGCCTGAGTCCAAAATAGCCTTGGTTGAGTAACCCTGATGAGTGATAGGGAGATAGGTGTTTCCTTTTTCTCCCTTGCTCATGTCTCCTATCTTATCCACTAGTATCTCTGGCACTGTTCTATGTGATCCTACCTGGGAATGAGATTTGGCTACTTCTGGCAGTTGCTTGGCTACATGTTTCCATAGTTTTGGCTTAACTTTGAGTAGCTCCTCTAAAGTGAGATTTCACTACACTCTAGGTAGGACTGAGTCTTCATTCCTTATCATGATTGTGGGTGCTCAAATTCAGGTAGACTTTGCGTCCCATGGTCCTATGAAGTGAGGAAGCTCGTGTAGGGAGTTAGACTCAAAGTCTAATCACTCACTAGACTGTATATCCTCGATTCTCCATAAATTGAAGGAATGTCTTGTGGGAATTGATCATGTACGTCATCCAAAAGTTCAATGGGGGAGAATTTTCACTTTGTTTTGCCCACTTCTATTAGAATTTCTTATCAGTATTGATTTACAAAAGCAATGGTTGTTGACTCGATGGAGTTGCAAACATAAGCATCCTTGGGGGGAAGGCTTATCCTTTCACCTCTGATGTTACTCACAAGTGATGCAGCTTGTTTTCCCAACTCAGCAATCATCTTTCTCACCTTTCTAACAATCCATGAAAATGCAACTGAGTCTTAGCTAAGCTAGAGCAATTATAGAGGCGACTAGTTTCAAACATGGTTTGAGCCAATTCTACCATCTTTGCACAAAGCTTGGTTCATTCAATCTCTAGATTAGCTCTGGGGTAACACTTTTCATGATCTATTACATTTAGCCCTTCTTGAATTCTAGTCTGATAAGCTTTAAGCATCATGTCGAGGTCCTCGAGAGTGGGATCTACTAAGCCTGATCCTACTCTAGGTGATGCTAAGGTTATTTGAGGTGGATTAAAATGTGGTGGACTAGAAGGTGATGGGGATGGTCGTGGTGATGTGTGAGAGTGCATTTGAGAGTTGATTTCAATTATCTTGGCTTCCATTTCTCTTAAGCTTTCCTCAAGCTCACGCATTTTGTTTGACCGTTGTCTCTTCGTTCCTTCATGGCTAACTTCCAATAGAATCTACTACTAACCAAATGACATTAATGGGAGTGATCCTTGGCACATTTTTTGGGTTCTTAGGACAGTCTCATAAGAGGTGCTCCTTCCCATAATCTTGACAAAAACCTTGAATTGTCACCAATTAGGGTTGCATAGGTGCAGGTATAGGGAAATCATGAATGAAGTGATCACCTTGGCATCTGTAGCACGGTCCTCTAGGTGCTGGAGGTCTCATTTGTCTAGGTTGGGGCCTAGAATTATGATTTGCATACATGAAATTAGCTTATTCTGGCTCCTAACTAGGTTCACAAGGGACTTCATAAGAGTAATCCTCGTTATGCTCTATTGAAGCTCTTGAATGGATGCAAAAATTAGAAAAGGTGGGTCCAACCCATGACGAGAGAGTTGTAGTGCAGATACAGTCTATGTCCCGATTGGAAGAGGTTGTCATCAAATCGGATTACTTCAAAAACCTCTCCCATCATCGGTGGATTGGCACTTCAGATGATTTGTATGTTCCACTTTGTGTATTAATGGAAGATTATAATGCTGAGATAAAGTAGCGCACAACAAAAGAACCAACCTTGGCAACACAATTTGCACTAGAGGACATTCCTGTAAGTGCCACACACGGCAACATATTTCAACCTACATGGAGGATACGCCTACTCAAAACATACCCCGAGATGGTATGCACTTGGAATAATATGCCCTTGTACATCAAGTATAACCCATGCTACTGCCCTGTCTTTCACCGAAGATCATGGTCCGAGTACACCAAAACAATTTTCATAGTTAAGGGGTGCGCCAAATGGTTAAACTACGTATACTTGGCACCACCACATGGCCAACCCACAGTCGCATACATGATTTCAACCATTCGGCATTGGGGAATCAGATTCAAGAATGTACCAGACATCATGGCACAAATGTGCCTAAAAATATTTGAGCTAATGCTAGTTACATTCAGGATCTTTGGAAATGTCAAAGAACCTCATCTTTAGGCTCTTGGATTCAATGAACGCAACCAAGATCTCGTTTATGACATGAGCACCACACCAGCCATCAACGTTGCATATGCGTGGCATGCTCATATCAAGTATCTCCCAGCCTGCTTCAAACAAACATTTGAAGAAATGTTTATCACATGGTTCTGGGAATATCATTCCGAGATATTCATACCCAGGCCATCTCATCCATTACAATTATTTGCGGTAGAACAGGCTCTACATTCAAAGAAGCTACGCATGCCACATCCGGAGGTACCTCGGCCAGTAGAGTGGGATGCCCTACTCACGAACATGGCAAAAGGACTGAGATTAACAAAGCACCACTTAGCGACAGATGTGGTGGAATACTACATTCAACGGTCCACTCAACCAGGTTCTCTCAAAGACGAGAGACGCGTGAGAGGGGGGAGTGTTGGTAGTGGTCAGGGTGGTCAAGGACTTACAAGACAAGGGAGTCAACGTGAAGGGCCAAGTAGACAAAGCAGTCAACGGAGATCTGGCAAATAGGTCTATCATTTTTCATGAAGCTGAAGGTCAAGGACAAAGCATAGGAGCACATCAAAGAGGTGGACACACTAGAAGAAGGAGCAAGTAGGGAGCTCCAGGACGTGTATGTCAAATCTTCAGAAGAAATCCCTACAAAAATAGTGATTTTCATCACTAAAAGCCATTGTAAATAACATTTCATATTTTTGTAGCTCCATTTTGTGCAAGACAAGGAGTCCTTGAGCTTGAGGAGCATTAGAAGTACCTACCTATCAATTTTCATATTTTTTAGACTCCGTTTGAGCCCTCAAATAGGCCCTAGAACCTCATTTTTAACTAGGTCAGACACTAGGTCTGGACAGGGCCAAAGCTAGTCAAAAACTATAAAAAGAGCTAGAGAGCTCATTTTTGGGGGTAGCTTTGTTGTAGAATTGAACTTGTAAGAGCACTTTTAAGAAATCTAAAGAACTCCATTGTCTCTCTCTTTGTTCTTGCCTTGTGTGTGCGTGTGTGTATGTGTGTGCATGTTAGTGTGCTTCTCACTCCCACACTTGTGCCATCACTTGTTTGAGGTCTTCATACCATCCTCACGTCTTCCTGGATTTGTTGGGAAAGATGGATGGATGCTCCAAGAGACTGAGTAGGTACTGCTAAGCCTGCTTTGTACCAGCCCTCTTTTGCTTCAGAGTTGATAACTAGACCTCCTTAGATTTCCAATGACACCAAAAAATGTCCTATGTACTTTGGAAATGATGTGTGTAATGATTGAATCAAAACAGATAACTTTGGAAGTCACAAACTCAAGAAAACCTTCTATTTATGTCTTGACACCTGCTGAGTATTTTGCTTAGTATGACCAGCACAGTAGGAATTGGAAAAATTCCTTTTAGGGGTATCTAATTAGCTTAGTAAGCTACCTATTCCAAGTGGAATGATGTAAAATGATAAACTATGCTAAGAGAAATCAATTTATCAAGTTAAGCTATACCCCCGACTTTTTAGGACTGTAGCAAAAAATGACCAGAGATCACCTCGACGCCGATTTCTCCAAAATGGCTGAATAGAATGTCTTCAAATTTTGATAGCATGTAGATTACTTCAAGCTGAATCCAACAAGCTTTGCATCATTGAATTTGGTGAAGAATTGACCGAGATATGCCCTTAACAAGTTGACAGACTTTTGAGTAGACTAACAGAGAACTCAGAGATGGACAATGTGAATGTATGTATTAATGAACATTTGTATACAACTCCATTGGCATGAATATCATTGCCAAATGGTGTAGAGACGTGTGGGCTAGAGTGTAGACCTCACACACACTCAAAAATCAGTAATGCTATGCTCAGGAGTGCTCTCTCTTACCTGCGACTTTTCATGTCCATTTTTATAAGGAGTGAGTAAAAATTTGAATTCAAATTCAAACTTTTGGCTCCCTATGATCAAGTTCCTAAATTCTTGGAGATATTCTTTCAATCAAACAACTAATTTTTCCACGAATCCTTTTGGTAGGTGATTACAAGAGATTCCAAGTCAATTTGACTTTTACAATGAGGTAAAGTGGTAATTAACCACTAGCATATGTTCCTACGCTTCTTCATGTGTGTATGGACTTCAATGTATCCTTTGAGCCAAATGTGTAGGCTTGTAATTTACACCAACAGCTCCCCCTCAAGCCAAACATTTTGGCTTAAGTCTTCATCTTCAATCTTCAAGTATATCTTGCAATCCAATCATGGATTTGAACCTGCAAAGTTTGGTTCCATCCAAAGATTTAGTCAAAAAATCTGCACATTGCATGTTGGTTGATACATAGGTTAGTTGAATGTCCTTGCTTATCAATTTCTCTCTCACATAATGGTAATGGACCTCTATGTGTTTGGTCCTAGCATGATAAATAGGATTAGCTGCAAGCTGAAGAGAACTTGTATTATCTCCAAAGATAATTGGTGACCTAGTATATAATCCCAATTCTGTATACAAAAGCTTAATCCATATTGCTTCTTGTGTGGCATTAGCTAGTCCTCTATACTCTACCTCTGTGGAAGACAAAGCAACAGTGGGTTGCTTCTTTGAAGACCATGAAATTGGTTTGTCACCTGCAAAAGAAATATATCCAGAAGTGCTTCTCCTGTCATCCTTGCATCTTGCCCAATCTACATCTGAATAAATTTTGATATCAATATCTGAAGTGTAAGGGAAATACAAACCATGGTTCTGTGTACCCTTGAGATACTTCATGATTCTCTTGGCAACCTCTAAGTGAGGTGTCCTTGGCTTGTGCATAAATTGACTTAGCACACTAACTCCATATGCAATATCTATCCTTGTTAAGGTAGCATAGTTCAAACTACCCACCATACTTTGATAACCTGTAATGTCATTGACTTCATCACCTTCATGGGCACTTAGTTTTAGGTTTACCTCCATTGGAGTGCTTGCTACTTTGGCATCCTGCAAGTGAAACTTCTTCAACATGTCCTGTAGATACTTTTTCTGAGTAATATATATCCCTGAATTAGTGTAGACTAATTCAAGTCCCAAAATATACTTCAATAGACCAAGTTCATTGATCTTGAACTCCTTCATCATTTGACTTTTGATATATCTGATTCCATTGAAATCATTACCTGTAATGATGATGTCATCAACATAAACACTAAGATATATTACCTCTGAATTACGTCTCTTAATGAACAGAGAAGTATCTGCCTTGCTCATGACAAAACCTTGGTCTTGGAGGTATGTAGTTAACCTGTAATTCCATGCCCTAGGTGCCTGCTTCAATCCATATAAAGCCTTTTTTAATTTGCAAACATATGTTACCTTCTTAGGATCCTCATGGCCAGGAGGTTGTGACATGTATACCTCCTCTGAAATCCATCCATTCAAGAAAGCATTCTTGACATCCAATTGGTACATATTCCAATTTTTTGATGCAGCCACACTTACCAACACTGTGATTGTTGGCATCTTGGCCATAGGTGAGAATGTCTCCTCAAAGTCAATGCCTTGGGTTTGTGCAAAACCCTTAGCTACCAATCTGGCTTTGTACCTATTAATTGTGCCATCAGAATTTCTTTTAAGCTTGTAGATCCATCTGGATCCTATTACCTTCATTGAGTCCTTCTTAGGTACTAACTCCCATGTGTCACTCTCTTTGAGGGCATCAATCTCCTCATCCATAGCTTCTTTCCATTCTGATTTGGTTATTGCTTCTTCATATGATCCTGGTTCTTCATTTGACAAATCTTTGGCAAGATAAACAGAATGTTTAGTAACAAGAGATGTATCATACCCATATTTGATAGGTTTCTTGCTTTCTCTTTGTGATCTTCTAAATGGTTGAGCAGAAGATTCAGGTATGTCTTCAAGCTTCTTCATCTTCATTTTGCCTTTGGACTTCCATGCTTTGAATTCTTCAAGATTGATAGTAGTTTCATCATCTGAACTTGAGTCTTCATTCTGAGTAGGTTCCTCCTTTGTAAGACTTGGAAATTCCTCTTCCAAATCATAGGGTAACTTAACCTTCCTGCATTCATTCTCATACCAAGAATCATTTTCATCAAAGACAAGATCTCTGCTTACCATGAATCCCTTATTTATGGGATTATAAAACCTGTAACCTTTTTTATTTAAATCATACCCAATAAAGATGCTTTTCAGCCTTTGGGTCTAGCTTACCTCTTATCTGAGAAGGAATGTGTACATATGCTACACATCCAAATATTTTGCACTTGTCAAGTGAGGGTCTGTTACCATGCCATTCTTCATAGGGTGTCATACCATCAAGAGACTTAGATGGTAACCTGTTTATGAGGTAAGTGGTAGTGGAAACACTCTCTGCCCATAGATAGTTAGGTAACTTTTTCTCATTAAGCATAGATGTAGCTGTCTCAACAATTAATCTATTTCTTCTCTCAGCTACCCCATTCTATTCAAGAGAAAACCTTGTGGTTATCTCTCTTTTGATGCCTCTGTCCTCCAAGAAGTCTTCAAATTCATTGGAGAAGTACTCACCTCCTCCATCTGACCTTAACCTCTTCAAATTCCTTCCTGTCTAGTTTTCAACTACTGCAAGATATTTTTTAAAGCAATCAAATACCTCATCCTTGTGCTTCATAAAGTACAATACAGTCCATCCGCTATAATCATCAATGAAAGACACATAGTACCTTGATCCTGAGACAGAGGGGTCTTTGCTTGGTCCCCATACATCTGTGTGGACAAGCTCTAGGTAGTCTTCATGCATGTATCCTTTCCTTGAGAAGGGTAACCTGTAAGACTTCCCAAATTGACAAGCACCACACTTGTAAATCATATGTTTCTTGGATACATTAGGTATCCCAAGCACACTTTGGTCCCTGCACATTTGTTTCAAGGTTCTTTCTCCTATGTGCCCTAACCTTTTGTGCCAAATCTCAAGCTCTGAAAGTGTCTGATATTTATAACTGTATAGTGCAATGTTCTTTGTATCTTCTAACTCAAAAGTGAAAAGTCTACCTGATTTTTCTCCTTTAGCAATCCTCTTGAACCCATGTCTTGGATCCTCCACATATGCTCCATATTGGTTGAATCTGACCTGCAAACCTTTCTCCACAATCTGACCAACACTCATCAAATTTTTGGTAATGGTTGGTACATAGAGTACCCTGCTCAACAAATTCTGATTTCCATCACAAGTCTTAACATTTCCAACTTTAACTACAGAATGCTTTGTGTCATCACCTGTTTGGACTTGATGCTTACCTTTTGGTTCCTCAAGATCAGAGAGTAATGCTACATTGCGAGCCACATGATTTGAACATCCTGAGTCAATGTAGAATAGGTGGTCATCATTTGTACCTGATTTTGAAGTCATGTTCATGATTAGAAGAGAGTCATCCTGCTCCTCTGTGTAGTTGTTGTAATCCTTCCTAGATTTGAATCCTCCTTGGTAGTTGCCATTGTAATTATTGTTGTAGTTGTTGTAGTTATTGTTGTAGCCTTGGTGATGGTTGAATCTACCTCTTGGCTGTGAGTAGCCACCTCTTTGATATCCTCTTCCTCTCTGATTCTTGTCATTCTTGAAACACTCATCTATAGTATGATTTGATAGACCGCAAATGTTGCATGGTGAGGAGTTATAAGATCTCCCCCTACCTTGCTTACCCCCTCTGCTCCTTCCTCTTGAAGATCTACCTCTCCCTGCATAGTTGGCTTGAGAAGTAGAGCCTTCATCTTCCACCTTCTTGCTTTTGCCTTTATTTTTAGACTTCTTTTCAGTGTATAGGGCAGAAGAGTTATTACCTTTGGATGTGTCTCCATTTTTGTTGAGCTTTGCTTCATGAGTAAACAATTGTCCCATGAGAGTTGTAAGATCTGGAGTGTGCATGTCCATGTAAAGATCCATAGCTGTGGTGAAGCTTTCCCATTTGTCATCAGCCTTGATCCCATTGATCACTTGCCTTACAATCTGTTCTTCTTCAATCTCTTCTCCTATGCTTGCTAACTGATCTGCTACATCTTTAATCTTGGTCACAAATTCTGAAACAACTTGCTTAGGTTGCTTCCTTAATGTTGTGAATTCAATCCACAACTGATTTTTCCTAGCCCTTGTGTTGGAGGAAAAATATGATGACAAGGTTTCCCAAGTCTCTTGGGATGTCTTACAATTTCTAATATGTTTCGAAAGAAAATTAGATGTAGATTTGAGTATCCTTTTTCAATCCTCTTGAACCCTTGTTGAGGATCTTCAACAAATGCTCCATTTCTTGTGAACCTTACCTGTAATCCTTTTTCTACAATTTGTCCAACACTTATCAAGTTCTTGGTTATGGTAGGTACATACAATACCTTGCTCAGTAGATTCATATTTCCATCTGGAGTCTGCACATTTACAATCTTTTCAACCGAGTGCCTTGTGTCATCTTGTGTCTGTACCTCATGCTTGTTCCTTGGATCCTCCAAGTCAGATAATAATGTCACATTTCCTACTACATGATTTGAGCAACCAGAATCTATATAGAACACATGTTCATCTGCTTTACCTTGCCTCATGGTCATGTTCATCAGTAAAAGTGAGTCCTTGGTGTAGCTCAAGCGTAAGCACCACCTCCTTTACTTGTCAATCCACGGAGAAGTGAGGACCAGTATGAAGACCCCGAGCAAATGAAGGCACAAGTGTGTGAGTGAAAGCACACAACCATGCACACACATACACACACATGCACACAAGGTAAGATCAAAGAGAGGAACAATGAAAAGCTTCGATTGCCAAAGAGTTCTCTTACAAAAGCTCTATTCTCTAACAAGCTAACCTCAAAAATGATCTCTCTAGCTCTTTTTATAGTTTTTGAACTAGTTTTGGCCCTGTTCAAGCCTAGTGTCCAGCCGAGTTAAAAATTAGGTTCTAGGGCTTATTTGAAGGCCCAAACGGAGTGTAAAAATTATCAAAATTGGTAGGATGATACTTCTAATGCTCCTTAAGCTCGAGGACTCCTCGGCTTGCACAAAATGGAGCTACAAAAAGGTGAAATGGTATTTACAATGGTTTCTAGTGATGAAAATCACTATTTTAGAGGGATTTCTTCTAAAAATTTGACATACACTTCTTGGAGCTCCCTATGTGCTCCTTCTTCTTGTGTGTCCACTTCTCTGATGCACTTATTATGCTTGTCCTTGACCTTGAGCTTCAACACTCCCCCCCTCTCGAGTCTGTCGTCCCTGACATACCCTTGTTTCGGTTGTTCCATGTAGTGGTGAGAGAGGTAGTGTCCATCCTAAGAGTCGTCCATCTTCCAAAGGTGATGTTCATAGGAGTCATGCCAAGTACGCGTAACCCATAATGAATGATGGGTTAGTGTGTTCGTGCATGGGTTGAGTAAAATATGTGCCTTGTGCACGGCCTTGTAATGTAGCCCTATGCATGCTTACTTGGAAAATGCATTAGAAGAAATATGGTGCAAAAATTGGGGGTCTTGAGCTAAGTGTGCAAGGGTATGCCGACGAAGAGGTTTCCTAATCTATCATGGTTATGGTGTTGCCAAAGTAAAAATACTTACCATGGTGAAGGGTCAATTGATGTTTATCTCTTCTTGTTGTACACCCAACCTTTGGAATGGAACATTGTTGATGAATGTCCGTGTTGATGGTCCACTGATGAGATTTTTGAGTGGCTGGTCCTGTCTCCTCTCTTCAAAGCAACATTTGTCAAATACTGAGAATTGAATTTCTTTATATTCCTTGACAAACAACATTGGGTAACTACACCAAGCTTAGTTTCACATATTCTCTTTAGATCACCATAAGCAGGAGTCTTCTCACCCAGTATATATACAAGGATTTGTAGATATCTCCTTTGATGCTCTCATACATACAGTAGTTAAGCATCATGCAAGTTGTGGGCCTTCAAGCTCTTCCCTCCTACCATGGTAAGGGGAAACAATAATTGTGGATGCCATGTTCATGCCAAGTGCTTGACATCTACCAGATAAAGCAATAATAATATCATCTGCTAGCAGAGACACACTTCTATCCAAGCCCAATAATCAATGGTTCCACTCTGGAAATGCATGACCTGAATGGTGCAAAAGATAGGGTTGTGCAAGGAGCACAAGGTTGTCGCTCGTTGAGGCTTTCAATGTATTTGCGGATGTTGATGCCCTCTCTCATGGAGGGATCCATTGGATCTCGAGATGACAACTGATCCTTCCTCCTTATGGGGATCATGTGAGAATGGTCTTTGACTGTTTAGTGATCTCCTTTGACTGCTTCATGTTTGGATGGTTTCTTGAGGGTTTGATCCGTCATGGTTGGCGCTTTGATTCTATGGGGGCGTTGGGTGCTTTTGGCTTCCAAACCCATATCCTTGATAATTGTCTTCTTACCATTGTTGAAGAGGTGATTTGATCTTCTTTCGGTCTCTGTGCTTGGTTCTGACCCTTTTCCCTCCTTGGCTTCTTTGTTGGGACCTTTTGCATGGAGGAGAGCATAGGGCGTTGTGCATGTAAGAGTTTCTTGGGTACCCACATGTGTGATAGCCCTTGTTGAGCTGCCACTAATTTTGTGGGCACCCAAACTTGTTGGATACCTTGTGGTTGAGCTTCTCCTAGCTTCTTCGTTCGTCTATTGGCCTGGTGGGCTTGCCTGGATGGGATTTGTGGGGGCAACACTGGTGGTTGCTCTCCTTTGCGTACCTAGATCTACTTCATGCCTGGAACTGCTTTCTTGTCGAATGGTGTCTTTCTATTTGATGTAGCAGTTGTTGTGAATGGTTGTCTTTACCTTTGTGGTGGAACTACTTTGGCCACTTGAGTCTTGGAGAAGAAGAAAGATCCACCCGCATTCGAACTTGTTCTTCCATGATTGACTCCTTCTGCCTCATAGAGCTTTTGACACATACAACACCTTCTTCCATATGATTAGTCTTAGAAGAACTAAGAGAATGTGGGACATTTGGACTTGTGAGCATGTAGTTCTCTAATTCTAATGTAATGCATTGTTTTTGTACCCAAACTTGAAGAGTTTGACTTCTTAGGTTTAAGTTAACTGCATGGTCATAGATCCAATGTTGACCCAAGACAAGTGGTTCTGTAAGGTTCTCATCTTGACACACTAGCACTTTGACTTTCATTGGAACATCTTGAGGGTAGATGGGAAGTTCCACCTCGCCCAAACAAGGGGTTTCCACACCTCCCAATCCTATGAGATAAGCTTCTATGGGATTGATGTTCAACTGCAAGTCTTCGCAGTAGGACAGTCTAACTGCACTACTTGCTGCACCTGAGTCAATCAATGCTTTCACAGTCCTTGCACCCTTTCCTTGTCCTATCTCTATGTTCACAAAGGGACGTTGGTCAATGACTTGAGAAGTAATTAAGCCCAATTTTTGGCACATATCCATGTGATATTTTGGGGCTTTTGAGTTGACATCTAGGCCTAGTTGCCTTAACTTATTTCGCCTAATACGCTCTCTAGCCTCTGATTGTGCTTCTTCTCTCACCCTTAATTCTTCTTCTTTTCGTGTCTTAGCAGTGTTGAGTCTCATTAGCATATCCTCAGTAAGAGGTTCTTGATATAGCTTGACTCTACATCCACTAATATAGTTTGGCAAGATATCTCCTTCTAGAGTGGTGTTAGAAGATGTATTTTTTGAAGCATTTTGGATGAAAAATAATTGTTGTAAAATGACAAAAACTTGTAAAAATATTTATGCAACTGATGTAAAAATAAGGAAGAGTCTTCCTTATGTAGAATAGAATTTTATGTAATTTTTCTAGAATTTTTGGAAACTCCTAGATAGCATATTTTTAGAATAATAGAGGAAAGGACCAAAATTCAAGTGTGAAAAGGGACACTTGAAAATGTATATAAGACAATTTCCTCTATTATGAGGTGGTTGGTTGATCATTTGTTTACATGCTATCCAAGTGAATAGAGAGAGTTTCCTGCTGAAAATTGTGTTTCTCCTCTTTGTGTGGTTTCATTGATTTGTTGAGTCTATTCTTTGTGTATCCATGGAGATTTGTGAGCTTCTATTGTGTAATTCTGTTGAATGTGTATGAAGAGAGCTGAATACTGATGTGTTGAGTGATAAGTTGATGAAGAAAGGTGCTAGAGATGAAAATCGTCTATTTTCACAAAATCGCGATTGTCTCATCTGTATGGTACATGTAATATTTTTGAGTTTTGACTTCATAATTGTGTTCTGCTGAGAAAATAGCATGTATTAGACACCAAGATTGTGGAAAATGGTGGAGATTTGCTCAAGATAATCCAAACCCTAGAACTTCCTCTTCATTTTCACCATTCTCAGAAATCCAGCCATTATTCTCTTATTTCTTGGAATCTATCATCTAGAAGGGGCTGTGGTCTCTTGAATACTTCCAGGATTGACAAAATAAAGATGTATTGTTAATTCTTTATGCTAAATGATTGGAGAGGATAACTCCAAAGATCAATAACAAACATTTTTTGGCGCCGTTGTCGGGGAGTATTTCAAAAGCTTCATTGAAGTTGGACCTTGCTGGATCTTCTATTGTTGATGGTAACAAACACATGGAAAAGGTAACACTCTTTAATCAAGAAATGTGAACATGAAAAGGTAGATGTCTTTGTTTGTCTTTTGGGAAAAGAAAGCAATAGATCATCTTTTAGAATTGGAAGTGCTAAATTTTTGTAAATTGATAGTTGCTCATCTCATTTTTTTTAAGTAAAAGTGCAGGTGTGTGAAAAATTTGAATCAAGAAAACTGAAGATGAGGTAACATGTGTCTATTCTTGCATTTTTAGAGTGCTTTTTTACCAAGTACTAGGCAAAATTGTTGATCTTGGGAAGATAACATGGTTGCATTAAGGAAAAGTCAAGTAAAGTAGCTAGATGCAAGTAGAAAAGATTCATTTGTTAACCAAGTCAAAGCATTAATCTTGAGAAAAAAAAACTGATTTGCATTTTGAAGAAAAAAATGGTTGAGTTTATCTTTGCAAAAATTGATACTTGCATTTCATAGCACAATTTTTCTTTTAGGAAGTTTTCTCATGAACTGTTTTGATAGCCAAAGCATAAGAGAGTATAACCAATCAAGGAACACACGATCAATAGATCGCCAAACAAGAAACCCTAAGTGAAGTGTTTACCTTAATTTAGGGCAAAATACTAAAAAAATTCATAAAATTCATTAAAATAACCAAACAAATTTCTTTTCTTCTTAGGAAGTTGGATTGAAGCTTTGTTGATAAGAGTAATAGGGACCAAGTGAAAGAAAAGCAAAAATTTGTCAAACACGATTCTCTGCGCAAGATCGCGATTTTCTGAGTAATGTTGTGATTTTGATGCAAAAGTACAAGAGTCTGTTGAATTGCAATTGGTAGAGGGTATTGAAGGGGAACAAGAGAAAAGAATACTCAAATTTGTACAAAATAAGAAGTACAGAAAAAACACGATTTTCTACACAAAATCGCGATTTTCTATAAGAGAAATTTTTTGGAATTTTCAGCATATTTGGGTTTTTGGAGGAAGGTAATTGCAAGAGATTTCATCAAGATTGGGTAAGTGAAGTTGGACAAATGAAAGAGTGAAGAAAAGTGGAAATCACACAAAATCGCGATTTTCTAGACACTATAAAATCTTGGAATTGCAAGAAAAACTCATTTGAGTGAGTGTGAGAGAGAGTGAGAGCAAGCAAAAAGTCGCGATTTTCTGCAGCCAACTATTTTGGAGAAGTTTTCAACCAAGCAAGCAAGGTAAGGAGTCTCAACATTATTTTGTTGTATTTCTTTGCATTTTAGTGATCATATAACACAGAAAAATAGAAAATAATAGAAAAAACACGGAATCGCGATTTTCTAATTCAAAAATTTTTCTAAAAAATAAAAAGTTTTGAGAAGAACACTTTCATTGCATGTTAAAAAATAGACATGACGATTCTATAGGTGAAATAAAATCTTAAAAATCAATATCTAAAAATTTTTCAAACAATTGATCAAGAATCGCGATTTTGTAGTCAAACACAAAATCGCGATTCTCTGATCTAAGGACAAAATCGCGATTCCCAGAATACGATTTTCATAAGAAAATCGTGTTATCTACGATTGTGAGCAATCACGATTGTCTGGGAACAAAATCGTGAAAAACACGATTTTGGACACAAAATTGTGAAAATCACGATTCTGAGCACAAAATCGTGAAAAACATGATTCTGAGCACAAAATCGTGAAAAACACGATTTTGGACACAAAATCGTGAAAAACACGATTCTGAACAGAAAATCATGGAAAACATGATTTTGAACAGAAAATCGTGGAAAACATGATTTTAGGCAGAAAATCGTGAAAAACACGATTCTCTGTAGAAAATCGTGGAAAACACGATTTTGAGCAGAAAATCATGAAAAACACGATTCTGTGTAGAAAATTGTGGAAAACACGATTTTGAACAGAAAATCGTGGAAAACACGATTTTGAGCAGAAAATCGTGAAAAACACGATTCTGTGTAGAAAATCATGGAAAACACGATTTTGAGCAGAAAATCGTGGAAAACACGATTTTGAGCAGAAAATCGTGAAAAACACGATTCTGTGTAGAAAATTGTGGAAAACACGATCTTGAACAGAAAATCGTGGAAAACATGATTTTGAGCAGAAAATCGTGGAAAACACGATTTTGAGCAGAAAATCGTGGAAAACACGATTTTGAGTAGAAAATCGTGAAAAACACGATTTTAATCAGAAAATCGTGAAAAACACGATTTTAGTCAGAAAATCGTGAAAAACACGATTTTGAGTAGAAAATTGTGAAAAACACGATTTTTGTCAGAAAATCGTGAAAAACACGATTTTGAGTAGAAAATCGTGAAAAACACGATTTTAGTCAGAAAATCGTGAAAAACACGATTTTGAGTAGAAAATTGTGAAAAACACGATTTTGAACACAGAATCGTGAAAAATTAACTGAATGATCCTTAGGTCTGGGAACAAATTAAATACACATACTAGGCAAAACTTAGGAAGGAAGGAAATAGAGCCAGTGGAAGGGGAAGTGCAAAAAGGGAATCTAGGACAAGAAAACAACATGGAAAATTTAAACGAAACAAATGAGCGCATTGAAACTGGGGATTATAGAAATATCCTCAAATACATGTATACAAATAGGTTTGGAACATATGTATATCAGGATGGAATGCATAAGTCTCTCATTAGACTGAGAAACTTAGAAGTTCCCCTGAACATAACACCAGTAGCTCAATTCAAAGATGGTAGGTATGAGGATAGGCAAGGATGTGTATACATCTTATCCCAAGACCCAGAAAATTCAAATGATTTAGGGCAATGTGCTGACAAAGGACCTTGGGAACATAATCTAGGACAATCAGATTTACCAAGACCACATGAAAACTACACTAGTACTGAGCAACAACAAGGGAGGAGAACACATGCTTCCCCAAATCCTTTTGAAAAAGAACCTGAAGGATTTAATGAATTTTCACTAAGAAGGAGACATCATTGGCAACCTCAGGGTGGAATGCTTAGACCATATCAAGTAGCTAAACGCATGAAAAATCAATATGAAGGGTATTCTGATCCTCATGCTCATGCTACAGAGTTTAGGCAATTAATTAGAGCTGAGGAGGTGGAAGATTACAAAGTCCAATTTGAAGCATTTGGTCTAACCCTAACAGGACCTGCATTATCTTGGTTCATCCCTTTGAGAAAGGAAATGTACCTAGATATTGAATCCTTCCTAGAAGCCTTCATTGGGGAATTCTCAAAGACTGGAATAAAACATAGCACAACCACTCTGATACATAGTTTTAAACAACAAAAAGATGAAAATGTCAGAGAGGCAGCCAGGAGATTTAAGCAATACATTGACAGATGTCCTAAAGAAGAAGTACCTTCCATGGCAAGACAAGTATCCCTATTCATAGAAGGATTAAGAAGTGCTCAATTAAGGACCCTAGTGTACTATAGGAGATGCTCTGATCTAGGAGCTTGTATAAAAGAAGCAATAGATTTGGAAGATAACAGAGGACAAGATCTGTTAGCATTTGATCAACCTAGATCAAATGAAGAAAAAATCCCACCAGTAGAGGAATTGGCTCAAGCCATTGCTAAAGCCCTAGAGGTAAGCACTAAAACCAATTTGATAAACTCCAGGATAAACACAAATAAAAAGTGCTACAATTGTGGAGAAAGTCATTTGGTACAACAATGCCCATATCAAAAGCCTCCACATTTGCAAGATAGAAAAACACTCAAATATTGTACACTAGAGAGGGAATGGACAAATCATACCAGGGAGGAATGCTTCTATAATAAACAACCCATAAAGGAGAGAGATTATGGGAGCCAAAGAGAATCAGGGTATATTGAGCAACCAAGACCTGTGCTTGGGCAACAAGCTCCTATACCAATAAATTTGGTACCAATCAAATACACACCAATAGAGGAGGGAAACTCAAGAACAAAGTCACCATACAAGGAGGATTATCAATGGAATGAAGGATATCAAGAAGAATGGGAAGGTTATGAATTAAGAGAACCAGAATTACAAGCCCTAGACTTGGGAAATGGAAGAATTGAGATGGACACTGCCACTTTCATGTATATAACCAATAATTATATGTCCAATCAAAAACCTCAATTCAAAGGGGGACCAAAGATAACTTGTTATAGGTGTGGGGGAGAACATTTCATTAGAGACTGTCCACAACCTCCTACATTAAGAATAGAAGGAGCTTATTGCAAGGATTGTGGCAGGGAGCATTTGATAAAGGATTGCCCAAAAAATCCTCAAAAACTACAAAACACACCTAATAACATACCACTAAAAGCAGTCAATATCATGGAACAAGAAGAATTGAGTGACATTGACCAAGTGAATGTAAATGTTATAACAAGGTCACAAACAAAACAACAAGGAACAACTAAGGAACAAAATGAAGGTTCAATCTCAAAGGTGAAGAAAAATAGACAAAAAGGGAAATGGGAAAGGAAACAAAGAATGGGTAAAAATTTGGAAGAAGAAAAAAGGGAACAATCAAACAGTACTTCTCCTCAGAAAACACATACCCAGTTGGAGATAGGAAATTCACAAAGTCTAGAAACTCTAATAAAAGCATACAAGGGAAGAATTCAAGAGGGACCAAGCCCTGCTGATCATACAATGGCTTATCCTATGCCAGAATTAGAACATGAAAGGAGGCAGAAGTGTAAACAAATCATACGGGAAGTGCAACTCAAAATGGGGGAAGTAGACAATTCTCAAAAAATAGTTGAGGAATCTGAGACAACAAAAACAAGAGGAAATAACATCAAGGAAGAAAACCCACAAGTAACATTCCAAGTGAATATAGATAAACAATGCACAATTCTATATCATACCACATGGGAAGATTTAATGAAGCAAAATCCTCACTTACAAAACCAAATGAAAAAATGGGAAACAACACCAGAAAATCTTCACCCACCACTACAGGAAATGGAGGAATTATGGTATATTCCCATTGATAAGATAGGAAGATATTGTGAAGGAGAAGAGGGAAACTCAACCTTAAAAATACAATTTGGTAAAAACTAGGCCAAAGCTATTCTGGATAGTGGATCAGGAGTGGCCATCATGACTAAACAAACTTGGGAGAAATGGGGAAAAAATGAACTGTTACCCACCAAAATGAGATTGCAACTTGCAGATGGACACATAGAAAAACCCCTGGGAATATGGGAAAAAGTGATTGTGGACATATGTGGGATAGAGATAGAACATACCTTTGCTATAGTGGAATTCCCACAATCCACTTCATATGAAATTATCCTAGGAAGACCATTTATGAGACAAATGCAAATTGTGCAAGATTGGGGTAATGATTGCTTATACCTGCAAAGCAAAGGAAGAATAACCAAAGTAAATCTAAGAAATGGGCACTACTGTGACATATCTCCTCAAGAATGGTATAAAATACATCAGAATCAAGAGTTGAGTGAGGAATCAAAAATGGAAGATCAGGATGAAACTGAATCAGCAGTATGGAAGTGCAATATGATAAGAAATCTTACCAATAGAAAAAGGAGATTGAGAAGAGAAGATTGTGTGGAAGGAAGGAAGTTACAAGATGAGAACTATGTACCACAACAATTCAAAGATGAGGAATTTGAGCCCTATGGGTGGAATCAAATTTTGGCTACCATGGATCTAGCCAGTGATGAATATGTAAGAGTGGAATTTCAAAATGAAGAAGGATATGATGTCTTTCACATTGGAATACAAATGATAAAGGTATCCAGAACAGAAGAGGACAAAGAAGAAGAAATGATATTAGAAAAAGGGAAGACACAATTTTTGAAAGAAGTAAAAGCTGAAGATGCTATTAAAGATAAAATCTCAGGCAAGTATAAGAAAAACAAACACAGGGAAATAGAAGAAAATCAGGAGGATGAGAAGAAGAAAAGGGAAACAAACAAAGATCAACAGTTTGATGTACCAGCAAATTTCAAGACTTATGAAGTAGAAAGCAGACTACTTCTCAAGAGGAAACCAAAGAGGGAAAAGAAGAAAGGTGAGGCTTATGATAATGAGGAACAAACCAAAAAGATCATGATCACTCAACAAGAGGGAGAAGAAAGACATATTGTAGTGGCTGATGACATGACAACTCAAGAAGAGGAGGCACTAAGAAACTTGGCAAGAAACTATAGGGATGTGTTTGCTTATAACTATAAGGATTTGAAAGGTATTGATCCTAAAATCTGTGAGCATAAGATTCCTATTACACTTGAGGCAAAACCTAGCAAACAAAGACATTACACATTCAATGATAAATACTCTGCTAAAATAAAGGAAGAAATTGACAAGCTATTAGCTGCCAATTTCATCTATCAAATTGAGTATACAGAATGGATATCTCCTATAGTTGTGGTACCAAAGAAGAATGGGAAACTTAGGGTATGCATTAACTTGAAAAAGGTAAATGCAGCAACTATAAGAGATAATTATCCACTTCCTATAACAGATCATCTTCTAGAAAGAGTTGCAGGGAAGGAGGTTTATAGTTTTTTAGATGGTTTTTCAGGATACAACCAAGTTCCTATAGCATTGGAAGACCAACATAAAACTGCCTTTTCCATAGAATGGGGAATTTATGCTTTTAGGGTTATGCCCTTTGGGTTAACCAATGCTCCAACAACTTTTCAGAGGTTGATGTGTCATATCTTCAAAGAGTTCCTGAGGAATGTAATGGAAATTTATGTAGATGATCTTTGTACTTTTTCATTAAAAAGACAAGATCACTTGCAGGATTTAGAAAATATATTCAGGAAATGCAGAACCTACAGAGTATGTTTAAATCCAGAAAAGTTAGTATTCTTTGTAAGACAAGGAAGAATGTTAGGTCACATAGTCTCTAAAAATGGAACTTCAACTGATGAGAAGAAAATAAAGGCCATAATAGAGCTTCCAAGACCTACAAGTGTAAAGGAACTTCAAACTTTCATGGGACATTGTGGGTACTATAGGAAATTTGTACACAAATTTGCTGACATAGCCAAACCATTATATGCCCTAATTACAAAGTTTGAGTGGACCAAGGAGTGTGACCAAGCCTTTGAAACTTTAAAAACTTGTTTGGTAACAACCCCAATTCTGAAAACACCTCAATCGGATAAAATTTTTCATGTCCATGTGGATGCTTCAAATTATGCTTTAGGGTTGTGTTAGCACAACCAATAGAAGGAAGCAAGTTAGATTTTCCAGTGGCTTATGCTAGTAGGCAATTGAATCTAGCAGAAAAAAATTACACAACCACTGAGAGAGAGGGATTGGGCATGGTATTTGTTGTAAAAAAATATAGACATTACCTTTTGGCCAACAAGTTTAAGTTCTTTGTAGACCATCAAGCTCTATTATATTTGGTAAACAAACCTTGTCACACTGGTAGATTAGTCAGATGGTTTCTTTTGCTAATGGAATTTGAGTTTGAAGTGGTGATCAGACAAGGGAAAACACACTTGAGAGCAGATCATTTATCTCGAATTCAGTCTAAAGAACCCAGTTCACCTTTAGATGACAATCTGCCAGACACTTATTTGTTTAAGGTAGAGAGTGTTCCTGAGTGGGCCATGACTTTAGTACCATTATTAACCATGGGACCTTGCAGGACAGTTGGGAATAATGCACACTTAGTATTACAAAGCAGGAACTTTATGTTACTAGCTGGGCATTTGTATCATCTCAACCACACAGGCATCTTGGAATATTGTACTCCTGAGGAAGAGCAACAAGAATATCTGAGGAGAGCTCATTGTTGGAATCCTTGCACTCATGCTTCTAGGGTAGTCACCCTACGTAATCTCAATAGGATGGGGGTACATTGGCCTCATAAGATTCAAGATGTAACAAAATACATTGCTAATTGCAGGAAATGCCAAATACTACAAGATTCAGAATTCATAACTCTATATTGGTTCCAGAAAAATCTAGATTGGAGTGAAAATATCATTGAGGAATTGAAAAGGAAGAAGAAAGGAAAGCAAGTGATAGCTGGTACAGATTCAAAAAATCTACAAGTAATCTCTGAAGAATATCAATTGATAGGAGAACAGTTGTATAAGAGAGGAATGGATGGATACTTAAGAATTTGTGTTCCAGAGAATAAATATCTGGAAATGCTGGAACTGGCACATTCTGGAGTGGCAGGAGGACACTTCTCAAGTGACAGAACTGCTAAACTCATTTAATATTCTGGCTTTTGGTGGCCAACCCTATTTCTTGATGCAAGAACCTATGTAAAACGGTGTGATGTTTGTCAAAGGGTGAGTCAACCAAATAAAAGAAATGATATGCCATTAGTTCCATTAATTTCAGCCAAAGCCTTTAGTAAATGGGGGTTGGATTTCATTGGACCTATACATCCTCCAGCAAAACAATCCCATGCTGAATACATCATAGTGGCTACAGAATACATGACAAAGTGGGCTGAGGCCAAAGCCACAAGAAGGAATGATGCTCATACCACTGCCAGATTCCTATATGAAAATATTATCACCAGATTTGGACTTCCAATTGAATTGGTAAGTGATCGGGGGACCCATTTTGTAAACCAAATTATAGAAAACATCACTGAATATTTCCTGATCAGTCATAGAAAGTCAGCCCCATATCACCCACAAGCCAATGGGTTAGCAGAAAGTACTAATAAAGTACTTTGTACTGTACTATCAAAATTAGTAAACACAAACAGGAATGATTGGGATTTACAACTTAATCATGTCCTATGGGCTTATAGAGTGGCTTATAAAACTGCAATAGGAAACACACCATTCAATCTAGTATATGGACAAAATGCAGTTCTACCAGAGACGAGTTAGGTCCTAGAATACTTGAGCACAGTTATCCTCAAATATAGCAAAACTACAGCAGATTGAAAGTGTCAGAGCATGTCACTGACGAATTTCTTTTTATAGAAAAGCTCTGTACAGATTCACAGATTAGAGTCTTCCTATATGCCTCTTCATCGTAGCAGATCAGATAGCGCATTCACACGTTAGAGAATCGATGGTGACAAAGAATTTAAGGCACATCATATCATATGGTTTTCAGTGATTTAAAGCACTAAAGATGATGGCATCAGAAACATTATGAACAAACTCATGGAGTGTTAGCGCAAAGCTGTCGGACATCAGAGACAATTGTCAGTACATTGCACAGACAATCTCCTCATTGCCCACATATTCAAACTCCGCAGCGCCCACATAGTCATGGTTAAAGCAATAGAGCAGATGGCGCAGTTAAATAGATCACAAAACAGTTCGGGCAGAAGTTGTTGTATATGATGATATTCAAAGAGCATAATACAAACAAACAATGACAGAGGTTTAACGTATCTTCACCCTCCTGAACAGTTAAACTTAACGCCAATAGGAAAACTTCATGACGCGATGATGGTAGAATTTCTCGCATCCTCAGAACCTTTCCCTGCATACAATCATTACTCTCATTAGGGACATGCCTTCCTCTGGATATGGTTCGGAGCAAAAGTTGTCGTCCTCTCTCTGTGTCTTTCTCCTTGAGAATATGTCCTGTCCAATTAAAAAACCGAGAGAGAAATTCTTGAAATCTCCAGAGAGCCCCCCTCTCTGTAGCAATCCTCTTTTTTTTCATCCGCGTGCCTCCATCCTTCCCTTGTTGTCCTCTCCTTCAATCTGAAACACACAAATAAAGTGTGCCTTTTTGAAATGCTCTTAAGCCCAAGGAAAAAGTGATTATACGAGGCTTTATTTTGTTCAAATCCCTCGGAATCGGTCTAATTGGATTACCTAGAGCCCACAATTATCGCACAATGGATTCTTCCTATGTCTATGCACTAGCTCATATGTTCCCGGCAAACGCACCAAAATGAAATGCTCTTAAGCCCAAGGAAAAAGGGATTATACGAGGCTTTATTTTGTTCAAATCCCTCGGAATCGGTCTAATTGGATTACCTAGAGCCCACAATTATCGCACAATGGATTCTTCCTATGTCTATGCACTAGCTCATATGTTCCCGGCAAACGCACCAAAATGTTGGGCTCCTATACCCCACGAGAGAATGTCTTACACGTATCTATACCTTGCCAAATTTATTTGTGCTCTGTCCCTTTTCTCACTTTAAGTCCACAATTGCATCCAAATATGGTTGTGAAGTGGGAGGAATGGGGACCGGAATGTTCACACACATGAGGATCCAATCTGCAAGGATCACTTCTCACAATTTCACTTCCCACCCTCTCTCTCTCTACTCCTTATTTATACACACTTCTCATGCACAAACACTCTCTTTCACTTTCCCCATACTCTTACACACCCTATTACTTCCTTGAACAAGCCCACCGATGCCCACTCACTTACTATTTATCTTTGGTCCACTCTCCACACCCACATGACCCCACGTATACACACTTACCCCCACTGATGTCTGAATGTGCATACTTAAGACCTAGCGCACTTACGTTCTGCCAACCTGGACTCTTCACAAATCATGATTTGCAATAGATATTCCAATCTAATACTACAGGTAGTTGCGAATATATTCTTCTTCTTCGAGCATAGGTACTAAAAGCATGTGAATGCAGAGATTCTACTTTTTCAACGAAGGAAATTACATTCTCTATTCTGATTCTTGAGATGTGTGCAATCTTCTTGATTATGCAGAGAGACAAAAAATTGTCCATGTATCTTTATTCCCCCAAGTAGGAGGTTGGATGAATGTATGGAATCTGCTTTGACTCTCAAAGATCAAGCTCAAGAAATACAACTTTTTGCCCCTTCACACAACAAAACCAGATGACTCAGCTTCAGTATTCCAGACTACGTCCTTCAATGCTGCCGAAAAGTTGTCACAAAACTTGCGATATTCCAAGGTATCTCCATCATCTTTGTGCATTCTGATCATGAAAAGGGTAGGAGTCACCTCAAATACCTGCTATGCTATTGACGGCATCTATGTTGATGCTCTACAAACATAGAGCCACAATTTTCCTGAGGCAAGACAAAACACACACTCCAGCAAAAAGAAATCACAACACGACCAGAATTCTACATATGCAATCCTTGTACACAAAAAATACAGCTTACAATAAGACAAAACAAAATATTTCCTTCATGCATATTGAAGTTCTATACACAAGCACCCAGAACCAAAAATCTTCACCTCTGTAGCAATTGATAAGCATGGCTTCTGACCACATTCTGATCCTCGCAAATTCATCTTGTAGTCCTGCTTTTCGATATCAAACCCAAGAGCCTTAACAGTTTCTTCCATCTACGATATTATCTCTGGAGCAGGTGTGCTGGATGTAAATCGTTTTTCATGCTTGAAATCCTGTTTGTTCTCGAATAGACCCGAAAGATTCAATCCTCGAGAGACACAGGTAGGATTTTCTTCGCCATAACGCTGCTCTAACGCACTGGACCAGTTGCAATGACTTTCCTAGAATTCACCTTGGAAGCAGATGCGGACTCGGGCAGAAGCACTCCACCAACAGACTTCTTCGGTGCAACAATCTTCTCCACAAGAATTCTGCTAACCTTAACATTCGGGGCGGTTTTCTCTGTGCATGGCTTCCCCCTTCATGATAAGCCGTTATCAATCAAAATGGCATGCCGCTTTCAACTCCAATGATAAATAATTTGATCCTTCTTTTTCACTATCGCATATTGTTGAAGATGAGCCTGCCAATGATCAATTCAGCGTTTCATTTTCCCGTTCCCACAGTGTTGAGAGCCTCCTTCTATCGCAAACATGTCCCTGCATTGATAAACATATTTTGATAGAGCAGCAGGAGCAGCCCTCTCCTCCACGGTATCTGTCCTTCTCTATTGTGCTTCTTTTGCATTCAAGGCCGTTGGAGACTATGCTCCATATCGACAAAAACACCACAGAACTCCTTCGACAAGGCTTCGTTGAACTGCTGTACGTTCTCTTTCAAGTTTGAGAGGCTATCTAATCCTTGCCCGTTCCCGAGCCAAGAAGCCCCCCCTGTTCACCGATCAGTCACCGAGAGAGTTCCCTCCTTCCTTTCTAGCGGTCCTCTTGTCCCTTCTGTATGCTCTCCCCAAATATATGAGCTTGCTTATACACCTCCCCAAGAAGCAAGGCAAAGCGACATTCAAGGGCATGCAACAGAATTGTATGCTCTGAAATTTTAGAAGCTGCAAGAACTGCTAATCCCTGTGTTGGTACTCCCACTCGACTGCTTGGTACTTAGATGCTTGAGCGAGTCCACAATCAGAAGCATCACATAGCCAAGATGTCACCAGAATCACTCGTTGGTCACCGAAGTCACAGCACAGAAATGATAGAGTTCATGCATCCATATCTGATTGTGGCAGTTCGATTTCCCCACTACTGCAAGTACTGCTTCTCGAAAAGGTTGCTTCCAGTTAGAATGATGACGGAAAACATTCAGCATACCACATCCTACTGCAGCACCTGTTCGCTGCTATCATCTACCACGAATCATGTTTCTTAGTTAGTCGACGGCTTTGTATTGTCCATTCCCCCTTCAATCCATAGTGTGTCAAAGAAATTGCAAGCCATCTTTTTAAGCAGCATTCGGAAACTCGTCCCTAAACATGCATGCGTCACTATTTACTTTGGGTCACACAAGTGATTGTGACGAGGATGAAGACCCGTTAAGGCCCCCAAAAGTAGACCCCAAACTGAAGAATCCAACCCCTTTTATGAGCAATCCACTATTCCCCTTCTGAGTCTCCTTGATGCTTCCCCTTCTCGAATCAAAATCGAGGGCCCAGAAGTAGCTCCCCCTGAGAGAACACAACCGAAACATACCTCCTTCCGAAGATCTTCCTCCTGAGCATCACGTGCCCTGCCAGATCCTCTCTCTGACGAGTGTGAATCCCCATGAACCCTCCTTTCCTTCCCTTTTGTCTTCTTCACCTGCCCATCCGCAAAAAAACAAGACCTCCCTATGGAAGCCCTCAAGATCGCGATCCGATTACGGTTGCAGAGCTCGCTACGATGCTCCCCCAATCGCCCTCCCCTATTCGCATTCTCCTGCGCACTCCCGTTCCTTCCATTGTTGACATATTTCCTTCCACTTCATCTAATGGTCCCACGATCAGGTGCTGGGTACTTGTTGCTTTACATTGGAGGTGAAAATAAGGGGCTGGAACACAATAGCAACTCTCATATGCACACAATCATAGGACTTCACTCCCAAGACCATATGATCCAGTTCGGATTTTGGGTTATTGCCTGTTGAGATCGGCGTTCTCTTCCTCCTTTTCTGCCCTCTAGACTTTGAATATTCCCCTGCGGCTAGACATCATGTAGTGATGTTCTATGCGAATATAGAAGCATCCACTGGACAGGCTCTGAAATTTCCCTAAAATACCAACACATGTAGACAGGTCAAAAGAGCTTCTTCAGTGCACAGCCACACAAGGTTTGCAGCACATGGGACATGACAGTGATGCTCAATGTGCTGAAACCACAGCAGCACCCTCGGTCTCAGATTCTTGATCACAATTATAGAAGTGGAACTAATCTCAGAATCTCAGTTCCTAACATGTCCACTCGGATCTGCTGCTAAGATTGTTGTTATTTGGACACGCCCCTCTCGTTAGCCTTTACAACTTTGTCATATCAGACCCCGTATAAAGTTCTCAATGGCCTCTCTCCTGTTCATAACATTGGAAAATATCCAAGCCTCATGGAAACATTAAGTGGAGGCTTCAGCAGAAAACTTAACCGCTCTGTTTGAAAGATTTCCCTGAATCTGCCAACTCCTCCCTCAGCAAAGAACCTTTCACCGCCCTGATAGGCCTAGCTTCAGACCTCACCCCCAGATCCTTGGGAATATAATGCACTTTTTCCATTAACTTCAGCAACGCACCCGTAAAGTATTTCTGCTTCGTTCCGTGTATGAGTCCCATGCGGTCCTCTAACGCACAGTGCTGGGATCCCTCTGCTCATCAGTCTTGAACACAACTATTCCCCCTTGTAATGCTCTTGCTGCCAGAAAAAAAATCCAAGAAAAACTCCTCTGATCTATCTGCTAAACCTCTTCTCCTTCGACCTCCCTCTCTTCTGAGGATAAATTGAGCGTCCTTCCTTCTCTGCTTGCTCTCCACCACAAGATCCCCAAAAAGAACTTCTATGTGGTTGGACATGCACACCTTCCCCCAAAGCTGAGCTCTTCTCGAGGACACCCCGATTGGAAGATCCACACCCTTATTGATGAGAACACTCCCTCTCTCCCCCGAGAAGTTGGATAGACGAATGGGTGTGCATGCTGCCCTCGATCCCTATGCTCCTTTAGAATCCACTTGGATGCCCTCCCCTATGACCCGCTGGACCTATTGGGCACAACCTCCGGATCTACACATAGAGTATCTAGGCTTGGATCTCGTCCATGCAGCAAGGAGGTGGGATACGTCCTCTGCCTAATAGCACAAAGAGCCCAGAAACCATAACCAGAAACAAGCTACCTGTCCGCATCCTCAAACATCCCAGAAAAATTCCCCCCACCAGCCACGGCCGCCACTCCTTTTCTCGATGCCTGTACAAAAAACAAGAGAGAGAGAGAGAGAGAGAGAGTTCTTGTTTGCTCTCCCCGAATCCCCTTCTGTTGCCGAGCAGACCCCCAATGAAGTGCAAAAGAATTCCCACCAACTGAAATTCGACAGCCAGCCAGAATGAGACTCCTCACTCCCCCTCGTGGCAAGGCCCGCCTTGGAGAAGCTCCTGCTGTGGTCGCATATAGAGCACCTCCCTTCCACATACCCTATGCGATCTCCAAAAAAAGAAAAAACGAAGAGAGACCTGGTCCGCACTTCTTCCTCCTTATCTGTAGCTGGCCGCGCCAACACCGAAGGGCCCCCCAGCTATAAAATGAAAAGCTCATTGTGTCTGTTGATGGAAATGTAGAAGGACCTGTTGCCAAATGCCCTCCTACGAATGTCCCCAAAAAAACCGAAGAAGCTCCCCACAGATGTTTCAGCTGAAGCAATTTCTTTCTCCAAGGTGCAGAAACATAAATCTAAGCCCCAAAAAGGAAAATCCAACTTCAATCCTAATGGTTGTGTTTCTGCCCTTCTCAACGATTTTTTCTTCACATGTGGTCTACAGCACTCGGATATATAAGAGATAGATACTTTCACCCAAGATGAACCTGCAGCTGAACTCTGATCCAAACATTTGGTTCAAAAGATCCTTTTAGTTGGTGATCAAGGAGACTTAGCACAGTTGATACAGATCCAGTAAGGCCGATGATATCCTTGACCTCTATGCCTTAAAATCGATCCAAAAATCATTGCTGAATGGGGCCTGACATGTACAGGAACCTTCAACGAATGTATGAAGCCACTAAGAAACTAATTTTTCATGATTCTACTAGCTGCTGCATGTCGTGTCTATCAATGCATTTCCAACAGTAGTACCAAGTTCCTGATCCATTCTGATCATGATGGCGTCATGTAGTTGCAAATACGTCCCTTCAAACATTTGATCACTCTTCAAATACCTGCAATCAAACATATTTCCCTGGCCAAATAGAAACATATTAGTGCATAGAAACCAACCGTTTTCTGAGCTAACATACTCCCCTCTTCTTATTTGCGAAGTCGTCCTCGACGAGCCAAATCTGTTCCTGCACTCAAATCATCCAACATGTGATCATCACTGAATAAAATACAAATCTTTACCTCGCATACCCATTCTCTTCCTCCTCAATGTAGCACTTGCAATCACCCTTCATACAATCGTCGATTAGTACCAAAATCCAATCATTTCACTTACCATCTTTGTCCATCTTCTCGCATCTTCATTGACATGTCCACCTGTCTGCAAACTTATCAAACATATTAGATCATTTTTCATCAAACACCACATCTACTACCAAAATGAGAAACATCCATATCAATCATCCATATCACACATATATACTCAGCACACACATCACGATCCGCGTCACACATGCATTCTCGTCACGAACAACACACATGCAAGCAAAAAACCCATCCACATTCCCTCTCGTCACTCTTCTAGACTGTTCGTTCAACGCATCACAAATCTTTGTTCCACCTGCATACTCAACACACTTTCCACACACACCATATATAATCAAAACCATTCCCCACTTCCATTTTTCGTTTCTAGCTGGGTTCTCTCGCCGATTGTTCATTCCCCTTCTACCTAGGGTTTCCACTACCCGCTTGCCTTCCTGTCTATCTCTCTGTTTTTCTTGCTCGTCGACTAGATCAGATGCTAGGTCACCACCACACCACTCTAACTTGATGGATACACGATAAGGACCACTCAAGTCTAACGTCGGGTCACCTCGACAAGACCGCTCATCATCAACGTGCTTCCGAACTTCACAAGTCATTGCACCACCTAAGAGCCAAACTGAACACTTCCGGAAGGTTTGCAGACAAACAATGCAACTAGCATGATTGGATCTCTCAAGTCAAAGTCTTCCACAGACACGTCGCAGCCAAAATCCTAGCCGAGCTTAAGCTTCGATTCGATATACCTCATCGGGAGTCCACACATAACCCAAATCCCCACAACACAAACACAGATATTCCCATCCGAGCATCATGCTCTCTCACCTCTCTTATGTCCCCCCTCGAGCGAGGAATTCTTCTCGTTCATTTTTTCCACATTTTTTCTCTTTTTTTTTCATCATTTTTTTCACATATTTACTCACACTTGTCGGCCTACGCCGAAGCTGGATGCGACTCGTGGACTCGACCGCCCGATCGAGTTTGTTCCACCCATCTACCAACCCAACGCAGCGCACGACGCCCTATGTGAAACCGACGTCGGTTCGTGGCTTTGACCACCCGGCCAAAGTGGGTCCACCCACCTATCGGCCCACATAGGCGCGTAGCCACACTCACACGTACACAAACATATATTTTTTCATTTTCTTTTCATTCCCGCATCTCGAGAATTAGGAGACAAAAGAAAGGACTTTTTCCCAACCCAACCAATCACGACACACACATATAGACTCCTTGTGGACATCCCAATGAGACATATCTCCTCTCTGCTGCTACTCAAGCCAAAATCCAGCCACTAATGCCATGGTCAACCCGTCCTCTCAAAACCCGCACGTACTAATTACTTTGCCGACCTAAAACCTCTAAAAGTGTCACTTCAGTCCTAAGCGTACAACAGACTTGGTCCATCCGTCCTCACATCTCTGACTCGCAATCTGCAAAGCAAACCCTAATCAAACTCAAGCCGTCCTCACCGGCATCCATCATATCATCTTTTTCTTTTTCATCTCCATCCTCTGCCTCGCAGAGATTCCACATGATTCGACAGCTTGCTGATATTGTGCTCTAGCCAGGCGATACGGTCTGGAAGGCCACCATTCATTACTACACCTCTTAATGCCTCGAGCTTCAAAGCTAAATCCCTTATCCCTTCTTCTTTTCGCTCATCACTACCTTGGAGTTGAAAAATCTCATCATCCACTTGATGGAACCAAACCCACATTTTCTTCTTCTCCTCTTCTAAATGGCTCATCTTTCTTTCTATTTCCAAAGGAACCTCCTCGCTCCTCCCGACTTGGCCAGACAACTTTTCAACCTCTTCTCGAATCGACCTCTCCTCCCAGATTCTACTCATATTTTCTACTTCTAGATCATCCACTTTTTTCGACAACTCCTTCGCCTTTTCTAACTCTGTTCCGAACGCATCCAACCTATCCAACACCACTTTCAGCTCTTCCTCAATTTTCCTCGCTCTCGGATCCTCCACCTGTCCTCACATCTCGTCGTCTTTCCGATTCATCCACCTACCGAGCTTGCTACTCAGCCTTGCGTTCTCTTTTTCTACCCGTCTCACTTTCTCATGGCTCTCTGCTTGGGCACTTTTCATTCTTTCTAACTCGAGGTGGAACTCGTCACATGCCTTACCCGCTTGATCACTGTATCGACGGATTATGCTTTGTACCTTCTCGATTTCATGCTCCATTCCTTCGACTCTCCTCATTAGGTCATCCTCGTCTCTTGAGAGCTCTTCTTCGATCTCAACTCCAAAGAAGTCGGCTACCATCAAACCGGATCTCAAGTCCCAGACCACGTTTTCACTCTCGGCCTTCACAAGATCTTGCCTCCAGCTTTTGTTTACTCTTTTCCACTCCTTGTTTTCATTTTTCAACATTCGTACTTTCTTTTCCCAAGTTCCTAGGATCTCGGCCACTTTCACTTGATTTTCCTCTAATTTCTCTATTTTGATCCTCTCGTTATCTCGCTCCACCTGCAACCAATTGACTTGACATTCCAAGCTCTTCACAAGTTCTACCAAGTCTCGATCATGAGATCCAGTGTCCTTGCTTTCACTTGCTCTTGCGGTTTCTGTCAAGGAAGTAACTCCACCCTTGTCAACTTCCACATACAAGGAGGATAAATACTTATCAGATTGATTCGTTGTGACCTTTACGCCAGTCACCTCTTTTGAGCCACACACGTGCTCGCATAGTCTCTTTTTCCCGCAGTCCGCACATGTGGGGACAAAATCCAACGGGGTGCATACACGAGGGCAATATTTGGCTATATGCCCAATCTGCTCGCAACACCAGCATCTCACATAATTTGATATCGGGCCAAATCGCCACCCTCGGTTCGCATGATCTCTCATGGTCGAATGAGAATATATGCATCTTCTATTTCGTTCAGAATTCATTTGCCTCATGTTGGCATTCTCCTCAAAACCACAGGCTTGCCTTTGTTGGGCCATTTCTCTAATGAAGATCAGAGCAAATTTGGGATCGACTTGGCTGTGCCACACGATTGGGGCACCAAGCGAACTCGTAGCACTCTCGATGAGATGTGCTAAGCCAATTCCCGACAGACGCACCAAAATGAAATGCTCTTAAGCCCAAGGAAAAAGTGATTATACGAGGCTTTATTTTGTTCAAATCCCTCGGAATCGGTCTAATTGGATTACCTAGAGCCCACAATTATCGCACAATGGATTCTTCCTATGTCTATGCACTAGCTCATATGTTCCCGGCAAACGCACCAAAATGAAATGCTCTTAAGCCCAAGGAAAAAGTGATTATACGAGGCTTTATTTTGTTCAAATCCCTCGGAATCGGTCTAATTGGATTACCTAGAGCCCACAATTATCGCACAATGGATTCTTCCTATGTCTATGCACTAGCTCATATGTTCCCGGCAAACGCACCAAAATGTTGGGCTCCTATACCCCACGAGAGAATGTCTTACACGTATCTATACCTTGCCAAATTTATTTGTGCTCTGTCCCTTTTCTCACTTTAAGTCCACAATTGCATCCAAATATGGTTGTGAAGTGGGAGGAATGGGGACCGGAATGTTCACACACACGAGGATCCAATCTGCAAGGATCACTTCTCACAATTTCACTTCCCACCCTCTCTCTCTCTACTCCTTATTTATACACACTTCTCATGCACAAACACTCTCTTTCACTTTCCCCATACTCTTACACACCCTATTACTTCCTTGAACAAGCCCACCGATGCCCACTCACTTACTATTTATCTTTGGTCCACTCTCCACACCCACATGACCCCACGTATACACACTTACCCCCACTGATGTCTGAATGTGCATACTTAAGACCTAGCGCACTTACGTTCTGCCAACCTGGACTCTTCACAAATCATGATTTGTAATAGATATTCCAATCTAATACTACAGGTAGTTGCGAATATATTCTTCTTCTTCGAGCATAGGTACTAAAAGCATGTGAATGCAGAGATTCTACTCTTTCAACAAAGGAAATTACATTCTCTATTCTGATTCTTGAGATGTGTGCAATCTTCTTGATTCTGCAGAGAGACCAAAAAATTGTCCATGTATCTTTATTCCCCCAAGTAGGAGGCTGGATGAATGTATGGAATCTGCTTTGACTGTCAAAGATCAAGCTCAAGAAATACAACTTTTTGCCCCTTCGCACAACAGAACCAGATGACTCAGCTTCAGTATTCCAAACTACGTCCTTCAATGTTGTCGAAAAGTTGTCACAGAACTTGCGATATTCCAAGGTATCTCCATCATCTTTGTGCATTCTGATCATGAAAAGGGTAGGAGTCACCTCAAATACCTGCTATGCTATTGACGGTATCTATGTTGATGCTCTACAAACATAGAGCCACAATTTTCCTGAGGCAAGACAAAACACACACTCCAGCAAAAAGAAATCACAACACGACCAGAATTCTACATATGCAATCCTTGTACACAAAAAATACAGCTTACAATAAGACAAAACAAAATATTTCCTTCATGCATATTGAAGTTCTATACACAAGCACCCAGAACCAAAAATCTTCACCTCTGTAGCAATTGATAAGCATGGCTTCTGACCACATTCTGATCCTCGCAAATTCATCTTGTAGTCCTGCTTTTCGATATCAAACCCAAGAGCCTTAACAGTTTCTTCCATCTACGATATTATCTCTGGAGCAGGTGTGCTGGATGTAAATCGTTTTTCATGCTTGAAATCCTGTTTGTTCTCGAATAGACCCGAAAGATTCAATCCTCGAGAGACACAGGTAGGATTTTCTTCGCCATAACGCTGCTGTAACGCACTGGACCAGTTGCAATGACTTTCCCAGAATTCACCTTGGAAGCAGATGCGGACTCGGGCAGAAGCACTCCACCAACAGACTTCTTCGGTGCAACAATCTTCTCCACAAGAATTCTGCTAACCTTAACATTCGGGGCGGTTTTCTCTGTGCATGGCTTCCCCCTTCATGATAAGCCGTTATCAATCAAAATGGCATGCCGCTTTCAACTCCAATGATAAATAATTTGATCCTTCTTTTTCACTATCGCATATTGTTGAAGATGAGCCTGCCAATGATCAATTCAGTGTTTCATTTTCCCGTTCCCACAGTGTTGAGAGCCTCCTTCTATCGCAAACATGTCCCTGCATTGATAAACATATTTCGATAGAGCAGCAGGAGCAGCCCTCTCCTCCACGGTATCTGTCCTTCTCTATTGTGCTTCTTTTGCATTCAGGGCCGTTGGAGACTATGCTCCATATCGACAAAAACACCACAGAACTCCTTCGACAAGGCTTCGTTGAATTGCTGTACGTTCTCTTTCAAGTTTGAGAGGCTATCTAATTCTTGCCCGTTCCCGAGCCAAGAAGCCCCCCCTGTTCACCGATCAGTCACCGAGAGAGTTCCCTCCTTCCTTTCTAGCGGTCCTCTTGTCCCTTCTGTATGCTCTCCCCAAATATATGAGCTTGCTTATACACCTCCCCAAGAAGCAAGGCAAAGCGACATTCAAGGGCATGCAACAGAATTGTATGCTCTGAAATTTTAGAAGCTGCAAGAACTGCTAATCCCTGTGTTGGTACTCCCACTCGACTGCTTGGTACTTAGATGCTTGAGCGAGTCCACAATCAAAAGCATCACATAGCCCAGATATCACCAGAATCACTCGTTGGTCGCCGAAGTCACAACACAGAAATGATAGAGTTCATGCATCCATATCTGATTGTGGAAGTTCGATTTCCCCACTACTGCAAGTACTGCTTCTGGAAAAGGTTGCTTCCAGCTAGAATGATGACGGAAAACATTCAGCATACCACATCCTACTGCAGCACCTGTTCGCTGCTATCATCTACCACGAATCATGTTTCTTAGTTAGTCGACGGCTTCGTATTGTCCATTCCCCCTTCAATCCATAGTGTGTCAAAGAAATTGCAAGCCATCTTTTTAAGCAGCATTCGGAAACTCGTCCCTAAACATGCATGCGTGACTATTTACTTTGGGTCACACAAGTGATTGTGACGAGGATGAAGACCCGTTAAGGCCCCCAAAAGTAGACCCCAAACTGAAGAATCCAACCCCTTTTATGAGCAATCCACTATTCCCCTTCTGAGTCTCCTCGATGCTTCCCCTTCTCGAATCAAAATCGAGGGCCCAGAAGTAGCTCCCCCTGAGAGAACACAACCGAAACATACCTCCTTCCGAAGATCTTCCTCCTGAGCATCACGTGCCCTGCCAGATCCTCTCTCTGACGAGTGCGAATCCCCATGAACCCTCCTTTCCTTCCCTTTTGTCTTCTTCACCTGCCCATCCGCAAAAAAACAAGACCTCCCTATGGAAGCCCTCAAGATCGCGATCCGATTACGGTTGCAGAGCTCGCTACGATGCTCCCCCAATCACCCTCCCCTATTCGCATTCTCCTGCGCACTCCCGTTCCTTCCATTGTTGACATATTTCCTTCCACTTCATCTAATGGTCCCACGATCAGGTGTTGGGTACTTGTTGCTTTACATTGGAGGTGAAAATAAGGGGCTGGAACACAATAGCAATCATAGGACTTCACTCCCAAGACCATATGATCTAGTTCGGATTTTGGGTTATTGCCTGTTGAGATCGGCGTTCTCTTCCTCCTTTTCTGCCCTCTAGACTTTGAATATTCCCCTGCGGCTAGACATCATGTAGTGATGTTCTATGCGAATATCCATATGCACACAATCATAGGACTTCACTCCCAAGACCATATGATCCAGTTCGGATTTTGGGTTATTGCCTGTTGAGATCGGCGTTCTCTTCCTCCTTTTCTGCCCTCTAGACTTTGAATATTCCCCTGCGGCTAGACATCATGTAGTGATGTTCTATGCGAATATAGAAGCATCCACTGGACAGGCTCTGAAATTTCCCAAAAATACCAACACATGTAGACAGGTCAAAAGAGCTTCTTCAGTGCACAGCCACACAAGGTTTGCAGCACATGGGACATGACAGTGATGCTCAATGTGCTGAAACCACAGCAGCACCCTCGGTCTCAGATTCTTGATCACAATTATAGAAGTGGAACTAATCTCAGAATCTCAGTTCCTAACATGTCCGCTCGGATCTGCTGCTAAGATTGTTGTTATTTGGACACGCCCCTCTCGTTAGCCTTTACAACTTTGTCATATCAGACCCCGTATAAAGTTCTCAATGGCCTCTCTCCTGTTCATAACATTGGAAAATATCCAAGCCTCATGGAAACATTAAGTGGAGGCTTTAGCAGAAAACTTAACCGCTCTGTTTGAAAGATTTCCTTGAATCTGCCAACTCCTCCCTCAGCAAAGAACCTTTCACCGCCCTGATAGGCCTAGCTTCAGACCTCACCCCCAGATCCTTGGGAATATAATGCACTTTTTCCATTAACTTCAGCAACGCACCCGTAAAGTATTTCTGCTTCGTTCCGTGTATGAGTCCCATGCGGTCCTCTAACGCACAGTGCTGGGATCCCTCTGCTCATCAGTCTTGAACACAACTATTCCCCCTTGTAATGCTCTTGCTGCCAGAAAAAAAATCCAAGAAAAACTCCTCTGATCTATCTGCTAAACCTCTTCTCCTTCGACCTCCCTCTCTTCTGAGGATAAATTGAGCGTCCTTCCTTCTCTGCTTGCTCTCCACCACAAGATCCCCAAAAAGAACTTCTATGTGGTTGGACATGCACACCTTCCCCCAAAGCTGAGCTCTTCTCGAGGACACCCCGATTGGAAGATCCACACCCTTATTGATGAGAACACTCCCTCTCTCCCCCGAGAAGTTGGATAGACGAATGGGTGTGCATGCTGCCCTCGATCCCTATGCTCCTTTAGAATCCACTTGGATGCCCTCCCCTATGACCCGCTGGACCTATTGGGCACAACCTCCGGATCTACACACAGAGTATCTGGGCTTGGATCTCGTCCATGCAGTAAGGAGGTGGGATACGTCCTCTGCCTAGTAGCACAAAGAGCCCAGAAACCATAACCAGAAATAGGCTACCTGTCCGCATCCTCAAACATCCCAGAAAAATTCCCCCCACCAGCCACGGCCGCCACTCCTTTTCTCGATGCCTGTATGAAAAACAAGAGAGAGAGAGAGAGAGAGAGTTCTTGTTTGCTCTCCCCGAATCCCCTTCTGTTGCCGAGCAGACCCCCAATGAAGTGCAAAAGAATTCCCACCAACTGAAATTCGACAGCCAGCCAGAATGAGACTCCTCACTCCCCCTCGTGGCAAGGCCCGCCTTGGAGAAGCTCCTGCTGTGGTCGCATATAGAGCACCTCCCTTCCACATACCCTATGCGATCTCCAAAAAAAGAAAAAACGAAGAGAGACCTGGTCCGCAATTCTTCCTCCCTATCTGTAGCTGGCCGCGCCAACACCGAAGGGCCCCCCAGCTATAAAATGAAAAGCTCATTGTGTCTGTTGATGGAAATGTAGAAGGACCTGTTGCCAAATGCCCTCCTACGAATGTCCCCAAAAAAACCGAAGAAGCTCCCCACAGATGTTTCAGCTGAAGCAATTTCTTTCTCCAAGGTGCAGAAACATAAATCTAAGCCCCAAAAAGGAAAATCCAACTTCAATCCTAATGGTTGTGTTTCTGCCCTTCTCAACGATTTTTTCTTCACATGTGGTCTACAGCACTCGGATATATAAGAGATAGATACTTTCACCCAAGATGAACCTGTAGCTGAACTCTGATCCAAACATTTGGTTCAAAAGATCCTTTCAGTTGGTGATCATGGAGACTTAGCACAGTTGATACAGATCCAGTAAGGCCGATGATATCCTTGACCTCTATGCCTTAAAATCGATCCAAAAATCATTGTTGAATGGGGCCTGACATGTACAGGAACCTTCAACGAATGTATGAAGCCACTAAGAAACTAATTTGTCATGATTCTACTAGCTACTTCATGTCGTGTCTATCAATGCATTTCCAACAGTAGTGCCAAGTTCCTGATCCATTCTGATCATGATGGCGTCATGTAGTTGCAAATACTTCCCTTCAAACATTTGATCACTCTTCAAATACCTGCAATCAAACATATTTCCCTGGCCAAATAGAAACATATTAGTGCATAAAAACCAACCGTTTTCTGAGCTAACACTTTTCCAGAATTAGTGCCCGAAGATTAAAGCAGACTCTGCCTTCATGTGCACCTCTCCCATCAGATGTAAGCTTCACCTTTTTGTTTTCTAATATGCGCTATCACCGGATCTTTTCCTCCCTTTAAGCAGCAATCGTTCACCTTTTATACATTAAGATCTTTAGATTTGGAGATCATTTCTGAAATTAGTGATCGATTATATTAAAAATAGAAGCACCCAATTAAAGCGTAGCTAATAATTCATTTACCATTACATAAACCTTCTTCTATGTCCAATGCAAATATGCGCATCAATATCAATATGATACCAATACCTGCATCCCTTGTCTCCAATATAATGTACCCTTGATCATTGTAAAGGAATCGCTCCATCATCAGTCGGTCATAAATGTCTGCCGCATCATTATTATTTTTGTCAAATATATGAACGTACTCACACTGAATAGATAAACACTGAAAACCTTGGTAGCTACATCCTTAGCCCGAATTCTTTGTATCAAGATTCAAAAACAAATAGGACAACTACATGATCCTAAGGCATCTTGAACCTCCGCATGTTGTAAGGTGGAAGCATCCACTTCCTATTTTGCTTTCCATTAATATGACACTTCCGAATATATAGCTCATCTTGTATTACACCCTTTGAATTTGGTTCTGCTTCATCAAGAGTAGAGATGAGAATCTCTACGACAACGCACAATCTTAGGTAACCATCTTTGCCTCTTCGATATAAGTTGTCTCCAACTAAGGCATAGTCCTTGGCCTCTTGCTCCATGCTTTGTCTTCTTGCTAGACTAGCCTCTTTGGGTAACGTTCTTGATCTCATAAATTCTACCAATGGAGCACTCCAATCTGGAATTAATGATACATGATAAAGAGTCGCATGCTCCACTAGGGGTTTTTCCTGGCACACTGGACAATTCTTTATCCACTCATGTATTTCTTTGTCCATGCTAGGATAATACACTCCTAAACGTTTTAGATTCTGTAATGTCCATTGTTTAGAATAGTGATTTCCTAGCAACACTATTTGCAATTGTCACAGGTCGGGTCTTCCTAGGATCATTTCATAAACATTATTTTTCTCAAAGTCACATATAGCAAATGTGTGCTCAAACTCTACACCACAAGTGGTTATAGTTATCCCTTCGAGCAATCGTAGAGGTCGTTCAAAATGACCGTCGTCCATTTGAAGCTTCATTCTAGTTGGTCTTAATGTGGGTTTGCCCCATTGATTCCACAAGGAGGTGGTCGCAATAGCAACACCAGCACCTGAATCTATGATTGCTTTGGTTGTGTAACCTTGGTAAGAGATTGGAAGATAAGTATTACCTTCTTCCCCCTCACACATGTCCCCTATTTTTTCTAGAGGTATCTTTGGTAATTTCTGCTTAGAGCCTCCTTTTGGCATATTGGAATCAAGTTCTGGGATCTGATCCTTCACATGATTCCATAGCTCAGGTTTTGCTTTTAGCAACTCTTCTACAGTGAGATGACATTGAACCTTAGTGTTCTTCACGACATCAATGTTCCTTTGAACCACTGAGTCTTTGTTTCTTACCAATATTATGGGAGCTCTGATCTGGAGAGCAGTTCTTCTAAAGTATTAGATTCAAAATCTAATCGTTCATCTTCTTGTTGCTCTACTTGATCTCCGTAAATAGATGGAATGTCTTGGGGAAATTGATCATGAAGATCATTAATTTCAGGAATAGGAGGGGGATTACCCTTCTTCTTGGCCCATTTCTCTTCTTGTATTTCCCGCAAGAACTCTTGAGGGTACTCTTGAATCAAAAGAGGTGTTCCAACATTAGTGGAATTAGGAACATAAGCTTTCATTGGTGGAAAGCTTTCTCTTTCAACTACTCGTTTAGCTTGTGGAGGTAAATGTGACGAGGAAGGAGATAAGGAAGAGAGCTCAGACACACACTCTCACTCTCAAGGAGAAGCACACACACAAATTGAGACAGGGAAGAATGATCTTCTTCTTCTTCTTCCATTACATAAAAGCAATGTACAAGAATGACCTAAAAAACAAGAATACAACAAGTGCAATATATAAAGACCAGTACATAAGGAAAAACCTAATGTCCGCGAATGAGTGAGTTGGAAAGAAACAAATGTGCCATCACTTTCGGTAGATAAATCTAATAAAGCTCAATGAAGTATCCTTTACATATACCGGCGTGACCACTATACATGTCAGAGAATCGAAAAACTGGTATGTGTCATCCTGGATCATCACATGTTGAGCTTGATATCTCAACACTCCCCCTCAAGCTCAACGCCATATCCTGTAATCCAAGCATCTTCCGAAACTTCTTCAACTTCTCAGCTCCAAGTGCTTTGATGAAAATATCAGCAACCTGCTCATCTATTCTCAGATAAACAAGATCAATATCACCTGCTAATACCTTCTCTCTGATGAAGTGATAATGTACCTCGATATGCTTTGTTCTAGCATGGAAAACAGGGTTCCGTGCTAACTATCGCTGCTAAGATTATCACAATAGATAGTGATAGGCTTTTGAACTTCCACACCTAAATCTACAAGTAACATCTCCAACCATGATGCCTCACATGCTGCCATTGCAGCACCTCTATACTCAGCCTCTGTACTCGACAAAGCAACAGTGGGTTGCTTCTTACTGCTCCATGTAATAGCTGCACCTCCAAGTGAGAAAAGAAAACCACTAGTAGATCTTCTATTTGGAGTACTACCAGCCCAATCTGCATCGGTGTATCCCTGACCTGCAAATCTACACCAGCTTCATAAAACAATGCATAATCCAAAGTAGCACTCACATAACGTAGAGTGCACCTCAGATCATCCAAATGTGGCTTCCTGGGAACCTACATAAACTGACTTTCAAGTCCAACAGTATAGCTTAAATTAGGCCTTGTAATTGTAAGATATATAAGACTTCCCACAATTTTCCTATACATAGTAGCATTTTCCAATGCTTCACCTGATGTAGTATCCAATTTCAAATTCAGATCTAAAGGCATAGAAATTGGCTTACAATCAGCCATACCATACTTTTGCAGCATATTCAAGGCATATTGCCTTTGCGACATCCATATACCTATTTCTGTATGTATAAACTCAATGCCCAGGAAATAGCGCAGCACACCAAGATCTTTCATGTTGAATTCATGCATAAGGAGTTTCTTTACTTCTTTGATGCTTTCTTCATTATCACCGCCTACAATCAGGTCATCAACATAAATAGCCACAATAGTGATGCCATCATCAACCTTCCTTGCATATAGTGAGTGATCTGCATCACACATACAAAACCCAATGCTGGTTAAGTAATCAGCAATCCTTGCATGCCATGCACGCGGAGCCTGCTTCAGCCCATCCAAAGCCTTTTGCAACCTGCAAACATATTCTGGATGCTTTGAATCTTCATATCCTTGTGGCTGGTCCATATATACTTCTTCCTGTAACTCACCATGTAGGAAAGCATTCTTCACATCCATCTGATGCAAAGTCCATCCTTTTGCTGTAGCTAATGCAAAAAGTGTCTTAATAGTAGACATTTTAGCTACAGGGCTGAATGTTTCCTCATAATCAATGCCATATGTCTCTGCATATCCTTTAGCTAACAATCGTGCTTTATACCTGCTTATGCTACCATCAACATTATGCTTTACCTTGTAAACCCATTTACAACCTATGGGTTTCTTTCCTTGCGGCAATGGAACCAGCTTCCATGTATCATTTCCATAAAGTGCAACCATCTCCTCATCCATAGCTTTTTTCCAATCTACATTACCAATTGCATCTTCAAAACAAGAAGGTTCAGCGTCTTGTATTACCTTTGTCATGTAGGCACAATGGCAAGCCATGTAACTATCATATGTCAATCGTTGCACTGAATTATGCATCCTCCCAGATCTTCTTGGTCTTGGGTCACTTCTCCTTGTATCATCTGCATGTGCCCTTCTTACTCCTGGAGTCTTCACAGAGGGCAATCCAAGTTCCTCATCAAGACTCTTTTCTGAACCGCTTGAATCTCCATCAACGTCTTCAAAACTTGCACATGTTTTATGACCAGCAGAAAGCTTTTCTTTACCTTTCTTGGATGTATTTGATGAATTTTCTGGACTGAAATTTCCACGTAATCTTCCACTCCATGGATTTGAGTTGGAACTATTGCTTGGTGATGCATCCGATCCACTCAAAACCTGAGATTCTGCACTTGATTTTTCAGCATTTTCTTTGTCATTTGCTTCAAGACTCAGTCCTTCTTTGGCATCTGCATAGAAGCTTGACATTTCATCAAATACCACATCTCTGCTCACCTTTACCTGTCGTGTGAGTGGGTTATAACATTTATATCCCTTTTGCTCAAGGGAGTATCCAATGAAGACACACTTTTCTCCTTTTGGATCAAGCTTCGTCCTCAATTCATCTGGGACATGTACATATGCAATACAGCCAAAAAATTTCAGATGTGATAAGTTTGGCTTTTTACCTATAAACTTCTCTTCAGGTGTAACTTGATGTACAGTAGCACTCGAAGTTCTGTTCATGATGTATACAGTAGTATGCACAACTTCTGCCCAATAACAATGAGGCATATTCTTCTCAGCCATTAAGGCTCTTACTATTTTTGCAATATGTCTATTTTTGCGTTCAGCAACACCATTCCGTTGTGGTGTGTACCTGCATGAAAACTGACGCCGAATTCCATGATTTTTTAGAAAACTGCTGAACTCATTTGACATGTATTCACCTCCTCCATCAGATCTTAATGTCTGAATGTACTTCCCTGTCTGCTTTTCCACCATAACTTTAAAATTCTGGAAGTGAGTAAACACCTCGCTCTTCTCTTTCATGAAATATACCCATACTTTGTGTGTATGGTCATCAATGAAAGTAACATGAAACCTGCAACCACCCATAGATGTGTTCTTTGCTAGACCCCAAACATCTGTATGTACTACTTCTAGTACATTATCACTAACATGCTTGTCATGTGGAAATGATGCTCTTGACTGTTTACCAAATTGGCATGCTGCACATACCTTTTGCATTTCTACAACTTTGAAATTTGGTAGTCCATGGACAATCTCCTTTGACTGCATCAGTTTCAGCCTTTGCAAGTTTGCATGTCCAATCCGTTTGTGCCATATCTCTATATCTGCAATAACTCCTGCACCTTTTGCAAACATGGTTGCATTCATTTCAGGAATCTTCACATTTAAGGTGAACATCCTACCCACTTTGTTTCCTTTGGCAACTAATCATCCATCCTGCTTATACTCTTCTACATATAATCCATCAGCATTGAACCTGACTTGTAATCCTTGGTCAACCATTTGTCCAACAGAAACCAGATTCTTTGTTATATTTGGAACATGGAGCACATCAGCGAGATGTTTTACCTTCCGTCCTCCATAGACAATGCTATGTTTCCTGTATGCTCAATAGGATGCGATGTATCATCACCTGTTTCAACATATCCAGGAACTGGCATTTTCTGCAAACTACTAAACCATTCTGCATGACTGGTCATGTGATTTGAAGCACCTGAATCAACATACCAGACATTATCATTTGATTTTGAAACACCAGCAGACATCGTATTCATCATGTGATGTTGAACCATAAACAGCTTCTCAAAATCATCTACACTTGTGGATGCATAGTCGTTTTGCTGCCTTCTGTTATTTTGATTCTTCAACCTGCAATCATGTTCAAAGTGTCCAAGTTTACCACAATTCCAGCATCCTTTACTATCATTACCTGAATCATTTCTTTGGAAATTTTTGCGACCTCTTTGACTCCCCCTGCCTCGAAACTGTCCTCTTCCTCCTGCATGATTCTGTTGTTGACCTTGGTCTTGGTTATTGTTTCCTCTTCCACTTCCAAAACCTCTACCTCTACCTCTTCCTATGCCAGAGTAGAATACGTGCTCATAACTGGGCTTTCCTTGGGAGTTTGAATCCTCACCAAGATTCTTTTCTTCAATAATCAGCATAGATACCAAATCAGCAAAATTAGAAATATTTTCCCTGGTCTGTATAGAAGTTCTGAACTGCTTATATGCAGCTCCTAAACCACGAAGGCACACTTCCACCTTATCATCATCATCTACATTCACACCAATAGATGCAAGTGACTCACGTATGCTTTTGATTTTTAGAGTGTAGTCACTTACCGACATGCTCTTTTTCTCCAATGTATGCAGCTCGTTCTTGAGTTGCAATTTCCGTGCCTTTGTATTGGTCTCGTACAAAGTGACCAAATTGTTCCAAGCCTCTTTTGGAGTCTTGGCATCCTATATGTGTCCAATCATGCTATCCTGTATGCTAACAGATAGCCAATACATTACCTTTCGTGCTCCTTGATTCCATTCCTCATATGCTCTTAATTGTTCTGCAGTCCGATTCCTTTTTGGTAACTGTAGAGCATTTTCATTCTCTCATTCGATGTACTTCCAGTAGCCTTTTCCCATCAGGAAATTCGTCATTCTGAATCTCCAAGCATGGAAGTTGTTCTTGTCCGGCTTATCAATCATAAGCTAACTCATTCCATCTGCGTTTGCCATTTCTGCAACAATTCACAACACCGCAACACACTACAAGCAGCACTTCTGCTTGAACACTGTCGCACTATGGTGTGACAGTTCGATCTCAGAAAAACACAGTTTTCTTGTATCAACAGTACACGGAATCGCTTGAAATTCTGGATCTGGAATATATGAGTGTCTCCGAACACAACGCAAGTTAGAGTTTTTGAAACTGATCTGGTTTTTCTATGGGCCCCACCTTGCGAGCTCGAAACGGAGGTCGAGATGGCTCCGAAACGGAGGCCGTTTGTGAAATCGCATTTTCTCCACGGCTTGCCGCGTAGTATTCACCGTCGCCTTCTCCACGAGCTCTCTACAGCCACGCTGGCTCTGATACCATGTCACGAGGAAGGAGATAAGGAAGAGAGCTCACACACACACTCTCACTCTCAAGGAGAAGCACACACACAAATTGAGACAGGGAAGAATGATCTTCTTCTTCTTCTTCTATTACATTAAAGGAATGTACAAGAATGACCTAAAAGCCAAGAATACAACAAGTGCAATATATAAAGACTAGTACATAAGGAAAAACCTAATGTCCGCAAATGAGTGAGCTGGCAAGAAACAAATGTGCCGTCACTCTCGGTAGATAAATCTATTAAATCTCAATGAAGTATCCCTGACATATATCGGCGTGACCACTATACATGTCAGAGAATCGAAAAACTGGTACGTGTCATCTTGGATCATCACATGTTGAGCTTGATATCTCAACAGTAAAGAAACCTGGGGCTTGTTTACCAATTGCTCTAATCTTTCCAATAAGCCTTGGAAATGCAAATCCGATTTGACAGAGTTTGTCCGATTGAACTTTTGACTAGTCTCAAGCATAGCTTGAGCCAGTTCTACCATTTTCATGCACATTTTTGTCCATTCAATCTCTAAATCTGCTCTAGGGTAACTCTTGTCTAGGTTTGCAGCTGTTGGCCCTTCTTGAAGACGATCCTGGTAGGCCTTGAACATCATGTCCAAGCTTTTAGGTGTTGGATCTGCGAGAACAGATCCTGGTTGCAGCCTATTTACAATGGGTGGTGGGGTGGGATGAAGTGGAGTGGATGGAGTTTCGGCATGCGAGGGGCTTTGAGATGCAATGTCATCTATTTTTGTTTTCGCTTCTTTCAGGATTTCTTCTAGTTCAGATAGCTTTTTATTCCACTTGCGATTGGTCTTCTCTCTAGTATCCTTCAATGTTCTTGTTTTCCTCTTACTAGGCTCTCCTGATTCACTCGACTCCGATTGCTCTACTCGTTTATCCTGATTTAAGGCTTGTGCTCTAGTGACAGCTTGTATAGGAGCCACATTACTACTACTTGCACTTGAATCCACCACTAAGCCTACCACATTAATAGGTGTAACCTTGGGTGCACTAGAGGGGTTTCTTGGACAATCTCTGGGGAGATGGTCTTTGCAACACTCAAGACAAAAGGCTTGTATTGTGATAGCCTGTCCTTGACTCAGAGACGATGGGTGGGAACATTCATGAATGAAATGGTCACCCTGGCATCTAAAATAGGGTCCTCTAGGGTCTTGTGGTCTTACTTGTCTCAATTGGGGCCTAGGGTTAGGATTTGTGTACATGACATTGGAGTATTCGGGCTCCCAATTTTGTTCCATAGGTGGTGCCTCATATTGATACGAGTAAATCTCACTATGCTCAGGTGACTCTGTGTAATAAGCATGTGGACTACCTTCACGGGAGTATTCTGAACTATGAGCATGAGAGTCATTCTCTAAAATCGGTGGGGTCACTGGTACCAATGCTCTATTAATGTTCTCTTCTGCCACTGCATACTTAACTCGAATTACATTGGCAGGCACTAGTGGTTGGTTTCCTAGGACTGGTTGTGGCCTATATGGTGCCTGATATTGTTGTTGTGGTCGATAATATGGCTGCTAATATTGGTTCTGATACCTACCTTGTGGGTAAGGTTGCTGATAATTCTGTCTAACAGCTTGCCTATTGTAAGGAAAATCCTGAGCCGTATGATTCGTGTATTTTCTCTCAATAGTGCAATATGGAGCATTCCTTTCTCTCATGTTCTGGTTGTGCAATGTTTATACATTAGCCATGTGGTTGCCTCCGCAAGTATAACACCGATTCAATGAGGTGACTCTTGGTGTTTGTCTATTTTGGACTCCTTGCTTCTTGGCAGCTTGCTCTCTTATCTCATCCAGCTTAGTGGAGGCTCTAGAGGTATGACTAGTAGAACTGTCAGAGTCTTTATAGATTTTGGATAGTCCTAACTCCTCACCCAAGCTGTCTTCTATGTCAATACATATCCGCACACACTCTTCTATGCTTCTAGGCTCTTTCAAGTACACATATGATCTTAACTTGGTGCTTAGTAAGCCATCTAAAAACAAAGCCACTTGTTTGGCTGGTGTAGGTAACTCTGGAGCAGGGCATCTTTCTAAGTATTGTCTGAACCTTCTTCCTGCTAGTTGCACTGTTTCTTGGGGTGTTTGCTTTAAGCTGTGGATCAAAGATGATGTGTTATGCCTGATACCACTCTTGGAAAATTCTACAATGAATTCGTCTAGCAGTTGACCTATATCACGATAGTTGCGACTACTCAGTGGTTGAAACCAAGCTAAGGTAGTGCCCTTAAGAGTCAAACCAAATGCCTCGTACTGGGTGAACAAATCCTCAACCTGTTCAGCTCTTAACACTTGTTTGAACTCGGCCACACGATAATAAGGATCTCCTGTCCCGTCAAAATAATTCTTCATTGCCTTGATCACTTGAGTGGGTCTAAGGGTTCTTGGGTGCTCTTGGGGTCTAGGCCATGGAAAATCATGTTCATCTCTTTGTTGCCTATGTGCTTGATGTCTCTCTCTTTTAGGTCTTTCATTTTCAAATCCTGATCTATTTTTGCCCACAGTGTGTGCAAAACTTACCTCAGGTCTCTCTCTAGTTCTTTCTCTCTGGGCTTCATGAGCATGGGATGATCCTACTCCTTGGAGGCCATGGGAAACATTGGATCTTGGTGGAGGGAAAATCAATTCACTCTTCCAAGTATATGCATGTCTATCATGATGTGTTACCAAGAACATTTTCTCTGATGTGTTATCCAGGTAGACAACTTTGCCTGGTATCTCTGGATCCTTGAACTTGTAGATGATGACTATGCCCAATTGGCTAGGTTGATCTAGCTTGAATCTCCAAAAGGCTTCCTCTGTTTCTCTATTCGAGAATAGTTGTATGCTTTTGTTGTCTTGAGGGATCCAATCTGGAGTGATCACTCTAGTCAAAACTGACTTACCTCTAGGAGTCTAGGGTCCTTGTCCTACATTTCCTTGTTCTAAGTCTCCTATCTCATTCTCAGGAATGATATTTCCAAACTCATCAGTCCTATCTGGTAGGGTGGTGACCACATACATGGTTCCTTTCCTATCAATGTATGAACCCTCTTCGAACTTGACTACTGGGTGTTCAAGTCCAAAGGGTTGATCTGAATTTTTGAGTTGGACCACTGATCGCCTCAGGCCATCCTCATAGATGTGAGCACCTAATCAGTTGGTCCGAATATATTCCAACTATGTCTTATATGGACCTTCGGGTGTTTGTAGATAGGCAGTTCCTGAGCCACTTGCAGGTTTCCCCATGCTAAAAGACATTTTTGAGTCACTTGTGTTAGAGCTTAGTACGTAAGGATAACCACTTAGTTGTTGTGCCCAAGACGTAGCTGTATGGTTGGCACTTCCATCGGAAGATCTGATGCTGTCAATCCTTGCTTAGGTGTCTACCAGATCTCAGGTTCATAAGCTTTGGTTAAGAGTGCAAAATTTCCCCTTGATATGGTTCAAAATCCTTTGGAGTCCCCTTGGGTTCCTAGACCCACCTGAGGGTCAACTTCAAATTATCCTATCTGAAAATCAATGCATTATTCTTACCAAAAATAGTTGAGGCCGGTAGGATTCGAAACAAGCTTTCCAACAAGCTATAGAGCTCAAAAAATGGACTTTTGATGGAAAAGTTATGTCAAATCAGGCTCTTGGGGGTCAAAACAGGCAAATAGGACCTTTTGGAAAAATCATGATTTTGTATGAAAATCGCGATTTTGGGGGTCTAACAATTGCGATGCTGAGCTCTAATGAAAATCGCGATTTTGAAGGATCATGAAAATCGCGATGCTGAAAATCACGATTTTGGGAAATCATGAAAATCGCGATGCTGAACACTGATGAAAATCGCGATTTTGAGCAATCCCCAAAAATGCGATTTTGAATGAAAATCGTGAAAAATGCAATTTTGCGTGAGAATCGTGAAAAACGCGATTTTGAGTGACAATCGTGAAAAACGTGATTTTTGGCTCAGAATTGGGAAAAACACGATTTTTGGCTCAGAATCATGAAAAACGTGATTTTGACTGACAATCATGAAAAGCGTGATTTTGTCAGAGAATCGTGTTTTTGGCCTAACAATTGCGATTTTGAGAATGATAAAAAAATCACGATTTTGATTGGAAATCGTGCTTTCTCAAAATCGTGTTTTTGACATGAAAATCACGATTTTGGATGAAAGTCGTGTTTTTGAAAATCACGATTTTGTACCTTTTTTTGGATGAAAGTCGTGTTTTTGAAAATCGCGATTTTGTACCTTAGTGAAAATCATGTTTTCTGAAAATTGTGTTTTCTGAAAATTGTGTTTTCTAAAAATTGTGTTTCAAAAATCGCGATTTTGGATGAAAATTGTGCTTTTAAAAATCGCAGTTTTAGAGCCACAGAAAAGCATGTTTTCACAAAATTGTGTTTTTGGTTGAAAATCGTGATTTTGAGCCCGCTAAAAATCGTGTCTTCTCAGAATCGTGTTTTTGAGAAATTTAGAGAATCACAATTGAGCACAACCAGAGAATCTTGATTCTGAGAATGACCCCAAAATCGTGTTCTTTTCAAATAGCTTTTAGGCGAGAAATAGAAAATCGCATTTTTTTGAAAAAATTTGAATTTGATGAAAATCATGATTTTTAGTCAGAATCGTGTTTTTTGGTGGGAACTTCAAATTTCTGAGCACCAAGCAATGGCGAGCTACGTATGTGCAGAAAATCATAAAAAAACACAGGTGCTTGCTCTCGCTGGCACTTCCTAACTCCTTCTCGCACAATGATGCATGAAAAATGGTATGAAAATGGTGAAAATGCACTAAAAAACAAGAAATTTCTATGAAGAAGAAGATGGATGAAGATGGTGATGATGATGAAGATGAAGAAGAAAAATCAAAAAATGAACAGAAATGACAATTTTTTTTACCTTCCAACATTGCAAATCTACGATCTTACCATCACAACGCTCATCCTCGAAGCTCTCTCCTTGGAAACGGCACCAAAATTTGGTGTAACTCAAGCATAAGCACCACCTCCTTTACTTGTCAATCCGCGGAGAAGTGAGGACCAGTATGAAGACCATGAGCAAGTGAAGGCACAAGTGTGTGAGTGAAAGCACACAACCATGCACACACATACACACACACGTGCACATGGTAAGATCAAAGAGAGGAACAATGGAAAGCTTCGATTGCCAAAGATTTCTCTTACAAAAGCTCTATTCTCTAACAACCTAACCTAAAAAATGAGCTCTCTACCTCTTTTTATAGTTTTTGAACTAGTTTTGGCCCTGTCCAGACCTAGTGTTCGACCTAGTTAAAAATTAGGTTATAGGGCTTATTTGAAGGCTCAAACGGAGTCTAAAAATTATGAAATTTGGTAGGATGATAGTTTTAATGCTACTCAAGCTTGAGAATTCCTCGACTTGCACAAAATGAAGCTATAAAAAGGTGAAATGGTATATTTATAATGGTTTCTTGATGAAAATCACTATTTTAGAGGGATTTCTTCTAAAAATTTGACATACACTTCTTGGAGCTCCCTATGTGCTCCTTCTTCTTGTGTGTCCACTTCAACAGTCCTCTTGTGTCCTTGACCTTGAGCCTCAACAGTCCTCTTGTGTCTACTCTTCACTATAATTGTTGTAGTCTCTTCCTCCTCTATAGCCTGCTTGGTTATTGTAGTTGTTGTTGTAGTTGTTGAAATTGTTTGATCTTCCTCTTCCATAGCTTCCTCTATTGAAGCCTCTTCCTCTTTGATTTCTAGGGTTCTTGAAACAATTCTCGGTTGTATGGTTTGTCAATCCACATATGGAACATGGAGAGGTGCTTTGGAATCCCCCTTGCCTTGTCTACCTCCTCTGCCTCTTCCTCTTGTACCTCTACCTCTTCCTGCAAAGGTAGCTTGGGAGGTACTAGCTTCATCATCAGATTTCTTGCCTTTACCTTTACTATCCTTACTCTTGTTCTTATCAGTGTTTGGGGCAAAGGATTGATTAGCTTTTGAGTTTTCATCGTTCTTCACAAGTTTGGCTTCATGAGTTAATAGTTGCCCCATTAGACTATTGAAGTTAGGTACATGGATGTCCATGTATAGATCCATTGTTGTGGTGACGGCTTCCTGTTTATCATTTGCCTTGATTCCATTGATCACTTGTCTCACAATTTGCTCTTCTTCAATGATTTCTATAATGCTCCCAAGTTGATCGGCTAGGTCCTTTATTTGAGTGACATAATCAGTCACATTTTGCTTGGGCATCTTTTTGAGTGTTGTGAACTCCATCCACAGTTGATTCTTTCTTGCTCTAGTGCTTCAAGAAAAGAATGCTTCAAGTGCATTCTAGGTTTCTTGTGATGTCTTAAAGTTCCTAATGTGTGGAAGCAAGAAATCAGAAAGTGATTTGAGAAGATATGACCTAGCCAAAGCATCCTTTGAGCACGATGTTGATAACCTTTCTTGTTCTTCTTGAGTAGGTTGCCCTTTGCTTCTGAGTATTGCCATTAACTCATCTTTGGATATGTAACCATAGATGTTTCTACCTTGTAGATATGCTTCCATTCTAATAGACCAAGCAAAGTAATTACCTCAATCCAATTTGTCAATTGATGATGTGAATCCATCTCCCATGTTGAGTTGATGATAGCTCTGATACCACTGTGAGGAGATGATTGGATACACTCCAGAAATGAGGTGGTGCTACACAAATCTTGCTCTAAACCTACCAATGTAGCTTCAGAATACCTTAGTAGACACCTTTAGCTTCCCAAATATGCATTTGGATCCAGAATGTACCTTGGAGCATCACCCTCTAATATTTATGTCAAAACAGACTACTTCCCAGATTGAAGACTTCCAAAAACTTGCTATTTTGGGACTTGGTTCTGCTCAGTAATTCACTTATTGCTCACTCACTGATTGCAATTGATCCAACAGCTTTTAGATCTGGCTAATTAGAGGCATAAGCTTGCTATAGGAAGTCATTTCACTTATTTAGGATGAGTATATGATGAGAAATCACATAAAGCAGTTGGGGGTGTAATCTCGACTTTTTAGGAAGATGATAGTGAGCAAACATAGGTGACTTGCAGAGAAATTATCTCATAGAGTACTGTTACACAGAAACATTGCGTTGATTTTTAATCTACGGATGTGGTGTTTATGAAAAATATAGTTCTTGGAAATGTGATCTTGCTCAGATAACCCGAAAAAATATTGTGCTTGCATCTTTGGAGTGTACAATGTTAGCATGGATAAGGCTCTGAGTGCATGATTGAACCGCGAGAGTACATGTGTAGATGCAGGCGTGTTCGTGAGTATATGAATGAAGCAATCTATTGATTGTGACATGTCAGAGGCCCTTGATTTGTTCTTTTGATGACTGAATGGATATCATTACAAATCCAAAGAGTGTTTGTGTATCTGTTAAAACATTTCAAAATGAAAGGATGCAAAAAAAAAATAGTGTGTAGGATATGGAAGCAATGAGGTTTTCATATGTGTGTGGAATGGTGTAAATGCATGTATGAATACTCTGGATTGAGGGAGCGATCATATTTTGATGTAGATATGTTGGAAACCAGGTTCTGATGCAAAGCTCAAATATAAATTTTAAGGAGTTTGGAGAGGCTTTCGAGGATTCATATCTTTGTTTTTTTCACACATAAGCCATGACACCCGTTGTGGGGTTTCTCGATCCGTTAATATTAACTTGAGGAATGAACTTCGTGTTCGTGGTCTTGATGCTGATGTTGGGGGCTGAGGAGAGTGGAGGCCTTAGAATGTTCAGTCTCCTTTGATAAGAGAGGGAAATCATTGTGGACCATACCTTAGGTAATATAAATACCAAAAGGTGGCAAAACTTCCAATTTTTCATAAAAGGAAATTTTTATGCAGGTTTTGGTGTAATAATATTTGCACTCACAGGTATTTATAGGTTGGCTTAATTTATCAAGGTTCAAGAATGGCACATGGCTTGATGAAGCAAAAGCAAGAGCTACATTGCTTTATTTTTCATCATGAAATTTCTTGTTTTGCAGACATTGTCCTAGTCATTCGTACAAATCGGATTTCTGAGCATCATGGGATCCAAACCTTTTTAATCCCCAACATCTCAGTGACACAATCATCTTGATAGAAGTCTTCTTTCATAAGAGATGTAGAAACATGGCTTGTCAGAATCAACTCCCTCGGGATGATTGTACATGCGAAGTGTGTAGCACAAGAAGTGGCTTTTGCAATGTTGTTGGCCTCGCCCTTGCAGAAAAGCACTTGGACGCACGGTACAACAAGCCAGATGCCACCATTGTGGATCACTACATGTATTGTATCGTTGGAGATGGCTGCAATATGGAGGGTGTTTCAAATGAGGCATGCTCTCTTGCAGGACACAGGGGTCTAGGGAAACTGATTGCCTTCTATGACGATAACCACATCTCCATCAATGGTGATACTGAGATTGCATTCACTGAGAATGAGGATATGAGATTTCAAGCTCTTGGATGGCATGTTATATGGGTCAAAGAATGTAACACTGATTATGATGCCATTCTTTTGTCTTTACTAATTACACGAGGGATGCTATGCGGATTTCAGCTCAGTGAGGCAGGAGTAATTTATGTGATGACACATGATTCCATCAGCTTGGGAAAAGACGGTCCTACTCATCCACCCATAGAGCATTTGGAAAGCTTCAGAGCAATGCCAATATGTTGATGTTTAAGCAAGCTACTTGGAATAAAAAGAGCTGGTGCCTATAAGTTGCCATTGAGAATAGAAAGACGCCATCCACGCTTGCCCTCTCTCGCCAAAAGCCTCCTCAGTTGCTTGGCACATCCATCTAAGGGGTGGAGAAGGGAGGTTATATTGTTAGTGATAACTCCACTGCAAATAAGCCAGACTTGATCATCTTTGGAATAGGTTCTGAGTTGGAGATTGCTTGATATGCTGCTCAAACTATCCGTAACAAAGGTAAAACTGTAAGAGTTGTATAATGGGTCTACTGGGAATTGTTTGATGAGCAAACTGCTGAGTACAAGGAGAGTGTTATTCCTTCCTCAGTAACTGCCAGAGTCAGTGTGTAAGTTGGTGCCACGCTTGGCTGGGAGAAGTTTTCGGGTTCCAAAGGCAAGGCAGTAGGGATTGATCACTGAAGCAGAGAAGGGGAAAACTCTCCGATGGTAACGGTGAGGATTTAAACTCCTCCACAAGGTGCTTTGAAACAGGGGATGCAGATGGAAGCTCTGACAATGCATGCATAGACAATTCAAAATTCTATGGTCATGATGGGTTGCAAAAGATGGAGATGTTGCAAAGACAATTTGGAGGAAGTGGATAAAATGAACATTGATTTACCGTCTAAGCAACAAGATGCAGGTTTTTTCTCTATCCCATGTTTGGATAACCGTCTCATATTTGACACTCAGCCGTATCCCATACTTGATTAAACCTAATACCAATATCACATCTAGCCTTCAATCAAAAAGTATTCAAGCCTCCTAAATTTCAGGAACATGTTCCCCCAGTCACTGTTTGACTGACTTTCTCTCTCTCTCTCTCTAACGCTTTGTCTGATCCTATACCTACCCAGTCCTTCCACACCCTCTGCCCTTGTCTGACGTTGTATCTGCCATTTTCCCCCACTCCTTCCCCCACTCTCCTCTACTCCTCTGCCCACGTGCACCTCTAAGATTTTCCATCCATGTGTGGTCAAAAGAGTTCTGACCCCTCCCTTCCCCACTCTATAAAGTAACACCTCCCCTTCTTAGTGGGGGCTGCTCGACTATTGAAGAACAATGAGGCATTTTTTTTTGTTTCATTATTCTGAGAAGAAAGGAAAGCGTCAAGGTGAGTGTGAGGTTTCTGCAAAATTAAAGCAGAGGGGAGCCAACAGTAGTTCGACTGAAGAGGGAGAGAAAAGAGTTGAGAAACTACTGCAGTTAGCACATGACCACAGGACAAACACTGTTCTAGTTCTACAAAGCCTCTTATCCACCGAAAGACAAGCATGTGCAGAGGCGAGCACTTGTGTAGAATCGTTGCCCTTGTTGTGACAGACCACTCAGACATGAGGATCCCTCATTGATGAATTCAATTGTATTGTGAAGCGAGCAATCAGTTCTAACGCTTGTAGTTACTCTCAACGTTGGCAAAAGGTAAGTTGCATAAGTTCAACTATTACACATCACGTTAAGTGTGCCAACCTCCTGTAATTGTGTTTAAAGAACATCCTGCAACTCACTGAACTCACTGGCATATATGGTTCAGTAACAATGCTTGGGTATAGAGATACGTTATTTCTGATGCTTAATCGTCCTGTTGCATAACTCTTGTTTCCTGTTCACGCACCTTCAGAGCCAGTAACATCAAAAATTGTTCAGTTAATGCGAACTGTTCTACGTTGGGGTTATCAGAGATAATGAATTAAATCTGTTTGCACTCTAATACGTGAAGTTTTATTTGGTTTGATGAAAGTATAACACATATTTTCTACTTTGGCAATTGTATTTCGTGAGGATAACAATGAACCTTGTGCTATGTTTCTTCATGATTTTGCTTCTTTTATAATGTTATTACGGTGAAGTTCGACTATTGAGCATTTATCAAAAGTGAGGAAGAGGATAAGTAAGCGGTGGGTTTGTTTTATGGAAAAGAAGAAAGCGTTTGTTTTTTTTACCTTCTAAAGAACAGATACAACTGCCTTGCATATGCTTCTACTAGAGATTGTGCTTGCATAACATATAATCCTTGACAGAGATTACAATCATTCCCCCCATGCTGTCAGATCATTTCCACATGATGTAGGACAATGCCCACCATGGCTAAGAGGATGCATAAAAGGAGCATGTGAATTTGATTGGGTCTCTCACAATGCTGTGATGTAAAGCTTTAAATTGTTATGAGTGGTATCATTTGAAAGCTTAGTGAGTAAGCATATTGCAAGGTGTTTAGGCCCAGACCAAATCCAGAGTCTATTGATCATTCATCATATCATGCAGAGAATCTACAATAACCCTTTGGAAGGGTGGGATAATTACATGTGAAGGCATGCATTTTCTTGTGAACGACTAGTGGAATAACTGTTTGCATGCGACATGTACGCTTGTTTTAAGTAAGGAGTGGGGGTAAGAGGAGAATGGGGAGGGAAATAGTAGAAGTGCAGGGATGTGTGTATGTGTGCATATCTCAATGTGAGAGTATGTGTTTGAGTAGAGGTAGAAAAGAGAGAAAGGATGAAAATAAGTGTGTGTGCATGGATGGGAGACTTGTTTGAGGCAACTTGTTTGTGAGACGTGCTTTCTCTTTATTCAATCTGACTTGTGCTCCAAATTGAAGGCCAACCAAGAGTAGTTCTGCTGATTCCAATAAGACTCCAAGATGTCCTGCGGTGTTCCCCAAAGTGATAGGGTAAATTAAGTTTTTTTGGCTGAGGGTGCACTTGGTGTTGACCAAGCTTGGACTTGCTTCAGCACGAACGTGGAAATTAATTATACGAGAGTAATGCCTATAGGACCCTAAAAAGGATCCTTTTATGCAAAGAAGGCAATAGGACCAAGAAATAAGTTAACGAGATCGAGAACGTGAACCACATTAGTCAAATGGTGGCTTGAGGGTAAAATAAACTGGGTAAGTTGCGAGAAATAGCGTAGAGATAGGTGAATATAGGTTCAACTATTTGTACATTCTATGGGCTCAAGACCTTATCCATTTTGGCAATCCTACTGGGGAGAGCTTGGTACGTCCCTACAAGAGAGTGCCATAGGTTCACCTAGCGCCACAAGTTGGCTGAGCTCTTGGACCCAATGACTAGTACATGAGCAAAGAAAGTTCTTCCTCAAGAAGAACTAGAACTGAGAGAGAAGAGCGAGCCGCTCGAAGGGCTGAAGTTCGAGAGAGGCGTAGGCAGGAGTCATACAAAACATCTTTGAGTAGTCGGAAGGAGCTAGAGGAAAGAACATATTATCGGAGAAGAGTAGCCGCTCAGGTAAGGAGACTCGAGGGAATCTTGAAACCAAGGGATGTGAACTTCTGGGAAAGAAGTGACATTGATATTACCCCTTTGTTTGAAATGGCTTATCGTATTCCGGTACATCTGGGAGACTTCCCAAGATTCTCAGGCCTCTGGGATGAGGACCCAGACAATTTCATTTAGCTTTTTGAAGTGACTTGCGAGGCGAATGAAGTCGTAGACCAAGGGCAAAGATTAAGAATTCTTCCAGCAACCCTCCGAGACGAGGCGGCAAGTTGGTATGGGAATTTGACACCTCAAGAGAGAGGAACGTATCAAATGCTAAAAGATGCCTTTTTTGCAAAATTTTGAAGGTAAGGGTTTCAAGACTGCCTTGCCTAACAAATGGACTATTTGCGGCAAGGACTAAATAAAAGCATAGACCATTATATCCAGAGAATGGAGATGTTGGTAAGGAAGATGGGCGTAAATGCCGCAAATGATGAAACACTAAAGAGGAGGTTTATCGCACGATTAAGGGATCCCACGACACAACAGCATATAAGTCTTACGCGGCCCGCCAATTTGATAGCTGCCAAACAGTAGGCTAGGGTATGGGAGGAAGTGCAATTGGGTCAGCAGAGGAGGATAGAGCTCCTATACGAGCCAACAGAAGGACTAGGGAGCACACCAGTAAGAAATCTTGGCCAGGGAAGTCCTACATTGACCACTCCGGCCTTTGTAGGTGCGACCAATACGCCAGGCGAGGTTAAACCTGCATTGATAGAGGAGTGAATAATAAAGTTGGTAACTCAAGCAGTAAAAGCTGCCACGCTCACCCAAGAAACATACATTGTGAAACATGAGACAACCTCGGACCCTAATCAGGGCATGTTTAGGTCCAACACATGGTGTGGGAAGTGCCATGGCTATGGTCATCTGGCTTCGGAGTGCCCCACAGTTTCAAGAGTGTTCGTGGATAGACCAACACCTAGACGGTTTTGCACTTTCTGTAGTAGGCCGAACCATACAGAGGACCAATGTTATCATAAAAGGGCTTATGAAGAACGGACCCTACAATTGGAAAACACCCAAAGGTGTCCTTACACAGGACTGTCGGCTCAAAGCATCCCACCCATACCTCGTTGGGAAACCAGAAAGACTTATGGGCATGGTGCTCAAGGTCAGGAGGGTGGCTATCCTGGAAGGGCAGCACAGGCCCGGGAAGGGGGGCTGGTCCAATTCAATGTTGGAGATGCCATGGTTTTGGACATACTCAAACTAGATGCCCAAATGAAAGGAAACCCGTCGACTACACTCTGATGTGCAAGTACTGCAGCGGAGAGGGCCACTTTGATGAAGACTGTCCAAAAAAGAAAGTCGACAATTGCAAAGGAAAAGGGCCAGTAGAATCCTCGAACTATGTTGAGACTCAAGCGCATCCCACTCCGAGAGTACAAAAACAAATTCCTACAATAGGAGTGGTGTTTAGGACAGCCGATTCCCGAGAAGGACCCTGTTCTTCCATGCACTTTGTAGAAGCTGACCCAGGCAAGAGTGCACGAAAAGATCCTATTGTGGCAGTTGTCACGAGGAATCAAGAATATGTGAAGAAGGATGTGGAAAAAAGTAGTGAAAATGTCGATAAAGAAAAGGCACCCAAGCATAGGGAGGTAGAAGAGCAAGTGGAGGGACTTGTTGAGCAACGAGAATTTGAAGATGGAGATGAAATCGAAATACTTCTGCCAGTGACGAAGAAGTTCATGCCAGGGATTGCCCCATTCCCAGAGAGATTAAAGACCACAAAATGTCGTAAGGAAAGGAAAAGCATAGAGGAAATTGACATTGTGCAAATGTTGGCCGAAACAGAAGTTACTTTGGACATTGGCACCTTGCTAAGATGTTGTTTGTTATTGACTTTGGAGTTGTCCTCTCCAATCATGAAGTACAAAAGAATCAACAAATCATCTTTATTTTGTCAATCCTGGGAATATCCATAAGACCACAGCCCCTTCTAGATGATAGATTCATAGAAATAAGAGATTGATGGCTGGAATTCTGAGAAAATGAAAATGAAGAGGAAATATCTAGGGTTTACCTTTTCTAGAGCAAATCTTCATCATTTTCTATGATCTTTGTGTCTAATTCATGTTATTTTCTCATCAGAATACAAATATGAAATCAGAATTGGAAAATATCACCTGTATCACAGAGACGAGACAATCGCGATTCTGTACCAGTAGACGATTTTCACATTTCTGCAACATTCTTCAATCCTTCTTCACTCAATACATCAGTAATCATCTCTCTTCATACATCTTACTCAGCATTACACAAATGAAACTCACAAATCTCCATGATTAAGCAAGAAACAAGCTTTCACATCAAAGGAAACACACATAACAGCAGAAAACACGATTTCAGCAGAAATTCTCTCTTCTCTGTTGATAGCATGTACAAATGACTAACCAACCTCTCCAAAATAGAGAAAATTGACTTATATACATTTTCAAGTGTCCTCTTTCACACTTGTATTTTGGTCCTTTCCTCTATTAATCTAAAAATATGCGATCTAAGAGTTTCCAAAAATTCTAGAAAAAATACATAAGATTCTATCCTACATAAGGAAGACTCTTCCTTATTTTTACAACAATTGCATAAATATTTCTACAAATTTCTATCATTTTACAATATTTTTCCTTCAAGAAAGGTTTCCAAAAATGCATCTTCCAACATCCTTCCCCTCCTAAGCCTTTCGGCTCCTGACGAAAGATTTTCCTGCTCCTCTGCACTGATCACTTCTTTTCATTTCTTCTTTCTTTGATATACTTGTGACAACAAATCATGACTTTTTCTTTCTGTTATATTTAGATTATTGACCATTTCAAATAATGCCTTTCTCCATTGTACTGCAGCTTCTGGTTTATCTATGACATCCGTCTTCAAGTATTCTGTATAGGCAGCTTCATATGCCGTAAGTCTGGATTTAGTAATAACTGACAGATTTCCAAAAATCTCTGACTCTCTTTCAAAAAACCCGTAATCAAAGGCATCTTCAAAAATTTGCAAGTAATGACTGCCCAAAAATATCACTCTGCTGTAATATGCCATTAAGCAGATTCTGTCAGGTGTTTCGCTCAAATCAAATAATAATGCATCTGTTGGAGAATTAAAGCTCATATAATTCAGTGTTCTGATATCTGTGTCAATATAAGTTTCTATACATGCCAAAATTAATCTCATTATTCTTATAAGTAGAATGCAAGCAGGGTCATTGACATCTTTGTATGTAGTTATTACAGACTCAACAGTATTCACCATATAACTCTTGGTAGGCCATGTGCCTGCCTTTGGACCTGCTACTTTCGGGAAATTCATCCACTTTGGTGGAATTTGACCTTCTCTTCTTCTATCCCAAAAAGTTGTCCATTCTCTTCGTCGTGCTACTGGACAATAGGCTGGATTGATCTTTAAATGAAGAGGTGCCTCTTTCCAGATTTTCCTACATTCTTTGTTGGCATCCAACCATTTATTTCTCCACTTAGGGTTGGCTCTCTCAAATAGTTCTTTAGTAACATTGATGTCCTCTTCATACTCAAAGTATTTGTTTGGAGGTAGCCCAACTCTGGCCATCTGGTAGTTCTTTATACTCTCCAAAATCATACAAAATGGTATCCCCAATCCATCTGCTGCCCAGTGATGCTGATCTGGATTGATTCCCTTATTCAATGCGAATGTGATAATTTGTTCTTCGTACTCATCATGCATCTTTCTGATGAACTCCATTCTAGAATCTCTACTCGTCAGCAATTTCTTCACAAAATCCTCTGAATATTCTTCTTCTGATCTTTTGTCTGCTGGTTCATTGTCATGTTGTATTCCCTCAATATTGTCTACCCCATGTGTAATAAAGTAAGTTTATGATCCAAGGGTCTGGCCGGTTCAGACAGATCTGAAATCGGACACCGTTTGGTCATCCGTGTGTATGACCAAAGATCTCGACTTTAGACTTACTAGAAGGTCTTGTGCTCTTGTGAACAAGTGAACCACTTAGCTTAGTGGTTAAGTCTCAAGGATGTGAAGGACGAGGTCTTGGGTTCAATCCCCATGAGGTACATGGGAAGAGTATTTTGCCCAAAGAGCTCTAGAACCTTCTAGAAGCATCCACTGGACACTTGGCGCACATGTAGTTACATGGCTGACACTTGGATGATTAGCATCCACCTGCCCAAGAAGGCAGTCCCCTGGAGAGAGCTATATATAGAGGCATTTGGTTGGGAGGAGAGTCATCTCTCTAGCATGTGGTGGTCGTAATCCTTGTTCTCTTACATTGGTATCAGAGCTCAAGGTTGAGCTTTCATGGAGACCTTGATAGGCTCATCATCATCATCTTCTTCATAAGCTTCCATGATGATTTTGGAGTAAGCTTCAAAATCATTTTCGCCATTATAACTTTATCATCGTTTTCGCGGATTTGACCATTCATGGCGGTACCTGTTGCTCACGGGTGTCTTGAAGAATTATGACGAAATCGTCTTGGCGACCATAGCATAAGGAAGATTATCAAAAGATATTATCTCTGCTTTGAGCAGAGAGAGGACTCGAACTCTCATCCTTCCGAAGATAGAGTGCTGCGCTACCCGCAATTCCTACAAGTATTCGTGACCTGTAACTCGGCGTGATTAAATATCTCTTCGATAGCCGCGTTGAAGACGACTTCTTAAGGAGCCGAGAGTACCAAAAAGGCCTCTGCTGTGAGTGCACAGAGGAATCGAACCATCGTCTCCACATTGGAGGACCGATCGCTTATCCACAAGGCCGACAACTGCTCACGACTTCAACTTAGCGCAGCTACTATACGTTTGATTTCCGCGCTGTCATCAACGAGCAAAAGATAAGGGCTCTCTCTGTTATGACAGGGATTCGAACTCCCGTCCTCCATCTGTGAAAACAGTGGCATATCCACAACGCTCACTCCCGCTCGCTGAGTATATTGAGAGCAGTTCATATGGGTCTTGATTTCTGGCTGTAGAAGAGATATAAGGAGCAAAAGAAGGGATACTAGCGCCGTTGGGGAATCGAAATCAGGTCACGCCGCTGGACAGCACTTCGTCGTAGCCAAGGCGCCAACGGAAGGATGACGTTCATTTGCCTGCAGATTATCTTTTTCTGCCAAAAATTGGCGCTGTAAATCCTTCATCAAGCTCTAGCTAAAGACTAAAAAGAGGTTTCGCGCGCTGCTGCCGGCGGGAATCGATCTCAGGCCGCTTCATTGGAATATTAATGACGTAGCCACGCGCCCAGCCCGATTTGCTTGTTCTCTAATACAGAACATACTCTACTAAAGCAGTAAACAGAGCTGAAGTGCAAGCCCAACTCTCATCTTTTCAAGGAGCCAAGTCCTCTCATCCATCCAAGAAGAATCAAAGATTGAGCAAAGCTTGAAGGAATTGGAGCTGTGGAGTGAAGATCCGGAGGCCCAAGTTAGTCAACCACGACGGACCAAGTCATCCAAGATTATTTCTTGATAAGGAAGCTTCAAGAATGGTGAATAGCTCCTCGCAAGGATCAAGAGGATGAATCACTCTTCCAAAGGATTAAGGGATGGACGAAGCTTTGATCAAAGCTAAGTATTTTCCAGTTTTTGCTTGGCCTTAATGCTTGATTTATCTTGTTTTCATTATTCTACACTTAATCATAGATGCACATTGAAATAGCCAAGATTTCAATTGATTAAGTCTAGATTAGAATAATGAATTAATCCATTTCTTATTTCAAGCATTAGTTTGCATTAAGGAAAGACTTGATTTCAAAAAGATCCTTGTGCATCAAAGAATGTATTTTGGTAGTTTAAATACATATTTCCTTTCCATTGAGTAAGTTTTCTATTGCACTTCAAGGGTATGTTTTTATATCATAGTGCATTAGGACAAAGGAAAGGATATACATGCATTAGGATTGCATGATATACATTCTTAGTACAAGAAAAAATCGTGCATCAAGCTCATGCATGATTGTTGTATTATTTTTTGGGCATGCAAAGAACATGCATGCATACGCATGTGAGCATATGCTTTTGCATGTAGATACATGCATTTGCATGGAATAATGGAATGCTGTTTGCAAGTAGATATGAGAATGTACTCTTAGTATTTAGCTTACTCTATAAAGCTCGCAGTTTGACATTAGGGAAGACTAAGGACTAGTTAGTTGCAAAGAGATACTAGTTCTAGTTGCAACTCAAGTAATTAGTCAATTTCTTCCCAAGTCGATACTCTACTATCAAACATAAATACTTAATGAGAATTAAGTATGTTAGATGTCTTGCTAGGTATAAGTAAGCACTAAGAGAAAAGTAATAAATTTTCTTGATGACCAAGAAAATTTAATTACTTGCAAACTCTTTTGTGATGTATGATGACTCTAAGTCCTGGATGTACTTAGAAAGTCATGCGGATAAAGCTTTAGTTGATTAGTTATATATTTTATGTAACTTCTCAAGCATCCCAAGGTTGGATGAGAACATCAACTATATTTCCAAAGTTCCATGAGCACTCTTCTATTTAGAAGATTTCGAAAGTTTTAAAGAAGTTTCTTTGTGGTTTCAAGATTTGTATCTCATGATGAAACCTCGGTAAGTAACTTTTTGGAATTGACTCAGATATGGTATCTGATTCTTTTTTGCAAAAGACTAGGGATAGCCGGTTAGAATTAGATAACTAACTTGAACATCCTAGATAGATGTTATGTACAAGAACCTTTTCAATCTTCAAAAGATGATAAGTCTAAGGAGACTTATTCATTTGATTTTGCTTCAAGTTACAGCATAAATAATTTCCTAGAGTCCAGTATACTCTAGAATAAGGAAGTTAGGAATTGCTCATCAGATTGACAATTCCCAAGAACTTTCAGTTACAAGTCTTTGAGAAAAGTGTCCTAAGTTGGACAATTTTCATTTTGAATTTGAATTGGTGAAGTTAGTATGGTTGATTCCACCAAAATGGTAAACTTTCTCCTACAGTTTACAAAGGATTTTTAAACTCATAAGGACAACGTAGTCCTCTAGTCGGGTGAAAAAATCAAGTAACTGTTAGATAAAAGTAAACCATTGTACAGACATCTAAAGTTAGATGTATGGGACAACCAAACTTCAAGTTTTCCAAAACAAATTCAAGTGAATCAAGAATTCTCAAAGTCTTGCGAGGGATAAGAATCCCACCTTCATTACTAAGCCCATGCACCAGTTATGCCTAGAAATGGACTAGTAATTTGAATCCACCTAATTCACATGTTTGTGCCTAGATCGCACATCCAGAAACTGTGAATTAGCCAGGGATATGTGTTTAGATCCACCTTTATTATTCATTCACTATTTTGTACTTTGACTAGTTTATCAAAGTGCAAAGCGAGATAGTGTTTAGAATTATTTGGGCAAGGATGCCACCACAGAGATGAGACATGTTCTTCCAGTTCTAGAACATGACCATGTTCTTCCAGTTTTAGAACATGAGGCTCGGGGTTGCCTACAGTATGTATATAGCTCTATTTTTGAGGACGAAAATCTTTTCCAAGGGGGGAAGAATGTAATAAAGTAAGTTTATGATCCAAGGGTCTGGCCGGTTCAGACAGATCTGAAATCGGACACCGTTTGGTCATCCGTGTGTATGACCAAAGATCTCGAGTTTAGACTTACTAGAAGGTCTTGTGCTCTTGTGAACAAGTGAACCACTTAGCTTAGTGGTTAAGTCTCAAGGATGTGAAGGACGAGGTCTTGGGTTCAATCCCCATGAGGTACATGGGAAGAGTATTTTGCCCAAAGAGCTCTAGAACCTTCTAGAAGCATCCACTGGACACTTGGCGCACATGTAGTTACATGGCTGACACTTGGATGATTAGCATCCACCTGCCCAAGAAGGCAGTCCCCTGGAGAGAGCTATATATAGAGGCATTTGGTTGGGAGGAGAGTCATCTCTCTAGCATGTGGTGGTCGTAATCCTTGTTCTCTTACACCATGTTCTTCTGCATGTGTGGTTTCCACACGTGTCTCTTCCTGGATTTGTGGCTTATTCAACTTCTTCTGCAATTCTTCTATAGTCAACATCAGACTTCCATTCTGTTGTGCCCATAATTCTCTTTCTTTTTTCCACTCATTCTGTTCCTTTTCCCTCTTTGTCTGCCACTCATTTCTTTCCTTTTCCATATCCAGATGTAGCTTATTATAGCCTCTCATAGATGTAGCAGCATGTGTACTAGCCCGCCTTTCTAATTCCTTGGCTTCTTTCAATTCTCTTTGTAATTCCTGAATCTCTTTGAGTAATCCTTCCTTTTCTCCCTCTGTTATCTGGGCTGTCTGACTTTCCTCCTTCAATTGCCCTTCCTCCAATAGTAGCTTATTGATTTCTTCATTAGCTTTAGTCAAAATCTGATAGGAAGTTTGTAGAGTTCTATATCTCCCCTTAATCGTTCTTAATTCTTTTTCCAATTTATCGTTCTGCTCTGTTAGTTGCATATTCTTCTCTTCCAAGTATTGAATCTTGTTTTGCTTTTGTACTTCCAACTCTTCCAAAGCAATTATTTTACTGGAAAACTCCTCATTCTTCTCTTGCACCTTCCTTAGTTGCCCTGCCATATGCTCCTTTTCCCTTTTATGCTCTTTAATAACCATACTGCCTTTTTCAAATTCTGACTCTGCTACCATCCCTGAAATGATCATATTTTGGCTTGAGGGTCTGAACTGTTCAATATTATTCATAATGAGTTGACATGCTGATCTAATACTCTTTGGGATTCTTTCCAGTCCTCCTTCTATTGCTATTTGTTTGGTTTCTAGCTGTTTGTCCTCTTTGCATTCACTCTCCTCTTCCTCTTCTCCCTCATATTCTATAATTTTGGCCTTATTTTCTTCATGGCTTGGCTGAGTGTCCAGTATTTTTAATTCTGCCATGTCTTCTTGAACACCTGAACTCTTTTGCTCCAAAACATCTGAGATGAGCTTTATTTCTTGTACCTTTTCTTTCTCCAACACCTGTTGAGTTTCTTCAGAAAGATATCCTTCCTTTGTTTGCATCTCCTTTTCATGGCTTAGAGTTTCCTGGACCAAATTGTATTCAGTTTCTTCACCAAAATTTCCCTGACATTCACCTGCTTGTTCTTCCTGTCTTTCCTTTTCCTGTGCTAGAACTGTTCCAGTTACTTCCAAATCTTTCACCTGATCCTTACTTCTTTCCTCTTTGTGTTCTTCTTCCTGTTCATCACTGTGCATGAGGTCCATTGCTACCTCTTGTTCTTGATCCTCATTGGATGTAAATTCCTCACTACTTTTTATATCATGTAATACATCCTTTATACTTTGAATGATCTCTTCTTCCACAACTCTCCCTGTGACCTTTGGAGCACTCTTTCCAATTTCTATCTTCTTTATTTCTTGATCCTTATTTACATCCTTCTGTTCTTTAAATGAACTACTCTTCTGTATCTCCTTTGTCAACTCTTCTAGCTTTTCATCCAATTTGAAGTGTGATGGTTTTGTCCATATGGGTTTTATTCCTGTATGCACCCACCCATAACTGACTTCTTCTCTTATTTCACTTGCTTGTTCTATCATTACTGCTTTTCCCTTCATTATCCTTCTTTCATCTTCCAGACCGAGCTGTTTTTCTACCTGTTCCTGAATTGGTTCCTCCTGAGACTTCTTCTTCAATTCCTCAGGTGTCTTTTGTTTCTCAGAGGTCTGTATGATGACATTAGGAGTATTTGGTATTGATAAGTTTAAACTCTTTAACAAGAAACTCTCAATATCACTCTCAGAATCAGATGAGAAGTGTGAAGGTCCTCCTTTTTCTAGTTCTGTGAGTCTTGATACTTCTTCCACAATGGATGTCTTTTGTGTTTCTTCCATGACTACTTCCTCCCTCTCTTTGATAACAGTTTCAGCTATGGATTTACCCTTTCCCTTCTTGGTCAATTTCTTCTTTTGTACTGGTTTCCTTGGAACCTTCTTTTTTACCACAACAGTTGTTCTGGTTTCTGGAGGTCCTTGTAATTCCTTAAAATAGGCCAACAACTCCACTTCTTTCCTGACAAACACCTCTTCTGTATCGGCTGCCATCATTTCATCATGTAGTGTTTCATAATGCTCCACTTCTTCTTGGATCCAATCTATAGCTTTGCATGAGTAGTCTTCCAACATTTTTTGATATTGTGCCTCATACATAGCTCTTTTGTTGTTCCCTTGGGTTAGATAGGTGTATAATTGCTCCTTGCTTGTTTGGGGTGGATGTGGTTCACTAGAGGCTTGAACCTGCTTCTGTGCCTCCTCATGTTCCTCTTTTGTGGCTTCCTCCATTTCTAGTTCCACCTTCCTTGGGTCCACCCTTGCTTTTTTTACAGGAATTACTTCCTCAGATATCATCTTCCTTTTCATACCTATTCCCCTCATGCGGGTTTGTCCTTCTGTTTCTCTTTCAGTCATTTTCCTTGGAGGACTCTTGATTCCATGCATAAGATTCCTGAAATATTGTGCTTCTGGAGCCAATTTCAGTTGATCTTCCATCCCTAGAACATGATAAATGATTCTTGTTAAGAACTGGGCCCCATTCATAAACTTCTTCTGTTCCCAGTGTTTTGCTGCTTCCTTTAGCTGTTCATGGATGTATGGTGAGACATCCATTACTCCAAAAGGTTTGGTTCTGTCCTTGTTGTTAAACATCAATAATGTTACTGAATTATGTGGCATTGTATATCTCGGTAGTTTTGGAAAACAGAAGAATTGTAAGAACATCCTTACAGCATATTCTTCTTTCTCCCTTCCTTTAAAATCAGTGAACTTTGTATATCCTGTGTAAGTTTTCTTATTCTTTTTGACAAAACTCGGATCAAGTTTGGTTCCCATTGTGTAGAATTGCAGTGCTGCTCTGATATGTTCTCCCTTGATAGTGATACCTACTTCCTGGTTATCCTTGTTTTTGACTTTGCATCTGAAATAGGCATCATTTCCTCTTCCTATTTCTGTCAAACTGTTCATTACTTGTGATACCCTCTCAACGTCAATAAAGAAGATAGGTTCTTCCAAGAGTTTGTGCAATCCCACAGCTTTCCATCTCTTTATGTTGACAGCAACTCTTTGAAACCTGTAGAATTCCTGGCACAACATTGTATATTTATACCCTCCTACTCCCACTGTGAATATGTGTTGACCGATGATGTTTAGAGTCTCCTTAAGTTCCTTTACCACCTTCTCAGCTTCTGGAATTTCTGCTTCTTCATCTGATTCTAAGTCCACCTGTTCCTCAGCTGCATCACCATCCAGGAACCAGTGTCCTCTGGACAAAGTTACCGAATCTGCTCTGAAGTCATGGATTTGTAATTCTTTCGTATTCACCATCCTGTATTTGTAACATACAAAAGAAGAGAAAATACTCCACCCATATAAGTCACAAAAATCCAGAAAAATTAATGTTTTCTTTTGGAATATTCTTGCCATGAAAATAAAGAAAGAAAGTTTTCCAAATAAATTTTGCTTCTTCAAAAGACTCAATTAAAGTGATCATTACAGGTGTAGCAAGATGTCTAGTGTGCTTGAAGAAAGGAATGATGGAAACAATGATTAATGAAAAAACAACTTCAGAAAAATAGAAATCAAAAGATGATCATAGAAAATTGAAACAAAATAATACAAATTTTCCATAATAATTTACTTTCCTCCTCCCTATATCTTGCTTTGTGCTTTATAAAATTAAAAAAAACAAAAAATACACACTGCCCATTTGTTCTCTCTCTCTTTTTTTTTTTTTCTGTCCTCCTTCCCCTCCTAATTCTCTTTTAAGGGGAAAAAGGTTAAAAAGAAAAATACTTTTGTCATCCTTCTCTCTTTTTTTTTTTTTTAATATTTTGTTCTGAAATTCTGAAGATAGGTCAAATGTGGATGATCTTTCTGCCATTGACATAATTCTGATTTTTTTACCCAATAATGTTTAACTGCAATTGTCCTTATGTCATCCAAACATCCATGCTTCCCAGACCAACATCTTGTAGCATTTTTTGGTCTCCATACCCATTTTGCTCTAACTTCCTGTTTTAATGAGTAATATTGGTGTATGCCTTCTTTCCATGTCCCTCTTGTTCTGATTTGTTGATGTTTCAAATTAGGCAATAAGTGTCTTCCTCGTTTTGTCTCACCATTCTTCTCTACTCCTGAATTCTCTTGCTGGTTTTGATTGTGAGAAGCTTGATCATTTTGTAGTGGCAATATGTCCCTGTCCTTCATTGAGAAAGTAAATCCTTCCATATCTGGGTCATGAACATCTAGATGAACTTCCTGTTTTTCATTACTCAGAAAAAACATTAAAATTTTTTTGTCATTTATGATCAAATTAAGCTTCATTTTTTCAAAGTTTAAAATAACTTTACCTTGTTTGAGCCAGGGTTGTCCCAAAATCAATTTTTCAGTCATCAAATGATCTGGCCACTCTTCACAATCTATCTTCATATATTCATTATTAAATTTAACTTTAATAACAAGTGAAGACAAACTCTGAATCATTTTTTCTTCTAATGTTTTAATCAACATTCTGCTTTTATTCCTCTTTATGCTAAATTTATTTACCAAGGCTGAACTGATCAAGTTCACTTGAGCTCCTGAATCTATCAAAACCCTTATGTTTTCATTTTGATGATCCATTTCTATCACAGGCAAATGTTCTCTTTGTTTTAGAGTGTTTTCACATAAACACACCTCCTTAAGTTCTTTCATTTTTCTTATTCTCTCCTTTGCTTCTTGTTGAGCCTCCTTTCTGATGTTTCCTTCTTCTTTTTTCCTATTTTGAGCTTTTTGCAGTCTTCTCCATTCCTCAGTAGTTAATGGACACTCATACCTCTTAACTCTACATCCACTTATAAAATTTGGCATGATTTCTCCATCAATGTTAGCTAATTGAATGGCTCCACTCTTGCTTATCTTATGTATAATGTATGGCCCATGACCTTTCTTCTGAAATTTTTTCTGATGCTCCTTGACTGTGTATGCCAGAACCAAGTCTCCTTCTTGAAGATCTTTTTCTTTTATATGCACATCATGGTAGGCTTTTTGTCTTCTCTTGTCTGTATATATACTCATTACTGCTTGTAGTCGAGATGCTCCCAGTTTTTCTAAATCTATGACCCTCTCAGATAGTTCATGTCCTGTCCAATTGTATTGACTACCCACTTTTAATGTTGGAATAAGAAATTCCATGGGTAAAACTGCATTTTGTCCATATACCAAATTGAATGGAGTAGTCTCTAAAGCAGTTTTGTATGCCACTCTATAAGCCCAGAGAACATGATTAAGTTGAGAATCCCAATCATTTCTATTTGTGTTGACTAATTTGGACAATACAGTGCAAAGTACTTTATTAGTACTTTCTGCTAACCCATTAGCTTGTGGGTGATATGGGGCTGACTTACTATGACGAATCATGAAATATTTGGTCATGTTTTCTATGATCTGGTACAAAAAATGAGTTCCCCTATCACTTACTAATTCAATTGGAAGTCCAAATCTAGTAACAATATTTTCATACAAAAATTTAGCAGTTGTATGAGCATCATTTCTTTTAGTGGCTTTGGCTTCAACCCATTTTGTCAAATAATCAGTAGCCACTAATATGTATTCTGCATGAGATTGTCTAGTTGGAGGATGTATAGGTCCAATAAAGTCCAATCCCCATTTGCTAAAAGCTCTGGCTGAAATTAATGGGATTAATGGCATGTTATCTCTTTTATTTGGTTGACTCACTCTTTGACAGATGTCACATCTTTTTACATAAGTTCTTGCATCAAGAAATAGAGTTGGCCACCAAAAGCCAGAATACAAAATGAGTTTGGCTGTTCTATCACTAGAAAAGTGTCCTCCTGCCACTCCACAGTGTGCCATTTCCAACATCTCCAAATACTTCTCTTCAGGAACACATATTCTTAAATAACCATCCATTCCTTTTTTGTATAATTGTTCTCCTATGAGTTGATATTCTTCAGAGATTTCTTGTAAATTTCTTGAATCTGTACCAGCTATAAGTTGCTTCCCTTTCTCCTTTTTCTTTAATTCTTCAACAATGTTCTCACTCCATTCAGGGTTTTTGTTAAACCAATATAGGGTTATTAATTCTGAATTCTGCAAATCTTGACATTCTTGACATTTAGCAACATATCTTTCCACATCTTGAATTTTGTTTGGCCAGTGTACTCCCATCCTAGCAAGATTGCTTAAAGTGACTATTTTGGAAGCATGAGTACATGGGTTCCAGCAATGAGCTCTTCTTACATATTCATGTTGCTCCTCTTCTAGGGTACAGTATTCCAGTACACCTGACTGATTGAGGTGATACAAATGCCCAGCTAGCAACATAAAATTCCTGCTTTGTAACACCAAATGTGTGTTATTTGCTAATGACTTACAAGGTCCCATGGTTAACAAAGGAACTAATGATATGGACCATTCAGGAACACTTTCTACTTTGAACAGGTATGTATCTGGCAGGTCATCATCTAAGGGTGAACTAGGTTCTTTGGACTGAATTCTAGACAAATGATCTGCTCTTAAGTGTGTTTTGCCTTGTCTAACCACCACCTCAAATTCAAATTCCATTAGTAAAAGAAACCATCTAACTATTCTTCCTGTATGACATGGTTTATTTACTAAATAAAGTAGAGCTTGGTGATCCACAAAGAATTTAAACTTGTTGGCCAATAGGTAATGTCTGTAATTTTTAACAGCAAATATCATTCCCAACCCTTCTCTCTCAGTGGTTGTATAGTTCTTTTCTGCAATGTTCAATTGTCTACTAGCATATGCTACTGGGAAATCTAATTTACTTCCTTCTATAGGCTGTGCTAACACACATCCCAAAGCATAATTTGAAGCATCTACATGCACATGAAATATTTTATCCCACTGAGGTGTTTTTAGAATTGGGGCTGTCACCAAACAAGTTTTCAATGTTTCAAAGGCTTGGTCACATTCTTTATTCCACTCAAACTTTGTGATGAGGGCATATAAGGGTTTAGCTATATCTGCAAATTTGTGAACAAATTTCCTATAGTACCCACAATGTCCCATAAAAGTTTGGAGTTCCTTCACATTTGTAGGTCTTGGAAGCTCTATTATAGCTTTTATCTTCTTCTCATCAGTAGAAATTCCATTTTTTGAAACTATGTGACCCAACATTCTTCCTTGTCTTACATAAAATACACACTTCTCAGGATTTAAGCATACTTTGTATGTCCTGCATTTCCTGAATATTCTTTCTAAATCTTGTAAATGATCTTGTCTTTTTAAAGAGAAAGTGCACAGATCATCTACATAGATTTCCATCACATTTCTCAGGAATTCTTTGAAGATATGACACATCAATCTTTGAAAAGTTGATGGGGCATTGGTCAATCCAAAGGGCATAACCCTAAAAGCATAAATCCCCCATTCTGTAGAAAAGGCAGTCTTATGTTGGTCCTCCAAGGCTATTGGTACTTGATTGTATCCTAAGAAACCATCTAGAAAGCTATAAACTTCCTTTCCTGCAACTCTCTCAAGAAGATGATCTGTTATTGGCAATGGATAATTATCCCTTATAGTTGCTGCATTCACTTTTTTCAAGTCAATGCATACCCTAAGTTTTCCATTCTTTTTTGGTACCACAACTATGGGTGATATCCATTCAGTATACTCAATTTCATAAATGAAGTTAGCAGCCAACAACTTGTCAATTTCTTCCTTAATCTTGGCAGAGTATTTATCATTGAATGTATAATGTCTGTGTTTACTAGGTTTTACATCTGGAGTCATAGGAATTTTGTGCTCACAGACTTTTGGATCAATTCCTTTTAAATCTTTATAACTGTAAGCAAATACATCCCTATAATTCTTCGCTAGGTTCTTTAGTGCTTCTTCTTCCTCTATGGTCATGTCATCAGCTATTACAATATGTCTTTCCTCTCCTTCTTCCTGAGTAATCATGATCTTTTTAGTTTGTTCTTCATTATCATAAGCTTCTCCTTTCTTTTTTTTTCTCTTTGGTTTCATTTTTAGAAGTAGTCTGTCTTCCACTTCATAGGTTTTAAAATTTGCTGGTACATCAAAGTATTGATCCTTGTTTATTTCCTTCTCTTTCTTCTCAATTTCTTGTTCCTTTTCCATTTCTATGTGTTTATGTTCCTTGTATTTGCCTGAGATTTTATCTTTGATTGCATCTTCAGCTTTTACTATCTCCAAATATGTTGTTTTTCCTTTTTTTAATACCATTTCTGAATCTTGATCCTCCTCTGTTTTTGATAAACTTATCATGTTTATACTAATGTGAAAAATATCAAACCCTTCTTCATTTTGAAATTCCACTCCTACATACTCCTCACTGGCTATGTCCATGGTAGCCAAAATTTGGTTCCAGCCGTAGGGCTCAAACTCTTCATCCTTAAATTGTTGTGGCACATAACTTTCATCTTGCACTTTTCTTCCTTCCACACAATCTTCTCTTTTCAGCCTCCTTTTTCTATTGGTGAGGTTTCTTATTATGTTACACTTCCATATTGCTGATTCACTCTCTTCCTGATCCTCCAACTCTGATTCCTCACTTTCTTCTTCATTTTGATGTATTTTGTACCATTCTTGAGGAGATATATCACAGTAGTGCCCATTTCTTAAGTTCACTCTTGTTATTCTTCCTTTGCTTTGGAGATATAAACAATCATTACCCCAATCCTGCACAATTTGCATTTGTCTCATGAAAGGCCTTCCTAGGATGATTTCATATGAAGTGGATTGTGGAAATTCTACTATGGCAAAAGTATGTTCTATTTCTGTTCCACATATGTCCACAATTACTTTTTCCCAAATACCTAGGGGTTTTTCTATATGCCCATCTGCAAGTTGCAATCTCATCTTAGTGGGTAGTAATTCATTGCTTTCCCATTTCTCCCAAGTTTGTTTAGTCATTATGGCCACTCCTGATCCAGTATCCAAAATGGCTTTAGCAAAGTTTTTTCCATATTGTATTTTTAGGGTTGAATTTCCTTCTTCCCCTTCACAATACCCTCCTATTTTATCAATAGGAATATACCATAATTCCTCTAATTCTTGTAATGGTGAATGAAGGTTTCCAGGTATTGTTTCCCTTTGTTCATTTTGTTTTGTAAATGAGGATTTTGTTTCAACAGTTCTTCCCATGTTGTGTGACATGTAATGCTACATTGTTCATCTATAATCATCTGGAATGTTGTTTGTGGATTTTCTTTTTTGTTAGCATTTTCCCGTTTTTTTGTTTTCTCAAGTTGTTCAACTGTCCTCTGCGAGCTACCTCCTTCCCCCATTCTGAGTTGTACTTCCTGAATAATTTGTTTGCACTTTTGCATCCTTTCATGCTCTAACTCTGGTATGGGATAGGCCACTGCATGATCTGCTGGATTTGGTCCTTCTTGAATCCTTCCCTTATATGCTTTAATTAGGGTGTCTAGACTCTGAGAACTTCCTATTTCAGACTGATTTTGTGTCTTTTGAGGAGAAGTACTTTTGGACTGATCCTGATTGTCTTCTTCCAAATTTTTGCCCATCCTTCTCTTCTTTTCCCATTTCCCTTTTTGTCTATTTCTCTTCACCTTTGAGGCTGAACCTTCATTTTGTTCCTTAATTGTTCCTTGTTGCTTGGCTTGAGCCCTTGTTATAATATTTATTCCCACTTGGTCATTTTCACTCAATTCTTCTTGTTCCATAATGTTAACTGTTTTTAAAGGTATGTTATTAGGTGTGTTCTGTTGTTTTTGGGGATTCTTTGGGCAATCTTTTATCAAATGTTCTCTGCCACAATCCTTACAGTAGGCTCCCTCTATTCTCAATGTAGGAGGTTGCGGACAGTCTCTAATGAAATGCTCTCCCCCACACCTATAACAAGTTATCTTTGGTCCCCCTTTGAATTGAGGTTTTTGGTTGGACATGTAATTGTTGGTAATATACATGAATGTTGCTGTGTCCATTTCAATTTTCCCATTTCCCAAGTCTAGGGCTTTTAACTCAGGTTCTCTTATTTCATATTCTTCCCAATCTTCTTGATATCCCTCACTCCAGTGATATTCTTCCTTATATGGTGATCTTAGTCTTGAATTCCCGTCCTCTATTGGTGTATACTTGATTGGTACCACATTAGTTGGTATAGGAGGTTGTTGTCCAAGCACAGGTCTTGGTTGTTCAGTATAGCCTGATTCCCTTTGAGCCATATAATCTCTTTCCTTGATGGGTTGTTTGTTATAGAAGCATTCCTCCCTGGTATGGTTTGTCCATTTTCTCTCTAGTGTACAGTACTTAAGTGTCTTCCTATCTTGTAAGTGTGGTGGCTTCTGATATGGGCATTGTTGTGCCAGATGATTTTCTCCACAAATGTAACATTTTTTATTTGTGTTTATCCTAGAGTTTATCAGATTAGTTTTAGTGCTTACCTCTAGGGCTTTAGCAATAGCCTGAGCCAACTCTTCTGCTGGAGGAATTTTGTCTTCATATGATCTCGGTTGATCAAATGCTAACAGATCTTGACCTCTGTTGTCCTCCAAATCTATTGCTTCCTTTACACAGGCTGCTAAATCAGGACATCTTCTATAATACACTAGGGTTCTTAGTTGGGCACTTCTCAAACCCTCAATGAATAAGGATACCTGTTTTGCCATGGAAGGTACTTCCTCTCTTGGGCATCTATCAATGTATTGTTTAAATCTTCTGGCTGCTTCTCTAACATTTTCATCCTTTTGTTGTTTGAAACTATGTATCAATGTGGATGTACTATGTTTTATCCCGGTCTTAGAGAATTCCCCAATGAAGGCTTCTAAGAAAGATTCAATATCCTGGTACATTTCCTTTCTCAAAGGAATGAACCAAGATAAGGCTGGTCCTGTTAGGGTTAGACCAAATGCCTCAAATTGTACTTTGTAATCTTCTACCTCTTCAGCTCTGATCAATTGCCTAAATTCTGCAGCATGAGCATGAGGATCTGAATAACCCTCATAAAGTCGCAGCATGAGCATGAGCATCAGAAAGTCGCGATTTTGTACAGCAAATCGTGTTTTTGCATACTTTTAATTTTATGCCAATTTGAGTAGTCTCTTCTTCTTAATTCCCTTCAACACCCTTTAACAACTTCAATTCAACAATCACTTGAGATGTTGCTCCAGAATCAACACTTTTTTCAGAAAATCGCGATTCTGTGCAGAGAATCGTGTTTTCTAATTTTCTGGTTTTTTGACCATTTTTTTTTTCTTCCACTTTTCCACAATCACTCTTGTCCACTACACCTCACTTCAGCTTCCTAACAAGAAAAGAAATTTGTTTGATTGTTTTTTATGAGTTTTATGAATTTGTTTGGTATTTTTGCCCTAAAAATAAAGGTGAACACTTTACTTAGGGTTTCTGGTTTTGGTGATCCACTGATCCCATGTTTCTTGATTGGTTATGAGTTTCTATGTCCTTAGCTATCACTAAAGTGCAAAAGAAAATCTCTCAATTGAAAATGTGTTATGGAAGGCAACCAATTTTTGCAAAGATAAACTCAATCACATCTTTCTTTTCAAAATGCAGGACAACTCAAGATTAATGCTTAGATTTGGTCAACAACTGAATCTTTTATACTTACTTCTAGCTACTTTAACTGTCCTTTCCTTAGTATCACCATGTTATCTTCCCAAGATCACCCATGGTGCCTAGTACTTGGGCAAAAAGAAATCTAGAAATGCAAGAATAGACTCAAGTTACCTCATCTTCAGCTTTCTTGGCTCAAATCTTCCATACACCTGCACTTTTACTTCAACAATATGATGAGCAACTATCAATTTACAAAGATTTCAGCACTTCCAATTCTACAAGATATCAATTGCTTTCTTTTTTCCCCAAAGACAAACAATGACATCTACCTATTCATGTGCACATTCCTTGATTGATGAGTTTTACCTTTTTCTTGTGTTGGTTACCATCATCAACAGAAGATCCAGCAAAGGTCCAACTTCAATGAAGTTCTTGGAATGTTCCCCGGCAACGGCGCCAAAAAATGTTTGTTATTGAATTTGGAGTTGTCCTCTCCAATCATGAAGTACAAAAGAATCAACAAATCATCTTTATTTTGTCAATCCTGGGAATATCCATAAGACCACAGCCCCTTCTAGATGATAGATTCATAGAAATAAGAGATTGATGGCTGGAATTCTGAGAAAATGAAAATGAAGAGGAAATATCTAGGGTTTACCTTTTCTAGAGCAAATCTTCATCATTTTCTATGATCTTTGTGTCTAATTCATGTTATTTTCTCATCAGAATACAAATATGAAATCAGAATTGGAAAATATCACCTGTATCACAGAGACGAGACAATCGCGATTCTGTACCAATAGACGATTTTCACATTTCTGCAACATTCTTCAATCCTTCTTCACTCAATACATCAGTAATCATCTCTCTTCATACATCTTACTTAGCATTACACAAATGAAACTCACAAATCTCCATGATTAAGCAAGAAACAAGCTTTCACATCAAAGGAAACACACATAACAGTAGAAAACACGATTTCAGCAGAAATTCTCTCTTCTCTGTTGATAGCATGTACAAATGACTAACCAACCTCTCCAAAATAGAGAAAATTGACTTATATACATTTTCAAGTGTCCTCTTTCACACTTGTATTTTGGTCCTTTCCTCTATTAATCTAAAAATATGCTATCTAAGAGTTTCCAAAAATTCTAGAAAAAATACATAAGATTCTATCCTACATAAGGAAGACTCTTCCTTATTTTTACAACAATTGCATAAATATTTCTACAAATTTCTATCATTTTACAATATTTTTCCTTCAAGAAAGGTTTCCGAAAATGCATCTTCCAACAGATGTTCCCCGACATATAGGAAGCAATTTTATAACGAATATATCAAGAAACCGAGGAAAGCTCAAGATAAAAAGAGACAGGAAAAAGACGTACAAGGTCTTATTCAGAGCATCACAACCCAAATCGATTCAAACGCTCCTTCTGTGGCTGTTGAAACTAAGGGATATGCAGTCCCAGGGGCTCAATTGGATAACTGGGCAGCAGTCAACTTAATGATAGAATATATGATGAAGGCTCTCGGCCTAACCCACATGGAGGAAACTCCAATGTCCCTAAGAATGGCGGACCAAACGCAAGTGAAACTGGCTGGTCTTTTGAAGAATGTGAGCACAGTGGTTGGAGGATTAGAGTTTAGTGTGGATTACTTGATAGTCTGACCGAGGACTTCAGAAGCTACCTTCGCAATCCTTCTTGGACGGCCATGGCTTGTGCAAGACAAATGTGTGCACGACTGGCGCACGGGGTTCATTACAATCGGGCCAAAGTCTGATTGGATTCAAATCCAAGTATCTCCAAGTCTGACCGACAAGAAGAAGACAATAACAATTGATGAGATGGAAAATAAAGCAAAGGAGAAGGTAAGGCAAGAGATGGAACGAGTCAAGTTTTCTTTGAACACGGATACCTACAAGAATCCAGTTCAAGACGGGTTCAATTTGCAACCCTCCAAGAATCAAGACACGAAGATGAGAGAGTATCAAAATTTGTTGTTCTATAAAGATGATTCTGATCAGGAACTGTTGGGATGGTTGGCAGGTACATGCGAGGCTGATTGCTTTACGATACACATAGACCTGAAGGAAGCCAAGACTAATGATCATCTCGAAGGAAAAATCCTAGAAAGGGGATCAGCCTTGGAATTGACCACCATAATGGAGGCAGGGCATATGAAGGGAAAAGCCGAAGCTTTAGAAGTTGAGCCTGGGGATATACGGCTCGGGATGAAGGAACCAAATGTACAAGAATGCGATGCAGGGGTTGAGTGGAAAGAAGTCTTTCCGAGACGAGAAGGTGAAATTAAAAGAATGTGGACTAGTGATGCATGCTTGTCGGTAGGACAAGAAGAAGCCAAGATGGACACGAAAAAGACGGTAAAAGTAGGTCTTGCCAAGAAAAAGAAGAAAGTGAACCCGGTGGTTGATCCTCATGCAAGGAAGGAAAACTGTTCGAAGGGCGAAAGAAGCTCTTTTGGAATTCAAGACAAAAAATGCGATCGGAAGTTGATGGGGACCGAGGAGGTTGGTTATTTTTTGGCACAAAGAGAATGTAGGATGCCATGAGCAAGGATACATGCAAGGGAGAGCAAGAGGGCAAAGCTATATCCAAGAGAGAAAAGTGGTGTGTGGACCACGAGGGTTCTAGTAAGGACTTAGCCGGCCGGAAGGAAAACATCTTGAAAGGTAAAGATAAAGAGAACCAAGATAGTTGTAAAACAAAAGTTCCCAAATGTGACGTACTGAAGAAGTGACATGCATTGGGAAAGGAGTCAAAAAAGGGCACAATGAGTAAACTGCTTCATTTATAGAGTACGTATAGGAATGGTGGTAGCCTGAAGCAGTCAGGATTGGCTCGGGACGAATATGACAAAGTTATCGAATCAAGGCTTGATAGAAATAAATGTCAGGATAGCGAGCAGAGCATACAAGGGTCGATAGGTGATTATGCACGGAGAGGATTTCAAGCGAGTCATTGGATGATAGCACTTTTTTGTGTGATTTGGGTGCTCTTACGAGAGATTTGTGGTTGGATAGGAGAACGAAGCGAGAAGGCCTTTCTCTACTTTTTCATTCAATTTACCTTCTATTTGGAAGAATCGCAGAAACTGGTAAACCAAGTCTGTTAACTATGCAGGATCACTAAGGACTAGGGGACCGATGGCTGATCAAGTATACCAGAGCGCTCTGTTCGACCTTGTCATATATTTTTCAGATCAAGCGTTAGAAACATGGAGATATCAGTTTAGAGCTTGCTGACAGACTACGATGTGGAGGAAGCACACTGGCTAGTATGCTTTTGGAACCAAGACCTGGACATTGAATTTCCGTTTCCCCAATTCAAGGCATATCTGCTTGGTTGGGCCGGATATGCAGAGAACCGATACTTCTATTATGACAGCACAAGGGAGATTCCTAACAAGGTAAATGATATCTATTGGGCATGGGCGGATCAGTTGGTGATTCACAGTGACGATGAGGCTCCTCAAGCGGAGCCCGACTCACCTCCTGGAGAACATTGATCACGAACTATGAAACGAGGCTGAGTAGAGACTTTTTGAGCTACCTTTTATAACATTGCCACCTTAGGAAAGAAATTCAAAATAAGATGAGAAAAATTTGGATTGGTAAATGTGATTGCGATTAATCAGTTATATCATATAATCTTTATATCCTGGTAGGTAATGGCAAGAGAAGATCGACCTATCGGCTTTCATGGGTGTTTTTTGTATTTTTTGTACTTCCGGTTGCATGATGTGTGGGTTGGGTGGGTTGACGCTCCTTTCTGCCTCTCCCTAACTCTCAGGACATGGGAGATGAAAAAAAAAGTAGTACAAGCAAAAGCGTGTGTGTGCCTGTGCGCTATGATGGGCTAGTAGGTGGGCGGAATCCTCCTGGCCGGGTGGTCAGGACCACGAGCAGACGCTAGTTTTATCATAGGCCAGGATGACAGTGTGTATATCTGTTTCGGTGCTTCATGCCATAGCGGGTTGGTAGGTGAGTGGAGCCATCTCGGCCGGGTGGTCGAGACCACGAACCCCACCCAACTTTGCTATGGGCAAGTACATATATATGTGCATGTATATGTCGTGTATATCTTTCCTTGTGTGCTATGTTGTTTTGGTAGATGGGTGGAATCAACCTAGCTAGGTGGCCAGGGCCACGAGTCGCATCAATTGCAACATAGGCCAACTCGTGAATTAAAAATAAACAAAAAAGAAAAGAAAAAAATAATGAAGAAATATGCTCACTGCTGAGTGGGAGACATAGAGAGGAGGAGGGCGACGATCTCCCGGAAGGGTGTGTTTTTTTTGCATGCATATGTCTAGTGGGACACGATGATGATAGCTGATAGATCGATCTGCTCAAGGCTAATACCAATGAAAGGTATAAGTATTATATGTATGAGTGGTTGGTTCGTAATCCATTTTTTAGATTTGTTTGTTCTCATTTTATCGGCAAGTTTGTTCCAGAGGTCGATAGTGTTGTATATGTTTCTTAAAAATTCTTTATTCATGTCTCACTTCATCTGTTGATGATCTGTTTTTTTGGGATATGAGGTAAGGCCGCACTTTAGGAAATCTCAATGTTGCTTGTGTGCACATAGCCTGCATAAAACAAGATAATGAATCTTTATATGCGATATGATTATGTGACATTTTGGGTTTCTGTTCTCTAGTTCTTATTGCATATTTTTTTGGTCTAACATCTTTTGATAAGTGAGCAGATAAGAAAGAAAAGGAAATCAAGGTTTTCAACAAGGAGAGCAAGGTAAGGAATTTGTTTTGGAAAAAGGTTATTATTAAAAAAAAAGTCATTACTTCACCAAGGGCAACATCGTGTCTTCATCTTGAAATCATTTTTTCTTAGTCAAAAGCAAAAAAAAAAAAAAAAAAAAAAAAATGTTGTCATCAATTAGAATCATGTTTTGGAATAAGACATGCATACATTGCATTGCTTTGGTTTTTATTGCATAAGAGCATGATATGAGAAGGAAACGAGTCATGCATGAGCATGTAAGAAAGAATGTGATCGGCTGTGTAATGGATGCGTTACATGAATGTATTGATGCATGTGATTGTAGAAATGATTGGCAGAATAAAACAATAACTGAATGAAGAAAAATATGCATGATGATTGTGCATGGGAAGAGAGCATGATATAGATATGTTTGTGGCTTGTCGGGTCTCATCTCTTGATTGATTGAATGGTTGTGTTTTATATATCTCTATGAAAAACTTTAACCATTCGAATGAGTGACATGTGAAAACGAGACTGCAGGAATGCTTGTCGAGGACGACATTGCAAGCAAGAAGAGGGGAGTATGTTACACAAAAAAGTTGCGTTGATTTTTAATCTACTGATGTGGTGTTTATGAAAAATATAGTTCTTAGAAATGTGATCTTGCTCAGATAACCCGAAAAAATATTATGCTTGCATCTTTGGAGTGTACAATGTTAGCATGGATAAGGCTCTGAGTGCATGATTGAACCGTGAGAGTACATGTGTAGATGCAGGCGTGTTCATGAGTATATGAATGATGCAATCTATTGATTGTGACATGTCAGAGGCCCTTGATTTGTTCTTTTGATGATTGAATGGATATCATTACAAATCCAAAGAGTGTTTGTGTATCTGTTAAAACATTTCAAAATGAAAGGATGCAAAAAAAAGCATGTAGGATATGGAAGTAATGAGGTGGTCATATGTGTGTGGAATGGTGTAAATGCATGTATGAATACTCTAGATTGAGGGTGCGATCATATTTTGATGTAGATACGTTGGAAACCAGGTTCTGATGCAAAGCTCAAATATAAATTTTAAGGAGTTTGGAGAGGCTTTCGGGGATTCATATCTTTGTTTTTTTCACACATAAGCCATGACACCCGTTGTGGGGTCTCTCGATCCGTTAATATTAACTTGAGGAATGAACTTCGTGCTCGTGGTCTTGATGCTGATGTTGGGGGCTGAGGAGAGTGGATGCCTTAGAATGTTCAGTCTCCTTTGATAAGAGATATTGTGGACCATACCTTAGGTAATATAAATACCAAAAGGGGGCAAAACTTCCAATTTTTCATAAAAGGAAATTTTTATGCAGGTTTTGGTAATAATATTTGCACTCACAGGTATGTATAGGTTGTCTTAGTTTATCAAGGTTCAAGAATGGCACATGGCTTGATGAAGCAAAGGCAAGAGCTACATTGCTTTATTTTATTTTAAGTAATTTTCATCATGAAATTTCTTGTTTTGCAGACATTGTCCTAGTCATTCGTACAAATCGGATTTCTGAGCATCATGCAAACATCCATGCATATCCATAGGCGCCACCTTCGAAGGAGGAATATGACAGCAAGGAGTGGTGATGGCTTCTCAGCCTTAACGTTTCATTCAGTTTGGGTCTTCTCCTGCCTTACCCTTCCGTTCAGTTTGGGTCTTCCCCTCACAACAGACTGGCGGATCTCTACGTCCGCAACGTTCGATCTACGATTATCTGGTGGCAAATAGCACGGTATATGGTGTTTCGATGGATCTGATTTTCGAGAGCTACTTATGAAGAGAACCAAGTCATTTGCTGAACAAGAGGAGAGCACAGCAGCAGGGGCAGCATCCTTATCAATAGGTGCCCTCCCTTCATTTCAACAGTCTGGGGGAGGCCGTGCTTCAACTCCTTTAGATTTAATGAACCTATCTCAACGACCTCTTACCTTATCCAGTCGTGACAATGTGCATAGAAAGGACCCAACTGATGATGCCAATCCAATCAGTCGTGAAGCCAGGATTTCAGAACAACTTTCTGAACAGGAAGCCAAGCAAAGACATCATGGGCATGATGTTAATGGGTGTGAGGTCAGTAATATCAAAGAAGAAAAGGTTAGTTGTCGGAGCAAACTATCATACGTTCTATGGGTAGTCCAGACAAACTTACACTCATGGAGATTGCTTGCGGCCCCACTGATGTTATTATTGAGTGCATGCTCGCACAACCTCATGAAGTTTCTGAAGAACTTAAATCTGAACTTCATGAAATTTTAAATGAAGTTGGAGGAATCACTCAGAGAGCGGAATTTATCAACTAATTTGGTCAACAAGCATGATCTTTCACCTGAAACTTTGCGGATGGCAGATAGGAATCAACTTCAGATTCTTGTAGCCTTAAAAACAAGGATCCAAACCTTTTTAATCCCCAACATCTCAGTGACATAATCATCTTGATAGAAGTCTTCTTTCATAAGAGATGTAGAAACATGGCTTGTCAGAATCAACTCCCTGGGGATGACTGTACATGCGAAGTGTGTAGCACAAGAAGTGGCTTTTGCAATGTTGTTGGCCTCGCCCTTGCAAAAAAGCACTTGGACGCACGGTACAACAAGCCAGATGCCACCATTGTGGATCACTACACGTATTGTATCATTGGAGATGGCTGCAATATGGAGGGTGTTTCCAATGAGGCATGCTCTCTTGCAGGACACGGGGTCGAGGGAAACTGATTGCCTTCTATGATGATAACCACATCTCCATCAATGGTGATACTGAGATTGCATTCATTGAGAATGAGGATCAACGATTTGAAGCTCTTGGGTAGCATGTTATATGGGTCAAAGAATGTAACACTGATTATGATGCTATTAGAAAGGCGATTGCAGATGCTAAAGCTGTGACAGACAAGCCTTCTCTTATATGCCTGAAGATGTCAAAAGTCATTGGAGCCGTCATATAGAGCTTCGTGCACAATATGAAGTGAAATGGGAAGAAAACCTGGCTGCGTATGAGGAAAAGTATCTTGAGGAAGCTGCTGAATTCAAGAGCTTGATTAGTGGAAAACTTCCAGCAGGCTAGACAGATGGTTTACCTAAGCATACCCCTGAATCACCTGGAGAGGCCACTCAGAATCTTTCACAGACCTGCCTAAATGCCCTTGCAGATTTAGCCTCCTCTAACATGACTTTGCTAAAGATGCATGGAGACTTCCAGAAGGATACACCTACAGCAAGCAATTTGTGGGTTGAGGTCAGAGAGCATGGCAGGGCTACCATATGCAATGGGATTGCCCTCCATGGCAGTGGTCTAATTGCATATTGTGCCATTCTTTTGTCTTTACTAATTACACGAGGGATGCTATGCGGATTTCAGCTCAGTGAGGCAGGAGTAGTTTATGTGATGACACATGATTCCATGAGCTTGGGAAAAGACGGTCCTATGCATCCACCCATAGAGCATTTGGAAAGCTTTAGAGCAATGCCAATATGTTGATGTTTAAGCAAGCTATTGGGAATAAAAATAGCTGGTGCCTATAAGTTGCCATTGAGAATAGAAAGAGGCCATCCACTCTTGCCCTCTCTTGCCAAAAGCCCCCTCAATTGCCTGGCACATCCATCGAAGGGGTGGAGAAGGGAGGTTATATTGTTAGTGATAACTCCACTGAAAATAAGCCAGACTTGATCATCTTTGGAACAGGTTCAGAGTTGGAGAATGCTTGATATGCTGCTGAAACTATCCGTAGCAAAGGTAAAACTGTAAGAGTTGTATAATGGGTCTACTGGGAATTGTTTGATGAGCAAACAGCTGAGTACAAGGAGAGTGTTCTTCCTTCCTCAGTAACTGCCAGAGTCAGTGTGTAAGCTGGTGCCACTCTTGGCCGGGAGAAGTTTTTGGGTTCCAAAGGCAAGGCAGTAGGGATTGATCACTTGGGTGCACATGCACCTGCTAAAGTGCTTTACAAAAAGTCTGGATTGACTGTTGACAGCGTGGTTGCTAAAGCCAAGGGAGATATCCATACAATTTGAAGCAGAGAAGGGGAAAACTCTCTGATGGTAAGGGTGAGGATTTAAACTCCTCCATAAGCTGCTTTGAAACGGGGGATGCAGATGGAAGCTCTAACGATGCAGGCATAGACAATTCAGAATTCTGTGGTCATGATGGGTTGCAGAAGATGGAGATGTTGCAAAGACAATGTGGAGGAAGTGGATAAAATGAACATTGATTTACCGTCTGAGCAGCAAGATGCAAGTTTTTTCTCTATCCCATGTTTGGATAACCGTCTCATATTTGACACTCAGCCGTATCCCATACTTGATTACACTTAATACCAATATCACATCTAGCCTTCAGTCAAAAAGTATTCAAGCCTCCTAAATTTCAGGAACATGTTCCCCTAGTCACTGTTTGACTGACTTTCTCTCTCTCTCTCTAATGCTTTGTCAGATCATGTACCTACCCAGTCCTTCCACTCCCTCTGCCCTTGTCTGACGTTGTATCTGCCATTGTCCCCCACTCCTTCCCCCACTCTCCTCCACTCCTCTACCCACGTGCACCTCTAAGATTTGTCATCCACGTGTGGTCAAAGGAGTTCTGACCCCTCCCTTCCCCACTTTATAAAGTAACACCTCCCCTTCTCAGTGGGGGTTGCTCGATTATTGAAGAACAGTGAGGGTTTTTTTTTCTTTCATTATTCTAAGAAGAAAGGAAAGTGTCAGGGTGAGTGTGAGGTTTCTGCAAGATTAAAGCAGAGTGGAGCCAACAGTAGTTCGACTGAAGAGGGAGAGAAAAGAGCTGAGAGACTACTGTAGTTAGCACATGACCACAGGACAAACACTATTCCAGTTCTACAAAGCCTCTTATCCACCGAAAGACAAGCATGTGCAGAGGCAAGCACTCGTGCAAAATCATTGCCCTTGCTGTGATAGACCACTCAGACATGAAGATCCCTCATTGATGAATTCAATTGTATTGTGAAGCGAGCAATCAATTCTAACGCTTGCACTTACTCTCAACGTTGGCAAAAGGTAAGTTGCATAAGCTCAACTATTACACATCACGTTCAGTGTGACAGCCTCCTGTAATTGCGTTTAAAGAACATCCTGCAACTTACTAAACTCACTGGTATATATGGTTCAGTAACAATGCTTGGGTATAGAGATCCGTTATTTTTGATGCTTAATCATCTTGTTGCATAACTCTTGTTTCCTGTTCACGCACCTTAAGAGCCAGTAACATCAGAAATTGTTCAATTAATGCGAACTGTTCTACGCTGGGGTTATCAGAGATAATGGATTAAATCTGTTTGCACTCTAATACGTGAAGTTTTATTTGGTTTGATGAAAGTATAACACATATTTTCTACTTTGGCAATTGTATTTCGTGAGGATAACAATGAACCTTGTGGTATGTTTCTTCATGATTTTGCTTCTTTTATAATGTTATTACGGTGAAAATCGACTATTGAGCATTTATCAAAATTGAGGAAGAGGATAAGTAAGTGGTGGGTTTGTTTATGGAAAAGAAGAAAGAGTTTTTTTTTTTGACCTTCTAAAGAACAGAGACAACTGCCTGCATATGCTTCTACTAGAGATTGTGCTTGCATAACATATAATCCTTGACAAAGATTACAATCATTCCCCCCATGCTGCCAGATCATTTCCACATGATGTAGGACAATGCCCACCATGGCTAAGAGGATGCATAAAAGGAGCATGTGAATTCGATTGGGTCTCTCACAATGCTATGATGTAAAGCTTTAAATTATTATGAGTGGTATCATTTGAAAGCATAGTGAGTAAGCATATTGCAAGGTGTTCAGGCCCAGGCCGAATCCAGAGTCTAGTGATCATTCATCATATCATGCAGAGAATCTACAATAACTCTTTGGAGGGATGGGATAATTACATGTGAAGGCATGCATTGTCTTGTGAACGACTAGTGGAATAACTGTTTGCATGCGACATGTACGCTTGTTTTAAGTAAGGAGTGGGGGTAAGAGGAGAAAGGGGAGGGAAATAGTAGAAGTGCAGGGCTGTGTGTATGTGTGCATATGTGAATGTGAGAGTATGTGTTTGAGTAGAGGTAGAAAAGAGAGAAAGGATGAAAATGAGTGTGTGTGCATGGATGGGTGTCAGTGTGTGAGAAGTGGAGAAGGGAGAGGGTGACCTAGATCGTGTGTGTGTGTAAGTGCATGAGATAAAGAGGGGATTAAGCCGGGCATGAGTGAAAGAGGGTAAGTGTGAGGATGAGGGTATGAATGTGCATATATGAACTTATGTGTGAGAGAGAGTAAATGTGAGTGTGAGAGAAAGGAGAAAGTGAGTGTGTGCATGGGTGTGGATTATACATGTGTGGTTGTGTGTGGGAAGGAAGAAAAGAAAGTGAGTGAAAGGAAGTGGGTTGAGGGTATATGCATGAAAGGTATGCATGTGCTGAAGGTATGAGTGGATATGGATATAAGAGAGTGTGAGATTGGGAGGCAAGGACACGGTGAGATTGGCTGGGCATTGGACAATGTGCGTGTTTTTTTCTTTTCCACTTGAGGCAACTTGTTTGTGAGACGTGCTTTCTCTTTACTCAATCCGACTCCTGCTCCAAATTGAAGGCCAACCAAGAGTAGTTCTGCTGATTCCAATAAGACTCCAAGATGTCCCGTGGTGTTCCCCAAAGTGATAGCGTAAATTAAGTTTTTTTGGCTGAGGGTGCACTTGGTGTTGACCAAGCTTGGACTTGCTTTAGCATGAACGTGGAAAGTAAGTATACGGGAGCAATGCCTATAGGACCCTGAAAAGGATCCTTTTATGCAAAGAAGGCAATAGGACCAAGAAATAAGTAAACGAGATCGGGAATGTGAACCACATTAGTCAAATGGTGGCTTGAGGGTAAAATAAATTGGGTAAGTTGCGAGAAATAGCGCAGAGATAGGTGAATATAGGTGCAACTATTTGTACATTCTACGGGCTCAAGACCTTATCCATTTTGTTGATCCTACTAGGGAGAGCTTGGTACGTCCCTACAAGAGAGTGCCATAGGTTCGCTTAGTGCCACAAGTTGGCTGAGCTCTCGGACCTAGTGACTAGTACATGAGCGAAGAAAGTTCTTCCTCAAGAAGAACTGAACTGAGAGAGAAGAGCGAGCCGCTCGAAGGTTGGGCCCAGCAGTTGAGCCATCACTCATACTACCCTAGCTCTGAAACTAGCGAGTCTGAGATGTCTCAGGGGATGGAGAGACCTACAGGAAGTATAGGAGTGCCATATTTACATAGGGTAGAAGGCCCTTACAAGACGCAACTCAAATACCTTAGGACCAACCGATTAGGGGCTTGCATCTTTGAGGACGGCCTAGGAAGATCTGTGGTCCAGATTAAAAACCCTGACCAATCCATTGGACTAGAGCACCCAGTTGTCAAGTTTGAAAACGGAGCATACCTAGACAAGGAAGGAACCATATATGTAGTCACGAGTTGTTGGAAGGAGTATTTTTGGAAAGCATTTTTGATGTAAAAAATTAGTAAAAAGCCAAAAAACTTGTAAAATATTTATGCAATGGTTGTAAAAATAAGGAAGAGTCTTCCTTATGTAGTCAAGGACCTCATGTAATTTTTGTAGAATTTTTAGAAACTCTTAGATAGCATAGTTTTAGAAAATTAGAGAAAAAGACCTAATTTCAAGTGTGAAAAGGGACACTTGAAAATGTATATAAGTCAATTTTCTCTATTTTGGAGAGGTTGGTTAATCATTTGCTCAAGCTATCAATAGAGAAGAAAGAGTTTCTGCAAAAATCGTGTTTTCTCCTGTTGAGTGTATTTCCTTTGATGTGTGAGCTTGTCTCTTGCTTAATCATGGAGATTTGTGAGTCACATTTGTGTATACTGAGTAAGTTGTATGAAGAGAGAGACCTATTGCTGTAATGAGTGGAAAAGGACTGAAGGAAGTTCCAAAATTGTGAAAATCGTCTGATGATACAGAATCGCGATTGTCTCGTCTCTGTGATACAGGTGATATTTTTCAATTTTGAGTTCATATTTGTATTCTGCTAATGAAATGGCATGGTTTTGACATAAAGAACATAGAAAATGATGGAGATTTGCCTTAGTTATGGTAAACTCTAGATTTTCTCTTCATCTTCAATTTCTCTCAGCAATCCAGCCATCAATCTCTTATTTCCTTGAATCTATTATCTTGAAGGGGCTGTGGTCTTATGGATATTCCTAGGATTGACAAAATAAAGATGATTTGTTGATTCTTTGTTACTTCATGATTGGAGAGGACAACTTGGAGTCCAAAACAAAACATTTTTTGGCGCCGTTGCCGGGGAACATTCCAAGAACTTCTTTGAAGTTGGACCTTTGCTGGATCTTCAGTTGATGATGGTGAACAAGGTAAAGCTCATCAATTAGGAAAAGTGCACATGAATAGGTAGATATCATTGTTTGTCTTTAGGGAAGAAGAAAGCAATGGATGTCTTGTAGAAGTGGAAGTGCTGAAATCTTTGTAAATTGATAGTTGCTCATCATATTGGTGAAGTAAAAGTGCAGGTGTGTGGAGGATTTGAGCCAAGAAGCTGAAGATGGAGGTAACTTGAATCTATTCTTGCATTTCTAGATTTCTTTTTGCCCAAGTACTAGACACCATGGGTGATCTTGGGAAGATAACATGGTGATATTAAGGAAAGGACAGTTAAAGTAGCTAGATGTAAGAATGAGGGATTCAGTTGTTGACCAAGTCTGAGCATTAAATCTTGAGTTGCTCTGCATTTTGAAAAAAACATATGATTGAGTTTATCTTTACAAAATTTGATTGCCTTTCATAACACTTTTTCATTGGAGAACCTTTCTTTGGTACTTTAGTGATAGCTAAGGACATAGAAACTCATAACCAATCAAGAACCAAGGGATCAGTTGATTTCCAAAACCAGAAACCCTAAGTAAAGTGTTCACCTTTATTTTTAGGGCAAAAATACCAAACAAATTCATAAAACTCATCAAAAACAATCAAACAAATTTCTTTTCTTGATAAGAAGTTGAAGTGAGGTGTTGTGGATAGGAGTGATTGTGGAAAACTGAAGAAAGAAAACAAAAAATGATCAAAAAACCAGAAAATTAAAAAACACGATTCTCTGCACAGAATCGCGACTTTCTGAAAAAAGTGATTGATTTTGAAATAACATTTTAAGTGAAAGTTGAATTGAAGTTGTTGAAGGGTCTTGAAGGTAATCAAGAAGAAAAAACTACTCAAAGTGGCATAAAATCAAAAACAGAGAAAAATACAATTTTCTGCACAAAGTCGCGATTTTCTGAGGAAGATTGTGATTTTGGTGCAAAAGTTCAGGAGTAGAGTGAATTACAAAGAAAAGAAGGAATTGAAGCAAAACAAAGAGAAAGAAAAGTTTAAAAAATAAAAATTTTTTTTTCAAAAAACCCAGAAAATTAGAAAACACGATTCTCTGAACAGAATCGCGATTTTCTGTAAAAAGTGTTGTTTCTGAAATAACATTTCAGGTGATTCATGTATTGAAGTTGTCAAGGGTATTAAGAGAAGGCAAGGACATAGAATACTCAAAATCGCACATGAAAAAGATCTACAGAAAAAACACGATTCTCTACACAAAATCGCGATTTTCTGTAAAGAAAGTTTTTTGGAATATGTGGTAAATTTGGGTACATTGAGATAAGGAAGTGTAAGGAAGATTAGGGGAATTGAGTAAGTGAAGAGGAATAATTGAAAGAGTGTGGAAAACTGAAACTTGAACAAAATCGCGACTTTCTGAGTACAAAATCGTGATTTCTTGAGCACTATATAAACAGATAATTGAAGAAAAAATTCATTTGAGAGTGAGAGTGAGGGAGAGAGAGAGTGAGCAGAGCTGCCAGAATCGCGATTTCCAGCAAACAGTGGACTTTGGAACATTTGCACCCAAGGAAGAAAGGTAAGAATCCTAACTTCATATTTGAATACATATTTTTGGTTTTGAGTGAAAAATAACACCAAAAAATAGAAAAAATCAGAGGAGGACAGAATCGCGATTTTCTGAATTCTTGAGTTTTTACTAAGGAATCATTAGTTTTTGCTTTAGTTGCTTCATTGCATGTTAAAATTTTGATAAGGCGATTCTATAGGTGAAAAAATATTGAAAAAAGCAATAAGTTGAAATTCTGCCAAATTTTGGACAAAATCGCGATTCTGATTTTTAACTCAAAATCACGATTCTGTGAAAAGTGCCATCAACATCGCGATTCCCAGAACGCGATTTTCATAAGAAAATCGTGTTTTTTACAATCTGTGAGCAATCACGATTGTCTGGGAACAAAATCGTGAAAAACACGATTTTCACACAAAATCATGGTAAACACGATTTTCACATAAAATCGTGGAAAACTCGATTTTGAACACAAAATCGTGAAAAACACGATTTTCACACAAAATCGTGGTAAACACGATTTTGATCACAACATCGTGAAAAACACGATTTTCACACAAAATCGTGGAAAACACGATTTTCACACAAAATCGTGGTAAACATGATTTTCACACAAAATCGTGGTAAACACGATTTTCACACAAAATCGTGGAAAACTCGATTTTGAACACAAAATCGTGAAAAACACGATTTTCAACAGAAAATCGTGAAAAAACTCACAAGTAGGCACAAAATCGTGAAAAACACGATTTTCATCAGAAAATAGTGAAAAACCCCAAATTCATCAGAAAATTGTGAAAAACACCAAATCCATCAGAAAATCGTGGAAAAGTCTAATTGCATCATAAAATCGTGAAAAACACGATTTTCATCTGAAAATCGTGAAAAAACACTACTGGCAGTAGAAAATCGTGAAAAACCCTAATTTCATTAGAAAGTTGTGAAAAGCACAAAACCTAGGAAGAAAATTAAAACACACATAATTTTGGACAGAAAATTGTGGAAAACCAATACATTGGTTAAGAAACTGTGATAAACACTCTTTTGAGTATTAGAAATTTGTCAAAAATAGTTGAATGATACTAAGGTCTGGAAATAAAATAAATTCACTTTCTAAACAAGACCTAACAAGGAAGGAAAAAGAGCCAGGAAGTAGTAAAAGATCAGAAAGAAGTTTAGGCCAAGAAAATAACATGGAAAACCTAAATGAAACAAATGAGTCAATAGAAACTGGGGATTTTAGAAACATCCTCAAATACATGTATACAAATAGGTTTGGAACCTATGTATACCAGGATGGAATGCATAAATTCCTCATTAGATTGAGAAATTTAGAAGTTCCCCTGAACATAACTCCGGTAGCCCAATTCAAAGATGGAAGATATGAAGACAGGCAAGGATGTGTATACATATTCTCTCAAGACCCAGAAAATTCAAATGATCTAGGGCAATGTGCTGACAAAGGACCTTGGGAACATAACATGGGACAACCTGATATACCTAGACCAAATGAAAACTACACTAATAATGAGCAACATCATGGGAGAAGGACACATGCTTCACCAAATCCCTTTGACAAAGAACCAGAAGGATACAATGACTTCCCACTCAGAAGAAGACCTCATTGGCAACCTCAGGGTAGGATGCTTAGACCATACCAAGTAGCCAAATGCATGAAGAACCAATATGAAGGGTATTCAGATCCTCATGCTCATGCTGCAGAATTTAGACAACTGATTAGAGCAGAGGAAGTAGAAGATTACAAGGTGCAATTTGAGGCATTTGGTCTAACCCTAACAGGGCCAGCCTTATCATGGTTCATTCCTTTGAGAAAAGAAATGTACCTAGACATTGAATCTTTCTTAGAAGCTTTCATTGGTGAATTCTCTAAGACTGGAATCAAACATAGTACAGCCACATTGATACACAGCTTCAAACAACAAAAGGAGGAAAATGTTAGAGAAGCAGCCAGAAGGTTTAAACAGTACATTGATAGATGCCCAAGAGAAGAAGTACCTTCCATGGCAAAACAAGTATCCTTATTCATTGAGGGTTTGAGAAGTGCACAATTAAGGACCCTAGTGTACTATAGGAGATGTCTTGATTTAGCAGCCTGTGTTAAGGAAGCAATAGATTTGGAGGACAACAGAGGTCAAGATTTGTTAGCATTTGATCAGCCCAGATCTTATGAAGACAAAATTCCTCCAGCAGAAGAGTTGGCTCAGGCTATTGCTAAAGCCCTAGAGGTAAGCACTAAAACTAATCTGATAAACTCTAGGATAAACACAAACAAGAAATGTTATATTTGTGGAGAAAATCATCTGGCACAACAATGCCCTTATCAGAAGCCACAACACTTACAAGATAGGAAGACACTCAAGTATTGTACACTAGAGAGAAAATGGACAAACCATACCAGGGAGGAATGCTTCTATAACAAACAACCTGTCAAGGAAAGAGACTACATGGCTCAGAGGGAATCAGGTTATACTGAGCAACCAAGACCAGTATTGGGACAACAACCTCCTATTCCAACTAATGTGGTACCAGTCAAATATACACCCATTGACGAAGGAAATTCAAGATTCAGATCACCTTATAAGGAAGAGTATCAATGGAGTGAGGGACATCAGGAAGAATGGGAAGATTATGAAATAAGGGAACCTGAGCTTAAAGCCCTAGATTTGGGAAATGGAAAAATTGAAATGGACACAGCAACATTCATGTACATTACCAACAACTACATGTCCAATCAAAAACCTCAATTCAAAGGGGGACCAAAGATAACATGTTATAGGTGTGGGGGGGAGCATTTCATTAGAGATTGTCCACAACCTCCAACATTCAGGATAGAGGGAGCATACTGTATGGATTGTGGTAGAGAACATCTGATCAAGGATTGTCCAAAAAATCCCCAAAAACAACAGAACACACCTAATAACATACCTTTAAAAACAGTCAAAATTATGGAACAAGAGGAATTGAGTGACAATGATCAAGTTGAACTTAATGTTATAACAAGGGCACAAGCCAAACAACAAGGAACAATTAAAGAACAAAATGAGGGTTCTACATCAAAAGGGAAGAAAAATAGACAAAAAGGGAAATGGGAAAAGAAAAGAAAAGTGGGCAAAAGTCTGGAAGAAGACAATCAGGAACAATCAAATTCAAAATATACTTCTCCTCAAAAGACCCAGAATCTGTCTGAATTAGGAAATTCTTAGAGTCTAGACACCCTAATCAAAGCCTATAAAGGAAGGATTCAAGAAGGACCAAGCCCTGCAGATCATGCAATGGCTTATCCCATATCGGATCTAGAGCATGAAAGGATGCTAAAATGCAAACAAATTATCCAGGAAACACAACTCAGATTAGGGGAAGAAGACAGCTCTCGGAGAACAATTGAACAGCAGGAAAAAACAAAAACCAAGGAAAATGATAAAGAGGGAAATCCACAAATAACATTCCAAATGATCATAGATGAACAAAGTAGCATTACATGTCATACAACATGGGAAAAATTGTTGAAACAAAATCCTCACCTACAAAACAAGATGAATAAAGGGGAAACAATACCTGGAAACCTTCATTCACCAACACAAGAATTAGAGGAATTATGGTATATTCCTATTGATAAAATAGGAGGATATTGTGAAGGAGAAGAAGGGAATTCAACCCTAAAATTACAATATGGAAAAAATTCAGCAAAAGCCATTTTGGATAGTGGATCAGGAGTGGCTATAATGACTAAACAAACCTGGGAGAAATGGGGAAGAAATGAATTACTACCCACTAAAATGAGATTACAACTTGCAGATGGACACATAGAAAAACCCCTAGGAATTTGGGAGAAAGTGATTGTGGACATATGCAGCATAGAAATAGAGCATACCTTTGCTATAGTAGAATTTCCACAATCCACATCTTATGAAATCATCCTAGGAAGACCTTTCATGAGACAAATGCAAATTGTACAAGATTGGGGTAATGATTGTTTGTATCTTCAGAACCAGGGGAGAATAACAAGAGTAAACTTAAGAAATGGCCACTATTGTGATATATCTCCTAGAGAATGGTATAAAATACATCAAAATCAACAAGAAAGTGAAGAATCAGAGAGGGAGGATCAGGAAGAGGGTGAATCAGCAGTTTGGAAGTGTAACATAATAAGAAATCTCACAAATAGGAAAAAAAAGTTAAGAAGAGAAGATTGTGTGGAAGAAAGAAAAATACAAGATGAAAGTTATGTGCCTCAACAATTCAAAGATGAAGAGTTTGAGCCTTATGGATGGAATCAAATCTTAGCTACCATGGATTTGGCCAGTGAGGAATATGTGGGAGTGGAATTCCAAAATGAGGAAGGATTTGATATTTTCCACATTAGCATACACATGATAGGAGTATCAAAAACAGAAGAGGATCCAAATCAAGAAATGATATTAAAAGAAGGAAAATCACAGTATTTGGAAACAGTAAAAGCTGAGGATGCAATCAAAGACAAAATCTCAGGCAAATACAAGGAACATAAACACAAAGAAATAGAAAGAGACCAGGAAAAAGAAAAGAAAGAGAAAGAGATAAACAGAGATCAATGCTTTGATGTACCAGCAAACTTTAAAACTTATGAAGTAGAAGACAGACTACTTCTGAAAATGAAACCAAAAAGAGAGAAGAAGAAAGGGGAAGCATATGATAATGAAGAACAAACAAAGAAAATTGTAATTACACAGGAAGAAGGAGAAGAGAGACAAATAGTAATAGCTGATGACATGACATCACAAGAAGAAGAAGCATTAAGGAACCTGGCAAAGAACTATAGGGATGTATTTGCTTACAGTTATAAAGATTTGAAAGGAATTGATCCAAAAATTTGTGAGCATAAGATTCCTATGACACCTGATGCAAAACCAAGCAAACAGAGACATTATACATTTAATGATAAATACTCTGCCAAAATAAAGGAAGAAATTGACAAGTTGTTGGCTGCTAATTTCATTTATGAAAAAGAGTATACTGAATGGATATCACCTATAGTTGTGGTGCCAAAAAAGAACGGAAAACTTAGGGTATGCATCAACTTGAAGAAAGTAAATGCAGCAACTATAAGGGATAGTTATCCACTGCCAATAACAGATCATCTTCTTGAGAGAGTTGCAGGAAAGGAAGTCTATAGTTTTCTAGATGGTTTCTCAGGATACAATCAAGTACCTATAGCCTTAGAGGACCAACATAAGACTGCCTTTTCTACAGAATGGGGGGTTTATGCTTTTAGGGTTATGCCCTTTGGATTGACCAATGCCCCAGCAACTTTTCAAAGGTTGATGTGTCATATTTTCAAAGAATTCCTGAGAAATGTGATGGAAATCTATGTAGATGATTTATGCACTTTTTCTTTAAAAAGACAAGATCATTTACAAGATTTGGAAAGAATATTCAGGAAGTGTAGGACATATAGAGTATGCTTAAATCCTGAAAAGTGTGTATTCTATGTCAGACAAGGAAGAATGTTGGGTCACATAGTGTCAAAAAATGGAATTTCTACTGATGAGAAGAAAATAAAAGCCATAGTAGAGCTTCCTAGACCTACAAATGTGAAGGAACTCCAAACTTTTATGGGACATTGTGGGTACTACAGAAAATTTGTACACAAATTTGCTGATATAGCCAAGCCCTTATATGCCCTCATCACAAAGTTTGAGTGGACTGAAGAATGTGACCAAGCATTTGAAACATTAAAAACTTGTTTGGTGACAGCACCAATTTTAAAAACACCTCAGTGGGATAAAATCTTTCATGTACATGTCGATGCTTCAAATTATGCTCTGGGATGTGTGTTAGCACAACCTATAGAAGGAAGCAAGTTAGATTTCCCAGTAGCATATGCAAGTAGACAATTAAACATTGCAGAAAAAAATTACACAACCACTGAGAGAGAAGGATTGGGAATGATCTTTGCTGTCAAAAAATACAGACATTATCTATTGGCCAACAAGTTTAAACTCTTTGTGGATCACCAAGCTCTACTCTATTTAGTAAATAAACCATGTCATACAGGAAGAATAGTAAGATGGTTTCTTTTACTAATGGAATTTGAATTTGAGGTGGTGGTTAGACAAGGAAAAACACACTTGAGAGCAGATCATTTGTCAACAATCCAGTCAAAAGAACCTAGTTCACCTATAGATGATGATTTGCCAGATACATACTTATTCAAGGTGGAAAGTGTTCCTCAATGGTCGATGTCATTAATTCCTTTGCTAACCATGGGACCTTGTAGGTCATTAGCAAATAACACACATTTGGTGTTACAAAGCAGGAATTTCATGTTGTTAGCTGGACATTTGTATCACCTCAATCAGTCAGGTATACTGGAATATTGTACTCCAGAAGAGCAGCAACATGAATATGTAAGAAAAGCTCATTGCTGGAATCCATGTACTCATGCTTCTACGATTGTCACTCTAAGTAACCTTAATAGGATGGGAGTACATTGGCCAAATAAGATTCAAGATGTGGAGAGATATATTGATAACTGTCAAAAATGTCAAACATGGCAGAAATCAGAATTAATAACTTTATATTGGTTTCAGAAAAACCCTGAATGGAGTGAAACATTGTTGAGAAGTTGAAGAGAAAGGAGAAAGGAAAACAGGTAATAGCTGGTGCTGATTCAAGAAATCTACAAGTGATCTCAGAGGAATATCAACTCATAGGAGAACAATTATACAAGAGAGGAATGGATGGATATCTGAGAATTTGTGTTCCAGAAGAAAAGTATTTAGAGATGTTGGAAATGGCACACTCGGGAGTAGCTGGAGGACATTTCTCAAGTGATAGAACAGCCAAACTCATCTTATATTCTGGCTTTTGGTGGCCAACCCTATTTCCCGATGCTAGAACTTATGTAAAAAGATGTGATGTCTGTCAAAGGGTAAGTCAACCAAACAAAAGAGATAACATGCCATTAATTCCTTTAATTTCAGCCAGAGCTTTTAGTAAATGGGGATTGGATTTTATTGGACCAATACATCCTCCAGCCAGACAATCTCATGCAGAATACATTCTAGTAGCTACAGATTATTTGACAAAATGGGCTGAGGCCAAAGCTACTAGAAGAAATGATGCTCACACCACTGCTAGATTTTTGTATGAAAACATTATCACTAGATTTGGACTACCAATTGAATTGGTAAGTGATAGGGGGACTCATTTTTTGAATCAGATCATAGAAAATATGACCAATTATTTCATGATTAGTCACAATAAGTCAGCCCCATATCACCCACAAGCCAATGGGTTAGCAGAAAGTACTAATAAAGTACTTTGCAATGTATTGTCCAAATTAGTCAACACAAACAGAAACGATTGGGATTCTCAACTTAATCATGTTCTTTGGGCTTATAGAGTGGCATACAAAACGGCTTTAGGGACTACACCATTTAATTTGGTATATGGCCAGAATGCAGTTTTACCCATGGAATTTCTTATTCCAACATTGAAGGTGGGTAGCCAATACAATTGGACAGGACATGAATTATCTGAGAGAGTCATAGATTTGGAAAAACTGGGAGCATCGAGACTCCAAGCAGTGATGAGTATATACACAAACAAGAAAAGACAAAAAGCTTATCATGATGTTCACATAAAAGACAAAGATCTACAAGAAGGAGACCTGGTCTTAGCTTACACAATCAAGGAACATCAGAAAAAGTTTCAGAAAAAAGGTCATGGGCCATATATCATACATCAGATAAGCAAGAGTGGAGCTATTCAGTTAGCCAACATTGATGGGGAAATCATGCCAAATTTCATAAGTGGATGTAGAGTGAAGAGGTATGAGTGCCCATTAACTACTGATGAATGGAGAAGATTGCAAAAGGCCCAAAACAGGAAAAAAGAAGAAGAAAGTATTAGAAAGGAGGCTCAACTAGAAGCCAAAGAGAGAATTAGAAAATTAAAACAAGTGTGCTTATGTGAAAATACTCTAAAGCAAAAAGAACATTTGCCTTTGATTATGATGAATTATCAGAATGAAAACATAAGGGTTTTGATAGATTCAGGAGCTCAAGTGAATCTAATTAGCTCAGCCTTGGTCAATAAGTTTAACCTTAAGAGAGTTGAAAGCAGAATTTTGATCAAAACCCTGGGAGGGAAAAGGATTCAAAGCATATCTTCACTTTCTATTAAAGTTAAATTTAATAATGAATATATGGAGATAGATTGTGAAGAGTGGCCAGACCATTTAATGGCGGAAAAGTGGATTTTAGGGCAACCATGGCTCAAACAAGGTAAAGTCATCTTAAATTTTGAAAAAATGAAGCTTAATTTGACCATCAAGGACAAAAAGTTTTTAATGTTCTTTCTGAATAATGAAGAACAGGTAGTTCATATGGATGTTCATGACCCAGATCTCGAAGGATTTACTTTCTCAATGGAGGACAGGAACATTTTGACAATACAAAGTGATCAAGCTTCATACACTCAAAACCAGCAAAAGGTTGAAGGGATAAAGGTGGATGAGGAGACAAAACAAAGAAGACTATTATTGCCAAATTTGCAATATCAACAAATCAGAACAAGAGGAATATGGAAACAGGTCATGCACAGTTATTGCTCACCAAAACAGGAAATTAGAACAAAATGGATATGGAAGCCAAAAAGTGCCACAAAATGTTCATCCACAGAGCATGGATATTTCCATAACAAAAGGACAAATGGAGTAAAACATTACTGGGTGAAAAAATCAGAATTGGGTCAATGGAAGAGGGATAATCCACAGTGGACCTATCTTTGGAATTTTGAAAATGACAAAAAAATATTTCCTTCTTTCCCCTTAAAAGAAAATTAGGAGGGGAAGGAAAGAAGACAGAAAAAAAAAAAAAAAAAACCCCAGAAAAATATATTTTATTTTCTTGATTTTCTTTCTAAAATTAAAAAACACAAAGCAAGATATAGGGAGGGAGAGAGTAACTTATTATGGAAAAAAGTTGTTTTGTCTTATTGTTGTTCAATTTTTTGTGATCATCTTTTTTGACCACTACTTTTTCAAGTTTCTTCATTAATCATCTTTTCTAGCATCATCTTTCTATTCAGAAATTGTTTTTTGAGCAAGGAAGTGACAATTGAAGAGAGCACATTAGATGTCTTGCTACACCTGTATTGCTCACTTAAAATTGAGTCTCTTGGAAAAAAGCAAAAATTGCTTGGAACTTGTCTTTCTTATTTTTTATATATCAGTAACATTCCAGAATAAGATAGTATTTTCTTGTGAAATCTTGTGACTCATGTGGGTGGAGTGTTTTCTTTTCTGTTATATATAAATACAGGATGGTGAATGCAAAGGAGTTGACAATTCATGACTTCAAAGCTGATTCAGTAACTTTGTCCAGAGGACACTGGTTTTTGGATAGTGATGCAGCTGAGGAATAGGTGAACCTAGACTCAGAAGAAGACCAAGAAATCCCAGAAGCTGAAAAAATAGCAAAAGAACTTAAAGAAATTCTGGGAGTAATAGGACAGCACATCTTCACAGTAGCAGTGGGAGGTTATAAGTACACTATGCTGTGCCAGGAATTTTACAGGTTTCAGAAAACTTCTGTCAACATCAAGAGATGGAAAGCTGTGGGATTGCACAAGCTTTTGGAAGAACCTATTTTCTTTATTGACTTTGAAAGAGTAGCACAACTGATGGGTAGTTTGGAGGAAGTGGGGAAAGGTAATGATGCCTACTTCAGATGCAAAGTAAAGAACAAGGACAATCAGGAGGTACGGGTAGTTATCAAAGCAGAACATATCAGAGCTGCTTTACAATTTTTTCCAATGGGCACCAAACTAGACCAAAGTTTTGTCAAAAAGAATAAGGAGACTTACACTGGATATGCAAAGTTCACTGACTTCAAAGGAAGAGAAAATGAAGAATACGCTATAAGAATGTTCTTACAGTTCTTTTGTTTTCCAAAATTACCAAGGTACACCATGCCTCATAAGTCAGTAACTCTATTGATGTTCAATAACAAAGATAGAACCAAGCCATTTGGGGTAATGGATGTCTCACCATACATCCATGAACAGCTGAAGGAAGCAGCAAAACACTGGGAGCAGAAGAAATTCATGAATGGAGCCCAGTATTTGACAAGAATCATTTATCATGTTCTAGGAATGGAAGAACAGTTAAAGTTAGCTCCTGAAGCACAGTACTTCAGAAATCTGATGTCAGGAATCAAAAGTCCCCCAAGAAAAGCACTTGGAAAAGAATCAGAAGGACAAACTCGCATGAGGGGAACAGGAATGAAGAGAAAAGTAATATCTGAGGAAGTGATTCCAGTAAAGAAAAGAAAGTTGGACCCCAGAAAAGTAGAATTAGAACAGGCAGAAGAAACAAGAGAGGAACAGGTGGCAGCACAGAAAAAGGTACAATCCTCCAGTGAACCTCACCCTCCACAGACAAAGTAAAGAACAGCTTTATACTTATCTCACTCAAGGAAACAACAAAAGAGCTATATATGAGGCACAGTATCAAAAAATGTTGGAAGATTTTTCATGCAAAGCTACGGATTGGATCCAAGAAGAGGTGGAGCACTATGAAGCATTACATGAAGAAATGATGGCAGCCGAAACTGAAGAGATATTTGTGAAGAAGGAGGTAGAGTTGCTGGCATACTTCAAGGAGTTTGCAAGGACCTCCAGAGGCCAGGACTACTGTGATAGTGAAAAAGAAGATGCCAAGGAAACCTGTCCAAAAGAAGAAGATGATAAAGAAAGGGAAAGGAAAAATGGCAGATGAACCTGTGATGAAAGAAATGGAACAAGTAATTACAAAAGAAACACAGAAGCTAATCACAGTAAAGGAAGTATCAAAGCCTACAGAACAAGAAGTAGGAGGATCCTCACGATTCTCATCTGATTCAGATAGTGACATTGAGAGTTTTCTGTTGAAAAGTTTAAACTTGTCAATACCCAACACTCCCAATGTAGCTGTACAGGCTGTGGAAAAAGTGAAGACACCTGAGGATACAAGTAAGAAGTCTAAAGAAAGGAAGACTTATGAAGAAACAGTTCAACAGATGAGTGCTGAAGAAGAAAGAAGACTGTTGAAAGGTAAGGCAAGAATGACAGAAGAGGAAAACCAGAAGAGAGATGAAGATAGCTTTGGAATAATGAATGTTGATGAAAATTCAATATGGACCAAGCCTTCACAGACACAATTCCAATTGAACGCAAGATTGAATGCAAGTTTAGAGGAACTAGCAAAGAAGGTATTCGGCAGTTCAAATAATCAGCAGAAGGATGCACCCAAAGAACAGGAAAGCAAGAAGTTAGAACCAGAAAAGAGTGCTCAAGAGGTCTTAGGACAGGTAATGGAGGAAGGAATTATTCAAAGTATAAAAGATGTACTGCAGGATATAAAAAGCAGTGGGGAATCTACATCCAAGAATGATCAAGAACAAGAGGTAGAAGCAGACTTTATGGACATTGATGAGCAAGATCAAGAATACACAAATAAGGGGAGTAACGATCAGATAAAAAATTCTCATACAAATGAATCAGATATAGCCCAAGAAACAGAAAGACAGGCATTTCAGAAAAATAATGTTCAAATTAATTGTGTGGAAAAAATTGAATTAATGTCTGTTCAGGAAAGAATGGGGCAGGAAGAGCAAATCATGAAGGTTCAAACTGATCATGTTGGAGAAGAGTTAGACAAAAGTCAGGGAACTCTAATAAAGGGAAATGAGATACAAAATCTGGAAGGAACAGAAAAGCAACAGGTAATGGAAGGAAGAAGTTCATTAGAAGAAATAAGGACTTCAGATTTATCAGATCAGAAGGAGACAAAAAATCAAGCACTAGTTTATGAAGAAGATGATACTAATCAGGAGACTGAGAATGATGATCACAGTGATGAGGAACTAGATACTAAGGATATAGATGATGAAACAGTAGCAGAAGAGGATGATGAGGGTAAGGAAGACAAGCAAATTGAAATCAGACAGACAGAAATGGAAGTAGGTTTGGAAAGGATACCCAAGAGTATAAGAGCAGCTTGTCAGAAGATCATAAGTAATATTGAACAGTTCAGACCATCTAGCAGAAATATGATCATATCAGGCATGGTGGCTGAATCTGAATTTGAGAAAGGGAGTATGATTATCAAAGAACACAGAAAGGAAAAGGAGCAGATGTCAGAACAACTGAGGTCAATTCAGAAGAAAAATGAAGAGTATGTCAATAGAATAATTGCTTTGGAAGAAAGTGAAGTTCAGAAGCAGAACAAAATACAATATTTGGAGGATAAGAGTGTGAAGTTATCAGAACAGAATGCCAAGATGGAAATGGAACTAAAAACCATAGGAGGAAGATACAGAACACTACAAACCTCATATCAAATTTTGACTAGGGCCCATGAAGATATTAATAAGTTGCTGCTAGAAGAAGGTCTAGTAAAAGATGAAAGTAAACCTGCCCAATTGACAGAGGAAGAAAGAGATGAAATGCATAAAGAAATTCAGAAACTCCAAGAAGAATTAAAGGAAGCCAAAGAACTAGAAAAGCAAGCAAGTACACATGCTGCTACAGCTATGAGGGGGTATAACAAGTTGTTTCTGAATACAGAGCAAGAGAGGAAGGATTGGCAGGACAAGTTGGAAAGAGAAAGAATGGATTGGATGAAAGAAAGAGAAGATTTGACAACTCAGAATAAAAGCTTAAGTATGACCTTAGAAGATTTGCAGGAACAACTGAAGAAATCAAAAGCCCAGGAAGAGGTTCAGAATCAGGCACATGCAGAAGATACCAATACAAGAGAGTATGAAACAGGAGATGTTCATAAAGAATAGGAAAATTATGAAGCAATAGCCAAAAGATCTGAGGAAGAATACGCTGAGGAATTTGTTCAGAAGTTGCTGACTAGCAGAGAATCAAGAATGGAGTTTATGAGAGAAATGCATGATGATTATGAAAACCAGATTGTCACATTTGCTTTAAATAAAGGCATCAATCCAGATCAGCACCATTGGGCTGCAGATGGATTAGGAATTCCTTTTTGTATGGTATTGGAAAGCATAAAGAATTATCAGTTGGCCAGAGTGGGATTATCTCCAAATCAATATTTTGAATATGAAGAGGATATTAATGTCACAAAGGAATTATTTGAAAGAGCTAACCCAAAATGGAGGAATAAATGGTTGGATGCCAATAAAGAGTGTAGGAGAATCTGGAAGGAGGCACCATTGCACTTAAAGATTAACCCAGCTTATTGTCCTATGGCTAGAAGAAGGGAGTGGACGGTTTTTTGGGAAAGAAGAAAAACAGGGCAGATTCCAGCAAAATGGCTAAACTTTCCAAAAATAGCAAGTCCAAAGGCAGGAACTTGGCCTACAAAGAGTTACATGGTGAACACTGCTGAGTCGGTTATAGCAACATACAAAGATGTTAATGACCCTGCTTGTATATTACTTGTCAGAATAATGAGGTTAATTCTAGCCTGTATAGAAACATACACAGATACGGATGTCAGAATTTTGAATTACATTGGATTCAATTCTCCAACAGATGCTCTATTATTTGATCTCAGTGAGACACCTGATAGGATATGTCTAATGGCCTATTATAGCAGAATAGTGTTTTTGGGCAGCCACTTTTTGCAAATTTTTGAAGACGCGTTTGACTATGGGTTTTTTGAACGAGAATCAGAAATTTTTGGGAAATTATCAGTTGTTACTAAATCCAGACTTACTGCCTATGAAGCCTCTTATACAGAATACTTGAAAAAGGACGTTATTGACAAACCTGAAGCTGCAATACAATGGAGAAAAGCCTTGTTCGAGATGGTCAACAATTTAAATGTGACAGAAAGAAAAAGCCATGATTTACTGTCACAGGTGTATCAAAGAAAGAAGAAATGAAGAAAAGTGATCAAAGTAGAGGCGCAGAAAAATCTTTCGTCAGGAGCCGAAAGGCTTAGGAGGGGAAGGATGTTGGAAGGAGTATTTTTGGAAAGCATTTTTGATGTAAAAAATTAGTAAAAAGCCAAAAAACTTGTAAAATATTTATGCAATGGTTGTAAAAATAAGGAAGAGTCTTCCTTATGTAGTCAAGGACCTCATGTAATTTTTGTAGAATTTTTAGAAACTCTTAGATAGCATAGTTTTAGAAAATTAGAGAAAAAGACCTAATTTCAAGTGTGAAAAGGGACACTTGAAAATGTATATAAGTCAATTTTCTCTATTTTGGAGAGGTTGGTTAATCATTTGCTCAAGCTATCAATAGAGAAGAAAGAGTTTCTGCAAAAATCGTGTTTTCTCCTGTTGAGTGTATTTCCTTTGATGTGTGAGCTTGTCTCTTGCTTAATCATGGAGATTTGTGAGTCACATTTGTGTATTACTGAGTAAGTTGTATGAAGAGAGAGACCTATTGCTGTAATGAGTGGAAAAGGACTGAAGGAAGTTCCAAAATTGTGAAAATCGTCTGATGGTACAGAATCGCGATTGTCTCGTCTCTGTGATACAGGTGATATTTTTCAATTTTGAGTTCGTATTTGTATTCTGCTAATGAAATGGCATGGTTTTGACATAAAGAACATAGAAAATGATGGAGATTTGCCTTAGTTATGGTAAACTCTAGATTTTCTCTTCATCTTCAATTTCTCTCAGCAATCCAGCCATCAATCTCTTATTTCCTTGAATCTATTATCTTGAAGGGGCTGTGGTCTTATGGATATTCCTAGGATTGACAAAATAAAGATGATTTGTTGATTCTTTGTTACTTCATGATTGGAGAGGACAACTTGGAGTCCAAAACAAAACACGAGTCATCTAGATAGGACAGACGAATTTGGAAACGTGATCCCAGAAACGGACTTAGGTGACCTAGAGCAAGGAAACATGGGTGTAGAACCTAGAACCCCCCGAGGCAAATTTGCTTCCACTAGGATTATCACACCAGAGTGGATTCCCCAAGACAATAAGAGCATAGATCTGTTTGTGAACCGAGAGACTGATGAAACCTTTTGGAGGTATAAATCTGATCAGCCAAATGAGGTAGGAACAATCATGATATATGAGTTCAAAGATCCGGATAGCCCAGGCAGAGTGACCTACTTAGATCATGCTTCAGAGAGGATCTTTGTGGTTATAGAACATGATAGGCATGCTTACACTTGGAAAGGTGAATTTATTTTCCCCCAACCAAGGTTGAATGTGTCCTTTGGTCACCAAGGAGCTGGAACATCCCAAGCTCATGGAGCTCAAAGAGATAGGCATAGAGATAGACCTGAGGTAAGCTTTGCCAACCTAGTGGGAAGAGAAAGAACGGGAACAGAAACAAATAGAGCGGAACCTGAGGGACTTAGAGCCCCAAGGAACCAAAGGAATGCGGATGAATGCCTTCTACCAAGACCTAGAGAGCACACGAGGACTTTGAGACCGACTCAGCTAGTTAAGTCCATGAAGAACTACTTCGATGGCACAGGAGACCCATATGATCATGTGGCTGAGTTTAGGCAAGTCTTGAGAGCTGAACAAGTTGAGGACCTATTCACGCAGTATAATGCCTTTGGTCTAACCCTTAGGAACACAGCCCTTACTTGGTTTCAACCATTGAATGAGAGACACTTCAGGAACATAGACCAACTTCTGGAGGCATTCATTATTGAATTCTCTAAGAGTGGCATAAGGCATAACACTTCCTCACTGATTCATAGCTTCAAGCAAACCCCCCAAGAGACAGTTAGACTTGCAGGAAGAAGGTTTAGGCAATATCTAGAGAGATGTCCTCTCCCTGAGTTCCCACTCCAGCCAAGCAAGTGGCTTTATTCTTGGATGGATTGCTAAGTACCAAATTGAGGTCATATGTGTACTTGAAGGACCCTAGGACTATAGAAGAGTGTGTACGCATGTGCATCGACATCGAGGATAACCTAGGGGAGGAGTTAGAGCTTTCCAAAATCTGCAAAGATTCAGATAGTGCCTCTATCCTCTCTTCCTCGCAATCCACATCAATTGAGGAACTCGCAGAGAAAGTAGCTCAAAAACTAGGTGTCACTAGCAAACAAATCCCAAGGTTTGCCCCAGTAAAGAGGTGCTATACTTGCGGTGGTGACCATATGGCAAACGTATGTCCCATCATGGCTCAACCCCAAGGGAACCCTAGTAGCCAATATTGGACCATAGAACGGAGATACACAAATCACACAGCACAAGACTGCCCATACAATAAGCAAGCAGTTAGGCAAACCTACCCTCAACCCTATCCACAACAGGGAAGATACCAGAACCAGTACCCTCCACAGCAATATGGTAGACCACAGCAATCCTATCAACAACCCTACCAAAACCAACAAAGGCCTGTGCTAGCTCAACAACCTCCAACCCCAGCTAATGTGATTCTTGTAAAGTATGCAACTGCTGAGGAAAATTTGAATAGAGCCATAGTCCTAGTGACTCGATTGCTTTTAGAAAGTGACCCGAGTGATCATAGTTTTGATTCCACTCACATAGATAGTCCACAGGCTTACTACATGCAGTCTCCTGAACATGGTGAGTCCTACTATAGTGAAGAACCGAGTGAACCTAGTTGGGAGCCAGATTACACAAATGTCATGTATGCAAACCCCAACTCTAGACCTCAACCTAGGCAGGTAAGACCCCCATTCCCTAGAGGGCCATGCTACAGATGTCAGGGAGATCACCTCATTCGTGATTGCCCCATGTCTGCTCCTACACAACCCCAATCGATAACCATTCAAGGCTTTTGTCAAGATTGTGGGAAAGAGCATCTCTTACAAGATTGCCCAAAGAATCCCAATAATATGCCAAAAATCACTCCTATCTATGTTATTGGGTTAGTAGTAGACTCTACAAGAAGTGTGACTTCCACTGCACCAGTACAGGTAGTCACTAGAGCTCAAGCCTTGCAGCAGAACCAAAGTTTAGGCCAGGAAAAAAGTGATGAGGCTAGTGAAACTGAGAGCATAACCAGGAAGAGGAATAGAGCCTAGAAAGATAGTAGAGAAAGAATGAAAAGGCAATGGGCGAAGAAGATGAGTGAACTCGAGGAAAGCCTAAGAGAAACGAGAGCCAAGATAATTGAACTTACATCTCAACCTCCCTCTCACACTACCCCACCCCCACCATTCCCATCTCCATCCAATCCGCCACCCCCCAACCCGTCTCATACAATCCCACCACCCCCTAGAGTAGGATCAGTATTAGCCGATCCCACTCCCGAGGACCTAAATATGATGCTTAAGGCATATCAGGCCAGAATCCAAGAAGGGCCAAATGTGACAGATCATGAAAAGTGTTACCCGAGAGCGGAACTAGAGCTTGAACGAACCAAAATCTACGCTAAAATGGTAGAATTGGCTCAAACCATGTTTGAAGCCAGTCGCCTCTTTAACATCTCTAGTTCAGCTAAGACGCAGTTGCATTTTGATGGACTGCTAGAAAGATTGGAGAGGCTAATTGCACAATCAGAAAAGGAACCCACCCTGCCAAATAAGGGCAAGGCAAGTGAAAGAGAAAGCTTACGTGCCCAAGAAGCCTATGTGCCTAACTCTACAGAGACAGACACATCTTCTTCTATGAATCGGTACACACCAGAATTCCTACGAGAGATTCAAGAAGAAAAATGGGCTAAAGAGAGTGAAGTCCCTCCTCCCATTGAACTTGTGGATGATGCGCATGACCAATTCCCACAAGACATCCCATCCATTTATGGAGAGCAGGAGAGCGCACAATCTCAAGAGAGGTTAGACTTTGAGTCTAATTCTTTACAGGAATTACCCCACTTCATAGGCCCATGGGAAGCTAAGTCTACTTGTATGAGAGCACCCACGGTCATGGTACAAAATGAAGACTCAGTCATACCTAGGAATACTGAGGTAGTAAAGAACACTAAAGTGCAATGCAACCTCACTTTAGAAGAGCTACTCAAGGGTAGACCAGAACTGCGGAAACATGTAGCCAAACAAGTACAAGAGGTAGCTAAACCACGTTCCCATGTAGGTTCTCATAGAGCAGTGCCGGAAATTCCTCTAGACAAGATAGGAGATATGAGTGAAGGTGAAGAAGGAAACACCTATCTTCCCATCACCCATCAAGGATACACAACCAAGGCACTTCTCGACTCAGGTGCATGAGTTGCAATTGCTACCACTTCCCTATGGAACTGTTGGGGCAAGCCATCACTCAGACCAACAAGAATGAAATTGCAAATGGCTGATGGTCACGTTGAGAGACCTTTAGGACTGCTAGAGGGAATAACTCTCACTACCTGTGGTGTTGAGTTTGAGCATACATTTGCTATATGTGACTTTAGCAAAAATCATGCCTATGAGATGATCTTGGGAAGACCATTTATGCAACAGTTGCAAGTGGTACAGGATTGGGGAACCAATTCCTTGTATTTGCAACACCTAGGTATTACGACCAAAGTGAATCTCAAAGATTACTCCCATAGAGATGTCCCTCCTATCCAATGGAATCCCATCCATAGAGCTAAAGATGATACCGAGTCAGTGCATTCCATAGGATCAGGATCCTCATGGATGCATGAAGACACACACCTATGGATGTGTAAAGTAGTAGTAGAAGAAGAGAAGAGAGGAAAAGCCATAGAGGTAGTGCGAAAGAAACCCATAGATCAATTCAAGACCCAACCTATGCACCTGTAGTATTTCCTGACGAAGAATTTGAGCCTCATGGTTGGGCAAAAATTTTAGCAACAATGGATGTAGCCATCAATGAAGAACAATGGACACCCCACTGTGATGAGGATGGCTATGACATTTCAGTTTTCTCCATAGAGCCAATCATGGGAGATGCAGTTTTAGAAGAGTGCGAACCTAGCCCAGATGCATTTGAGGATGCAAGTGACTCCGACCTAGAGTCAATCATTATGGACCCACCATTTGCATCAGATAAGGAATACTTCTATGAAGTGGAAGCTCACCCTCAGAGGCATGGGGAGCTCACAAATGACATAAGGTTGGCCACACAAGTGACCCATAAGAATGAAGGAAAGAAAAAAAAGAAGAGAGAAGTCACACCAGAAGAGGAAGAATCTTTGTTTGAGGTCCCTGACAATTTTAAAAAGTATGAGATAGACGACAGGAGAGTCATGATAAGAATGCCTAAATGCGAGGCACAATCAGGAGAGTCCTATGATAACAAAGAAACCACCAAGAAAATAGTGGTAGCCCTAGAAGAAGGAGAGGAGAGATGCACTTACATAGGACATAACCTGACGGAAGAAGAAGGAGCGCGAATTGATAGCCTTGCTAAGAGAATATAGAGATGTATTCGCTTGGAGTTACAAGGCTTTGAAAGGTGTAGACCCAGACATATGCTCAGACACTATCCCCATGACCTCAGATGCCAAACCTTCTAAGCAAAAGCCATACACATACAATGATAATTATGCTGCCAAGATCAAAGAAGAGATAGATCGTTTGGTAGAAGCTCGATTTATCTATGAAAATTGAGCACACCGAGTGGGTATCCCCCATTGTATTTGTGCCCAAGAAGAATGGAAAGCTACGCGTGTGCATTAACCTGAAGAAGGTTAATGCAGCCACTATTCGAGACAAGTATCCGCTTCCTATCACTGAGCATCTACTAGAAAGAGTAGCAGGCAAGGAAGTGTACAGCTTCCTTGATGGATTTTCGGGCTACAATCAGGTAGCCATTGCTCCGGAAGACCAGCATAAGATAGCTTTTGCCACAGAATGGGGCATATTTGCCTTTAGGGTAATGCCATTTGGGCTTACCAATGCTCCTGCAACCTTCCAAAGATTGATGTGTCACGTTTTTAAAGAGTTCCTGAGGAAGAATTTAGAAGTCTATGTTGATGACCTCTGTGCTCATTCCAACATTAGACAGACCCATATACCTGAACTCAGACAAATCTTTGATAAATGTAGGGAGTATCAAGTCTGCCTGAACCCAGAAAAGTGTGTTCTCATGGTCAGGCAAGGAAAGATTTTAGGACACATAGTGTCAGAATGGCATATCCACTGATGAAGAGAAAGTAAAAGCCATAGTAGAGTTACCTAGGTCAAAGAATGTCAAGGAAGTACAAGCTTTCATGGGGCATTACGGTTATTACCGACAGTTTATACACATGTATGCCATCATAGCAAAGCCTCTGTATGGACTTTTGACTAACTTTGAGTGGACTGATGAATGTGAGGACTCCTTCAATGAGCTCAAAAGAAGATTGTGTTCAGCACCAACCTTGACCACACCAGACTGGAATAAGCCCCTTCATGTTCATGTAGATGCATCCAATTATGCTATTGGATGTGTACTCGCACAACCTACTGGCGAAGGTAATATGGATCTTCCAATTGCCTATGCTAGTAGACAGTTGAATGCAGTTGAACGAAATTATACCACCACTGAAAGAGAAGGATTAGGCATGGTATATGCAGTTAAGAAGTTTAGACACTATTTGCTTGCAAACAAGTTTAAATTTTTTACTGACCATCACGCATTGTTGTACTTAGTGAACAAGCCATGCAATACAGGTCGATTAGTAAGATGGTTTCTCTTACTAATGGAATATGACTTTGAGGTGGTGGTGAGGAAAGGCAAGACTCACTTGAGAGCAGACCACCTCTCTAGGCTCACGTCTGGAGAAGCCCCACAAGGAGTATCAGATGACCTTCCTGATGCTTACTTGTTTAATTTGGAAGTTGTACCTCAGTGGGCTAAGCCATTAGTGCGAGTATTGACATACGGGCCTGATCACCCAGTCCTAAACACAAAAGATAGAGAGGTAGTAAAAGCCCAAAAGTACCACATCATGGCAGGAAGTATGTACAAGCATACAGATCAAGGGATCTTTGCTTGTTGTTTGGAAGAGGATGAGTATGCTAAATGGTTGCAATTAGCACATGTAGGTGCATTAGAGCAACACTACTCAAAGCAATGAACCCTACAGACACTAAAGAGACTCAGAGTGCATTGGCCGACTATGGAAGCTGATGTCCAAAAGTTGTGCAAGGAATGTCCAATCTGCTGCACTAAACCACCTATGGAAAATGCCACTCTTTATCAAGTGTCCATAGTGCCAGATTGGAGTGAACCATTAGTAACCTTCTTGAGGAAGAGAACATTCCCTCAAGATATGACACTGGCCAGACAAAGAAGTCTAGAACAAGAAGCCCTAGATTACTCAATCATTGGTGATAATCTATACAAGCGTGGTAAAGATGGTTACCTGAGACTATGTGTCCATGAGAGTGCATATCTCAAGATCTTGGAAACTGCTCACCAAGGTGTAGCAGGAGGACACTTTGGACCAGATCGGGTGATCAAGGCAATCCTATTTGCAGGATTATGGTGGCCAACCCTTCACATGGATGCACATACCTATGTGAAGAGGTGTGATGTCTTCCAGCGAACCCAGTATCCTATACGTAAAGATGAGATGCCTTTGAAACCTATGATGGGTGGGCGTGCATTCTCTAAGTGGGGAATAGACTTTGTTGGTCTGATTAATCCCCCAGCTAAGGGTTCACATGCTGAATATATCATTGTGGCCACAGACTATCTAACCAAGTGGGTAGAGGTAAAAGCTACGACAAAGAATGATGCTCAGACGACCGCTAAGTTCTTATTTGAGAATGTGTTCACTAGATACCGGCTACCCATATAGCTAGTAAGTGATAGAGGCACCCACTTCTTGAATGAAGTTATTGAAAATCTTCTCTAAGAATTCTTGGTAGTACACAAGAAGTCTGCCCCCTATCACCCACAAGCTAATGGGCAAGCCGAAAGCACAAATAAGATTCTGTGCAATGTGTTGACCAAACTAGTGAATAATAAACGCTCTGATTGGGACAAACAGCTACACCATGCTGTTTGGGCATATCGAGTCGCCTATAAAACGGTACTCCAAGCCACACCCTTTCAGATGGTATTCGATCAAAATGCAATGCTACCATTGGACTTCTTGATACCTACACTAAACTTAGCACAGGAGCATGAATGGACGGGTCATGAACTCTCTTCGAGGATTCTTGATCTGGAACGACTAGGTGAAACAAGACTACAAGCGGCAGTGGGAATATATGCAGCTAAGAAAAGATAGAAGGCATACTTTGATGCCCACGTGAAGGATAAAGGCTTGAAGGCAGGAGATTTAGTTTTAGTCTACACATTGAAGCAACATGCAAGAAAATTAGAGAAACGTGGCTATGGACCTATGATCATAAATAGGATCTCAATGAGTGGAGCAATACAACTGGCCACCTTAGAGGGCGATATTCTTCCGAGCTACATCAGCGGATGCAGAGTCAAATTATATCGAGAACCCCTGACTGAAGAGATGCTAAATCGACTCAACACTGCCAAGAAACGCAAGGAAGAAGAAAAGCGAATTCAAGAAGAGGTGCAAGCAGAAGCTTTAGAACACATCCGAAGGATGAAGTTGAGAAGGCAGGGTAGAGATCAGCCTAGGACAGATGACTATGCAGCTCAAGGATATCATGTGGCTATGTGTGAAGTTTCAAGCATTAGCTCTCATAGAATAATTGATCAACGTCCTTTTGTAACCTTAGAGATAGGACAAGGAAAGAGTGCAAGGACTGTAAGGGCCTTGATTGACTCAGGTGCATCCACTAGTGCTGTTAAATTTTCTCACTGTCAAAAGTTGAAACTAAATGTCAATCCTATAGAAGCATATCTCATAGGATTGGGAGGTGTGGAAACCCCTTGCATGGGCAAGGTGGATCTTCCCCTCTACATTCAAGATGCTCTTATGACAGTTAAAGTACTAGTGTGTCAAGATGAGGACCTCACTGAGCCTCTTGTCTTGGGTCAAGACTGGATCTATGATCATGCAGTCAACCTAAACCTAAGAAGTGGACTTCTTGAGGTATGGATAAATCAGAGTCGAATAACAGTTGAGTTAAATATTGGAGCAATCAAGGAACTAGGAAAGGCACACACTCCTGGTCCTTCCAGGAGTACACATGAAGATGACCATGCTATTCTTGTCCAAAACTATGTGATGCAGAGGGATGATTATCTCGACAAAGAAGTCAAGGACATGACGGAAGTCCCTTCTTTTCCAAAAGCCACGGGGATGCAGCAACCAAAGGAGGATCAAACACAGAAAAAGCAGACGATTTATGCTCTCAGCCAAAAGAAAATACGAAGCACGGTGGCTCAACCATCAAAACAAATGTGGGTATAGAAAGGTGAGCATCTTATTGCGGTCAAGCCACCACAACTGGCTCAACTTCCTATTAGTGATCGACAACACGATACTAATAAGAAGTCGTCCAAAAATTCTTCTGTGAAAGTGAGGTTTATCTGCGTACCCAAGAAGTCGATGAAGGCTGGCCCACAATCAAGACAAATTTGGGTGCCTAAGGCTTGCTTGCGGGCTCAAATAGCTACACAGAAACCACACCCTGTACAACATGTTTCACTCACTCGAACATCTGATACCCATTCTTATACATCACGCACGAACACATATTCTCCCATGAGCACAAGTAGAATCACTTGTAAATGGGTCCCTAAAAAGCCTCATTTCCAAGCAGACACTCGTATAAAGCCCTCCAGAGTCTCCACAAGATCAAGACCAACAGCCATTCAGTTTGTTTGGCAGCCCAAAGCATGTAACAAACCCCCCGACCCCATTTGTAAATTCACCGCCACCTACTAACTGCATCATTCTCACATTGCATCTTTCCATTTAGCTCTTAGGACAATCCATCCACTAACCACACCCACAATCACCGAGCACTCACTGACTAACTAACATATCACTAAAACCTCATGTTAATGTTGTAACGGGGACACGTGACCACTTGGTGTCCATTTGCAATGTTAACATTCATTTGTATATTCTCACAGAACCGGTGACCAGTCCCTTCAATATGGCCGAGGCTGCAGGAACTAGCTCCCAGGCAGGCACCAGCCCTCAGATTGTGGACATTGAAAGTCTTCCCATTGAGGAGGAATCGAAAGAACGTCCAGTGGCATTGAGAGCATTACATGCCATACCGGTTCAGAATCCTCCACAAGGGCACACAATGCCAGTCAGCAAAAACTCACATTGGTTTAGTGATGTGGCAGGACCTTTGGGAGAAGGCACTTACCTGTGGGAGGCAGAGATAGAGTTCAACGGGTGCTGGGGCACGTATCACTTCTTCACCAGGGAATTTGAGAAACTTCAAAATAATGAAGGGTTGAAACCGATATGGAAGAAGGTGGGACTATACGATTACTTCAAAGCCCAATTGCCAAAGCCCGACTTTCTAAGGTGCTCGTATTTGATTAGCACCCTCACTCTGAGCAAAGAGAAAAAGGGATATATCACCTTTGTCCTCCCATCTCTCACAAGGGGCAATGAGCTGAAGCGGTTCAAATTAATGAACAACTTGGTGAGGGAAGCTCTCGACATGAAAGGCATGCACATTCCCACTGAGAAAGAGACTATGGTTCCCGACAACATGAAGAATAGGAATCTGACAAAACTAAAGGACATGGTGGCAATGACACCTACTATTGCCATTCATCTTTGGATGTGCATGCAGCATTTTGCATTCCCCACTCAAGAGAGGTTCACAATGCCACCCAAGAAGATATGGTTCAGTCTATATTTAGCAGACGCCTTCGATTTGACAATCAACATGCCTCACTAGATTATTGACCAAATCCACTTGGCTCATCAACGGTGGTATAAGAAGCAAAAGTCAGTACTGTATGGATGTTGTGCTCTCACAAGGATTGTTTACAAATGCTTGGCATATGATGTGCCAGTTCAAAGGGCACTTATTTGGACCAGGGTGCAAGAATTCCAACGTAGACTATCCACCGCAAGGCCTCCATCCAAGAAAATGAGAGGCGCAGTTCAGATGCCCTGTGCATAGGCCCACGGTGTGACACTGACACCAGAGACAACTCCACAGCTTCCAAGGCGTGTGCAACCCTTCACTATCAGATTACCAAGACATAGCACAGATGGACTGAATCTGGTGTTTCCACCTATACCAACCGACTTAGAGTTTCCTCATGGCTTTACATTGGAAGATCTAATTGATGAAGAGGTAGCCTGAATAATCAATGCTACGAATTTAGAAGTGGAGGGAGAACAGGCAAGCGGGCAGCAGACAGTCACAGACCAACCCCATCCAGTCCAACCAGAAGTAGTCAAAGTGGATGATGACGAAGAAGAGGAGCAAGAGGAGGAACGAGAAGGACTGTCCGACGAAGAAGAGCAGGAATATGAGCAAGAAGTTCTACAGGAACTTGATGGTGCCCCGGCTTATACGAAGCAATTGAAAAAGCTGTATGATACCATTAACCGAGTTCAAGAACAACACAAACTGTCCCTGGCAGCTAGAAAAGCCCTCATGAACCAAATCCTTGAGGAGGAAGGTGTGGATGAGCAATACCAAGCAACCCTTGACATGATAGCTGATGCCTTGGGGGTACCTGAGACGGTGCATACCGCTCTTGCATATTCACGAAGATCGGAACGACGATACGGCAGACGCCCCCCTCGATCAGGAAAACAAATGAATGTATTAGTATCAGAACCACAGGGCACCACATCCACAACCACGGGCACAGCTCATACCATTCATGACACTGAGGAAGCTCATACATCCAGTGCACCCCCGTCACCCCCCTTACCCCCTCTCCCTCCAACTCCACCACTTTCACCTCCCACAACCAGTGAAACCACTACTGTCACCGCCTGAGGGTCCACTTCCCATACCGAAGCACAGACCGTTAGTCAACCCACACAACCTACACAACCAATCACCACCTCTCTTGTTTACACTACCACTGACTCTGTAATTCTAACTGTAGCCATGGAAAACCCCGTTCCCCCGATCACACTTCCTGGCGGTTCATATTCACAACTACACACACCACTTTACACCTTCACCAACATCACCGCACCCACAATTCCCATGTTCACAATCACTCCCACGACTGCTTCCACTTTTGATTTCATGGACATATCACCCACCTCCGCACCTCTCCCTCCCCCCATACGTCCACAATCTCCCATTCCCCCACCACCAACTTCACCCTTTTCAAGCACAGCATACACGCTCCCATTCCCTTTTCCCTTCCCTTCTGCATTCAATATGTTTCCCGCATCCACTCCCATTAATAATGTATTTAATAATATGTACCAGTGTATGTCTCAACTACAATAGCATTACCAGCACCTAGACTCACAGCATACGAGCCTCTTCAGAGACTATGAAACACTCCAAGCAAGATTCATTGATTTAGAGAAGGAGAAGCGGCTATTACAACAGCAATATTCTACATTGCAAGCACAACATGATCAATTAGTTGCCAATCCACCCCAGTTAGATACTGAAGAGAAACAACAACTCGATGATGTGTTACACGCTCAGATCACAGACAATCTCAAGCTTCGATGCAATCTCGGCTTATTACGGAAGCACATGTCTGCAACACTTGAAGAAAACAAACGACTACAGAAACAGAACGAGGAAAACCTGGAAGCAGCAATGGAGGGTTCACCGCAGGAAATCGACCCAGAGAAATTCAAGACTATCCCATCTGAAAATATGCAAATCGTCTTGGAAACCCATGCCGACCTCCTGGAAGCCCATGCAGCATTAGAAAGAGAAAGAGATGACCTACTAAAGCAACTGGCAACTCAGCAGGAGTCACCAAGCAAAGTCACAACCGCAGCCGACACATATGAAGAAGTCGTAGAACTCAGAGCAGAACTAGAAGAACTACGAAGTAAAGTTCTTCAATACGAGCATCAACCCTCTCCCCTGGTGGAACCGGAACCTGAAGACTTAGTGCCAATTGAAGTGGAGGAGACTTTTGAAGACCCATATGTTCCCATGCCAGCACCCGGAGGTAAGCAACAGAAGAAGGATTGGACACGATTGAGATCGAAGCTCCTGAGTGGATGCAAAGGTTAGAGAAGGTTGCTACAACCCATGACGAGAGAGTTGCAGTTCAGATACCGTCTATGTCACGATTGGAGGATGTCATCATAAAATTGGATTACTTCAGAAACCTCTCCCATCATAGGTGGATTGGCACATCTGATGATTTGTATGTTCCATTCTGTGTATTAATGGCAGATTACAATGCTGAAATCAAGCAACGCACATCAAAAGAACCAACCTCGATGACACAGTTTGCACCGAATGACATCCCTGCAAGTGCCACGTAGGGGAATATACATCAACCTACTTGGAGGATCTGTCTACTTGAGACATACCCGAGGTACGCACGTGGAATAACATGCCTTTATATATCAAGTATAATCCCTGCTACTGCCCTGTCTTTCGAAGAAGGTCTTGGCCGGAGTACACAAAAACAGTGTTGATAATCAAAGGATGTGAAAAATGGCTCAATTATGTCTACTTAGCCCCACCTAGAGGCCAACCCACAGTCAACTACATGATTTCAACCATCCGACACTCGGCAGTCAGATTCAAGAATATACCAGATATCATGGCACATATGTGCCTCAAAATTTTTGAGCTCATGTTGGTTACATTCAGGATGTTTAAGAATATCAAAGAACCTCATCTTTCGGCTCTTGGATTTAATGAAGGGAATCAGGACCTTGTCTACGATATGAGCACCACACCATCTATTAACGTCGTATATGCGTGGAATGCTCGAATAAAGTATCTACTTGCCTGCTTCAAACAGACGTTTGAAGAAATGTTTATCACAAGGTTCTAGGAATATCATTCATAGCTATTCATTCCCAGACCATCTCACCTATTACAGTTATTTGTGGTGGAACAAGCTCTACATTCAGAAAAGCTATGTATGCCACATCCAGAAGTTTCAGCCCTACTCACTGATTTGGCCAAAGGGTTGAGAATAGCAGAACATCATTTAGCCACAGACGTTGTGGAGTATTACATCCAACGACCCACTCAACAAGGGTCTGTCAGAGATGACAGACGCGAGAGAGGTGGGGTGTTGGCAGTAGTCAAGGTACCCAAGGACTCACAAGACAAGGAAGTCAAAGAAGGGATTCAGAGCGAAGAGAAAGCACCAGCAAACAAAGTAGTCAACGAAGATCTGGCAAGTAGGCCATCTAAATTTTTCCATGAAGTAATACTTCCTAAATAGTGAATTTAGTCACTCTACATCATTGTAAATACCATTTCAACTTTTTGTAACTCCATTTTGTGCAAGCCGAGGAGTCCTTGAGCTTGAGGAGTATTAGAAGTAGCATTGTACCAATTTTCATGATTTTTAGACTCTGTTTGAGCCTCCAAATAGGCCATAGAACCTAATTTTTAACTAGGCCGGACACTAGGTCTGGACAGGGCCAAAAGCTAGTCAAAAACCATAAATAGAGCTAGAGAGCTCATTTTTGAAGCTAGCTTGTAATAGATTTGAACTTGTATGAGCATTTTGGAAGTAATCTAAAAGAACTCCATTGTCTCCCTCTTTGTCTTACCTTGTGTGCGCGTGTGTGTATGTGTGTGCATGTTGGTGTGTTTCTCACTCACGCACTTGTGCCTTCACTTGCTCGAGGTCATCATACCATCCTTATGTCTTCCGAGATTGACATTAAAGGAGGTGCTACTCATCATTGAGCTACAAATGTTCCCCCAGTCACTGTTTGACTGACTTTCTCTCTCTCTCTCTCTCTCTCTCTCTCTCTCTAACGCTTTGTCAGATCTTGTACCTGCCCAGTCCTTCCACTCCCTCTGCCCTTGTCTGACGTTGTATTTGCCATTGTCCCCCACTCCTTCCCCCACTCTCCTCCACTCCTCTGCCCACGTGCACCTCTAAGATTTGCCATCCACGTGTGGTCAAAGGAGTTATGACCCCTCCCTTCCCCACTCTATAAAGTAACACCTCCCCTTCTCAGTGGGGGCTACTCGATTATTGAAGAACAATGAGGGTTTTTTTTTCTTTCATTATTCTGAGAAGAAAGGAAAGCGTAAGGGTGAGTGTGAGGTTTCTACAAGATTAAAGTAGAGGGGAGCCAACAGTAGTTCGACTGAAGAGGGAGAGAAAAGAGTTGAGAAACTATTGTAGTTAGCATATGACCACAGGACAAACACTGTTCCAGTTCTACAAAGCCTCTCATCCACCGAAAGACAAGCATGTGCAGAGGCGAGCACTCGTGGAGAATCGTTGCCCTTGCTGTGACAGACCACTCAAACATGAGGATCCCTCATTGATGAATTCAATTGTATTGTGAAGCGAGCAATCAATTCTAACGCTTGAACTTACTCTCAACGTTGGAAAAAGGTAAGTTGCATAAGTTCAACTATTACACATCACGTTCAGTGTGACACCCTCTTGTAAATGCGTTTAAAGAACATCCTGCAACTCAGTGAACTCACTAGTATATATGGTTCAGTAACAATGCTTGGGTATAGAGATCCGTTATTTCTGATGCTTAATCGTCCTCTTGCATAACTCTTGTTTCCTGTTCACGCACCTTAAGAGCCAGTAACATAAAAAATTGTTCAGTTAATGCGAACTGTTCTACACTGGGGTTATCAGAGATAATGGATTAAATCTGTTTGCACTCTAATACATGAAGATTTATTTGGTTTGATGAAAGTATATCACATATTTTCTTCTTTGGCAATTGTATTTCGTGAGGATAACAATGAACCTTGTGGTATGTTTCTTCATGATTTTGCTTCTTTTATAATGTTATTACGGTGAAGTTTGACTATTGAGCATTTATCAAAATTGAGGAAGAGGATAAGTAAGCGATGGGTTTGTTTTATGGAAAAGAAGAAAGCGTTTATTTTTTTACCTTCTAAAGACAGAGACAACTGCCTTGCATATGCTTCTACTAGAGATTGTGCTTGCATAACAGATAATCCTTGACAGAGATTACAATCATTCCCCCCATGTTGTCAGATCATTTCCACATGATGTAGGACAATGCCCACCATGGCTAAGAGGATACATAAAAGGAGCATGTGAATTCGATTGGGCCTCTCACAATGCTGTGATGTAAAGCTTTAAATTATTATGAGTGGTATCATTTGAAAGCATAGTGAGTAAGCATATTGCAAGGTGTTCAGGCCCAGACCAAATCCAGAGTCTAGTGATCATTCATCATATCATGCAGAGAATCTACAATAACTCTTTGGAGGGATGGGATAATTACATGTGAAGGCATGCATTGTCTTGTGAACGACTAGTGGAATAACTTTTTGCATGCGACATGTATGCTTGTTTTAAGTAAGGAGTGGGGGTAAGAGGAGAAAGGGGAGGGAAATAGTAGAAGTGCAGGGCTGTGTGTATGTGTGCATATGTAAAAGTGAGAGTATGTGTTTGAGTAGAGGTAGAAAAGAGAGAAAGGATGAAAATAAGTGTGTGTGCATGGATGGGTGTCAGTGTGTGAGAAGTGGAGAAGGGAGAGGGTGACCTAGATTGTGTGTGTGTAAGTGCATGAGATAAAGAGGGGATTAAGTGGGGCATGAGTGAAAGAGGGTAAGTGTGAGGATGAGGGTATGAATGTGCATATATGAACTTATGTGTGAGAGAGAGTAAATGTGAGTGCGAGAGAAAGGAGAAAGTGCATGTGTGCGTGGGTGTGGATTATACATGTGTGGTTGTGTGTGGGAAGGAAGAAAAGAAAGTGAGTGAAAGGAAGTGGGGTGAGGGTATATGTGCGTGTTTTTTTCTTTTCCACTTGAGGCAACTTGTTTGTGAGACGTGCTTTCTCTTTACTCAATCCGACTCCTGCTCCAAATTGAAGGCCAACCAAGAGTAGTTCTGCTGATTCCAATAAGATTCCAAGATGTTCCGTGGTGTTCCCCAAAGTGATAGGGTAAATTAAGTTTTTTGGCTAAGGGTGCACTTGGTGTTGACCAAGCTTGGACTTGCTTCAGCACGAACGTGGAAAGTAAGTATACGAGAGCAATGCCTATAAGACCCTGAAAAGGATCCTTTTGTGCAAAGAAGGCAATAGGACCAAGAAATAAGTTAATGAGATTGGGAATGTGAACCACATTAGTCAAATGGTGGCTTGAGGGTAAAATAAACTAGGTAAGTTGCGACAAATAGCGTAGAGATAGGTGAATATAGGTGCAACTATTTGTACATTCTACGGGCTCAAGACCTTATCCAAGTACTAAATCAAATGATATGAAAATTGATAACTGAGAAATATAAGGCCTAAGCTACATATCCCAAGTTGAATCACATCAATTGGATAAGTATTAGTAGAGAACACCTCAAAACAGGTTCACTAAAAATGAGCATTTAGCAGCAGACAACAGTAGATACCAAATGACTTGCATAAATTGAATCAAATGTACAATATTATGGATGTATGATACAAGGGAGATGATGTAGGCTTACGCATACATGTGTGGGCTTAGTGCACCCACAAGCTTGAAGCTCAATGTGTCCTTCTTCTTGCTCTACTACCCGTGACTAAAAGTTGGCTCTTTTATAGATGTGTCTTCAATTTGAATTTTGAATCTACCACCTAAAAGTTAGGAATTTCAACCACTTAGTTGGTATGAAGTGCTACTCGGAATGTCACGAGATTCTCTCTATTACTCTCTTTTAAAATTATCTTGAGTTAAACTCATGGATTCTACAAGAGGTGTTCATATGTGACTTATGGATAGTTTCACCCAAGATGTGAAGTAAACCTTTGATATTTGGTCAAGCATCAAGGATTGACAAATATACCAACATGTGATGTTCTTTGGTTGATGGGAAAAAGATGATTCTGGTAGAGGTTGTATCGATGGGTGGGGTGATGTCGAAGGGATGCATATTACATGGCTTGGGTTTTGAGCTACAAGACAATTCCTAGGTACCCAAATTTGCATGGGTGTGGGTCCGTTTGTTAAGTACTTCTTGGCAATCCAAATCTATCTATTCCTTGTCAATGGAGAAGAAAGTCGAGAGGTTGTTTCCACCTTGGGCTCATTTGGTATGGTTGTCGATTGGGGTTCTTAAGTTGTGGTTGACTTCTTGGTGCTTGAGGTTGAGAGGTATGGTTGACACTCTGCTTTGGAAAAGAAGGGAGGTCCAACACTTGTGTGACTTTCCCATTAGGAAGTGAGGCATTCTGTACAACAGATCTAGGCTAGTCGACAGGAAGTGTTGTCTGTTGATGTATCCCACATGAACGCTGATGTAATCCCCTTCCTATGCAAAGGAAGACCAAGGGAAGATCTCTTGACATCCTCTTGAGTGGCAACTATCCATCGCCAAGCCCTCATGGGTTGACCTTGGATAGATCTAGCTTATCTGATGGATTTTTCTAAAGATCTTTTGGACCTCCTTCGCAATCATTTCATGTAGTCTGGGGTTACATTCCTCAGGGGGTTTATTGTTAGGGAAGTCAAGTGGTATCACTCACTATTGGTCTAAGGTCTTGAGCTGTAGGGAGCCTTGTCTAAGATTTAGGTCCACTAAGTGATCGTATAACCAATCTTGGCCAAGGATTAACGATTCTATCAGGTCCTCATCATGGCACACTAGGAGTTTCACAGTCATGGTTGCTTTGTGTATGAGGATAGGAAGGTCTACCTCACCCATGCAAGTGGTTTCCATGCCTCCTAGCCCTATGAGGTATGCCTCAATTGGATGCATTTCTATTCTTAAGTCCTTATAATGACACCATCTAATCGCACTAGTCGCAACACCTAAATCAATTAAAGCCCTAAGCTCATGGCGGATGTTGCCTTGGTCTAGCATGACTGTAATGAATGGTCTCCTATCCACCATGCTAGGATGAGCAGTTGACTTTGTTTGAAACATGGCCATGGGGTATCTTGGTGTGTCCTCGAGATGGTTATAATGTTCTCTCCCTAATCCTTGTCTTCTTAGTTGCATGCATTTAATGTGTTCTAGAGCTTCTACCTGAGCTTCCTCATGTATTGTCTTTTCTTCCTCCTTACGCTTCTTTGCCAATTTGAGTCATCTAAGCATATCCTCTGTAAGAGATTCTTGATAAAGCTTGACTCTAGAACCACTAATGTTATTAGGCATTATCTGTCCTTCTAGTGTGGCTAATTGTACGGCTCCACTTGCCGACAATCTGTTAATAATCATAGGTCCATAACCATGTTTCTCTAGCTTCCGTGCATGTTGCTTCAGCGTATACAGGAGGACTAAGTCACCTTCTTTTAAGCATTTATCTTTCACATGTGCATCAAAATAGGCTTTCTATCACTTCTTGGCTACATATATCCTAGTTGCAGCTTTCAACCTGGTTTATCCTAATCGTTCCAAGTCCATTATCCTTGATGATAATTCATGGCCAGTCCACTGATGCTCTTGTGCAACCTTAAGGGTAGGTATCAAAAAGTCCAAAGGGAGCACAACGTTTTGAACAAAAACCATCTGAAAGGGAGTTGCATTGAGTACAGTCTTGTAGGCCACTCGATATGCCCAAACAATGTGATGTAACTATTTAATGCTCTTCTCAACCTGCAAACAAAATTTGGATACCTGGAATCTATAAACCCTTGAGGTTGTTCCATGTATACCTCATCTGATATGTATCCATTCAAGAATGCATTCTTTATATCCAATTGACTTAGGGTCCATCCTTTTGAAGTTGCAATAGCAATGCTTGTCCTTATAGTTGACATCTTAGCTACAAGACTGAATGTCTCATCATAATCTATGCCATAAGTTTGGGCATAGCCTTTCACCACCACTCTAGCTTTGTATCTGGCTATACTTCCATCTGCAAGCTTCTTCACTTTATAAACCCATTTATTTCCAATTAGTTTCTTACCGTTTGGTTTAGGAACAAGTTCCCATGTCTTGTTCTCTTCTAATGCATTGAACTCTTCCTTCATTGCTTCTTCCCATTGCTTCTTACCTTTAGCTTCATCATAGTTCTGAGGTTCTTCATCATCTTTGACCATATATGCATAGTTCTTCTGAGTTATGTAAGAAGTATCATAGGAATACCTTTCTGGTTGTCTTCTAGTCCTGCTTGACCTTCTTGGTTCACATTCTTCATAAGTGTCTGGATACACCTCTTCATCAAATATAGGAGCTTCTTCATTCCTTCTTGTTAATCCACTTCTGGATGTACTTGCTTGCATATAGTCTTCATCTCTATTCACCTGCACAATTGATTTTCCTTTCTCACATCTTCTTACCTCTTCTTCAAATTCTTCAGCTGTATGACTTTGATCTGCATACCAACTTTTCTTTTCATCAAATGTAACATCTCTAGAAACAATAAATTTTTTGCTTAAAGGATTCCACAACCTGTAACCCATCTGCTTTTCATCATAACCAATGAACACATATTTTTCTGCCTTTGGTTCAAGTTTATATCTTAGTTGTGATGGCACATATATGCAATTTATCCAAACACTCTACAATGATCTAGTGTTGGTTTCTTACCCCACCAAGCTTCATATGGAGTCATTCCATTGAGAGCTACACATGGTAATCTATTCACAAGATATGTAGCTGTATTTACAGCCTCAACCCAAAGATAATTTGGACAATTCTTCTCCTTTAGCATAGCTCTAGCAAACTCAACCAAAGTCCTCATCCTTCTTTCTGCTACACCATTTTGTTGTGGTGTATACCTGCAGGTTTTTTCTCTCTTAATACTTGCATTTCAAAATAATCATTGAACTCTTGGGAGAAGTATTCTCCCCCTCCATCAGACCTCAGTCTTTTAAGCTTTTGACCTGTGACTCTCTCTGCATATGCATGAAAATGCTTGAAAGCTCCAAACACTTATGATCTTTCCTTCAAGACATATAAAGTTATCCATCTTGTAGCATCATCAATGAAAAGAACATAATACCTTGAGCCACTGATAGATCCTTCTTTTGTTGGTCCCCATACATCTGTATGAATGAGCTCAAGTACTCCATCATGTTTGAATCCTTTCTTTTGAAATGGTAACCTATGTGATTTTCCCATCTGACATGCTTCACATTTATAAACCATATGTTGACTCTGCACATTTGGTAATCCTAGTACAAACTGATTTTCAACCATAGCTTTAATTCTTCTTTCATTGAAGTGACCTAATCTCTTATGCCAAAGATCAAGTTCTGTAATCACTCCTTCACCATGTGTGAGCAAAGCTTGACCAATGTTTCCCTGCACTCTTAAAGTAAAGAGTCTACCTTCTTTCTTACCACAAACAATTTGATTATATCCATTCTCTGGATCTTCAACAAATACTCCTTCATTTGTAAACCTGACTTGAAAACCTTTTTCAACTATCTGTCCCACACTAATCAAGTGTTTAGGTATTGTAAGAACATACAAACATTGGTTAGCAAACCTACTCCACTCTTGCATTTCACTTTTCCAATTGAATGTACACTATGTCTGGTATTATCACCTATTTGAACTGTATGACTAGAAATACCTTTTTCCAATTCTGACATCAATTCTATGTTTCCTGACAAATGATTAGAACATACAGAGTCAATGTAAAATACCTTTAAATCTTCTTTATCTGATGTGCTGATTGAGTTCATCATCAATGATGTATGAATTTCATTCTGTGCGTCATTTGCATAGTTGTAGTAGGTGGTGTTGTAGGATTGATTCTGTCCCCAACTTCTTCCTCCACCTCTACCATAACCTCCTCTTTGACTTTGTCTACCTCTTTGAAAATTACTTTGATATCTTCCACCTCAACCTCTGCTATTGTTATTTTGATTTTGATTTGATCCTTGTTTATTGTGCCAACAGTCATGAGCCAAATGATTACTCAATCCACAGATCCAACAAGCCTTCTTGTTGTTATTTTGATTACCTCTTCCTCTTCCAAAACCTCTTGGTCTTCCTTTGCCAGTGCCTTTACCTCTTCCATAATAAACTTGAGAAGTTGACTCTTCTTCATCCTTTGCATTACCTTTATCTCCTTTCTTCTTGTTCTTCATGTACATTGCAGAAATTTGACCTTTATCTCCATCTCCCTTTAAGTCTTGCTCAAATGTGAGCATCAAACCAAGCAACTGGTTCAAATATGGAACATAATGGTTTAATGAAAGTTGTGTTGATAAGACAAAAGGTTTCCACCTTTCATCCCCTCTCAAACCTGTAAGTAATTGAGCAATCAACTTGTGATCCTCAATATCTTCATCTATGGATCCAAGACTATCTGCTAGACTCTTCATCTTAGTGACATAATCACTAATACTTTGACTTGGCTTCTTCTTGAATGTTGTAAACTCTGACCATAGACTTGCTTTCTGTGCTTTAGTAGTGCTTTGGAAATGATACTCCAATGCATTCCATATATCTTCAGATGATTCCAATCCTCTGATGTGTGGTAGCAAATGATCAGAGATTATATTGTAAATGTAGGCTTTTGCACTTGCATCCTTCTTCTGTCAATGCTTTAAAGCATCAAGTTCCTCTTTCTTTGGTCAAATTTCATCTTCAAATATTGGCTTCTCTTCTTCACCTGTAACATATATCATGAGATCCTTACTCATAAGTAAGGCTTCCATTCTCATTAACCATGCGGGGTAATTATCTCTGTCCAATTTGTCAATGGAGATATGATCTGCCATACTCCTTTTCCTTCTAGTGCAACCTATGAGCTTAAAGGATAAAGGATAATACCTTTTGGAGTTCTTTGTGTATGAAGATACTTTTGAAGTAACCTTTTGATGCCTTGTGTCTTCAAATGCTTCAACTTTCAACCTTTAGTGAAAAACTTTTCAAAACTTCTCATACCTTTGCCGCCTTCTGCTCTTTAGGACCTTTCTACTCTGATACCACTTGTTGATGTGTAAAACACCACAAGAAATGAATTAATGTGACACTAGAACACCTCTATAGTCACCATTAACTCATTGCCACTCCAAACTTTAAGAAATGATTGCCAAAACCAAGAACTTTACTTCTTCAGAACTTTCCAATCACTAAAATGACATACCTTCAGTATTTTTCTAATTTCTCTTAGATCAAATAGTATTTCTCCAAGATTTTTTGGTGGATAAAAATAGAAGAGTAGAGCTTTCCGACAAGCTATTATTTGCAAGAAAGGGATCTCTAAAACTCAAGTTATGGCCTTCACAAGATCACCCTGTATGACTTGCCAAAACTAGAAATTTTTCCTCCTTTAGTAATTTTGAGTGTCTAAAAATGAAAATTCGATGCCTAGCATCGACTTGCAACCAAAAATTGATACTAGGCATCGACTTGGTGCTTTTTTAGCCTCTTTTTTGACACCTGAAATGGCCGCTTGAACACAAGACATGAACAAAGCACTTTTATGCTAGAAGTCGATGCCAGGCATCGAGTTGCTCCACAAAGCTCATGTTTTTAAAAGATTTGACAACACATAAAACTCAGAGAATGAAAACAATGACTTATCAGCATAAACTCGATGCCAGGCATCGAGTTGCTTGGAAAACTTGAACTTTTGAAATCATTTCACACAAGACAAACTTTGGAGATGGAAGAAGAAGACTTATACACAGAAGTTTAATTAACTCTTTTCATAACTATGAAACCTCAGAAATACACAAGTGCTTTCTCATGCAGAGAAGCCCGACTATTCTCAGTCATAAAAAAAGAGTTCTAATCTCACTCTCTCATTGTCTTCCTCATCGGGTCAGTTGATACAAACTAACTTATATAGATTTTCTTATTCTCGTGATTTTTAAAAAACTTCTAGAACTAAAGTGAACTAACTTTACAAATATAATACACTTGTGAATTTGTCCCTTCACATAGGCATGTGGTTTTCTTCTGAAGCTTTGACCTTCAAATATATGTCCAATTAGTGAGTGTTTCAACACTACTCTCATCTAGTTCTTGAGCCACATCCATGCATTCTTCTAGGATAAATTCTTCCTCTAGGGGTTCTATCATAAGATTGAAATGTCATATCCATCCTCATCATAGTGAGGCATCCATTGTTCTTCATTTACAATTGTATCCATTGTGGCTAAGATCTTTGCCCAACCATGAGGCTCGAATTCCTCATCTGGAAACACTATAGGTGCATAAGCAGGATCTTGAAGATTTCGTGGATGTCGTTCCAAACCTAAATTTCTAGCTTCTAATCATTCTTCTTCTTGTTTGGCTACCTTACTCATCCATAGATGAGTGTCCTCATGCAACCATGATGGATCTGATTCTAATGAATGCACAAACTCTATTTCTTCTTGTGAGCTATGGATTTTATTCCATTGAATTGGGGGTACATCTCGATGGGAATAAGCTTTGATATTAACTTTGGTGGTTACTCCTAAATGTTGCAAGTACAAAGAATTAGTTCCCCAATCTTGTATGATTTGCAAATGGCACATGAATGGTCGTCTTAAAATCATCTCATACGCATGATTTTTCCCAAAATCACAAATGGCGAAAGTGTGCTCAAATTCTACACCACATGTGGTGAGAGATATCCCTTCTAGTAAGCCTAATGGCTTCTCAATATGTCTGTCAACCGTTTGTAACTTCATTCTTGTGGGTCTTAATGATGGCCTACCCCAACGTTTCCATAAAGCAGTGGTGGCTATGGCGACTCCGTCTCTTGAATCTAGAATGGCTTTGGTAGTGTAGCCATGGTGGGTTATTGGAAGATAGGTATTACCTTCCTCTCTGTTGATAGTTTTTAATCACTTCCATGTTTCGAGGAATTATTGATTCTTCATTTCCGACTATTATGGTGGGTGCTCTCATACTGATAGATTTGGCTTCCCAAGCTCGTGTGAACTAGGGTAATTGTGGGCAAGGTGGAGCTTCCCCTATACATTCAAGATGTTCTAATGACAGCCAAGGTACTAGTGTTGGTGCAGGGCAATCAACAATTGAAGTTTTGGGTGAAGAATTGAAGTCAAGGACTGAAGAAAAGACCAAGTCATGAAGCATGAAGGAAGTGCATATTCAGAAGATGAAGATGTGTACACATATGTACATTAATTTAGAGACAGCTCATATATATCTTTTGTATGGTCATAAGCTTGTACATATATGGCTATATATATAAGTAAAAAGTCAGGGCAAATGGGGGAGAGCATGTGAATAGAGAAATTGGTAGTTGTATGAGTCATTATACATCTTAGAAGTGAGTAGAATCTCTCTCATCACTCAGTTGTAAAATTCCTTCAGGAATGAAAGAAAATTGCACCCGATGTTTCTATGCATTCTCCTTCTGTACTTGATCATTTCAAGAATCCTTTTGTAGATTTCTAATTCCATAGTTAATGAGTCTATGGTTAAAGTTTGAGAGCCTAATTGTAAACACACTATGAGAATTATGAGTAGGAACATTCATATGTGAAGAAGTGTTCACTATTTCTTGAAATAGGTGCAATCTCGATGGTCAATGATTTGATCATTTCTTAGTGCACAGGTTAAAGTTTTGCATGAATAAGTAGTCAAAATTTATGTTAGAAGCCAAGCCATCTATGGCAAAAATCATTTGTATAAACGGGTTCTAGATTGAGAGAACCAAGTGTTAGAAGTTACAGGTGTCTGAATCCACTTTTCAGAAGAGCAGTTTCAGACATAGGTAACTTGTTGAGACCATTTCTCAAGATCTACTCAATCTTTTGGAGTGATTCAACTTGGAAAAGGTGCACAAACTTTAGGCAACACCTTCTGCAAAGTTTCATAAAAAACTTTACACAATTGATTAGTTAATGAGAGAGATATGTGCAGCAGACTTTCTGTGTAGTCATCTCCTTCACAGGTTTTTAAAATCTTCATAATTGATCATTGATCCTCTAAAATTGGTGAAGGTTTGAGTTACTCTTGTTATAGAGGTGCTCTAACTACAAGAGTAGCTTGTTCTTTTGGAGATTAACACTCTCCATCAGTGGTATTAGAGCAGGAAGCATCAGAATTGAAGAAAGGAGGATCATGACTGTTGCAGTCATAAAGAATTGAACATCTGAAGGTTCAAAAGGTGAAAGCTTAAGATCAAAGCTTGAGAACGAGGCCATACAACATCAAGGAAGACAAAAGGAGTATCATTCAAATTAAAGGTACATCTATTACTCATAAAGTTTAAAGAATGCAATACACAAGTGAAGAAAGGATGGGAGATTCTCTTCAGATAGAGAAGTTGGATAGAGAGAACTATCCAGCATGGTCAATGAGGATGGAAGCTCATCTTATGAGCAAAGACTTGATAGCTTATATTACAGGTGAAGAAGAAAAGCCTCAGTTCAGAGATCCTAGTGTTCCAACTAGGGAGGAATTATTAGATTTGAAGAATTGGATGAAGAAAGATGCTCAAGCTAGGAGCATTATCTATATGGCAGTCAATGGCTACTTGCTACCTCATATTAGAGGTCTTGAAAGTGCAAATGATATATGGAATGCTTTGGAGGAGCATTTCCAAAACACCACAAATTCTAGGAAGGCATCCTTGTGGGCAAAATTTACCACTTTCAAGAAGAAGGCCTCTCAATCTATCTTAGACTATGTAACAAGGATGAAGGACATTGCAGATACATTACGAGCAGTTGATGAAGACATAGAGGAGGATAAATTGGTAAGGCAAATCCTCACAGCTTTGAGAGGTGATGACAAATGGAAGCCATTCATTTTGTCTACTGAATTATCACTTGATCATTTTACTCCTGACTTAAATCAGTTGCTAGGACATATGTTAACCTTTGAGCAGGATGTCAAAGGTGAAGGTGACAAGAGTATAGGTCATGCAATGTAATCAAAGGATAAGAAGAAGAATATCAATGGAAAGCGACAAGCAAATGAGGATGAAGGTACAACTAGCCAAGCTAACTTCCTAAGAGGAAGAGGAGGTGGCAAAGGTAGAGGAAGAGGCAGGAGTAATAAAGAAGGAGTCAAAGCTTGCTGGATTTGTGGTAAGACAAATCATTTAGCTAATGATTGTTGGCATAATACTCAGAGTAATGGTGGATATAATCAGAACTTTAATTTAAGAGGAAGAGGTGGCAGAAATCAAAGAGGTAGTTTCAGAGGTAGAGGTAGTAGAGGTTACTTTGGAAGAACTGTAGGTAGAGGATTCCAAAGCCAACAATACAACAATACCTACTACAATTATGCTTCAGATCAGAAGGAAGATTCAACATTGATAATGAATGCAACTTGTGAAAGGCAAAGTGAAGATCAAAGAGTCTTCTACATTGACTCAGGATGTAGTAATCATCTGAGTGGTAACATAGCCTTGATGACTGATTTGGAAAATAAGGTAACTAATCATGTAGTTCAAACAGGTGATAATACAAAGCACAATGTGAAGTTAATTGGATTAGTGAAGGCCAAGGATGGAAGTACTCTCTTGAGTAAGGTTTTGTATGTTCCTACAATTCCTAAAAATCTGATAAGTGTAGGACAAATTGTTGAAAAAGGTTATGAAGCTAGGTTCACTAATGGAGTGTTTGTGGAAGACCCTAGCAAAGGGTATAAACAAATTGTTTCAGGGAAGAAAGAAGGAAGATTGTTCACATTGAAGATTCAAGGTAATGTTGGTCATGCCTTGTTCACTTATGGTGGACATAAGATCTCTGAGTTAGATCTTTGGCATAAGAGGCTTGGACATTTTAATGAAAGAGGTATCAAGGATATGGTTAACAATGGTTCAGTGCTTGGATTGCCTAATGTTGCAGGTCAACATATGACATACAGATGTGAAGCATGCCAATTAGGTAAGGCTCATAAGAAATCTTATTCCAAGCATGGTTTTATGTATTCAGAGAAGCTTGAGTTGGTACACACAGATGTGTGGGGACCATCAAAGGATTTCAGTATCAATGCTTCAAGGTACTATGTGATTTATGTTGATGATGCTACCAGATGGATCACTATCTATGTGATCAAAGATAAGTCAGAGGTATTCAATACATTTAAACATTATCATGTGTATGCAGAGAGAATTACAGGTCATAAGTTGAAGAGACTAAGGTCAGATGGAGGGGGAGAGTATTTCTCTAATGATTTCAGTGATTACTTGTGGAATGCAGGTATAAAAAGGGAAATTACTTGAGGTACTCTCCTCAACAAAATGGTGTAGCAGAGAGAAGAAATAGAACTCTTGTTGAGTTTGCAAGGTCAATGATGAAGGAGAAAAATTGCCTAAACTATTTGTGGGTTGATGCTGTAAATACAACTACTTATTTGGTGAATAGGTTACCATGTAAAGCTTTGTAGGGTATGACACCATATGAGGCATGGTGGGGTAAGAGACCTACTCTAGACCATTGCAAAGTATTTGGATGTTTGGCATATGCATATGTGCCATCACAATTGAGGCATAAATTGGAGCCTAAAGCTGAAAAATATGTGTTCATTGGATATGATGATAAGCAGATGGCAATTGTATCTAAAGATGTTACATTTGATGAGCAAGATACTTGGTATGCAAGTACAATCAATATTTATGCAGGTGATGAAGAAGTTGTGACTCAAAAGAAAGGTAAATCAAAGGTTCAGATATTTGATGAAGAGGAGAACAATGAAGTACAGGTTGAAGTTGAAGAAATGCCAAGGTTTGATCCAGAATATGATGAACCAGAAACCTCAAGGAGTGGAGAACTTAGAAGGTCAAACAGACACAAATGGCAACCTACAAGGTATAGCTATGACACTTCTTTTTTGGCTACCAAAGATTATGCTTATATGATAAAGACAGATGAAGACCCTTCTACATATGAAGAGGCAAAAGGTAAGGAAAATTGGGAGAAAGCTATGCAGGAAGAGTATGATGCATTGATGGAGAATGAGACTTGGGATTTGGTTCCTAAACCAAATAGTCAGAAGATTATTGGATGCAAATGGGTCTACAAGACAAAGAGATTTGCAGATGGAAGTGTGTCTAGGTATAAAGCTAGACTTGTTGTGAAGGGTTTTGCTCAGACATATGGTATAGATTATGATGAGACTTATAGTCTTGTGGCAAAGATGACAACTATCAAGACACTCATAGCTATTGTTGCATGTAAAGGTTGGAAGTTATGTCAATTAGATGTGAAGAATGCTTTTTCTAAATGGTTATATTTTAGATGATGTTTTCATGGAGCAACCACAAGGATTCAGATATGGAAGGTATCCAGATCATGTATGTAAGCTCAAGAGAGCTTTGTATGGTTTGAAGTAGGCCCCAAGGGCATATTGGAACTATAGACTTGTAAAGTTCTTGAAAGAACTTGGATTTCAAGTATCTAAAGCAGATAGTAGCTTGCTTGTCAAAGCAAGTGATGATGGGTTCATATACATGTGCATATATGTTGATGATATAATTCTTACAGGTACAGATGAGAAAGACCTTCAAAGCCTAAAGAAGCAAATGGAGAAAGAGTTCAAAATCAGTGACTTGGGAGACTTGTCATATTTCTTGGGCATGGAGATCTCATACACTCAACATGGAGTGTATATAACTCAAGAAAGGTTTAAGATGAATGATTGCAGGGTAGCACCTACTCCAATGGAGGTGAATCACAAATTGAGCAGATATGGAGGTGAAGAGTTCAAGGACATGAAACTATATCAGAGTTTGGTTGGTAGTCTGATCTATGCTACATTAACTAGACCTGACTTGTCATATGCAGTTGGAGTATTATCTCAATTCATGCATTGTCCTAGGAAAGAACATTGGATTGCAGGTCAAAGAGTGTTGAGGTACATTAAGGGTACACTCAAAGAAGGTTTGTATTATGGTTCTAGATCAGATACAAACATCAAGATTTATAGTGATACAGATTGGGCATGTAATCCTGATGATAGGAGATCAACATATGGTTACTTGTGTTATGTGGGAGATAAGTTAATTTCTTGGTGTTCAAAGAAGCAACACACAGTTGCTTTGTCATCTACAGAAGCAGAGTACAAAGGGATGGTTGAAGCTGCAAAGGAAGTGATATGGCTTAAGACTCTTGTGAAGAGCTTTGATATCATTCAGAGTACACCCACTATTCATGGAGATAATATGGGTTCATTGTATTTAGCTGCTAACCCTGTTTTTCATGCCAAGACTAAACACATTGAGATTCAGTACCATTTCCTAAGAGAGAAGGTGATGGATAAAGAGATTGAAGTCATGCATACTTCAACAAAAGATCAGATAGCTGATATGCTAACCAAAAGCTTGGATGGACCAAAGCTACAAAGATTTAAAGACATGGCAGGTATAAAGAAGATAGAGAAAACCTCAATTGATGATTGAGGGGGAGCTGTTGGTGCAAGGCAATCAACAATTGAAGTTTTGGGTGAAGAATTGAAGTCAAGGACTGAAGAAAAGACTAAGTCATGAAGCATGAAGGAAGTGCATATTCAAAAGATGAAGATGTGTACACATATGTACATTAATTTAGAGACAACTCATATATATCTTTTGTATGGTCATAAGCTTGTACATATATGGCTATATATATAAGTAAAAAGTCAGGGCAAATGTGGGAGAGCATGTGAATAGAGAAATTGGTAGTTGTATGAGTCATTAGACATCTTAGAAGTGAGTAGAATCTCTCTCATCACTCAGTTGTAAAATTCCTTCAGGAATGAAAGAAACTTGTGCCCGATGTTTCTATGCATTCTCCTTCTGTACTTGATCATTTCAAGAATCCTTTTGTAGATGTCTAAGTCCATAGTTAATGAGTCTATGGTTAAAGTTTGAGAACCTAATTGTAAACAGGCTGTGAGAATTATGAGTAGGAACATTCATATGTGAAGAAGTGTTCACTATTTCTTGAAATAGGCGCAATCTTGATGGTCAATGATTTGATCATTTCTCAGTGCACAGGTTAAAGATTTGCATGAATAAGGAGTCAAAATTTAAGTTAGAAGGTAAGCCATCTATGTCTAAAAGCATTTGTATAAACGGGTTCTAGATTGAGAGAACCAAGTGTTAGAAGTTACAGGTGTCTGAATCGACTTTTCAAAAGAGCAGTTTCAGACATAGGTAACTTGTTGAGATATTTCTCACAATCTACTACATCTTTTGGAGTGATTCAACTTGGAAAAGGTGTGCAAACTGTAGGCGACACTTTGTGCAAAGTTTCATAAAAAAATTTACACAATTGATAAGTTAATGAGAGAGATATGTGGAGCAGACTTTATGTGTAGTCATCTCCTTCACAGGTTTTTAAAATCTTCATAATTGATCATTGATCCTCTAAAATTGGTGAAGGTTTGAGTTACTCTTGTTATAGAGGTGCTCTAACTACAAGAGTAGCTTGTTCTTTTGGAGATTAACACTCTCCATCAACTAGTGTGTCAAGACAAGGATCTCACTGAACCTCTTGTCTTGGGTCAAGACTAGATCTATGATCATGCAGTCAACTTGAAATTGAGAACTAGACTTCTTCACGTCTAGGTGGATCAAAATTGCATCACAATTGAGCTATAAAATCATGCACTCAAGGAATTAGGAAAGACACCATCTTTTGGTCCTTCCAAGAGTACACATGAAGATGATTTTCTTGTCCAAAACTTTGTGATGCAGAAGGAGGATGTCCTCAGAAAAGGATTCAAGGATCTGATGGAACTCCCTTCTTTTTAAAAGTGATCTAAACAAAGCAAAGAAAGGAGCACAAGAAGCAGAGGAAGTAGATGGTCTATGCTCATAGTCAAAGGAGAGCACAAAGCTAGAAGACTCAAAATATGAAGCAAATCTAGAAATGAAAGGGTGAACAACCCTGTGCTCGAGAGATTATAGCCCAACGATGCACCAAACCAACTACTCAGGGAAGTATGACAAAGGAAGAGTATTCGAGGAATCTCCCAAAATAGACAATTTCCATTTGGGTCTCAAAGCAATCAATGAAGGTTGATCCTAATGCATGATGAATATTGGTGCCCAAGACTTGCTTACACACTCAAGTAGCTTCACATATGATCACAAGCTTGAATGGCCACTTATAATGACTCACATCATATACTTCAGGATATATAGTTGTAGTCAACACATTCACACATGAGATCACACCTAGGACTATTCGGAAATGGGTACCCAAAAAGTCCCAAATCCAAGATGACATATTTCACAAACATGTAAAGATCATCACAGCCAAAAGATTCAATCCTACAAAGATATTTGGAGAGTAAAACCTTGTATCAAACCCCCTGACCCAAGTTTCTAAATCCATTCACACCTTAATAGATGCATTTCAAGCACAATGCACATCTAGAGTTTGCATATAGGAACATTACTGACTCCATAACTCTCACTTACACACACAATACACCACTCTGACTAACCTCTAACCTCAAAGAACGATGTGTTGGTATTTTGAAGGGAACACGATATTATCATGTTTCCTACACATTGCTAATATGATTTTCTTCTTCTAGCACATACGCATCAGGCATTACAAGCAATATCATGGCCAAAGTAGCAGGAACTAGCTCTCAGGCAAGCACAAGTTAGTAGGTGGTTGATATGGAGAGCTTTCCCATCATGTCTGAGACACATGAAAGACCGGAGGAATTGCATGCCATACATATCATACCAATACAAGATCCCTCGAGTAGCCATACCATGCATGTAGGCAAAACCTCTCATTGGTTTAGTGAAATAGTAGGATCATTGGGTGAGGAGTCGTAGCTTTGGGAGGCAGAGCTAGAATTCAATGGAAAAGGGAGCAAGTACCACAATGGAGTTTGAAAAGTTATAGAATGTAGAAGCACTGTGCCCAATGTGGTAGAAAGCAGAAATGGATGCATATTTCACTGCTCAGCTACCCAAAACTAACTTCATGCGGTGCTATTAACTTATCAACACCCTGACTCCTAGCAAGCATTCTCAAGCTTCAAGCACATTCATGCTTCCATCGCTAACTAGAGGAAATAAATTGAAACGGTTTAGGCTAACCAACAATCTAGTACAGGAGGCTCTCGATATGAAAGGAATGCACATACCCACTGAGAAGGAGGTCCTAGTACCATATAGCATGAAGAATCAAAACCTTACTAAAATCAAAGATATGGTGGCTATGATGCCTAATATTGTAGTTCACCTAAGAATTTGCATGCAACACTTTGCCTTCCCTGCCCAAGACAGATTCACTATGCCACATAAGAAAATTTCATTTACTTTATACCTTGCAGAGATGCAGAACCTAACCATTAACCTACCTCACTGGATCATTGATTCAGGTGTTTGGCTTATGACATCCCGATTCAGAGGGCTCTAATGTGGAGTAGGGTGCAACAGTTTAAAGGCTAAACATCCACTAGACCCCCATCAAAGAGAATGTGAGGAGTAGTACCATGTGCCCAAACGAGGAGCCATGTTAACCCCAGATGTCACTCCTCCACCTCGACATGTATGGCCCTTTACACTGTACCTCCTGAGATGCAGCACTGAAGGACCCAACTTGATATTTCCACCAGTCCCGATAGACCTTGAGTTCCCTGGAGGGGTACATTTGGAAGAGCTCACCAATGAGGATTTTGAGCAGATTTTAAGATACGTGAATCTTGAGGTGGATGAGGGACAACAGGTGGAAAGCTCTCAACCACAAGAAACCACCTCTCAAGTACCTATTACTATAGTGGACGAGGATGAAGAAGAAGACGAAGATAATGAAGAGAACGCAGAGTATGAAGGAGACAATGATGACTACGAAGGAAGGTATCAAGGAGAGCAAATAGAAGTGCCAAAACTTGTAGGTGAACCGATGTACACAACCGAGTTACAAAGGTTATATGACACAATCAAGGTAGTGTAAGAGAGGCATATAATTTCACGCGCATTAGGCCAATCCTTGATAGAACAAATGCTCGCAGACCAAGGAGTGGACCTTTAGTTCATTAACACACAAGTTGTTAACATAGTCACTAGGATTTCAAGAGGCTGTGCATAGAGTAGTTAGACAATCAATATGGTACGACAAATGTAGAGTGAAAGCAAGGCCTCATGCAAGCAAAAACATATGGATACCTATTGGCTGTATTCAAGGCATTACAAGAAAAGGGAACGGACATAAAGAGTTAGAGCAAAGAGAAGGACCAAGTAGGCAAAGCAGTCAAAGAAGATTCGACAATCAGGCCATACAATTTTCCCAAGACAAATCCTTTTTAATAGTGATTTTAATCACTACATGAACATTGGAAATACCATTTTTGGTAGATTAGGCTCCATTTTGTTCAATCCAAGGAGTCCTTGAGCTTGAGGAGTATCACAAGTAGCTACATAGAAATTTTCATAATTTTTAGACTTTGTTTGAGCCCTCAAATAAGCCTTAGAACCTAATTTTTAACTAGGGTGGACACTAGGTTTGGACAGTGCCAAAAGCTAGTCAAAAACTATAAAAAGAGCTAGAGAGCTCATTTCTTAGGGTAGCTTGTTGGAGTTTTGAGCTATTGTAAGAGATTTTTTTTATTAATACAAAGAAATCCATTGTTCCTCTCTTTATTCTTGCCCTGTGTGCGTGTGTGTGTGCATATGTGTGTGCATGCTTGTGTGCTTCTCACTCATGCACTTGTGCCATCACTTGCTCATAGTCATCATACTAGTCCTCATGTCTCCACGGGTTGAGAGGTGGATCTACTCACATTGGTACTTTCCATTGTGCTAGAGTGACACCAAATTTGGTACCATTGCTGGGGAGAGAGCTTCGAGGATGAGCATGTGATGGTAAGACGTAGAGTTGTGACGTTAGAGTCATAGGTATTTTCTTCACTTTTCTCTATTTTCTTTTATTTTCTTCACCATCATCATCCTCACCATATCCCACCTCCATCTCCACGTTCCCAAATTTTCAGTTTTTTGGTCACATCACCTTCCTCATCTCATTCCCCTCATTTCAGTTGTGTGAAAGAGCAAGAGAGCAAATATATGTGTGCTATTTTTGCGTGTTTCTTGAGCGTTCTTGTAGGTATGGACTTCCACAATAGCTTCAGCAAGTACAAAAACTGTCTATAGAGGTCCTGGGGCATTGAGCTCTATCAATCAAGATTGATAGAAAAATTGATCTTTTGGTATAACTAAGTGCACAAACACACTCTAGGGACCTTGCACATCACAAATCCATAAGAAAATTTCAAAACTTTGCATTTTCTCTGTCCATCATGATTGATAGCATCAATCATGATTGACAATGTCCATCGTGATGGACAACCTGTCCATCATGAGCGATAGACCCCGACGGACAGCCAATCAATCGCGATTGACAGTATCCATCATGACAGACATTTTTGTCCATAGCAATTGACTAAAAAATTGTGATTGACACTTGCACATGATAAAATACTTGTCCATCACGATGTATAGAGGCCCAATTGACACAAGAAAGCATGAAAATCCAAAAAAACAATCAATCGTGATTGACATCCCACGATGGATTGCATGTCCATCATGATTGACACATGTCCATTGCGATGGACACCCCTATCCATCGCGATTGAGAGAAAAAGCGTGATTGACACCCTATCTCGGAAAGAAAGCTATCCATTGTGAGGTACATCCATGATTGACACAATATAACGCAAAAAACCCAAGAGATTTTGTCCATCATGATTGACACCCATCAATCATGACAGACTGACATAACTTCTTCATATGAACTCCATTTCTAGTGATCTTGGGCACCTTGGTATTTTGAAGTTGACCTTCCACACGAGTGAGAAAGTTGAGAGATCTCCAAGGGAAATCTCATAGAAACAAAGTAAAATTGGGTTTGTGAATTACATGAAAAGACATGGTTTGTTATGTCAATTAAATTTAAAGCTTGAGCTAACTTTGGGACGTTTATAGGTCCACTGAGAGCATCCAAAGGTATCTAGAGCAAGAGCGTGTTGTAGGCTTGGAAAAGAGTTTCTTGAGGTTGGATCATTCTCACCCACCTCTATCAACTCCTAGCTTAGGCTAAGTACAGATAGAGGTATTGGTTAATTAGAGCTACATTAAGCACGATCAATTCAAGAACCCTAATTACTCAAGTGAAAGCATACATAGGTTACAATTACAAAAAACCCTAAAGCAAAAGAACTTAAATTGAGCGATCAATCTTCAAGTGCATTGAAACTCAAGTACTCCTTGTGACAAAAACCATTGGACAAGAAGTGACATCCTAAGGAAATTAAAAAGAACAAGGGGCTAATACCAAGGAACTCTGCAACGAGGTTGTACTAGAAAAAAGCTGGGGTAACGACCAATGCTTATGAACCTTAGGTCAGGAAGATATCTAGGATGGGATAGACAAAGCCTCAGATCCTCTAAAGCTAGTGTCAATCATATTGCTAGGTCTTGGGCCTAGCAATTGAGTGAGTACCCATATGCCCTAAATTATGAAACGAGTGATTTTGAGATGTCATATTACATGGAGAGACCCGTAGGTAGCTCAGGAGTAGCGTACCTAGAAAAACCAAAAGGACCCTACAAGACTCAACTGGAATACATAAGGACTGTTTTAGTATGCCCTTGGGGAGCGAAAACCCTCACCACCTTGCATGGAAGCAAGAAGGAAGGCTCAAGCATGACTCTCCTTTCATCCACCCCAACCTCCAACATGTTCAAGCCATTGGCCATCAGCCCGCAGCTATGCCACATGCTTGAAAACATGGAGGGAAGGGAGTCAAGGATCCTAGTCACATATGTAAAATACAAGAAAGTTGCAACACTCTACTTACTTACATAGGAAATGCTAGCATGCACACACACCTCACTCTCTCACACTCTAAGACTAAATACACATATGCATAAAGCCTTAAGAGAAAAGAGAGTTCTTCCATTCAAAGATATTACATGAGAGCACATCGACCAAAAGCTCCCCCTTTTACAAAAATGAGCCTCTATTTATAGGCTAAGCACAATTCCCGATGTGTTCCTTTTGGAAAGTCAAAAAGGGAACATGTGCTCATATCTTTCTAAATCTTACAAATATTCCTTCTAACAACCCACTCTAAGGAAATAAAGGCGTGGGAATTCTTCTACATGGGATTTTGTATATGTGTGCAAAAAGGAGCTTTATTGAGAAGGCTTCAATACCATAGCCTAAGGGAAATATCAAAAAGGGCTTAGGAGAGTGTTCAAATGGACACATTTCCTAAATACAAGACAAGGGTATTTTCATGAGTACTAGAGGGTGCCATTACATAAGAGAAATTGTAAGCAACCCTCATAACCCAACACTTTCCTCCCCCTAGACTTTGTCATCCCCAACAAAGCTAAGATAGTAGAAGCATACATTACTGAACTAGTCCAAGTTGGAGTCTTCAATTCTTCAAATATGCAGCTCTTCAAGTCTGAAATTTGCAAGTCTGCAAATCTTTGAGTCTGCAAGTCATCAGTCTTCAAGTCTTCAATGCTAAGCGACACAATCCCCTTGGGGGGCAATCAGCCCAACCACCATCCTGATGTGCAGCACTTTGTAAGGCCGGGAATGCCTTCTCATGAAGCTCCAAAACCTAAAATTTAAAACATACACAACAAGTGGACTGAATTTGAAAAGAAGCAGCCAATAAACTTTTATTCCAATTTTAGTTTCCACGTTAGGGAATATGGGCTCTTTTAGCAAAAAGTCCTCATGAAGATTTGTCTTGTTCTTGCAGTCCAAAAGTAGCATAAAAGACATAGAGCCATATAACATTTCATATTGCTCATAGGCTAACCATAATCACCTAGTCCAACAGGTGCATGTTGTTGGAGCAAGTCTATGACAAGCCTAAGTATTGGCTTGAGTCCCACAAAGTCATAGAAGAAGCCTTAAAATGAAGAATATGTAAAGTTCACTTGTGAACTACCTCTTTTAACTTTTGAAGAGTTTACTTAATGTAAAAGTGAAAGATACTTAAGTGGTTGAGTCTACTTGATCAAAAAGGGAAAGAGGAGCCCATGAATTTGTGATTTGTGGTAGATAGAGAATCAAATCAATGACTAATTGATTGGAGATTGATTGAGGGAAGTTAGCCTCCCAAACTCAATTATAAATAGATGGCAGTTTTAGTCATGGTTAGAGAGACCTATGTGAAGACCTCCAAGAGCTGAGCTTTATGCCATATCAAGGTGTGATTACAAGGCACACATATGTATCAGTAAGTCCATTGTATTGTACAATCAATATACTTTCATTTTCATGATCATTTGAGTTCATATTTCCATGTTCTTGTGAAGTCTACTACTCACTGCCATATCTCTCAGTTTTCTATGTGAGATTGCAGAGATGATTTCTCTGAGCTTGGTGCATCATTTTCAGTGATTTAACTTGATAAAGTTAGCTCTATAAGTCTACTATATGTGCACCAATGTTCATTTCATTTGAGTATTGCAATCTTCAGTTATGATCAGTTGAAGGCAACCCTATCGGTTCATTTTCACTTCTCTATCAGGTACCCAACTTTTGTACTCATCTTGTCAGAGCTGTTTCTCAGTGTGTACTTACCCAAATTCAATGATTTAAAGCTTGTTGGAGTCCGCATACTATCTAGTATAATCATACAAATTTTAATAATCATTGGACTCTTAAATTGTGAGTTATGTTCATTTTTTTGCTCACTTGTCTCATTACTATAGCAGCCCATGAAAATTGGGATGATGTCATCATTTCCTAAACATCATTCTTAGTGTGTGCTTCATTATTTTTGATGAGATTACTCTTGAAAGTTATCTCTTTAAGTTATCTAGACTTCCCCAAGAGGAATTAAGCTAATTGCTACTGTGCTCAGAGAATTATGCAAAACACTGGACAGGTGTATGAACCAAAATAGCAAGTTCTTCACCTCTGAGCTAAGTCCAACTTATCTATTTTGATCTATCTTTTTTAGAGTGATCTTCCAAGGTACATAGGGTGTCTAATACATACACATTGGCAAGTTAAAAGGGCCCAGAACATACTCTTGGAGTTCATTTGGCTGGTGTAGATCAAGGATTTTGCAACACCTCTTCATCTTCAAGCACATACCTATCCATCTCTTCATAGTGGTATCAGAGCAAGGTTGGACAACATGGCAGATGGATTTCCTTCATCAATTGACAAATTGGATAGAGGTAATTACTAAGATTGGTCATTAAGGATGGAAGCTTATCTCCAAGGTAGAAGTTTATATGGTTATGTGGCTGGAGATGAAGTTATGCCAAGTTTCAGGAACAAAAGTCAACCAACACAAGAAGAGCAAGAAAGATTGAGCACATGGTGCTCCAAGGATGCACTTGCAAGGTCTTATCTCCTCAACTCTATCTCATATTTTTTTTTTGCTTCACATTAGAAGTTGTGAGACATCTCAAGAAGTGTGGGATGCACTTGAAGCCTTCTTCTCTTCAAGTACTAAAGCTAGGAAGCATCAACTATGGATAGATTTCACAACTCTCAAGAAGGCTCCCAAACAAAATGTGACTGAGTTTGTCACAAAGCTCAAGGACATAGAAGATCAGTTGGGAAGCATTGGAGAGGTAATAGATGAAGATCAAATTGTAAGGCAGGTCATCAATGGCTTGAAGGCAGATGACAAGTGGGAAGCATTCACCACAGCTATGGATTTGTACATGGACATGCATGTACCTGATTTCAATACACTCATTGGACATTGATAAAAGAAAGTCCAAAGATAACAAAGGAAAGGCAAAGAAAGTGGATGATGAAGCAGGTACATATCAAGCTAACTATGCAGGTAGAGGAAGACATGGCAGAGGTAGAGGAAGACATGGCAGAGGTAGAGGAAGAGAAGATAGACAAGGCAAGGGGAGATCCCAAGACTCCAACTCATGTTTTGTGGATTAGCTAATCATACAACTGAAAACTGCTTTAGGAATTCTAGGAATCAAAGAGGCAGAGGATACAATAGAGGAAGTTATGGCTACTCAAGAGGAAGGTTCAACAATTATCATGGCAACTACAACAACTACAATCATTCAAACTATCAAAGAGGCTACAAAGGAAGGAGAGACTTCAATAACTACACAGAAGACTCAAACAAAGAGGATTCATTATTGATCATGAACATGGCTATGCCACAAGGTAAATCTGATGAGCATGTTTTCTACATAGATTCAGGTTGTTCAAATCATGTGGCAGGAAATGTGGCACTCCTATCAGATTTAGAAGATCCAAGGAATAAGCATGAGGTACAAATAGGAGATGACACAAGACCTCCTGTGGAGAAAATAGGCAATGTCAAAGCACCTGATGGAAACATCAACCTACTCAGTAAGGTACTCTATGTCCCTACCATTACAAAGAATTTGATAAGTGTTGGGCAAATATTAGAGAAAGCGTTGAAGTCGGGTTCATAAAAGCAGGAGCATTTGTTGAAGATCCAAGTCAAGGATTCAGAAGAATTGAAAAAGGTGAAAAGATAGGTAGATTGTTCATATTTGAATTACAAGATACTGGAAACATTGCTCTCTTTAATTATGGTAGTCAGACACTCACAAAATTGGAAGTATGGCACAAAAGGTTAGCACATATTGGTGAAAGGTCATTAAAGCAAATTTGCAAGGACCAAAGTGTACTTGGACTCCCTAATTTGTCAAAACAACATATGATTTATAAGTGTAGTGCATGTCAAGTTGGAAAGTCTCACAGGTTACCATTCATGAAGAAAGGTTATATGCATGGAGATCTCTTGGAGTTGTTTCATATAGATGTATGGGGACCTAGAAAGGAAGCTTCAATATCTCGATCCTATTCTTTATGAAACACAAAGATGAAGTTTTTTCATGTTTCAAAAGATATTTGGCTCTTGTGGAGAATCAAACAGGTAAATCACTAAAAAGGCTAAGGTCAGATGGAGGGGGAGAATACTTCTCCCATGAGTTTGATTCTTTTCTTCAAGAAAGAGGAATCAAAAGAGAGGTAACTACAAGGTACACTCCTGAGCAAAATGGAGTGGCACAAAGGAGGAATAGGATAATTGTTGAAGCTGCAAGGTCCATGTTAAATGAAAAGCATTTGCCTAATTATCTATGGGCTGAGGCTGTATCTACAACCACTTACTTGATTAACAGGTTGTCTTCAAAATCCCTTGATGGAATGACTCCATATGAGGCTTGGAATGGAAGAAGACGAAGCTTAGATCATTGTAAAATTTTTGGATGTATTGATTTTGCTCATGTTCCCTAACAAGTTCGAGGCAAGATGGATCCAAAGGCAGAAAGGTGTGTATTTATTGGATATGACAACAATCAAAAGGGTTACAGGTTATACAACCCTACCAACAAAGGTTTCTTGGTAAGCAGAGATGTAGTTTTTGATGAAAACAATTCATGGTATGAAGGTTCATGCAGGAAGGTCAATTTACCATATGATCTTGAAGAAGATTTTCCAAAGCTTGGTAGAGAACAACCAAAGATTGAAGAAAAAGACACCTCGGAGGATGGTGAAGAATCTCAGATGGAAAAGGTCAAAGCATGGAAGTCTAAAGGTAAAGCGAAATTGGAGGAACTTGGACATGAGGCAGAATCATCACATCATGGCCTAAGAAGATCTATGAGGGAAAAGAAAAAAACAGAAAGGTATGGGTTTGACACCTCATTAGTAACTAAACATTCTATCTACATAGCACATGACATAAACCAAGAGGAGCCATCATCATTTGAAGAGGCCAAAGCAAAAATAGAATGGAACCATGCAATGAAGGAAGAGATTGAAGCACTTGAGGAAAACAACACTTGGGATTTGGTACCCAAGACTTCATCCATGAAGGTAATAGGCTCAAGATGGGTCTATAAACTCAAGAAGAATTCTGATGGTTCCATTAACAGGTATAAGGCAAGGCTTGTAGCAAAAGGATTTGCACAAACTCAAGGAATTGATTATGAGGAGACCTTCTCTCCTGTGGCAAAGATGCCTACTATTAGGGTTTTGCTTAGTATTGCCTCTTCCAAGAATTGGAAGATACTTCAACTAGATGTAAAGAATGCATTCTTGAATGGTTGGATAATAGAAGAGGTATATATGGCACAACCACCTGGTTTTGAAAATCAAGTTTATCCTGATTATGTGTGTAAACTTAACAAAGCATTGTATGGTCTCAAGCAAGCCCCAAGAGCTTGGAATTTTGAGACTTGTTTCATTCTTGCAGTACAAAGGCTTTCAACCAAGCAAGGCAGATCCTTCACTCTTTATTAAAAAGAGTAATTCTGAGATCATCTACCTATGTGTATATGTAGATGATATTATATTGACAGGGAATAATGCAGATGGTATGAAGAAGATCAAAGATCAGATGAGAGAAGAGTTCAAGATAAGTGATTTTGGTTCACTTACCTACTTCCTAGGTTTGGAAGTTGTCTACAAAGATCATGGTTTGTTTCTCACTCAAAGAAAGTACATTAAGGACATGTTGGCAAAATTCAAGATGCAAATTGTAAGATTGCAGGTACTCCAATGGAGATCAATCACACATTGAGCTCACATGAAGGTGAACTCATAGAGGACATCACATCATATCAAAGTCTAGTGGGTAGTCTCAACTATGCCACATTGACAAGAGTAGATATATGTTACAGTGTGAGTGTTCTAAGTCAATTTATGCACACACCAAGGAAACCACAAATGGATGCTGCCAAAAGGATTCTCAAGTATCTCAAAGGAACCATAAATGAAGGACTTTATTATCCTTATGTATCTGATTTAGGTTTGAAGCTATTTTCTGATGCAGATTAGGCTGGCTCCAAGGAAGATAGAAGGAGCACTTCAGGTTATCTTACCTTTGCATGTTCAAAGCTTATTTCATGGTCATCCAAGAAGCAACCCACAGTTGCTCTCTCTTCTACTGAAGCTCAATACAGAGGTCTTGCCATAGCTACACAAGAAGCTATGTGGATGAAGACATTATTCAAAGATCTTGGATTGGAGTTTGGAACTCCAACTATTTATGGTGACAATATGAGTTCTATTCATTTGGCTGCTAATCCTATTTTTCATGCAAGGACTAAACATATTGAAGTTCATTATCACTATGTACAAGAGAAGGTTCTAAGCAAAGAGATTCAAATATCATATGTGTCCACTCATCAACAATGTGCAGATATTCTAACCAAAGCATTGGATGCTACAAAGCTCTGCAAGTTCAAAGCCATGATTGGTGTGCAGGTAATCTTGGAAGATTGAAGACCTCAAGCATACTTGGCTTGAGGGGGAGCTGTTGGAGCAAGTCTATGACAAGCCTAAGTATTGGCTTGAGTCCCACAAACTCATAGAAGAAGCCTTAAAATGAAGACAATGTAAAGTTCACTTGTGAACTACCTCTTGTAACTTTTGAAGAGTTTACTTAATGTAAAAGTGAAAGATACTTAAGTGGTTGAGTCCACTTGATCAAAATAGGAAAGAGGAGCCACGAATTTGTGATTTGTGGTAGATAGAGAATCAAATCAATCACTAATTGATTGGAGAGTGATTGAGGGAAGTTAGCCTCCCAAACTCAACTATAAATAGATGGCAGTTTTAGTCATGGTTAGAGAGGCCTATGTGAAGACCTCCAAGAGCTGATCTTTATGCCATATCAAAGTGTGATTACAAGGAACACATATGTATCAGTAAGTCCATTGTATTGTACAATCAATATACTTTCATTTTCATGATCATTTGAGTTCATATTTCCATGTTCTTGTGAAGTCTCCTACTCACTGCCATATCTCTTAGTTTTCTTAGTCCGATTGCAGAGATGGTTTCTCTGAGCTTGGTGCATCATTTTCAGTGATTTAACTAGGTAAAGTTATCTCTATATGTCTATTATATGCTCACCAATTTTCATTTCATTTGAGTATTGCAATCTTCAGTTATGATCAGTTGAAGGCAACCCTGTCTGTTCATTTTCACTTCTCTGTCAGGTACCCGACTTTTTTACTCATCTTGTCAGAGTTGTTGCTCAGTGTGTACTTACCCAAATTCAATGATTTAAAGCTTGTTGGAGTCCGCATACTGTCTAGTATGAGCATAAAAAGTTTCATAATCATTGGATTATTAAATCTTGAGTTATGAGTATTTTGTTGGTCTTTGGTCTCATTACTATAGCAGCCCGTGAAAATCGGGATGATGGCATCATTTTCTTAAACATCATTCTCAGTGTGTGGTTCATTATTTTTTATGAGATTACTCTTGAAAGTTAGCTCTTTAAGTTAACTAGACTTCCCCAAGAGACCACTCAAGGAGATCATGCATCAAAAGAGCATGGGATGGGAGTGGACCAAAGGGAGTCACCCTTGAGTCCAAGGTGTGCCAAGGGTGGCCTTACAACACCACATCAAACACTTGTGTCCCATAGCCTTACACCACTATGGACTCAGTATGACATCCCAAGAGGGATGTGGATCTCGAAGAGAATAAGAAAATCTTGAATCTTCCTGGCCATGAAGTGCATTGCCCACCAGCTTTCTTGGATGCAGACCCGGCCTATACAATATCAAAAGCTTAGTCAGCAATTATGTTAACTTTCACTACTTAAAAGTGAGTAGTCATATCCATCTAGCTTTGATAGCTCAAAACAAGAAATTGTGGACTAGCACTAAGTCATGGAGCAGTAGTAGATGTGACCAATTGCAATTGCAAAACATACGGGAAAGCACCACAAAAGTGTGTTACAACATTTCTTATCATTAAGTGAGTTGACCCAATCAATCAACCTGTAATCATGCCCTTCATACAAAACTGTGGAATTATGAAACATATGAAGCAATTGTTAGCTCTGATCCACCAATCCTTGAGTCAAGACTTTTAACATTAATCATATGATGCTTTTATCTAAGTTTCCACTACAAGAAAATATTCAAGGAAGCAATTTGAGCATGTTATCAACTTCCAAAAAGTCATGGTAGTAGCCTACTTTAAGTAAGCCCAAGGGCCACCATCAGACTTCGTTCATGCTTGCAACAATCAAATGAAGACAAATCTTAGTGAAATCATGATAAGCACAACTAAGCACCCCCTCATTTCACCCTGTATAGTGGTTTAATTCATAAAACCTAAGCACTCAGAGTTGATTTCTCTAGAGATCAAGAGCGTTCGATCATACAATTATTCAATATTCATCACCTATAATGGCCCCTAGTAATTCAACAAATATCCAAGAAAAAGTTTGGCTTGTACACAACCAAAAACACAATCACAAGAAAAGTCTAAGAGTGCAGTATTCAATCCCCAAGTAAGCCAGAACACAACCCCCACCATCAACCTCTCAATATTGCCAAGAATCCATATAATCCATGAGACTTGCCTGGAGAAGTGAAAACAGACCAAAAGAGCATAGGTAGTCATTGAAAGTTCCCTATAATATTTTCCCAGTGTGAAACCAGAAAGTCGTTATGAAAATCATGCATCAACATAGATTTAACAGACAAAAGTAGGGATTTTTTCTGATGCTAGAATGAGATTTCATCCAAAGGAGGGTTGGGAGGGGTTCACACAATCCCAAACTCAAAATAATGGGGCTATTGGAGGTATCATGTATGTTCTCATATTGTCGGTAGGTATGGAAAATATATGCTACGCCTTCCCTATGCAATGAAGGCACCTGGGGAACCTTAGTTCAACCCATGCAACAGAGGAGATCAAAGGCCAACACCACATCATGTCCAAGATCTGGTAGAGGAAGCTACACCCATCGCAAGGTAGCCATAAGGACTCCAAGATTACCCAAAATCTAATGTTATGGGGATGGAGCCTTGAGCATGAGGTATCAACAAGATTCATGAGTTATAACAACACTTTTCCAAGTGCAGAAAGAAAAATAATTGATTTTAGTTCGGTTACAAGCCTAGAATTATTACATCCTTCACACACGGAGTCAGGAGAATAATCATTAAGAGTCACATTGTCTTTTCTTTCTCAAATCATGGTTATCAACTAAAGAACGCATCCAAAAAAATGCAAGAGACATATCATGGCTTATTGGGAACATGAGAGAGTATGGGGACTAGTTCATTCTGTTTTCATGAAAAAATGACAGTCAAGAGGGAATCCTGTAGAGAACCTCAAAGCATGGGCAAGAAAAACTTGAATTTGCATAATCCAAAAAGAGAACATTCTTCACATATACCTTTAGTAGCCCAAGGGAGAAGAACAGGGTCAAAGATTTATTGTCTTGAAAAGCCCCAATTTATGAAGACATGATCAGTAGGGCTTGGGACACACCCCTAGGCACAATGGCAGTCAACAATGGTCTGTAAAAAGCTATCTAATGTAACGAGCTGTCCAAAATCTATGTAACTGTGAAATGCATGGCCATTCACACATATGAGCATGCAAGATCATAATATTGCATAGGCACATCACACAAGCATGACCACCTGGGTTCCGAGTAATGGACCTGTAATTGTCCTCATAGTAACAAAAAAAGTCGAACATTTTTTGTCGATAGACTCAGTTACACATCAAAGATTAATCAGAGTTTCGGCCAGTCATCATTGATTCTTTTTGGGCATGGGAATGTGGTTGCTATCTCTGCATACAATCCTACACAATCACACATAAAACATTACAATGTTGGTCATTCACTTGTTATGAGATTGCAAAGGAAAACCAATTACTTCCATTGCCCCTATCCGAGATATTCAAGGGAGATGATCAATGGATGAGTTTAAGTTACCAAAAAAAGAGACCATGAAGCAGATTCAAAAGAAAGAAGCATTAAGTGAGGCTTGCAAAGAACATTATGTGGTGAGATTTGAACAAAAGAGCCAACAGATATACCCAAAGAGGAATGACTCTGCATTAAAAAAAAAGAGAGCCACACATCATCCTTCAACCCGGAATTCTAGTGGTACCGAGAGTTATTTCAGGTGGACAGATATTGCAAAGCACTCCTTGAAAGACGAATCGTAAGAGAAGAGGCACATTGATGCATGAACCCCTGCACCACTCCCGAACATCGATTTAGAGTGGTCCTTCTTGGCAGCCAAAGTGGTACGAATAGGCATCAGCACTGGAGGCTTTGCCCCAGGTACGCAGAACTCGATTCTCGACAAGTCACCCATGAGTAGATACTATAGTGTTAGAAGCAATTCTTGAAGAAAAATTATTTGGAAAATGTCAAAAACTTGTAGAAATATCTATACAAATGATGTAAAATTGAGGAAGAGTCTTCCTCATGTATAATAGGATCATATGTATTTTTCCTAGAATTTTTGGAAGCTCTTTGATATCATATTTTTAGAATAAAAGGTGAAAAGGACCAAAATTCAAGTGTGAAAAGGGACACTTGAAAAAGTATAAAAGATAATTTCTTCTATTTTGAAGAGGTTGGTTGTATTATTTGATGCTATCCAAGTAATGTAAGAAGCTTTCCTGCCGAAAATCGTGTTTTTCTCCTTCCATGATCTTTCTCTTGATTTGTTGAGTCTTCTCATTGTGTGATCCATGGAATTTGTGAGATTTTCTTGTGTATTTCTGAGTAAGATGTATGAAGAAAGGTGGTTCTCAGTGTATTGAGTAAGAAAGTGCAGAAGAATGAAGCTAGAATAGGAAATTCTTAGTTTTTATAGAATCACGATTGTCTTGTCTATGTGATACAGGTACTGTTTTGGAAATTTGACTTCATATTTCTATTCTACTGTGAAAATGGCATACTTTAGGCACAAAGATCATTGAAAATGCTATTGTAAAACTCAAGATAATCAAAACCCTAGTTATTTCCTTTCTTCTTCATAAATCCCTTAGAAAAACAGACATGTCAACTCTTATTCTTGGATTCCATTAACTAGAAGGGGTTGTGGTCTTTGCATACTTCTTGGATTGACAATTTAAAGATGTGTAGTTGATCTTTTGTGCTATAATGATTGGAGAGGAAAACTCCAAAGGTTAACAACAAAGATTTTTTGGCGCCGTTGCTGGGGAGCAAAGCAAAAGCTTCATTGAGGTCTTGGACACTCTATAATCAAGAAAGAAAAAGTGGAAAGGTAGATTTCTTTGCTTCTCTTTTCAGAAAAGAAAGCATGAATTAACCTTTAGAGATAAAGGAGTTTGTGAATTCATGCAAATTGATAGTTGCTCTACCTTTTAAGAGTAAAGTGCAGGTGTGTGAACAGAAAATGATTTAAATTTGCTAAAGGAAAAGTAAAATGTGATTATCTTTGCATAAGTAGATTGCTTTTTGACAAAGTACCAAGCAAAAATTTGTCAATTCTTGGAAAAGATGACAATGATTCCAATGAGGAAAGTCAAGTAAAGTAGCTATGTGCAAATTGATTGTTCCATGTGCTTATCCAAAGTGAAGTAATAGTCTTGAGGAAAAAATTCATTAATCACTTGAAAAAAAAAAGGGTGTTGAGTTTATCTTTGCATGAATTGATACTTGTACACTTCTTAACACATATTTTCTTGAAAAGATTTCTAAGCTGTTAATTGCAAGCATAAAGAGTATAACCAATCATGAGATATAAGATCAATGGATCTTGAAACAAGAAAACCCTAAGTGTTCTCCTTGATTTAGGGATTAAAATACTAAAAAAAATAATAAAATCTATTAAAAATCCAAACAAATTTCTTTTTACTAAGGAAAATTTGCAAGAGGATTGGTGTGGATGGTGGAGGAGAAAAAGAGGAAGAAAAATCCAGAAATTGAAAGAAAAACAAAAAATATTTGAAGTAAAGTTGCTGTTTATTTTTTTGTTCTAAAATTTAATCTCTTGAATGAGTTGCATGGTGTATAATTGCAGGTGACAACTCATTTGGAGTGGTTGAAGAACAGTGGAAAAGACCAGGAGGGAGGAAAAGTTAAAAAGTGCAAAAGCAGGGAAGTTCAGAAAAAACACGATTCTCAACTCAGGATCACGATTTTTAGTAAGATAGAGAAATTAACCTAGTTGCGCTATTGGGCATTAAGGTAAGCCATTTTTAAGGTTTCATAAGCTGCATAATTGAAGGAAATTAAAATTTCAAAATTTCAGTAAGAATTGAACATCAAGTAATCAGATTTAAGAATTGAACACAGAATCGCGATTTTCATCGAAAGAGGAGAGTATGCAAACTTTGTTGGAAGGGATAAGATTTGTTAAATAAAACAAAAAAATTGCTAAGGAACAAGAATTATACAGTGAGAATTTAAAATTGTCAAAAATTAACTGACAATCGTGATTGTCTGAAGTCTATAAAAGCGTAAAATCTCAAAAAAATCAATCATTTGAGTGAGAGAGTGAGTGGAGAAGAGCTGTAAGAATCGCGACTACCTATAATCACAAAGCTTTTGGACAGTTTTTAATCAAGCTACAAGGTAATTTTCTTAACCTTAAATTTCTACATAATTTCAAATTAGAAGTATTGGATAAAGATTAAAAATACAAAAAACTATTGAAAAAACAAAATCGCGATTTTCACTACTTTTGAACTTTTTGTAGGAAAAGTTATCATTTTATTGAAAGTACTGTATTGCATGTTAATATTTTGTTAAGGCGCTTCTAATAGTGTGAAAAGAAATCAAAAATTAAAAAACCAAAAATTTACATAAAGTTGCACAAAATTGCGATTGTGTGACCAAACTCAAAATCGCGACTCCCAGAATACGATTTTCATCAGAAAATCATGTTTTTAACGATTATGAGCAATCACGATTGTCTGGGAACACAGAATCATGAAAAACACGATTCTCTTCACAGAATCGTAAAAAACACGAGTCTCTCCACAGAATCGTGAAAAATATGATTCCCTTCACAGAATCGTGAAAAACACGATTCCCTTCACAGAATCATGAAAAACACGATTCCCTCCACAAAATCGTGAAAAACACGATTCCCTTCATAGAGTCGTGAAAAACACGATCCCTTACACAGAATCGTGAAAAACACGATTCCCTTCACAGAATCGTGAAAAACACGATTCCCTTCACAGAATCGTGAAAAACACGATTCCCTTCACATAATCATGAAAAACACGATTCTCTCCACAGAATCGTGAAAAAACACGATTCCCTTCACAGAATCGTGAAGAACACGAATCTCTCCACAGAATCATGAAAAGTACGATCCCCTATACTGAATCGTGAAAACACGATTCCCTTCACAGAATCGTGAAAAACACGATTCTCTCCACAGAATGGTGAAAAACACGATTCCCTTCACATAATCGTGAAAAACACAATTCTCTCTACAGAATCCTGAAAAAACATGATTCCCTTCACAGAATCGTGAAAAATACGATCCCCTACACAGAATCGTGGAAAATACGATTCCCTTCACAAAATCGTGAAAAACACGATTCCCTTCACAGAATCGTGAAAAACACGATTCCCTCCACAGAATCGTGAAAAACACGATTCCCTTCATAGAATCGTGACAAACACAATTCTCTCCTCAGAATTGTGACAAAGATGATTCTCTCCTCAGAATCGTGACAAACATGATTCTCTTTTCTTATTTTCTCACAGAATTGTGATTAATTAAATGATTTTGAGATCTGGTATTAAATTTTTTATATCTGATAAACAAGAGTAAAAAAGGAGAGAGATAGAGTCAGAGTCAGATGAATTACAAGAAAGGGATTTGGGACAAACAAATAACATGGAAAATTTAAATGAAACAAATGAAGCATCTGAAAACTAGTGACTATAGAAATATCCTCAAGTATATGTACACAAATAGGTTTGGAGGCTATGTGTATCAAGATGGTATGCATAAGTTTCTCATTAGGATGAGAAACTTAGAAACTCCCTTAAATATAATGCCACTAGCACAATTTAAGGATGGTAGATATGAGGATAGACAAGGATGTGTGTACAATTTTTCACAAGATCGAGAAAAATCTAATGACTTACGGCAATGTGCATATATGAGACCTTGGGAACAAAACCTAGGGAAAAAAGACTTGCCAAGACAAAATGAAAATCACACTTCTATTGAACAACAACAAGGAAGGAGATTACACACTTCTCCGAATCCTTTTGAAAGAGAAGCAGAAGGAATAAATGATTTTCCCATTAGAAGGAGACAACAGTGGCAAAACCATGGAAGAATGATCTGGCCCTATCAAGTAGCTAAATGCATGAAGAATCAATATGAAGGGTATTCTCATCCTCATGCTCATGCTGTAGAATTCAGACAATTGATTAGGGCAGAAGAAGTAGAGGATTACAAAGTGCAATTTGAAGCATTTGGTCTAACCCTAACTAGACCTGCATTATGTTGGTTCATTCCCTTGATAAAGGAAATGTATCCAGATATTGAATCCTTCCTTGAAGCCTTTATAGGGGAATTCTCCAAAACTGGAATTAAACATAGTACAGCTACCCTGATACATAGTTTCAAACAACAAAAAGATGAAAATGTCAGAGAGGTTGCCAGGCGATTCAAACAATATATTGATAGATGTCCAAGAGAGGAGGTACCTTCAATGGCAAGACAAGTTTCTTTGTTCATAGAAGGATTGAGGAGTACACAATTAAGAACCTTGGTATATTATAGGAGATGCACTGATTTAGGAGCCTATGTGAAAGAAGCAATAGATCTAGAGGATAATAGAGGGCAAGATTTATTGGCATTTGATCAACCAAGAACAAATGAAGATAGAATTCCACCAACGGAAGAATTAGCACAAGCTATTGCTAAAGCCCTAGAAGTGAACACCAAAACCAATCTAATTAACACCAGAATATCAACCAATAAGAAGTTCTATAATTGTGGAGAAAGCCATTTGGTTCAACAATGTCCTTATCACAAACCACAACATTTGCAAGATAGGAAAACACTCAAATACTGTCCCTTAGAAAGAAAATGGACAAACCATACTAGAGAAGAATGCTTCTACAATAGACAACCCATCAAAGAAAGAGAATATATGAACCAACACAACTTACAAAGAGAATCTAGATTTTCTGAACAACCAAGACCTGTACTAGAGCAACAACCACCATTACCAACAAATGTAGTACCAGTAAAATACACACCAGTAGAAGAAGAAAGTATGAGACTCAGATCATCCTATTGAAAGGACTTCCATTTGAGTGAAGGATATCAGGAAGATCAAGGAGGATACGAACAGAGAGAACCAGAACTGCAAGCCTTGGACTTCGGAAATGGGAGAATTGAAATGGACACAACCACATTCATGTACATAACTAATAATTACATGTCCAATCAGAAACCCCAATTCAAAGGAGGCCAGAAGATAACTTGTTATAGATGTGGGGGAAACATTTTATTAGAGACTCTCCACAACGTCCAACACTAAGAATAGAAGGAGCCTATTGTAAGGATTGTGGCAAGGAACATTGAATAAGGGATTGCCCAAGAAACCCTCAAAAACAATAGAACACATCTAATAACATACCATTAAAAACAGTTAACATAATGGAGCAAGAAAAAGTGAGTGATCATGATCAAGCAATTGTACATGCCATAACAAGAGCTCAAGCTAAACAACAAGAAATAAAAAATGAGACACACACACAGTACCATAAGAAAAATCCATTTCCAAAAGAAAAGAAAAACAGATAGAAAGGAAGATGGGAAAGAAAGATGAGAATGGGTAAAAATCTGGAAGAGGAAACTGTGGGACAACCAAACAATAGCCAACAAAAAAATACACAGACACAGGAAGGGGTAAAAAATTCACAAAGTCTAGAGACTCTGATAAAAGCATACAAAGGAAGAATTCAAGATGGACCAAATCCTCCAGATCATGTGATGGCATATCCTATACCAGATTTAGAGGATGAGCGAATGCAGAGATGTAAACAAATCATACAAGAAGCACAACTCAAGATTGAGGAAATAGAAAATCATCAAACAATAATTGAAGAGTCAGATGCAACATGAATTAGGAAACATGATGCTCAGGAAGAAAATTCACAAATAACCTTCCAAATCAATCTAGACAAACACTGTACAATTTTATATCAAACCACAATGGAAGAGATAGTAAAACAAAATCCTCACTTACAACATAATATGAAAAATTGGGAAACAAAGTCAAAGATTCTAGATTTGATAAAGGTGTCAAAAATAGAAGAAGATTTGAAGGAAGAAATAAATTTAAATACTGGAAAAACACAATTTCTGGGAAGAAGTGGAAGCTACAGATGCTATAAAAGACAAAATCTTAGGAACCTATAGGAAATGTAAACACAAGGAAATGGAAAAAAAACACAAAACTGAAATAAATAAATAAATAAATGAGGGAAGAGGACCAACAATTTGATGTACCTTCAAATTTCAAGACCTATGAAGTTGAAGACATATTACTTTTAAAAGTGAAACCAAAAATGGAAAAGAAGGAGAGGGAGTCATATGACAATGAAGAGCAGGCTAAGAAAGTGATGATCACTGAAGAAGAGGGGGAAGATAGGCACAATGTCATTGCTGATGACATGACAAATCAAGAGGAGGAAGCATTAAAGCAATTGGCCAAAACTTATAGGGATGTGTTTGCTTACACTTATAAGAATTTGAAAGGAATTGATCTTAACATTTGTGAACATAAGATTCCTATTACTCCTGATGCAAAACCTAGCAAACAAAGACACTATACATTTAATGACAAATACTCTGCTAAAATAAAGGAAGAAATTGGCAAACTGCTGGCTGCCAATTTCATCTATGAAATTGAGTACACTGAGTGGATATCTCTTATAGTTGTGGTACCTAAGAAGAATGGGAAACTTAGGGTATGTATTAATTTGAAAAAAGTTAATGCAGCAACAATAATAGTTATCCATTACCTATAACAGACCATCTCTTGGAAAGAGTTGCAGGTAAGGAGGTCTATAGTTTTTTGACTGGTTTTTCAGGATATAACTAGGTGCCAATAGCTTTGGAAGACCAACATAAAACTGCTTTTTCCATAGAATGGGGAATTTTTGCATTTAGGGTTATGCCTTTTGGTTTAACTAATGCTCTAGCAACCTTTCAAAGGTTAATGTGCCACATATTCCAAAAATTTCTTAGAAACATAATGGAAATCTATGTTGATGATCTTTGCACTTTTTCATTAAAAAGACAAGATCATTTGAAATATTTGGAAAATATATTTAAGAAATGTAGAACATATAGAGTGTGTCTAAATCCTGAGAAATGTGTGTTCTTTGTGAGGAGGAATATGAATTGATAGGAGACCAATTATACAAGAAAACAATGGATGGATATCTAAGAATCTGTGTTCCTAAAAATAAGTATATGGAAATGTTAGAGATGGCACGTTCTGTGGCAGGAGGACATTTTTCTAGTGAAAGGACTGCTAGACTCATTTTATATTCCGGTTTTTGGTGGCCAACTCTATTTCCTAATGCAAGAACATATGTGAAAAGATGCAACATTTGTGAAAGAGTAAGTCAACCAAGTAAAAGAGATGATATGCCATTAATACCACTTGTTTCAGCAAGAGCATTTAGCAAATGGGGGTTGGATTTCATTGGACCTATCCATCCTCCTGCAAAACAATCTCATGCTGAATATATACTTGTAGCCACAGATTATCTAACCAAATGGGAAGAGGCTAGGGCTACAAAAAGGAATGATGCTCAATCCACTACACGATTTCTTTATGAAAATATTATCATCAGATTTGGATTACCAATTGAATTGGTAAGTGATAGGGGGACTCATTTTTTAAACCAAGTAATTGAAAACATAACTGAGTACCTCATGATTAATCATAGAAAGTCAGCTCCTTATCATCCACAAGCCAATGGATTAGCAGAAAGTACTAACAAGGTACTTTGCACTGTTTTGTCAAAATTGGTAAATACAAATAGGAATGATTGGGATTTGAAACTTAATCATGTCCTATGGGCTTATAGAGTGGCATACAAAACTGCTATTGGAACAACACCATTTAATTTGGTATATGGATAAAATGCAGTTTTGCCTTTGGAATTTCTCATTCCAACATTAAAGGTGGGAAATCAATACAAGTGGACTGGACATGAATTATCTGAAAGAGTGGTGGAATTGGAAAAACTTGGAGCTTCCAGACTTCAAGCAATTATGAGTATATATGTAGAATAAAAGAAGGCAAAAAGCATATCATGATGTTCATATTAAAGAAAAAGACTTGCAAAGAAGCAAAGGAAAGAATAAAGAATCACAAACGGGACTCCTCGATAATCAAATCTACTTCAGACACAAACATGAGGAAATTGAAGGAACCAAAGGTGTTGAAAAGACAGTAGAAAGGTGGGAAGTATGGAATAATAAAAAACATCAAGACATCAAGACAGAAAGGATGTGGAAACCAAGGACATCCAAGCACTGCTCATCAAAAAAAATTTATCAAAACAAAATGGATGTGGAAACCAAAGACTTCCAAGTATTGTTTATCAAGAGGAAACTGTTTTAATCCAAAAAAGGAGTTAACAGGAATCAAGTATTTTTGGGTGAAAAAATCAGATCTGCTTCAATGGAGAGAAAACAAGGATGAAGAATACTAAAACAGTACAAAAGCATGAAGAGCCACAAATGAAGGGAAGGGCAACATTGTCATTAAATACACAGTTTGGATTCTTAATTAAGGATTTAGAATTTCATCAAGATGGATTTATGACACTTTTGAAATTATTTCCATATACTTTACCTCATTCTTTTTTCTAGGAAAAATAATCGGAGGGGAAGAAATAAAAGAGAAAATTATTAAAAAAGAAAGAGAGAAATAGAGATATAAAGCACAAGCAAGATATAGGTTATAATTTGGAAGGACTATCACTATTAAACTAGTTTTTCTTTTAGACATTTTTTCTTATATCTATGTAAATTCTCTTAAATTCCATTCATTATTTTCTTATTAAAAAAAAAAGAAGAGAAAGAGAGAGCACTAGATATCTTGCTACACATGTGATGATCACTTTAATTTTGTTGTACCTGTGATGCAAATAAGGAAGTCATGGTTTATCTTTAGTTTTTTTTTCTCAAATGTCATTTTATCTCAAGACAAATGTGTTTTCTTTTATACTTCCTGTGACTTATGTGGGTGGAGTTTTTTTGGTGTATTGTGTTATATTTTCTCCAGAATGGTGAATCCAAAAGAACTACCTATTCATGACTTCAAAGCTGACTCTGTAACTTTGTCAAGAGGACACTGGTTTTTAGACAGTGAAGCAGTAGTGGAAAATGTGGAGTTAGAATCAGAGGAAGAAGAGGATATCCCGGAAGCTAAAAAGATAGACAAAGAGCTGAGGGAAACCATCAATATCATTGGTCAACATATCTTTACAGTGGGAGTCAGAGGTCACAAATATACCATGCTCTGTCAAGAATTCTACAAATTCCAAAAAGTGGCTGCTAATTATAAAATATGGAAGGCAGTGGGGTTACACAGACTTTTGGATGAACCTCTTTTCTTTATAGACTTTGAGAGAGTATCACAGGTCATGTCTAGTCTACTGGAAGTGGGCAAAGGGAATGTTGCATATTTTAGATGTTCAGTACTGGACAAGGAGAATAAAAAGGTGCAGATAACCATCAAAGCAAAACATATCAGAACAGCTCTTCAATTTTATCCCATGAGAACCAAATTGGATGGAAGCTTTGTCAAGAAGAATGCAGCCACATATGCTGGATATTCAAAGTTTGTGGACTTCAAAGAAAAAGAAAATGAAGAATTTTCCACCAGAATGTTTCTTCAGTATCTCTGCTTTCCAAAATTTCCAAGATATACAATGCCACATAAGCCAATTCCATTGGTTATGTTTAACAATAAGGTCAGAACTAAACCTTTTGGAGTGATGGATGTGACTCCTTACATTCATGACCAACTGAAGGAAGCAGCAAAGCATTGGGAGTAGAGGGCAATATCAGAAAATGTTGGAAAATTATTCATGTAAAGCAACAGATTGGATACAAGAGGAGGTGGAACATTATGAAGAATTACATGATCAAATGATGGCTATAGAAACTGAAGAAGTGTTTGTCAAGAAAGAAGTGGAATTATTGGCCTAGTTTAAGGAATTACAAGGTCCTCCAGAGACTAGAACTATAGTAGTGGTAAAAAAGAAGGTCTAGAAAAAACCTATCCAGAAAAAGAAGTTAACAAAAAAGAATAAGGGTAAGGCAGTAGAACATGTACAGATGCAAGAGTCAGTAAAATTATCATCAGAAATATCATCAGAAGAAAAGAACCAGAAGAAATCAATTGGAATAGAAGAGCACAGATTGGACAAACAAGGGGTAGCTAGTTCTTCACAATTTTCATCAGATTCAGAAAGTGATACAGATAATTTCCTTCTCAAGGGTTTAAACCTCTTAGTACCCAGCACACCAGTAACAACAGTACAGGCCTCTATAAAAAATATAAAAAACAAAACACTAGAGGAATTGAGCAAAAAGTCAAAAGGGATACAGGTCTATGAAGAATCAACAAACCAACTTAGTCCTGGGGAGGAAAAAAGGAAATTAAAAGGTAAAGAAGTAATGATGGAAGAAGGGGTTGAAGCAAGGAAAGAACTCAGCAGTGGACTGATGGACACAGGATTTCTAGCTATATGGATAAAACCCTCACAACAACCTCATTATCAACTATATGAGGAAAAACAAGGATTGGAAAGCAAAACACAATTATATAGTCAGCTGCAGATTCAAGAGGATGGAAGCAAAAAAGGAAGAAAAGGTTGCCATATCAGAATGATCAGAAACAACAGATTCTAAGGAATATACAGAAGGGAAAACAAAAACACAAATAAATCAAAGTATAGAGGAGGTACTTTTTGATCTAGATCATAATGAAGAGTCCACACATGCAGGTGATCAGGAAAAGGAAGAAGAATTAGACTTTATGGATATAGATGAGCAGGAGGTGGAACAAAAGGAGCAGCAATTGAATGATCAAATAAAGAATTCAGTGGAGAGTGACTCAACCTCAATTCAGGGAAACAAATTCCAGGAAGAGGAAAGACAAGTTATTCAAGAAAAACAATGGGAAATTGATGAAAAAAGGCAGAAGAGATGGAGGAAGAAAAAGATTATGAAAAAGTAGAGAATTGGGTAACAGAATATGAAAAAGAGGATGAAGAACAAGTCAAATATAAGGAGGAAAAGCAATTAGAAGTAAAGCAAATGGAATTGGAAACAAGGCTTGAAAGGATACCTAAGGACATCAGATATGCCTGTAAGATCATCATGAGTAATATAGAGCAATTCAGACCCTCTAGCAGAAATATGATTATATCAAGGATGGTGGTTGAGTCAGAATTCGTAAAAGGTAGCAAAATTATTACTGAGCAAAAGAAAGAAAAAGAGCAATTAGAGAAACAGATGAGAGTTGTCCAAGGAAGAAATGAAGACCTGATCAAAAGATTAATTTTCCTAGAAGAACAGGAGGTTCAAAGTCAGAACAAAATTAAATTTCTTGAAAGCAAATGTACCAAACAATTGGAGCATAGCAATAAAGTAGAAATGGAATTGAAGAAGATGGAAGGGAGATTTAAAACCCTTCAGAGCTCATATCAGATAATGGTCAAAGCTAATGAAGACATAAACAGATTGTTGATGGAGGAAGGTCAAATGAAAGAAGAGATTTAGATTGTACAAATAACCCAAGATGAGAGGGAGGAGTTGAATAAGGAAATTCTAAGGTTACAAGAAAAATTGAAGGAAATCAAGGAAATGGAGAAACAAGCTAGTGTGCATGTTGCTAGTGCAATGAGAGGATACAACAATTTACATTTGGATATAGCAAAAGAAAGGAGTGAATGGAAATCAGAAAGAGAATTGTTGGTAGCCTAGAATCAAGGATTAATTGTTGATGGTGGAACAATTACATAAAAACTTAGAATGCTCACAAAAACAAGTTGAAGAACAGGTAGTGACCACACAAGTAGAGGAACATGAAGGAGGAGAAGATAACAGATTTCAAAATTTTGGTGAACAAGAAGACAAAGCTATTGAAGAATATTCAAATGAATTTGTTCAAAGGCTTCTAACATATAGGGAATCAAGAATGGAATTCATAAGGAAAATGCATAATGAGTATGAGGAGAAAATTGTAAACTTTTCTCTCAATAAAGGAGTAAATCAAGATCAACATCATTGGGCAGCTGATGGTTTAGGAATACCATTCTGTATGATTCTGGAAAGTGTCAAGAATTATCAGACTGCAAGGGTAGGACTACCACCAAACAAATATTTGGAATATGAAGAAGATATTAATGTCAGTAGGAGTTGTTTGAAAAAGATAACCCTAAATGGAGGAACAGATGGTTGGATGCCAACAAGGAATGCAAGAAGATCTGGAAAGAGGCATCTTTGCAGTTAAAGATAAATCCAACCTATTGTTCAGTAGCAAGAAGAAGAGAATGGTCAGTGCTTTGGGAAAGAAGAAATGCAAGACAACTTCCAGCAAAATGGCTGAATTTTCCAAAAATAGCAGGACCAAAATCAGGAAATTCATGAACTTGGCCAACCAAGAAATATATGATCGATACAGCAGAATCTGTTATATCCACATACAAAGATGTAAATGATCCAGCTTGCATTTTATTAGTAAGAGTGACGCGACTTGTGGTGGCATGCATAGAAACCTTCACAGATACAGAAGTAAGAACTCTTAATTACATTGGATTCAACTCACCTACAGATGTTTTACTCTTTGATTTAAGTGAAACCCCAGATAGAATTTGTTTAATGGCATATTACAGCAGAATAGTATTCTTGGGAAGCCATTATCTTCAAATCTTTGAAGATGCTTTTGACTATGGGTTTTTTGAAAGGGAGTCAGAAATTTTTGGGAATCTATCAGTAGTCATTAAATCAAGACTCACTGCATATGAAGGTGCTTATACAGAATACTTGAAGAAAGATGTGATAGACATACCAGAGGCAACCGTACAATGGAGGAAAGCTTTGTTTGAAATGGTGAACAATTTGAATATTACAGAAAGAAAGAGTCATGACTTGTTATCTTAGGTTTATCAAAGAAAGAAGAAATGAAGGAAGCTCTCATTACGTTTTTGTCAGAATATTTTTTGTAAGGAGCCATAAAAGTCTAGGAGGGGAAGGATGTTAGAAGAAGCAATTCTTGAAGAAAAATTAACTAGAAAATGTCAAAAATTTGTAGAAATATTTATACAAATGATGTAAAATTGAGGAAGAGTCTTCCTCATGTATAATAGGATCATATGTATTTTTCCTAGAATTTTTGGAAGCTCTTTGATAGCATATTTTTAGAATAAAAGGTGAAAAGGACCAAAATTCAAGTGTGAAAAGGGACAATGGAAAAATAAAAAAAGATAATCTCTTCTATTTTGAAGAGGTTGGTTGTATTATTTGATGCTATCCAAGTAATGTAAGAAGCTTTCCTACCGAAAATCGTGTTTTTCTCCTTCCATGATCTTTCTCTTGATTTGTTGAGTCTTCTCATTGTGTGATCCATGGAATTTGTGAGCTCTTCTTGTGTATTTCTGAGTAAGATGTATGAAGAAAGGTGATTCTCAGTTTATTGAGTAAGAAAGTGCAGAAGAATGAAGCTGGAATTGGAAATTCTCAATTTTTATAGAATCACGATTGTCTCATCTGTATGATACAGGTACTGTTTTGGAAATTTGACTTCATATTTGTATTCTACTGTGAAAATGGCATACTTTAGGCACAAAGTTCAATTGAAAATTCTATTGTAAAACTCAAGATAATCAAAACCCTAGTTATTTCCTTTCTTCTTCATAAATCCCTCAGAAAAACAGTCATGTCAACTCTTATTCTTGGATTCCATTAACTAGAAGGCGTTATGGTCTTTGCATACTTCCTGGATTGACAATTTAAAGATGTGTAGTTGATCGTTTGTGTTATAATGATTGGAGAGGACAACTCCAAAGGTTAACAACAAACATATAGTGTAGATAATCTGGAGGGAACATACAATAAGACGTGAAACAACTCAAATGGCAATCTGCATGGACAAAACAGAAGGGAAAATTGATAGATGCACCAAAAGGAGTATCTTTCACTATGGCGAGAGACTTGGGCCAAGCAATGAAATCTTTGGTAGAGTGTGAAGAAGAATCCCCCTGGGACGTGGTCGAGGAGACAAAGATCCAGTAGTAGACAATGGAGCCACCAAGATCATAGAGAGCCATGGCGCATGTTTCTCCAAATCCTTCGTCGTCCAAAGAAGTGACCCCTCTAGGGTGGAGAGAAAGGTTGAGAGATCCGAATGCTCAACCCTGAAGGAGAATGAGAGGCACATAGGGAGCCGAACTCCCACACATGAGAGCAACCATCGGACATGCAGGAGAACATCAACAGACATAAAACAAGCTTGAGTTTTTCAACGCAAGAACTTGAACGCGCACATCTGCGTCTCCACAGAGAAGTAGGCAACACCCGTGGTGCCTAACAGAGATAGGTGTGGGGAGGAACCAAGCCCCAGCTTCCTTCTGCACCCGAAGCTCAGGAGGAGACGCAAGGTCTCAACCCCGCAAGGATGGGCGCTGATGCCTTGATGCCCACACAACCTAAGGAGGAGGAATAGTGGAGCGACTCCCCCAATATGCACGGGTCGATAATTTTGAACAGAGGAGAGAGAGAAAGGGGAGAAATAAATTCCCCACCAACTCCCTACTCAAGCCCTCCCACGTCCCAAAAAGGACAATGCGGAATAATAAGCTTCAGAATTGATGACTTTTAAAGCCCCAAACTTGAATTTCACTAGGCTTCAATTTTGACGTTTAAAGAGGGGAATCCAAGGTTCCTTGTTATTCAGTGTGAAGGGGACACCTTCAAATTTGATGTTCATCAAAAGTTTCTTATTTCATTTTGTGCTTTTTTTTTTGAAAATGAAGCAAATGAGGGTAACAGAGAAGGTACTACCCATCCCTCTTTTCAAGGACATCACTGAAAACAAGAAATGGAAGAGAGATGGAGGGTGATGCTTGAGTGAGTGTGTGGGAGTGTGCATATGTGAGAGAGAGAAGGGGGTTAGGATTGTTCTTGTGCATCAATCAGAAATGAACTAAACTATACTACTAAAAACAAGAAATGGGGAACTAATGGCCCAATGGAAGGGTGAAAGTGCCATGCCGACACACATATCCTAAGCGTATAAGCAAAAAAGGTTGCAAATCAATATCTTACCACATGCTCTTGAGCTCTCTAAGTTATGAAAGGTCGTTCTCCCCGACAATGGCGCCAAATTTGTTGTTGTAGTATGCCCTTGGGGAGCCAAAACCCTCACCACCTTGCATGGAAGCAAGAAGGAAGGCTCAAGAATGACTCTTCTTTCATCCACCCCAACCTCCAACATGTTCAAGCCATTTGCCATCGGCCCGCAACTATGCCATATGCTTGAAAACTTGGAGAGAAGGGAGTCAAGGATCCTAGTCACATATGTAAAATACAAGAAAGTTGCAACACTATACTTACACACATAGGAAATGCTAGCATGCACACACACCTAACTCTCTCACACTCTTAAGACTAAATACACATATGCACAAAGCCTTCAGAGAAAAGAGAGTTCTTCCATTCAAAAGATATTACATGAGAGCATGTCGACCAAAAGCTCCCCCATTTTACAAAAATGAGCCTCTATATATAGGCTAAGCACAATTCCCCATGTGTTCCTTTTGAAAAGTCAAAAAGGGAACATGTGCTCATATCTTTCTAGATCTTACAAATATTCCTTCTAACAACCCACTCTAATGAAATAAAGGCATGGGAATTCTTCTACGTGGGATTTTGTATATGTGTGCAAAAAGGACTTTTATTGAGAAGGCTTCAATACCATAGCAAGGGAAATATCAAAAAGGGCTTAGGAGAGTGTTCATATGGACACATCTCCTAAATACAAGAAAAGGGTATTTTTATGAGTACTAGAGGGTGCCATTACATAAGAGAAATTGTGAGCAACCCTCATAACCCAACAAGGACCAACCGATTAGGTGCTCGCATCTATGAGGATGGTTTGAGCAGACCTGTTGTTCAAATAAAGAACCCAGATCAACCCATTGGACTACAACATCAAGTTGTGAAATTCAAAAATGGTGCATACATAGATAAAGAAGGGGCCATGTATGTGGTCACCACCCAACCAGATAGGATAGATGAATTTTTCAATATAATCTCAGAAGTTGAAATAGGTGACATAGAGCAAGGGAACTTAGGAAAAGAGCCAAAGACCCCCTGAGGCAAATCAGTCGTGACTAGAATAATCACTCCATAATAGGTTCCCCAAGAAAACAAGAGCATAGATTTGTTCTTAGAGTGAGAGACCGACGAGGCTTTTTGGAGGTATAAATACGACTAGCCTAATGAGGTGGGAATGCTTAATTCAAAGATCTTGATACCCTAGGCAAAGTGATCTAGTTACACAATACTTCAGAGAGGGTCTTTGTGGTCTCATTGCATGGTAGACATTGTCACGAGGAAGGAGATAAGGAAGAGAGCTCACACACACACACTCTCACTCTCAAGGAGAAGCACACACACAGATTGAGGCAAGGAAGAATGATCTTCTTCTTCTTCTTCTATTACATAAAAGGAATGTACAAGAATGACCTAAAAACAAGAATACAACCAGTGCAATATATAAAGACCAGTACATAAGGAAAAACCTAATGTCCGCGAATGAGTGAGCTGGCAAGAAACAAATGTGCCATCACTCTTGGTAGATAAATCTAATAAAGCTCAATGAAGTATCCCTGATATATACTGACGTGACCACTATACATGTCAGAGAAACGAAAAACTGGTATGTGTCATCCTGGATCATCACATGTTGAGCTTGATATCTCAACACTCCCCCTCAAGCTCAATGCCATATCCTATAATCCAAGCATCTTCCGAAACTTCTTCAACTTCTCAGCTCCAAAGTGCTTTGGTCAAAATATCAGCAACCTGCTCATCTGTTCTCACATAAACAAGATCAATATCACCTGCTAATACCTTCTCTCTGATGAAGTGATAATGTACCTCGATATGCTTTGTTCTAGCATGGAAAATAGGGTTCCGTGCTAACTGTATGCTACTAAGATTATCACAATAGATAGTGATAGGCTTTTGCACTTCCACACCTAAATCTGCAAGTAACATCTCCAGCCATGATGCCTCACATGCTGCCATTGCAGCACCTCTGTACTCAGCCTCTGTACTCGACAAAGCAATAGTGGGTTGCTTCTTACTGCTCCATGTATTAGCTGCACCTCCAAGTGAGAAAAGAAAGCCACTAGTAGATCTTCTATCTTGAGTACTACCAGCCCAATCTGCATCGGTGTATCCATGAACCTGCAAATCTACACCAACTTCATAAAACAATGCATAATCCAAAGTAGCACTCACATAACGTAGAGTGCGCCTCAGAGCATCCAAATGTGGCTTCCTGGGAACCTGCATAAACTGACTTTCAAGTCCAACAGTGTAGCTTAAATCAGGCCTTGTAATTGTAAGATATATAAGACTTCCCACAATTTTCCTGTTACATAGTAGCATTTTCCAATGCTTCACCTGATGTAGTATCCAATTTCAAATTCTGATCTAAAGGCATAGAAATTGGCTTACAATCAGCCATACCATACTTTTGCAGCATATTCAAGGCATATTGCCTTTGCGACATCCATATACCTGTTTCTGTATGTATAAACTCAATGCCCAAGAAATAGCGCAGCACACCAAGATCTTTCATGTCAAATTCCTCCATTAGAAGTTTCTTTACCTCTTTGATGCTTTCTTCATTATCACCACCTACAATCAGATCATCAACATAAATAGCCACAATAGTGATGCCATCATCAACCTTCCTTGCATATAGTGAATGATCTGCATCACACATAGAAAACCCAATGCTGGTTAAGTAATCAGCAATCCTTGCATGCCATGCACGCGGAGCCTGCTTCAGCCCATACAAATCCTTTTGCAACCTGCAAAAAATATTCTGGATGCTTTGAATCTTCATATCCTTATGGCTGGTCCATATATACTTCTTCCTGTAACTCACCATGTAGGAAAGCATTCTTCACATCCATCTGATGCAAAGTCCATCCTTTTGTTGTAGCTAATGCAACAAGTGTTCTGACAGTAGACATTTTAGCTACAGGGCTGAATGTTTCCTCATAATCAATGCCATATGTCTGTGCATAAACTTTAGCTACCAATCGTGCTTTATACCTGCTTATGCTACCATCAGCATTATGCTTTACCTTGTAAACCCATTTGCAGCCTATGGATTTCTTTCCTTGCAGCAATGGAACCAGCTTCCATGTATCATTTCCATAAAGTGCAGCCATCTCCTCATCCATAGCTTTTTCCCAATCTGCATTACCAATTGCATCTTCAAAACAAGAAGGTTCAGCATCTTGTATTACCTTTGTCATGTAGGCACAATGGCGAGCCATGTAACTATCATATGTCAATCGTTGCACTAAATTATGCATCCTCCCAGATCTTCTTGGTCCTGGGTCACTTCTTCTTGTATCATCTGCATGTGCCCTTCTTACTCCTGGAGTCTTCACAGAGGGCAATCCAAGTTCCTCATCAAGACTCTTTTCTGAACCGCTTGAATCTCCATCAACATCTTCAAAACCTGCACCTGTTTTACTACCAGCAGAAAGCTTTTCTTTACCTTTCTTGGATGTATTTGATGAATTTTCTGGACTGAAATTTCCACGTAATCTTCCACTCCATGGATTTGAGTTGGAACTATTGCTTGGTGATGCATCCGGTCCACTCAAAACTTGAGATTCTGCACTAGATTTTTCAGCATTTTCTTTGTCATTTGGTTCAAGATTCAGTCCTTCTTTGGCATCTGCATAGAAGCTTGACATTTCATCAAATACCACATCTCTGCTCACCTTCACCTGTCGTGTGAGTGGGTTATAACATTTGTACCCCTTTTGCTCAAGGGAATATCCAATGAAGACACATTTTTCCTCAACTCATCTGGAACATGTACATATGCAATACAACCAAAAACTTTTAGATGTGATAAGTTTGGCTTTTTACCTGTAAACTTCTCTTCAGGTGTAACTTGATGTACAACAACAGTCGGAGTTCTATTCATGATGTATACAGCAGTATGCACAGCTTCTGCCCAATAACAATGAGGCATATTCTTCTCAGCCATCAAGGCTCTTGCTATTTTTGCAATATGTCTATTTTTGCGTTCAGCAACACCATTCTGTTGTGGTGTGTACCTGCATGAAAACTGACGCCGAATTCCATGATTTTTTAGAAAAGTGCTGAACTCATTTGACATGTATTCACCTCCTCCATCAGATCTTAATGTTTGAATGTACTTCCCTGTCTGCTTTTCCACCATAACTTTAAAATTCTGGAAGTGAGTAAACACCTCGCTCTTCTCTTTCATGAAATATACCCATACTTTGTGTGTATGGTCATCAATGAAGTAACATAAAACCTGCAACCGCCCATAGATGTGGTCTTTGCTGGACCCCAAACATCTGTATGTACTACTTCTAGTACATTCTCACTAACATGCTTGTCATGTGGAAATGATGCTCTTGATTGTTTACCAAATTGACATGCTGCACATACCTTTTGCATTTCTGCAACTTTGAAATTTGGTAGTCCATGGACAATCTCCTTTGACTGCATCAGTTTCAGCCTTTGCAAGTTTGCATGTCCAATCCGTTTGTGCCATATCTCTATATCTACCATAACTCCTACACCTTTTGCACACATGTCTGCATTCATTTCAGGAATCTTCACATTTAAGGTGAACATCCTACCCACTTTGTTTCCTTTGGCAACCAATCGTCCATCCTACTTGTACTCTTCTACATATAATCCATCAGCATTGAACCTGACTTGTAATCCCTGGTCAACCATTTGTCCAATAGAAACCAGATTCTTCGTTATATTTGGAACATGCAGCACATCAGCAAGATGTTTTACCTTTCCGTCCTCCATAGACAATGCTATGTTTCCTGTATTCTCAATAGGATGCGATGTGTCATCACCTGTTTCAACATATCCAGGAACTGGCATTTTTTGCAAACTACTAAACCATTCTCCATGATTGATCATGTGATTTGAAGCACCTGAATCAACATACCAGACATTATCATTCGATTTTGAAACACCAGCAGACATCGTATTCATCATGTGATGTTGAACCATAAACAGCTTCTCAGAATCATCTGCACTTGTGGATGCATAGTTGTTTTGCTGCCTTCTGTTATTTTGATTCTTTAACCTGCAATCACGTTCAAAGTGTCCAAGTTTACCACAATTCCAGCATCCTTTACTATCATTACCTGAATCATTTCTTTGGAAATTTCTGCGACCTCTTTGGCTCCCCCTGCCTCGAAACTGTCCTCTTCCTCCTGCATGATTCTGTTGTTGACCTTGGTCTTGGTTACTGTTTCCTCTTCCACTTCCAAAACCTCTACCTCTGCCTCTTCCTTTGCCAGAGTAGAATACCTGCTCAGAACTGGGCTTTCCTTGGGAGTTTGAATCCTCACCAAGATTCTTTTCTTCAATGATCAGCATAGAGACCAAATCAGCAAAATTCAGAATATTTTCCCTGGTCTGTATAGAAGTTCTAAACTGCTTATATGCAGCTCCTAAACCACGAAGGCACACTTCCACCTTATCATCATCATCTACATTCACGCCAATAGATGCAAGTGACTCACATATGCTTTTGATTTTTAGAGTGTAGTCACTTCCTGACATGCTCTTTTTCTCCAATGTATGCAGCTCGTTCTTGAGTTGCAATTTCCGTGCCTTTGTATTGGTCTCGTACAAAGTGACCAAACTGTTCCAAGCCTCTTTTGGAGTCTTGGCATCCTGTATGTGTCCAATCATGCTATCATGTATGCTAACAGATAGCCAATACATTACCTTTCGTGCTCCTTGATTCCATTCCTCATATGCTCTTAACTATTCTGTAGTCCGATTCCTTTCTGGTAACTGCGGAGCATTTTCATTCTCTCCTTCGATGTACTTCTAGTAGCCTTTTCCCATCACGAAATTCGTCATTCTGAATCTCCAAGCATGGAAGTTGTTCTTGTCCAGCTTATCGCTCATAAGCTGACTCATTCCATCTGCGCTTGCCATTTCTGCAACAATTCACAACACCGCAACACACTACAAGCAGCACTTCAGCTTGAACACTATCGCACTATGATGTGACAGTTCGATCTCAGAAAAACACAATTTTCGTGTATCAACAGTACACGAAATCGCTTGAAATTCTGAATCTGGAATATATGAGTGTCGCTGAACACAACGCAAGTTACAGTTTCTGAAACTGACCTGGTTTTTCTGTGGGCCCCACCTTGCGGGCTCGAAATGGAGGTCGAGATGGTTCCGAAACTTTGATCTGACAAAAACAAGTGACCCTAAAGGGATAACTCTAGAAAATATTTTGAAGTCTTCTACCTTCACGGCGAGTTTCGTAGGAAACGGAGGCCGTTTGTGAAATCGCGTTTTCTCCACGCCTTGCCGCGTAGTCTTCACCGTCGCCTTCTCCACGAGCTCTCTACAGCCACGCTGGCTCTGATACCATGTCACGAGTAAGGAGATAAGGAAGAGAGCTCACACACACACTCTCACTCTCAAGGAGAAGCACACACACAGATTAAGGCAAGGAAGAATGATCTTCTTCTTCTTCTTCTATTACATAAAAGGAATGTACAAGAATGACCTAAAAACAAGAATACAACCAGTGCAATATATAAAGACCAGTACATAAGGAAAAACCTAATGTCCGCAAATGAGTGAGCTGGCAAGAAACAAATGTGCCATCACTCTCGGTAGATAAATCTAATAAAGCTCAATGAAGTATCCCTGACATATATCGGCGTGACCACTATACATGTCAGAGAAACGAAAAACTAGTACGTGTCATCCTGGATCATCACATGTTGAGCTTGATATCTCAACAGACATGCCTACACTTGGAAGGGTGAATTTGTTTTTCCCCAACCAAGATCTAATGTCTCTTATGGTCACTAAGGAGCTGGAACATCCCAAGCTCGTGGAGATACACGAGTAGGGATAGACTCGAGGCAAGCTTTGCTAACCCCATAGGAAGAGAAATAACGAGAACAAAGACGGATAGAATGGAAAATGAGAGACATAGGGACCCAAGAAATCAAAGAAACACAGATGAATTCCCTTTTCCAATACCTAGAGAACACACGAGGACCTTAAGGCCTACACAATTGGTCAAGTCTATGAAGAATTATGTTGATGGTACAAGAGACCCATACAATCATGTGGAAGAATTTAGGCAGGTTTTGAAAGTTGAGCAAGTTGATGACTTGTTCACGCAATACAACGCTTTTGGTCCAACAATCAAGAATACTCCCTTGACTTGGTTTCTACCCCTACATGAGAGGCAATTTAGGAACATAGACCAACTGCTAGAAGCGTTCATCATAGAGTTTTCTAAGAGTGGCATCAGGCACAACACGTCCTCATTGATACATAGCTTCAAACAGACACCTCAAGAAACAGTTAGACTTGCAAGAAGAAGGTTCAGACAATACCTAGAGAGAGGCCCTGCCCCAAAGTTACCCACTCCAGCCAAACAAGTGGCTTTATTCTTGGATGGATTGTTAAGTACCAAATTAAGATCTTATGTGTACTTAAAGGACCCTAGATCCATAGAAGAGTGTGTACACATGCACATAGACATTGAGGATAATCTAGGGGAGGAATTAGAGCTTTCAAAAATCTATCAAGACTTAGATAGCTCTACTAGCCTCACCTCTAAACAATCCACATCTATTGAGGAACTTGTAGAGAAAGTAGCTAAAAACTTAGGAGTCTCCGGCAAATAGATACCTATATTTGCCCCAGTGAAAAGATGCTACACCTATGGTGGAGAACACATGGATAATGTGTGTCCAATCATGGGACAACCCCAAGTGAACCCAAACAGCCAATATTGCACCATAGAAAGGAGGTACACTAATCACACCACACAAGACTACCCTTATAACAAGCAAATGGTTAGACAAAATTATCCACAACCATATCCACAACAAGGGAGATATCAGAAACAATACCCACAGGAGTATGATAGGCCCCAAAAACCCTATCAGCCACCCTACCAGACCCAACAAAGGCATCATCCTATGTTAGCTCAACAATCTCGAACTCCAGCCAATGTGATCCCAGTGAAATATGCAGCCGTTGCAGAAAACTTGAATAGAGCCTGTCGAGCCCTAACCGGTTGAAACTAAGGGTGCAAAGTATTTTTTCTCTTAAGGTTCAAAGGATGAGTTTAAAATCTTAGGTGCAAAAGTAAAGAATTAAAAGGAAAGGTGAAGGTATGGAAGCGGCCGCGTACGCAAAGGTGGAAATAGGGCCGCCCAATCAAAATTTTGTTCTAAAGTCACTTTTGTTCTAAAGTCACTACAGGACAAAGTAGTGAGTCGTTGGTGACCAGTTCAAAAGACAATCTTGGGACATTGAAAGGGCACCAAGATTGTATTACAGTTAGAGTGCGCGGACTCAACAAAAGAGAGACAAAAGGCTATTCTTGGACACTGGAAGTAAGAAGAAAGGGAGAAGTGAAGAGTCACTGGTGTGTGTCGACCGCGGAAAGTGAAGAGTGCAAGAAGTGAGGCTAAGGGAGGTGCAGAGAGTGCAAAGCAAGAGACCAATCCCAAAAGTCTCTCTCCGCGATCAGGCCCAAAAGAGATTAGTCCCTTAGCTCGTGGAAGCTTAGTGCAAGGTGTGCACAAGGAGAAGCTAGAAGCAAGTGAAGGACTGGTGCAGAAGAGGCCGGCTGCTGGGAGATTCTGAGATAATTGATCTTTTATGATTGAGCATTCTCTGTAATTGCGCCCGAGTATTAACTCGGATTGAATGAAATAGTGTAATCCTTCTATTGTAATAAAAAACTCAAGGTTCAAAGGTTCAAGGGTGTTTCTGCAGAAGCTTGTCTGAGTTATTTCGTCTCTTGTTCTTCTTCTTTTTTCTCCTACAAACCCTCAAACTCCTTCACGTCCAAGAAAACCCCCAACAGAGCCTTAGTGCCAGTAACACCATTGCCTTCAGAAAGTGACCCAAATGATCATAGTTTTGACTCGACTCATATGGATATTCCACAGGCTTAGTATATGTAGTCACCTAAACATAATGAAACTTACTATTATGAAGACCCTAGTGAATCTAGTAGGGAGCCTGAGTACACTAATGTCATGTATGCAAATCCTAATTCTAGGCCCCAACCTAGATAGATGAGACCCCCAGCACCTAGAGGACCATGCTAGAGATGCCAAGGAGATCACTTCATATGTGATTGTCCTATGCCTGCACCTACGCAACCTCAATCAGTGACAATTCAAGGCTTTTGTCAAGATTGTGGGAAAGAGCACCTCTTACGAGACTGCCCAGAGAGCCCACACAATGTGCCAAAGATCAAGCCCATTAACATGATTGGGTTAGTAGTAGATTCTACTGGAAGTGTAACTTCCACTACCCTAGTGCAAGTGGTCACGAGAGCTCACGCATTACAACAAAACCAAGGCTTAGGTTAGGAAAAGAGTTTGGATATCAGTGAAATTGAGAGTATAACTAAGAAAAGAGTTTGGTAAAGGAAAATGAATGAGCTGGAGGAAAGCTTAAGAGAAACAAAAGCCAAAATAATTGAAATTGCATCTCAAATGCACTCTCACACATCACCACTTCCACCGCCCTCATTACCATCCAATCAGCCACCTGATGTTATCTGTTAGAAGAAGACAATCATATTAGCATTGCATCGGAAACATGATAGTAGTGTGTTCTCTCTACAATACCAAGATGCTATTGAAGTGGTGAATGTGTTAGTTAGTGAGATGTTTCTGGTGGCTTGTGAGTGTTAGTTAGTAAGTTAGTGGTCTATCTCTAGATGCATACTCTGACTATGCATTGTACTCAGAATGCATCTATTCTGGTGTGAATGGATTCACAAACTTGGGTCGGGTGATTTGATACAAGGTTTTATTCTCCATACTTTTTGTGTGTGATTATAGCTTTTGAGTGTGATGACCTTTACATGTTGTTGGCATACATCCTCTTAGATTTGGGACTTTTTGGGTACCCATTTCCAGATAGTCTTAGGTGTGCTTTCACGTGCGGAGGTTGTTATTACAGATATGTGCCCTGAAGTGTATGATGTGAGTGATTGTGAATGTCGATTTAGTCTTGCGAGCTTATATGAATCTACTCGAGCATGTAAGTAGGTCTTGGGCACCTAGATTTGTCTAGTATTGGGGTCAGCCTTCATTGACCACTTTGGGAGCCAAATAGAACTAGTCCATTTTGTGAGATTTCTGGAACACTCTTTCCGTGTAGTCCTTGCCCAAGTAGATGGTGTTGTGCATTGTTGGGGTACTATCACTCAAGCAGGGGGTTGTTTGCTTCATCACAATGGGGTTACCATTGTTCTTCGTTGATTACTACATCCATTGTTGCTAGGGTTACTGCCCAACTATGAAGTTCAAACTCTTTGTCAGGAAATACTACAGGTGCATAGACTAGGTCTCGAATTGATCTATGAGTTTCGTTTGCACCTACCTCTCTAACTTCTTCACTTTTCTCTTCTTCTTCTACAACTTTACACATCCATAAGTGGGCGTCTTCATGCATCCATGAGGATCTTGATCCTATGGAGTGCAATGACTCTGTATCATCTGTGGCTTTATGGATGGGGTTCCACTATATGGGGGACATGTCTCTGTGAGAATAAGCCTTGATATTGACTTTGGTTGTAACACCTAAGTGTTGCAAATACAAGGAATTGGTTCCCCAATCCTGTACTACTTGCAACTGCCTCATGAATGGTCTTTCCAAAATCACCTCATAGGCCTGATTTTTGCTAAAGCTACAGATGGCAAATGTATGCTTGAACTCTACACCACAAGTGGTGAGAGTTATCCCTTCTAGCAATCCTAAAGTAATCTCTATGTGATCGTCGGTCATCTGTAAATTCATTCTTATTGGCCTGAGTGCAGGTTTGCCCCAATGCTTCCACATGGAAGTGGTAGCAAGTGCAAATCCCACACTTGAATCCAAAATAGCCCTAGTTGTGTAACCTTCATGAGTGATTGGAAGATAGGTGTTTCCTTCTTCTCTTTCACTCATGTCTCCTATCTTATCCAAGGGTAGTTTTGGCACTCGTCTATGAGATCCTACCTGGGAGTATGGTTTGGATACTTTTGGCACTTGATTGGCTACATATTTCCACATTTCTGGCCTAACCTTGAGGAGCTCCTCTAAAGTGAGATTGCACTACACTTTAGTGTTTTGTACTACTTGTGTGTTTCTAGGTATGACTGAGTCTTTGTTTCTTATCATGATTGTGGGTGCTCTCATGCATGTAGACTTTGCTTCCCATGGGCCTGTGAAATGGGGTACTTCCTGCAAGGTATTAGATTCAAAGTCTAATGTGTCACTAGATTGGGTATCCTCCTATTCTCCATAAATGGGAGGAATTTCTTGTGGGAATTGATCATGCAAGTCATCCACAAGTTCAATGGGAGGAGGATTTTCACTTTCTTTAGCCCACTTCTCTTCTTGAATCTCTCTTAGAAATTCTCGTGAATATCGATTCATAGACAAAGAGGTGTCAGGTTCTTTGGAGTTCGGCACATAAGCTTCCTGGGGAGGAATGCTAATTCTTTGACTTGCCTTGTCCTTACCTTGGGAAGTGGCTTCCTTTCTAGATTTTGCAATTAAACTCTCCAATCTTTCTAATAGTCCATCAAAATTCAATTGTGTCTTAGTTGAACTAGAGTAATTGAAGAGACAGTTGGCTTCAAACATGGTTGTGCCAATTCTACCATCTTAGCACAAATCTTGGTTCGTTCCATCTCTAGATCAGCTCTAGGGTAGCACTTTTCATGATCTGTTACGTTCGGCCCTTCTTGGATTTTGGCCTAATATGCTTTAAGCATCATGTCTAGGTCTTCTAGAGTGGGATCGGCTAAGACTGATCCTACCCTTGGTGGTGGTGGAATTGTAGGTGGATTAGAAACATACTTCAAGCAATATCATGGCTGGCGTAGTAGGAACCAACTCTCAAGCAAGGACCAGACAGCAGGTGCTTGATCTCAAGAGCTTACCAATCATGGCTGAAACATCTAAAAGACTAGAGGAATTACAAGCTATTCAGATTATACCTATAGAGGACCACCCAAGTGGCCATACCATGCCTGTCAACAAAGCTTCCCATTGGTTAAGTGAAGTCATAGGACCCTTGGGAGAAGGATCATACCTCTAGGAGTCAAAGTTGGAATTCAATGGAAAGCAAGGCAAATACCACTTCTTTACATGGGAATTTGAAAAGTTACAAAATGTTGAAGCACTATGCCCCATATGGGAGAAAGTAGGATTGGACGCATACTTTGGTGCTTAGCTCTCAAAGCCGGACTTCATGAGATGTTACTACCTTATCAACACCTTCACTCCGAGCAAGCACCCAAAAGGTACAAGCACATTCGTGCTCCCATCTCTAACAAAGGGAAATGAGTTGAAGAGGTTTAAGTTAACCAACAAATTAGTGCGAGAGACCTTGGATATGCGAGGAATGCATATACCCATAGAAAAGGAGGTCCTGGTGCCCGATAACATGAAGAATCGAAGCCTCACCAAGCTCAAGGACATGGCGGCCATGATGCCAAACATCGCAGTTCACTTGAGAATGTGTGCAACATTTTGCATTTTCAGCACAAGATAGGCTCACTATGCCACCTAAGAAACTTTGGTTTGGCTTATACCTTGCAGAGACACAAACCTCACCATCAACCTACCGCACTAGATCATCAATTAGATACACTTGGCTCACAAGAGATGGCCATGGAAAATTAGTCTTGTATGGATGTTGCACATTGACGAGGATTATTTATAGATGTTTAGATTATGACATCCCAATCCAGATAGCCTTAATGTGGAATAGAGTGTAGCAGTTCAAAGTATGAACATCAACTGGACCCCCTTCCAAGAGGATGAGAGGAACTGTACATGTACTTTGTGCTCAACCCCGTGGAGCAACACTAACCCCCAATGTCACCCCCCTTCCTTGAAGGATCACGCCATTCACATTACGACTACCACGAAAAAGCTCAAAAGGTCCCAATTTGATATTTTCATCTTTTCCCATGAACCTGGAATTCCCTGGAGAAGCACCCTTGGAAGAACTCACCAATGAAGACTTTGAGAAGATTCTAAAGGAAGTGAATATTGAAGCAAGAGAAGAACAAAAATTGGAAGGAGCTCAACTACAAGGAATGTTGGCAGTCGTTCGGGCGGTCAAGGACTTACAAGACAAGGGAGCCAACGAGAAGGGCCAAGCAGACAAAGCAGTCAAAGAAGATCTAGCAAATAGGCCATCATTTTTTCTTGAATTAATATTTTCCAAATAGTGATTTCAGTCACTCCCCACCAATGTAAATACCATTCCACCTTTTTGTAGCTCCATTTTGTGCAAGCCAAGAAGTCCTTGAGCTTGAGGAGCATTAGAAGTACCTACCTATCAATTTTCATATTTTTTAGACTCCGTTTGAGCCTCCAAATAGGCCCTAGAACCTAATTTTTAACTAGGCCAGACACTAGGTCTGGACAGGGCCAAAGCTCGTCAAAAACTATAAAAAGAGCTAGAGAGCTCATTTTTGAGGTTAGCTTGTTGTAGAATTGAACTTGTAAGAGCATTTTTTGAGTAATCTAAAGAACTCCATTGTCTCTCTCTTTGTTCTTGCCTTGTGTGCCTGTGTGTGTATATGAGTGTACATGCTAGTGTGCTTCTCACTCACGCACTTGTGTCATCACTTGTTCGAGGTCTTCATACCATCCTCATGTATTCTCGGATTGACATTAAAGGAGGTGCTAATCATCACTGAGCTACACCAAATTTTTCCGGGGAATGAGCTTTGAGGACGAGCGTGTGATGGTAAGACGTAGAGTTGTGATGTTGGCGTGTAGGTAATTTCTTTACTCTTTCTTACTTTTCTCTTTCTTACTTTACCATCATCATCACCATCATCGTCCTCACCATCTCCGATCTCCATCTCCATCATCGCAGAAATTTTAGTTTTTTGATCATATCTCCTTTCCCCTTCCATTTTCCTCATTTCACTTGTGAGAGAGAGCGAGAGAGCGATTTGTGCACACTGTTTTTGCATGCTTTTTGAGTGATCTTGCAGGTTGTAGCTGTATCATCATCTCCAGCAGGTTGCGCAGGTAGGAAAAAGCTCAGCCATGTCTCTGTGTCGTAGAGCTTTGTCGATCACGATCGATAGAAAAATCGCTCCTTTGGTAAAACAAAGCACACCACAATGACACACATGAGGATCACATTCCACATCACTAATTAAAATTTAAAAATTCCATGTTTCTCTGTCAATCGCAACCGATAGACCCTGTCAATCACGATTGACACCATCAATCTCGATTGACAGCCACGACCGACACCTCTGTTAGTCGCGATTGACACCGTCGTGACCGACTGAATTTCGCCCATTGACACATAGTTTCGTGTGCCCACGTGTCCCCTCGTGATGGATAGACCCACGATCGACTGAAATTACACCGGAATTCGTGCAAAAAGTGTCGATCACGATTGACACCATCGATCGCAATTGACAGGACCCACGATCGACTCTGTCGATCGCAATTGACACTGTCGATCGCGATTGACGTGTCGATCACGACTGACAGGCCCTGACAGACTCTGTCGATCGCGATTGACAGACCTGTCGATCACAATTGACTAGCTTTTTTGGCTAAAATTTTAGGGTATTAGTGCTCCAAGTTTTAGGGGTAATTTTGGGCATACTTGTCAAACAATTAGCACTTTGTGAGGTCCTTACACTTGTATTTTTGAGAAAAATCCTCGGAATTGTTTGAACCCTAGAACCCTGAACAGTCATAATTCTCTCATACAAAATCCGTTTGCTGTGATTTTTGTTTTGTTGGAAAGCTCACGATTATTAGATATACTATTTTGAAGTGACCATACCCAGGGGGAAGAAAAACTAAGGGATCTTTAGGATTGTTTTCCATAAAGCCAAAAGAACAGTTTGATCTCTGATTACATAAATGAAAGTGATTTGTTCTGTCATTTGACTTTAAGTCTTGAGCTAACTTTGGGACTTTTACAGGTCCATTGAGAGCAGTAGGGAGTATCCAAAGCAAGGGCATTCAGCAAGCTTGAGAACGGGGTTCTTGAGCATCAAAGAGCAAAGGATTAGCAAGTGAGGTTGGATTATTCTCAACTCCCTTTGTCAATTCCTAGCTTAGGCTAAGTGCGAGTAGTGCTAGAAGTAAGTCAGGGGGACGATAGGCATCTATCAAGTTGAAGACTATTAAATACTCAAGTTCAAGCATAAGGATAGTCTCTTGGTGATCGATAACTCAAAAGAAAAGAACTTAACGTGATGCGAGCAATTGAAAGTGAAGAAAGTCACTCAAGTATTCCTGATGACGTGATATCAGACAAGATCCTAAACATGATAATCGACTAAAAGAGAACCAAGTAACTGATACAAATTGAGCTGCAACGAGGTTGTACTTTGGGTAAAAATTGGGGCGACTCGATTAGGTATATGAACCTTAGATCAGGATGACACCTAGGGAGAGATAGACAAAGTCTTAGGTCTTTAGAGGCTAGTGTCAATCATACTGCTAGGTCTTGGGCCCAGCAGTTGAGCCATTATTCGCACTACCCTAGCTCCGAAACTAGTGAGTCCGAGATGTCTGATGGTATGGAGAGACCTACAGGAAGTTCAGGTGTGCCATATTTACATAGGGTAGAAGGCCCTTACAAGATGCAACTCGAATACCTTAGGACCAACCGATTAGGTGCTTGCATCTATGAGGATGGCTTAGGAAGATCTGTGGTCCAGATAAAAAACCCAGATCAACCCATTGGAATAGAACATCCAGTAGTCAAGTTTGAAAATGGAGCATACGTGGACAAAGAATGAACCATATACATAGTAACCAGTCACCCAGATAGAACCGACAAATTCGGGAATGTGATCCCAGAGACGGACATAGGTGACCTAGAGCAAGGAAACATAGGTGGAGAGCCTAAAACACCTCGAGGCAAATCTGTTCTTACTAGAATTATCACATCAGAGTGGATTCCCCAGGACAATAAGAGCATAGATCTACTCTTGAACCGAGAGACCAATGAAGCCTTTTGGAGGTATAAGCCTGATCAACCGAATGAGGTAGGGATGATCACTATCTATGAACTCAAAGATCCTGATAGCCCAAGAAAAGTGACCTATTTAGACAATACTTGAGAGAGGATCTTTGTGGTCTCAGAACATGGTAGACATGCCTACACTTGGAAGGGTGAATTTTTCCCCCAACCAAGATCTAATGTGTCTTATGGCCACCCAGGAGCTGGAACATCCCAAGCTCAGGGAGCTCAAAGGGACAGAAGTCGAGATAGGCCAGAGGTAAGCTTTGCCAATCCCTTGGGAAGAGAAAGGATGAGAACAGAAACAGAACCTGAGAGACCTAGAGCCCCAAGAAACCAAAGAACTGCTGATGAATTCCCTCTACTAAGACCTAGAGAGCACATGAGGACTTTGAGACCTACATAGGAGATCCATACGATCATGCGGCTGAATTTAGAAAAGTCTTGAGAGTTGAACAAGTTGAGGACCTATTCACGCAGTACAATGCTTTTGGTCTAACCCTTAGGAACACCGCTCTTACGTGGTTTCAACCACTAAATGAGAGACACTTCAGGAACATAGACCAACTTCTCGAGGCATTCATTACTGAATTCTCTAAGAGTTGCATAAGGCATAATACTTCCTCACTGATTCATAGCTTCAAGCAGACACCTCAAGAGACCATGAGACTTACAGGAAATAGGTTTAGGCAGTACTTAGAGAGATGCCCTATTCTAGAGTTACCCACTCCAGCCAAACAAGTGGCTTTATTCCTTGCTAAGTACCAAATTGAGATCATATGTGTACTTAAAGGACCCTAGGACCATAGAAGAGTGTGTATGCATGTGCATAGACATCGAGGATAACCTAGGGGAGGAATTGGAGCTTTCAAAAATCTACAAAGATTCCGATAGCTCTACTAGCCTCTCTTCCACGCAATCCACATCTATTGAGAAACTCCCTGAGAAAGTAGCTCAGAAATTAGGAGTATCGAGCAAACAAATACCAAGGTTTGCCCTAGTAAAAAGATGCTATACTTGCGGAGGTGACCATATGGCGAACGTATGTCCCATTATGGCTCAATCCCAAGTGAATCCTAGTAGCCAGTATTGCACCATAGAACGGAGATACACTAATCACACTACGCAAGATTGCCCATACAATAAGCAAGCGGTTAGACAAACCTACCCTCAGCCGTATCCACAACAGGGAAGATACCAGAACCAATACCCACCACAACAATATGACAGACCTCAACAACCCTATCAGCAGCCCTACCAAACCCAGCAAAGGCCTCAACCTGTGTTAGCCCAACAACCTCCAGCTCCATCCAATGTGATTCCCATAAAGTATGCAGCTGTAGAAGAAAATTTGAATAGAGCCATAGTCCCAGTAACTCCGTTGCTTTCAAAAAGTGAACCGAGTGATCATAGTTTTGATTCTACTTACATAGATAGTCCACAGGCTTACTACATGCAATCACCTGAGCATAATGAATCATATTACTATGAAGAACCAAGTGAACCTAGCTAGGATCCAGAGTATGCAAATATCATGTACACAAATCCCAACCCTAGACCTCAACCTAGGCAAGTAAGTCCCCCATTCCCTAGAGGACCATGCTACAAATGTCAGGGAGATCACCTCATTCGTGATTGCCCTACGCCTGCACCTATACAACCCCAATCAGTGACAATTCAAGGCTTCTATCAAGATTGCGGAAAGGGGCATCTCTTACGAGATTGCCCAAAGAACCCCAATAATATGCGAAAAATCACTCCTATCAACGTTATTGGGTTAGTAGTAGACTCTACAGGAAGTGTAACTTCCACTACCCTAGTGCAAGTGGTCACTAGAGCTCAACCTTTGCAGCAGAACCAAGGTGTAGGCCAGGAAAAGAGCTCCGATGTTAGCGAAACGGAGAGCATGACAAAGAAGAGGACTAAAGCTTGGAAGGATAGTCGAGAAAGAATGAAAAGACAATGGGCAAAGAAGATGAGTGAACTTGAGGAAAGCCTAAGAGAAACAAAAGCCAGGATAACTGAACTCACCTCTCAACCTCACTCTCACACTACTCCACCACCACCATTCCCAACTCAATCCAATCCACCACCCTCCAACCTACCTCATACGACCCCACCAACCCCCAGAGTAGGATGAGTCCTAGCAGATCCCACTCCCAAGGATCTTAACATGATGCTTAAGGCATATCAGGCCAGAATCCAAGAAGGGCCAAACGTAAGGGATCATGAAAAGTGTTACCCTAGAGTGGAACTAGAGCTTGAATGACCTAAAATTTGTGCTAAGATGGTGGAATTGGCTCAAACCATGTTTGAAGTCAGTCACCTCTTTAACTTCTCTAGTTCAGTGAAGACGCAGTTGCACTTTGATGGACTGCTAGAAAGATTGGAGAGGTTAATTGCACAATCAGAAAAGGAACCTACCTCTCAAAATAAGGACAAGCCAAGTGAAAGGCTAAGCCTTCCCGCCCAGGAAGCTTATGTGCCTAACTCCACAGAGCCAGACACATCTTCTTCTATGAATGAGTACTCACCTGAATTCCTACGAGAGATTCAAGAGGAGAAATGGGCTAAAGAGAGTGAAGTCCCTCCTCCCATTGAACTCTACTACCAACACATCTCATTGACGTTATTTTTTTCAAAGTCACATATAGCAAATGTATGTTCAAACTCTACACCACAAGTGGTTAGAGTTATCCCTTCTAGCAATCCTAGAGGTCCTTCAACATGGCCATCAGCCATTTGAAGCTTCATTCTAGTTGGTCCTAACATTGGTTTGCTCCATTGCTTCCACAAGGAGGTGGTCGCAATAGCAACACCAGCACATGAATCTACGATTGCTTTGGTTGTGTAACCTTGGTAGGTGATTGGAAGGTAATTATTACCTTCTTCACCTTCACTCAAGTATCCTATTTTGTCTAGAGGTATCTCTGGTACTTTCTGCTTAGAGCCTGCTTTTGACATATTAGAATCAAGTTCTAGAACGTGATCCTTCACATTTTTCCATAGCTCTGGTTTTACTTTTAACAACTCTTCGATGGTGAGATGACATTGAACCTTAGTCTTCTTCACGACATCAGTGTTCCTTGGGACCACCGAGTCCTCATTTCTTACCAATATTGTGGGAGCTCTGATATGAAGAGATTCAAATTCCCATGGGCCTGTGAATTGTGGCAACTCTTGTAAAGAATTAGATTCGAAATCTAATCTTTCATCTTCTTGTTGCTCTTCTTGGTCTCCATAGATTGATGGAATGTCTTGGGGAAATTGTTCATGAAGGTCATCAATCTCAAGAATAGGAGGGGGATTACCCTTCTCCTTGGCCCATTTCTCTTCCTATATTTCCTACAAGAATTCTTGAGAGTACTATTGAATTGAAAGAGGTGCTCCCTCATCCATGGAATCAAGAACATAAGCTTTCATTGGCGGTGAGCTTTCTCTTTCAACAATTGGTTGAGCCTGTAGAGGCAAAGAAACCTACGGTTTGTTTACCAACTGCTCTAATCTTTCTAGTAAGCCCTAGAAATGCAAATCCGGTTTGACAGAGTTTGTCTGATCGAACTATTGACTCGTTTCTAGCCTGAGCTAGCTCTACCATTTTCATGCACATTTTTGTCTGTTCAATCTCTAAATCTGCTCTAGGGAAGCTCTTGTCTAGGTTTGCAGTTGTTGGCCCTTCTTGAAGTCTAGCTAGTAGGCCTTGAACATCATGTCCAAGCCTTCTGGGGTTGGATCTACAAGAACAGACCCTGGTTGTGGTTTATTTACAATGAGTGGCGGGGTGGGATGAGGTGGAGTGGACGGAGCTTCGGCATGCAAGGGGCTTTGAGATGCAATGTCTTCTCTTTTTCTTTTTGCATCTTTCAGGCTTTCCTCTAGTTCAGATAACTTTTTATTCCACTTATTATTGGTTCTCTCCCTCGTATCTTTCCACGTTCTTGTTTTCCTCTTACTCGGCTCTCTTGATTCACTTGGCTCTAATTTCTCAGTTCGTTTATCCTATTTTAATGCTTGTGACCTAGTAACTGCTTGTACACGAGCCACATTACTACTACTCGAACTTGAATCCACCACTAAGCCTACCACATTGATGGGTGTAACCTTGGGTGCACTAGAGGGATTCTTGGGACACTCTCTCGGAAGATGTTCTTTGCCGCACTCAGGACAAAATCCTTGTATTGTGATGTTTTGTCCTTGTCCCAGAGTAGATGGGTGGGGACATTCATGAATGAAATGGTCGCCCTGACATCTAAAACATGATCCTCTAGGGGCTTGTGGTCTTACTTGTCTCAATTGGGGCCTGGGATTAGGATTCATGTACATGATACTCGAGTATTCTGGCTCCCAATTTTGTTCCATAAATGGTGTCTCATATTGATATGGAGAAGTCTCACTTTGCTCAGATGAATCTATGTAATAAGCTTGTGAATGATCTTCATGGAAGTAGTCTGAACCATGATGTTAATAGCAATCAGGGCACCCAAGGACTGATGAGACAAGGAAGCCAATGGAGAGAGTCAGAGCAAAGAGAAGGATTAAGTAGACAGAGCAGTCAACGCAGATCTGGCAGATAGGCCCTTCAATTTTTCCCAAATCAACATCTTTATAACAGTGATTCTCATAAATAGAGCTAGAGAGCTCATTTTTGAGGTTAGCTTGTTGTAGAATTGAACTTGTAAGAGCACTATTGATTAATCTAAAGAACTCCATTGCTTCTCTCTCTTTGTCTTACCTTGTGTGCACGTGTGTGTGTATGTGTGTGCATGTTAGTGTGCTTCTCACTCACACACTTGTGCCATCACTTGTTCGAGGTCTTCATACCATCCTCACGTCTTCCTGGATTGACATTAAAGGAGGTGCTACTCATCACTGAGCTACACCAAATTTTGGCATCGTTACCTAGGATCGAGCTTTGAGGACAAGCATGTGATGGTAAGACGTAGAGTTGTGACGTTGGCATTGTAGGTAATTCTTTACTTTTCCTTATTTTTCTCTTTTTCACTTCATCATCATCATCACCATCATCATCCTCACCATCTCCCACCTCCATCTCCATCATCGCAAAAAATTTCAGTTTTGGATCATATCACCTTCTCCCTTCCATTTCCCTCATTCCACTTGTGAGAGAGAGCAAGAGAGTTGTTTATGTGTGCTACTTTTGCATGTTTTTGAGTTTCCTTGCAGGATCTGGCTGTCCCATCATCTCTAGCATGTCGCGCACGTACGGAAAAGCTTAGTCTTGTCTCTATGTCGCAGACCTCTATCGATCGCGATTAACAAAAAAATCGCCCCTTTGGTAGAACTAAGTGCACCAGAGTAGACTAGAGACCTTGCACATCACAAATCCACAAAAATTTCTGAAAAATTTGCATTTTTGCTGTCCATCGCGATTGACAACATCAATCGCGATTGATAGTGTCCATCGCGACGGACAGACTGTCCATCGCGACTGACAGACCCCGACAGACACCTCTGTCCATCGCGACAGACGGAATCCATCGCGACGGACTTCCAATCCATCGCGATTAACACGTGTCTATCGCGACGGACACCCCTGTCCATCGCGGCTGACAGGAAAATCGTGATTGATATCCTATCTCGGCGAAAAAACGTATCCGTCACGACTCATAAACCCCGATTGACACAAAGCCACGGAAAAACCCGAAATCTCTGTCCATCGCGATTGACAGCAGTCCATCGTGACTGACAACAATCCATCACGACTGACAGCAGTCCATCGTGACCGACACCCCCTGTCCATCGCGATTGACACGTGTCCATCTGTCCATCGCGATTGACAGCCCAGTCGATCACGATTGACAACCATTTTCGGCCAATTTTTTAAGGTTTTTTAATTTGAGGATTTTGGCTAATTTTGGGCATAAATATTGGGCTATAAGGCATATAAGGAGGCTATAAGCAAATAATTTGAGGAAACCCTGTTGGCCTGTTAGCCTGTTTGAACCCTGTTTTAACTCCAAAACCCCGAACTGTCATAACTTCCTCATACGAAATCCGTTTGCTGTGATTCTTGTTTTATTAGATATAGTTTTTTGAAGTTGATCATATGCAAGGGGAACAAAACCAAGGGATCCCTAGAATTGTTTGCCATAAAGACAGAGGGCAGATTGATATCTAAATTGCATGAATGGAAGTGATTTGCTAAGTCATTTGAATCTAAGTCTTGAGCTAACTTTGGGATTTTTATAGGTCCATTGAGAGCACTAGAAGGCATCCAAAGCAAGGGCATTCCGCAAGCTTGAGAACGAGATTCTTGAGCACCAAAGAGCAAGGGATCTGCAAGTGAGGTTGGAATACTCTCAACTCTCTTTGTCAATTCCTAGCTTAGGCTACACATGAATAGTGCTAGACGTAAGTCAGGGCAACGATAGGCATAAGACAAGTCAAAGACTATCTAAGAAATCAAGTTCAAGTCAAGAGATAACCTGTGTGTGACCGATAACTTTAAGGGAAAAGAACCTAACGTGGAACGATCAACTTAAAGTGCGGAAATTAACTCAAGTATTCCTGACGATGTGATATCAGAGAAGATCATAAACACGATAATCAACTAAAAAGAACCAAGTGACTAATACAAATTGAGCTACAACGAGGTTGTACTTTGGGTAAAAATAGGGATTGATCATTCGGGCATATGAACCTTAGATCAGGACGGCATCTAAGGAGAGATCGACAAAGTCTTAGGTCTTCAGAGGCTAGTATCAACCATACTGCTAGGTCTTGGGCCCAGCAGTTGAGCCATCATTCGCACTACCCTAGCTCTGAAACCAGTGAGTCCGAGATGTCCCATGGTATGGAGAGACCTACAGGAAGTTCAAGTGTGCCATAGTTACATAGGGTAGAAGGCCCCTACAAGATGCAGCTCGAATACCTTAGGACCAACCGATTAGGTGCTAGCATCTATGAGGACAGCCTAGGAAGATCTGTGGTCTAGATTAAAAACCCTGACCAACCCAGTGGACTCGAACATCCAGCAGTCAAGTTTGAAAATGGTGCATATCTGGACAAAGAAGGAACCATATATGTAGTCACCAGCCACCTAGATAGGACAGATGAATTCGGGAATGTGATCCCAGAGACGGACATAGGTGACCTAGAGCAAGGAAACATAGGTGGAGAGTCTAAAACACCTCGAGGCAAATCGGTTCTCACAAGAATTATCACACGAGAGTGGATTCCCCAAGATAATAAGAGCATAGATTTGCTCTTGAATCGAGAGACTGATGAAGCCTTTTGGAGGTATAAGCCTGATCAACCAGATGAGGTAAGAACGATCACAATCTATGAGTTCAAAGACCCTGATAGTCCCAGCAAAGTGACTTATCTAGACAACACTTCAAAGAGAATCTTTGTGGTCACAGAGCATGGTAGGCATGCCTACACTTGGAAGGGTGAATTTGTTTTCCCCCAACCAAGATCTAATGTCTCTTATGGTCACCTAGGAGCGGGAACATCCCAAGCTCATGAGCTCAAAGGGACAGAAGTAGAGATAGGCCAGAAGTGAGTTTCACCAACCCGTTGGGAAGAGAAAGAACGAGAACAAAAACGGATAGAGTGGAACCTAAGAGACTTAGAGTTCCAAGGAATCTAAGAAATCTAGATGAATTCCCTCTGTCAAGACCTAGAGAGCACACGAGGACTTTGAGGCCGACACAACTGGTTAAATCCATGAAGAACTACTTCGATGGCATCGGAGATCCATATGATCATGTGGCCGAATTTAGGCAAGTCTTGAGAGCAGAACAAGTTGAGGATCTATTCACGCAATACAATGCCTTCGGATTGACCCTTAGGAACACCACCCTTACATGGTTTCAACCACTGAATGAGAGATAGTTCAGGAGCATAGACCAACTTCTAGAGGCTTTCATTATTGAATTCTCTAAGAGTGGCATAAGGCATAACACTTCCTCACTGATTCACAGCTTCAAGCAAACCCCTCAAGAGACGGTTAGACTTGCAGGAAGAAGGTTTAGGCAATATCTAGAGAGATGTCCGATTCCTGAGCTATCCACTCCAGCCAAACAAGTGGCTTTATTTTTGGACGGATTAGTAAGTACAAAGTTGAGATCATATGTGCACTTGAAGGACCCTAGGACCATAGAAGAGTGTGTACGCATGTGCATCGACATCGAGGATAACCTAGGGGAGGAATTAGAACTTTCAAAAATCCACAAAGATTCAGATAGTTCTACTAGCCTCTCTTCCACTCAATCCACATCTATTGAGGAACTTGCAGAGAAGGTAGCTCAAAAGCTAGTTGTCTCTAGCAAACCAATCCCAAGATTTGCCCCAGTTAAGCGGTGCTATACTTGTGGAGGTGACCATATGGTGAATGTTTGTCCCATTATGGCTCAACCCCAAGTGAATCCTAGTAGCCAGTACTGCACCATAGAACAGAGATACACTAATCACACAGCACAAGACTACCCATACAATAAGCAAGCGGTTAGGCAAACCTACCCTCAGCCCTATCCACAACAAGGAAGATACCGGAACTAGTACCCACCACAGCAATATGGCAGACCTCAACAAGCCTATCAGCAGCCCTACCAAACCTAGCAAAGGCCTCAGCCTGTGTTAGCTCAACAACCTCCTGCACCAGCCAATGTGATTCGAGTAAAGTACGCTTCTGTAGAAGAAAATCTAAATAGAGCCATAGTCCCAGTCACTCCATTGCATTCAGAAGGTGACCCTAGTGATCAGAGTTTTGATTCTACACATATAGATAGTCCCTAGGCCTACTACATGCAGTCACCTGAGCATAACGATTCATATTACTCTGAAGAGCCAAGTGAAACTAGTTGGGAGCGAGAGTGTGCAAATGTCATGTACACAAACCCCAACTCTATGAAGGGGGAAGTATCTCAACCCCTAAGCAATGACGAAGTGCGAATGACCTCCACAGGTATCCTTCTTTGACCTCTGCACACCAAAAGTGCTCTTACGTAGAGCTTATGCAGAGAACTCCAGTGAGCTTTTGTAGACCTATAGTAGACACCAAGCGCTTTCCAAAAAAACAAATTTTACTTCAAATGGATGCTTACACAAAGAGAAACAATGTCTACAACGTGAGATAGTTGAATGCTCACAACTGCTAGTCAAGCAGAGACCTCACTTCACTCCAGCAAGCTTTTTTCAGAGATTATACAGAGAATGAATCTCAAACTTGGGTCACGTTTAGAGCACTCTAATAGCTACACAATGACACCAAAATCATATCAAATGGATAAATAGAGAAGGAAACCAGCCCTTACAATAGAGAGCAAAATATTTCCAACAGAGCCTACACACAGAGAGATATATCAATCACACAACGTCACTACAATGAATGTTTCTCCAAGATTAATTAGAGAATGCTCTAGCGAATTTGTGAGCATAAAATAGACTTTAATAGCTATCCAATGAGACAAGAATTACATCAAATGGATACAATATGAGGGAGAACCAATGCTAACAACTCAGGGGTAGAGAGTTGCAACACTGCCTGCGCACACACATAGATATGCCTACTAAAAGAAAACAAACAAGCAAGCAAGGGGCTAGCTTAAGCAAGGGGCTTGCTTATCACAACTCCAGCACTTAGTGCTCACTTTACATGAGCTAAAAATCCAAGAAGATGGCCCAAAAGAATTCGGGATACATGCTACTTTTATAGTGAGAAGTGTGCCCCTAAAATCTAGGAACTACCTTTCCAAATCAGCCTCCTAACTTGGAGGACTTAGTTGAGATGACTTGGGGAGTGGTTGAGTGACTTTTCTTGATGGAATCTCGTGTCTTTTGGCTTCCTTTGATTGCTCCACATGTCCATAAAAGATTCCCCATAAATTTGTAGCTTGAAGCTTGAATTTTAACACTCCCCCTCAAGCTTCAATTCTTCGTCCTCATCCAAGCTCCTTCATGTTGATGCATTGCTTGAATTTTGAAATCTTCATCCCATCCAAAGCCTTTGTAAACATGTCGGCAACTTGGTCCTTGGTACCAATATGATGTACTGAAACTTCCTTGGATATCACCTTTTCCCTTATGAAGTGATAGTGCACTTCAATATGCTTGGTTCTAGCATGATAGACAAGATTCGATGCTAGATGAATGCTACTCATGTTGTCACAAAAAATTGGTGTTGGAAGCAGTCAGAGGCACAGTCAGAGGCACAGACGACATGGAAGCATGTAAAGATGAAGCAGGGAGCCAGTCGGATCATTTTTTCAAACAATTATGTTTTTATTACCTCTTCAAATATCCAACAGTGATTTTCATCACTCTTGTAACATATGTAATATAGACAAAACCCCATTTTGTAATTCATAGCTCCATTTTGTGCAAGCCAAGGAGTCCTCGAGCTTGAGGAGCTTAGGTAGAATGCGCGTACCAATTTTCGTTATTTTTAGACATCGTTTACCCTTCCAAATAGCCTCTAGGACCTATTTTTTAACTAGGCCGGTCACTAGATGTGAAACCGGTCAAAACTAGTCTAGAAACTATAAAAAGAGCTAGAGAGCTCATTTTTGAGGTTGGTTCATTTTGGTTAGTGTGAGCATAGAGCTAGTTTGAGCTTGTAGGAGCATTCTTGAGTAATAGAGCTAATTTCTCACCTTCCATTGTGTCTTGCTTGTCTCTTCATTGTGTGTGTGTATGTGAGTGTGCATCTTTGTGCTTCTCACCTTCACTCTCACTTCATCTCTCGTTCACGATCTTCATATCACTCCTATCTCTTCCGCGGATTGACATTAAGGAGGTGAAGCTTCTTAACGTGGTTCTCACCATTGTGCTAGTGCAACACCAAATTTGGTGCCGTTGCCGGGGATCGAGTCTAGGACGAATGTGTGATGGTAAGAGTATAGCAAGAAGTGGCGTTGGAAGGTAAAAATTTCAGTTTTTATTGTTGTTTTTACTTAGTTTTTAGTGTTTTTCACCTTCCCCATACTCCATCTTCATCATCGCATCATCATCTTCATTTCCAAAAAAATCAGAAAATTCACCATATCCACCCATTCACCTCATTTCCCCTCATTTGTGCATGCGAGAGAGCGAGAGAGAACTTTTGTGCTTGTGTGTGCTTGTGTTTTCTTGAGTTTTCTTGCAGGTACAGAGCTCCAGTGCATCAGGAAAGCTTGGAAAAGGTAAAATTTCACTCTCTGTCAAAGATCTGTCGAGTGTGGCGGACCATCGCGATGGTCTGCAACCTTCGGAATTTTTGGTAGGCGACCACACCACGAGGTAGGCGACCCTTGCGCTTGCACGAATCCACAGGCGCATCTCAAAAATCATCAGTTTGGTGGACCATCCCGATTGGCTCAGACCATCGCGATTGTGTCGCACCATCGCGATAGGCTCAAGCCATCGCGACGGCTCGGCCGGACCATCGCGACGGTTCGCTTTTTCGGACCATCGCGACGGTTCACTTGAGCCATCGCAACGGTCCACTTGGACCATCGCGATTGTTCAGCTGACCCCGGACCATCGCGATTGGCTCATGCCATCGCCACGACAGTGCCACGTGTCACGATAGACCATCGCGACGGTTCATTTTTCGGACCATCGCGACAGCCCAAAATCGGACCATCGCGATTGGCTCACGCCATCGCACTTGTGACCATCGCGACGGTTCACTTCGGACCATCGCGATTGTCCACCTTTGACCGTTGACCGCGCCATCGCGATTGTCCGCTTGATCACGCCATCGCGACGGTTCATTTTTCGGGCCATCGCGACGGTCCATTTCCACGCCATCGCGATCGTTCACTTCGGGCCATCACGACGGTTCGCTTTTTCGCGCCATCGCGATTGTCCAAATTCCACGCCATCGCGACGGTTCGCTTGGACCATCGCGACGGTCCCAGACCATCGCGATTGTGCACCCCCATCGCAAATTTTGGGCTCCAATTTTTGACCAATTTTGAGGGTATTTTTGAAAAATTTTTGGACCATTAGACTCATAGGAGACCCCTTAGCTCATATTTGAAGGAAAACCTGATTGTCAGTTTTTACCCCCCAGGGCCTGAACGCTCATAACTTTTTCATCCGAAGTCCGTTTTTTGAGCTTAATAGCTCGTTAGAAAGCTCGTGACGAGTACTACGTGACCTCAACTGTTTTTTCATAAAGAATGCATCTATTTTTGGATAAGCTATTTTGAGGTTCACCCAGTTTGGGACTAGGAAGCCAGGGGGCACACATTGAAAATTTGGGCAAAAAGGGAAGGGACTTAAAAGGTGTATATACTCAAGTGTTTGATCATCTTGTGAATTGGTCTAATATTGGAATTTTCCAGGTCTAGCAAAGGCAATCAAAGGCAAGCAAGCAAGGCAGTGAAGACAGCAAAGCTTGGGAAGCGCGGCTTCTTGGGCATCAGAGCAACCAGAAAAGCCGACTCGAGGTTGGAAGATTACTCAACCCCCTCAGTCAATTCTTAGCTTAGGCTAAACGTTAGCATTGTGGATTAACGACGATAGGAACGCCTCAAGTTCAAGATACTTAATTCTTTCAAGTTTAAGACTACAAGTAAAGGTGTGTGTGACGAAAACCTAAAGGAAAGAACATAAGTCTGACGGAACGAGAACTCAAAATTATAACGGAAAGTCGAATTCCTGACGCATATATTAAGACAAGAATCCAAAGAAAATTAAAAAGAATCAAGAAAGTAATAACAAAGAACTATTGACGATCTAAGTGTGTAATTGAGTGAGCAAGGAAGGAAATTAATGAACCTTAGATCAGGGAGACACATAGGTAAGTCGGATCGACGAAGCCTTAGATCATCGGAGGCAAGTGTAAGAACTACTGCACGATCTTGGGCTCAGCAATTGAATAGTAATTACCCCTACGAGAGCTCAGAGACTAGCGAATCAGAAATGGCATTTAGCACAGACAGACCAGAAGGAGGGTCTAATGTAGCATATTTAGAAAAGCCAGAAGGACCCTATAGAACGCAATTAGAGTTTCTCCGAACCAACCGATTAGGTGCTCGCATCTATGAGGATGGTTTGCAAAGGCAAGTGGTGCAACTGCACAACCCTGATCAACCCATTGGATTGGAAAGACCAGTGGTGAAATTTGAGAGAGACGCTTACATAGACAGAGAAGGAACCATGTACGTGCTAAGTACGCAACCAAACGATACTAATGAGTTTGGCACAATTCAATTAGAGACGGGAGCAAAATTTCAAGGAAAAGAACCGTTAGAAGAACCTAGAACACCTAGAGGGAAATCTGTATTAACAAGAGTACTCATCCCAGAGTGGATCCCTCAAGATAACAGGAGCACCGAGTTGTTTGTAAATAAAGAGACAGATGAAGCCTTTTGGAGGTACAGGAAGGAACACCCTGGTGAGATAGGCATCATTACAATTTATGAATTCAAGGACCCAGATACACCTGGAAAGGTTGTATACCTGGATGAGACTTCAGAAAGAGTCTTTGTGGTGCCTGAGCGCGCTAAAAACACATACACATGGAGAGGTGAATTGATATTCCCTCCATCTAGAACGAACATGAATACAAGTCAACAAGGGGCAGGAACCTCCTCAGCCCATGGACATCAAAGAGAAGGAAATAAAGAGAGACCGGAAGTAAGCTTTAATCACCCCATAGGGAGAGATAGAACAACCACGGACACTAATAGAGCGGATAGACAAAGAGATCATGGAATACTAGGTGGTAGAGATGATTTTCCTCTACCTAGGCCACGTGAACACGCAAGAGTATTGAGACCCACTCAATTAGTAAAATCAATGAAGAATTACTTTGATGGGACAGGAGATCCCTATGACCATGTCGCAGAATTCAAGCAAGTACTAAGAGCAGAACAAGTTGAAGACATGTTCACGCAGTACAACGCATTTGGACTAACGTTAAAGAATACAGCTTTAACTTGGTTCCAACCATTGCAACAAAGGCAATTTAGAGACATCCATCACTTTTTAGAGTCATTCATCACTGAATTCTCTAAAAGTGGGATTAGACATGACACGTCTTCGTTGATTCATAGCTTTAAACAAACCCCTCAAGAAACAGTAAGACTGGCAAGACGTAGGTTCAAACAATATGTCGAACGATGTCCAATGCAAGAGCTACCCTCACAAGCTAAGCAAGTGTCTTTGTTTTTAGATGGCTTGTTGAGCGCTAAACTACGCTCCTATGTGTACCTAAAAGAACCCAGAACGCTAGAGGAGTGTGTGAGAATATGTATAGACATTGAAGACAACCTAGGAGATGAATTAGAACTCTCAAAGGTCTACAAGGACTCAGATTGTTCTTCTCTAGCCTCCACAAAATTGTCTAATTCGATAGAGGACCTAGCAGAAAAAGTGGCCCAAAAACTAGGAGTTTCTAGTAAATAGGTGCCAAAGCTACCAACTAATGTACGTTGTTACACTTGTGGTGGAAATCATTTGGCAAACATGTGCCCCACTGCACCTCAACCTCAAGCCAACCCTAGTGGCCAATATTGTACAATTGAGAGAAGATACACGAATCATACGGCTCAGGACTGCCCATACAACAAACAAACCGTGAGACAGAACTACCCGCAAACATACCAGCAGCCAGGTAGGTATCAAGGCCAATACAATGCTCAACCTTATTACTATAGGCCTCCTCAGAACTACCCATACCAGGCTCAACAGAGACCTCAACCCGTCTTAGCTCAGCAGCCACCCCCACCAGCGAATGTCATCTCAGTCAAATACGCTGCTGCAGAAGAGAACCTAAGTAGGGCCTTAGTGCCTTCTTCACCTTTGATCACAGAAAGTGACCCGAACTCAAACAGTTTTGACTCTACTCATGTAACTAGTCCACCCGCTTATTACACGGAGTCACCAGAACATGTGGAGACATATCATTATGATAGTCCACCAATGGAACCTAGTTGGGAGCCAGACTATGCTAATGTGATGTACGCAAACCCAAACCCACGGCCCCAATTGAGACAACAGAGACCACAGGGCCCTAGAGGACCATGCTTTAGGTGCCAAGGAGATCACTTCATTAAGGATTGTCCACATCCCCCAATAGCAAGGCAATCACAGTACTATAGCATCCAAGGCTTTTGTGCCGATTGTGGCAAAGAGCACATAATCAAAGATTGTCCTAAGAACCCAGTTAACATTTCAAATGTGACACCGATCAACGTGATAGGTATTGTAAATAACGCAGATGGATCCAACCCTACATACGTGCCTATCCAAGCTATAACCAGAGCCCAGGCGCTCTTACAAAACCAACAACAAAATCAAGAGAAAGTAGCAGGAACTAGTGAAGTTGCAGAATCGAGTAGTAAAAAGACGAAATCTTGGAAAGATTCTAGGGAAAGAATCAAGAGAAAGTGGAGTAAAAAGATAAGTGAGTTGGAAGGAAGTTTAAGGGAATCTAGAGCCAAAATACAAGAATTGGCTTCACAAGAATTGAATCAAGAAAACCCAGCTCAAAGATCAGGATCAGTTTTAGCGGAACCCATACCAGAAGATCTAGACATGATGTTTCGTGCATATCAGGCTAGAATAAATGAGGGACCTCAAGTAACGGAAATGAGTAAAAACTACCCTCGAGCTGATCTAGAACTTGAGAGAACTAAACTTTGCATGAAAATGGTAGAATTAGCACAAGCTTTGTTCGAAGCCTCTAGATATCTTAATTGGAATAACATGGCAAAACCGGAATTACACTTTCAAGGACTAATGGAGAGGCTAGAATACTTGATTGAAAGCAAAGAGAAAAAGGATCAGCATAGGAACCCTATTGTCCCGGAAATACAGGAAAGGAATGCACCATCCCTGTCTCAAGTTCCCAATACAGAAAGTCAAGACAATTTGTCTTCCATACATAGGTACTCACATGAATTTTTGAGAGAAATACAGGAAGAGAAATGGAGAAAAGAACAAGGAACTCATCCTCCTATCCAAGAAATAGACGACTTGCAGGAACAAAATTTCCCCAAGACATTCCCTCTATATATGATGAGGTAGAGGTGGAACAACTGAGTGAACCCATAGGATTTGAATCTAATTCGTTGCAAGAATTACCTCAGTTCACAGGACCTTGGGAAGCTAAGTCTATTAGTATGAGAGCACCTATGATAATAGTGAGGAATGAAGAATCCGTGATCCCTAGGAACACGGAAGTGATCAAGAATACGAAAGTACAATGTAATCTCACTCTGAAGGAATTGTTAAAGGTAAAACCAGAATTGTGGAAGCACGTAGCAAATCAATTCCCTGAGCTTGCTACCACACCCTCTCAGATAGGATCACATAAGAAGGTACCAGAGATACCCATGGAAAAGATTGGAGACGTAAGCGAAGGAGAGGAAGGTAACACATATCTTCCAATAACCCATCAGGGCTACACCACGAAAGCCATCTTAGATTCAGGAGCCGGAGTAGCCATCGCTACCACCGCTTTATGGAAACGTTGGGGTAAGCTAGCACTCAGACCCACCAGGATGAAACTACAAATGGCTGATGGACACATAGAAAAACCGTTAGGCTTACTAGAAGGCATATCCCTCACCACTTGTGGTGTGGAATTTGAGCATACCTTTGCCATTTGTGACTTTGCGAAAAACCGTGCTTATGAGATGATATTGGGACGACCATTCATGCGTCAGTTGCAAATTGTACAAGATTGGGGATCTAATTCTTTGTACTTGCAACATTTAGGAGTGACTACCAAAGTCAATCTTAAAGACTATTCACATAGAGATGTGCCCCCAATACAATGGAATACCATCCATAAGACACCAGTAGAGGCGGAATCCGTGCACTCATTAGAATCAGATCCTTCTTGGTTGCATGAGGATACCCATCTATGGATGTGTAAAGTAGCCCAACAAGAGGAAGAACGATTAGAAGCAAGGACCTTAGGTGCAGAACAACATCCACAAACCCTTCAAGATCCAGCATATGCACCTGTAGTATTCCCAGACGAAGAGTTTGAACCCCATGGTTGGGCGGAAATACTTGCAACCATGGATGTAGCCATCAATGAAGAACAATGGACACCCCACTGTGACGAGATGGCTATGACATTTCAGTTTTCACGATAGAGCCAATCATGTGCGATGCAATTTTAGAAGAATGTGAACCTAACACTGATGCATTTGAGGATGCAAGCGATTTTGATTTAGAATCAATTATCATGGACCCACCCTTTGCATCGGAAGAAGAATATTTCTACGAAGTAGAGACTCACACTCAGAGACACGAGGAAATTACGAACGAGGTAAGGTTAGCCACTCAAGTGACTGCTAAGAGTGAAAGTAAGAAAAGAAAGAAGAAAGCAACCATGTCAGAAAAAGAAGAATCTTTATTTGAAGTACCCGAGAACTTCAAGAAATATGAAATCGAAGATAGAAGAATCATGGTACGAATGCCCAATAGAAAGGCGAACGACGGACAAGTATATGATAACCGAGAGAAAACCAAAAAAGTAATAGTTGCCATAGAAGGAGAAGAAGAAAAATGCACATATATAGGGCATGATTTGACGACTGAAGAAGAAGAAGAGTTAATTGCCCTATTGCGCGAATATAGAGATGTTTTTGCTTGGAGTTACAAAGATTTGAAAGGAGTAGACCCAGATATATGTTCTCATAGAATCCCTATGACTCCAGATGCAAAACCGACAAAACAAAAACCGTACACGTATAATGATAACTACGCTGCGAAGATTAAAGAGGAGATAGATCGATTGATAGAAGCAGGATTCATTTACGAAATTGAGCACACCGAATGGGTATCCCCCATTGTGGTTGTGCCCAAGAAGAATGGAAAATTGCGTGTGTGTATTAACCTTAAAAAAGTTAATGCCGCCACGATTAGAGATAGTTATCCTCTTCCTATCACAGAACACCTATTGGAAAGAGTTGCGGGCAAGGAAGTTTACAGCTTTCTTGATGGATTCTCAGGCTATAACCAAGTAGCCATTGCTTCAGAAGATGAACACAAGACGGCTTTTGCCACAGAATGGGGCATATTTGCATTTTGTGTAATGCCATTTGGCTTAACAAATGCACCCGCCACTTTCCAGCGACTCATGTGTCATGTTTTTGAGGAATTCTTACGCAAGAGCTTGGAAGTTTATGTCGATGACTTATGTGCACATTCAAATGTAAGGCAGACACATATCCCAGAGTTAAGACAAATATTTGACAAATGTCGAGAATATCAGGTTTGTTTGAACCCAGAAAAATGCGTTTTCATGGTCAGACAAGGCAAAATTCTAGGACACATTGTGTCAAAAAATGGAATCTCTACGGATGAGGAAAAGGTGAAGGTAATTGCGGATCTATCCACTCCTACTAATGTGAAAGAGGTACAGGTATTTATGGGCCATTGCGGTTATTATAGGAGATTCATACACATGTATGCAATCATAGCCAAGCCTTTGTACTCTCTTTTAACCAATTTTGAGTGGACAGATGAATGTGAAAATTCATTCAATGAACTTAAACGACGCTTGTGCTCAGCACCTATATTGACAACCCCAGATTGGAGTAAGCCATTCCATGTACATGTGGATGCATCCAATTATGCCATAGGATGTGTGTTAGCACAACCCACGAATGAAGGTAATATAGATCTCCCCATAGCTTACGCGAGCAGACAATTGAACGCAGCAGAACGAAATTACACCACGACGGAACGAGAATGATTAGGGATGATCTACGCGGTAAAGAAGTTTAGGCACTACTTGTTGGCCAACAAATTCAAGTTCTTTACAGATCATCAAGCCCTATTATATTTAGTCAACAAACCATGTAACACAGGATGACTAATACGTTGGTTTCTATTACTCATGGAGTATGATTTTGAAGTAGTAGTCAGGAAAGGAAAGACACATCTTAGAGCTGACCACCTTTCAAGATTAACCTCAGGAGAAGCTCCTCAAGGAGTAGCAGATGAATTACCAGATGCATACTTGTTTAATCTGGAGATAGCACCACAATGGGCTAAGCCTATAGTCCCTATTTTGACATACGGACCCAAGAATCCTAGGATTAAGATCAAAGAAGGAGAGATTACCAAGTCTCAGAGGTACCAAATAATGGCTGGAGCATATATAAACAGGATAATCAAAAGATTCTTGCTTGTTGTGTAGATGAATCAGAACATGCGAATTGGTTGCAATTAGCACACATAGGTGCACTAAAGCAACATCATTCAAAACATCGAACATTACAGACTCTGCATAGATTAGGAGTATATTGGCCTACGATGGAAGCAGATGTCTACAGGTTGTGTAAGGAATGCCATGTTTGTTGTGAAAGACCACCAGTAGAACATGCTACACTATATCACACGTCTCTCACACCAGACTGGAGTGAACCTTTAGTGACATACTTGAGGACGAACACATTCCCTCAAGGCATGACCTTAGCTCGACAACGCAGTCTAGAGCAGGAAGCTCAAGACTATTCACTTATTGGCGATAATCTATACAAAAGAGGACGAGATGGATATCTAAGACAATGCGTTCATGAAAGCGATTATCTGAGCATACTAGAGACTGCACACCAAGGTGTTGCAGGAGGTCACTTTGGACCAGATAGGATAGTCAAAGCCATTCTCTTTGCAGGATTATGGTGGCCCACTCTTCACATGGATGCTCATACCTATGTAAAGAGATGTGATGTGTGCCAAAGAACTCAGTTTCCTACTCGCAGAGATGAAATGCCATTGAAACCCATGATGGGCGGACGTGCATTTTCTAAGTGGGGTATAGACTTTGTAGGACCCATCAACCCCCCTGCAAAAGGTACACATGCGGAATACATTATTGTTGCCACAGATTATCTAACCAAATGGGTAGAGGCAAAAGCCACAAAAAAGAATGATGCTCACACGACTGCAAAATTCTTATTTGAAAATGTCTTTACAAGATATGGATTGCCTATAGAGTTAGTGAGCTACCGAGGCACTCACTTTCTAAACCAAGTCATTGAATATTTGTTACAGGATTTTATGGTGATTCACAAGAAATCTGCACCATATCATCCTCAGGCCAATGGTCAGGCTGAAAGCACTAACAAGATACTTTGTAACGTACTGACGAAACTCGTGAACAACAAACGTTCAGATTGGGACAAACAGTTACACCACGCTGTTTGGGCATATCGAGTGGCCTACAAGACCGTTCTCAATGCAACTCCCTTTCAGATGGTTTTTGGTCAGAATGCAGTGCTTCCTTTGGACTTCTTGATACCGACCCTTAAGGTTGCACAAGAACATCAGTGGACCGGCCATGAATTATCAGCGAGAATAATGGACTTGGAACGATTAGGAGAAACCAGGCTGAAAGCAGCAGCAGGAATATACGCAGCGAAGAAGCGACAGAAAGCATATTTTGATGCACATGTGAAAGATAAAGGCCTAAAAGAAGGAGATTTAGTTCTTGTGTATACGCTGAAACAGCACGCACGGAAGTTAGAAAAGCGAGGTTATGGACCTATGATCATTAACAGACTTTCGACTAGTGGAGCAGTACAGTTAGCCACCTTAGAAGGAGATATAATGCCTAATTACATTAGTGGCTATAGAGTCAGGTTATATCAAGAACCTCTTACTGAGGATATGCTTAGACGACTCACGTTGGCAAAGAAGCGTAAGGAGGAAGAAAACAGAATACGAGCTGAAGCTCAGGCAGAAGCCATAGAACGCATTAAGCGCATGAAGCTAAGAAGACAAGGACTAGGGAGAGAACATTATAACCATCTGGAAACATCACCCAGATATCCCATGGCCATGTGTCAAGTAAAGTCAACCACTCATCCTAGCATAGTGGACAAGAGACCATTCGTTACAGTTAGGCTAGAGCACGGCAACCATTGCCAAGAACTCAGGGCTTTAATTGACTCAGGTGCTGCGACTAGTGCGATTAGATGGTCCCACTATAAGGATTCAGGAATAGAAATGCGGCCAATTGAGGCATACCTCATAGGGCTAGGAGGCATGGAAACCCCTTGCATGGGTGAGGTGGACCTTCCTATCCTCATTAAGGATTTGACCATGAGAGCGAGGCTACTAGTGTGCCATGATGACGACCTGATAGAACCCCTAATCCTTGGCCAAGATTGGCTATACGATCACTCAGTGGACCTAAATCTTAGACAAGGCTCCTTACAGATTGGAACCTTAGAGCAGAAGCGAGTGATACCGCTTGACTTCCCTAACGGCATTCCGCCTGATGGTTGTGACCCTAGACCCTATGAGATACATGCGACGAAAGACCGGAAGACCTTTGATCAGCTCAATCACACTATGTCTACACCAACCCACTCTGGCTTGGCTATAGACAGTTGTCAATCAGAAGGACGACAGGAGATCTTCCCTGGGACTTCCTGCAAACTAGAAGAGACAGTTACCCAACTGCAAGGGCAGATGGACACAATCAGCGGTCAGGTGGGTTGCATCAGCGTCCAAATGAGCACGACACCCTGCGGTGCTCATCCTTCCAAACTTGTTGCGGACTGGCCTAGATTAAAGTTAAAGAACGAATCACTTCCTAATGGGCAGGTCACGCAAGTGTTGGATCTCCCTTCTTTTCCAAAGCAGAGCGTCCATCCGACCTCTCAACCTCAACCACGATAGAGTCAACCACGACGAAGGAACCCAGACCGACGGCAGTATCAGAAGACACAACAAGGAAAGCAATCTAGGCCACCCAAAGGAAGCGGCACCAGACAAATATGGGTGCCAAAAGGACAAAAAGCACCAAAGAACTCCAACCAAGCAGAGATCGACAAGAAAAAGGCAGAACAGAAACAGAATCGGTATCCACCATCCCCTCGACCTTCTTCCACAGGTTCGAGCATTCGACAAATTTGGATCGCCAAGGGATACCTTATCCATAGACCCACACCCACACAGATTTGGGTACCCAAACCATGTATCGTAGCTCAACCCTTAAGCCATGTAATATATACCCCTCACAAATCTTTCAATCCCTCAATACCACCACACCCGATACTACCTTTTGCCCCTCAGCAGAAACCCACCACCCACTCAAAGACTCTTAGGAAATGGATACCGAAGCGTGTCCAACCGTCTTCCCCTAACCCATTGTCTAACTACTCCCCGACTAACATCCAACCTTGTAATAAATCACTAACCTTTAAACCTTGTATAACTTCACCCACCAGCATAACACATCACTCATAATCTCATCTCATCAAGGAATGTATGCATGATCTGAAACGTGTAGGTGTCTAGAGACCTGCACTAGTGCTGCAAGAAGCATTGCATCCATCACATCACAGCACTTGGCTACACGGGTTACGCATCAGTTATGGAAAGGGATTGCGGTCTCACTTTAATGGGATCATAATTAATTTCCATGCTAATGTGTTAATCTTTTGTAGCAGATCTTTCTCATTAACACACCAGTCACCATGCAAACCGATGAAGGACCATCAGGAGCAGGCCCAAGTGTAGCTGCAGTGCCCCTCAATGTGTTACGAGCAGAATCCCACCCGACTGCTCCACCGCCAGAATTCCAAGGATTTCCAGGGCCCATGCCGATCGACAACCCACCTATGGGCTACACAGAAAAGATACACCGTAACTCTCACTGGTTTCAGGGACTTGCAGGACCCTTAGCGGACGCGGATTTCATATTTGAATCTACTTTGACATTTGATGACCGCACTTGGGGAAAATACCAATTCTTCTCCAGAGAGTTCGAAGCCCTACAGAACACCCAGGATTTAACTCACGTTTGGGCCAGAGCAGGCTTCACGGAGTATTTCAGTGATCCTCTGCCCAAACCTGACTTTTACAGGTGTTATTATTTAATCACTACTTTGCTGGCCTCAGAGAATAAGGATATCCCCGGAACTTTTATTTTGCCCTCTTTAGTGGATGATCCACCTTACAAAAGGTTTTACCTCTCAAAGGATTTAATCAGAGCTGCCATCAAAATTCATGGCACCCACACGCCCACAGATCGAGAAAGATTAATTCCAGACCCTATGAAACGTGGGGATGTCACTAAGTGGGAGGAGATCTCAGCAATTACACCTGAGTTGTCAAAGCCACTAAGGATATGCATGCAACACTTCGCATTCCCCGCTCAGGACAGATTTACCATGCCACATAAAAGAATATGGTTTGGATTGTACTTGGCATGTACGGGACCTCAGACGGTTGATCTGGCGAGCTGGATCATTGATCAAATGTATTTGTCACAACACAGATGGGAACGGAAGAAAGTGCTTAATGGATGTTGTGCGCTCACAAGAATTGTTTATATGTGCTTGGCCTATGATTTGCCAATTGAACGCGCATTAACAGGAGAAGAGCTGAAAGCATTCAAAGGAACGACGAAGAAAGCCAGGAAGCCCAGTAGAACACGGGCAGGTAAGCGCATGAGAGGCACCATTCCTTGCCTTCAAGTGCCAGAGTCACCATCACCACAACCCTCTCCAGAGCGATCACCGACAGAAGCCGCTCCCACAGTACAACCTATTCGCATAAGGTTGTCTAGACCAGTGGTCACGGAGGGCACTACTAATATCGCTGCACCTCAGGCAGCTGCAACCACAGAACCCACCACCACGACAGCAGAAGCTCCCACCACTATTGGTGCGGAAGCCTTTTCTTTCCCAATACCACACATGGAGGCAGAACCAATAAACACAACATTCGATTTTGAAATGCCTGATGCATTCTCAAATGAATTCCAGTTTTCAGAGGCACAGATGTTCTCCCAAGAATATGAACGCCCCAGTTACCCTACCACACCGCGGGATTTGCCACAGGGACAAGTTGTGTCTAGCTCTAATGATGAACGAACAGCCACAGATGACGAGGAAGGTGACGATGAAGCCAGCCAGGGCACGTATGATTCCCAAGAACAAGGACAGACAGACGGCCAAGGTCAACAAACCAATGCACACGGTGACACCAGCACGCATGAAGAGGAGACTTTTGAAGCAGCAGCTTACACGCTGGCAATCAAGAAATTATATCGTACGATGGAGAAAGTCTGGGCACGGAAGAAATTGACTGAAGAAGAGAGCCAGGCCCTAATCGAACAAGAACTAGTCTCCGGAGGGTTTGAAGAAGTCTACATCAGAGGGTTTAGAGAACTGGTCCAATCCATCGGCCCGGTTGAAGCACTGAGATATTTACAAAGGAAGCCACTCCCCCAATATGACCCTCGCAGAGTTCGCCTGCTATCGAAGCCCGGTGAATATATTCGAGTCCCGGTAGGTGCTCAATCATCCCACCAGGCGCAAGATGCACGCCTACGGCCGGAAAGATCCTTCACCGAAGAAGCCATCCTAGTCGACTCCCCACCACATACTACCGTTGTACATACTACCACTATCCTTGAAATAACATCCACACCTTCTACTCCTCTCTCACCTCATGTTTCACCAACCCATCCTGTATCCCCCGCACACCCACCTGCTCCTCCCACATCCACACCAGTCCATGGTAACATAGCCACAGCCTTTACCCTGCCCATTCATGCCACCATGCCCGCACCCAACCCTCCGCGTCTACATGTTAACCCCTTCATACCCATCCCAGGCGGACAAGTCACGGCCGAAGGCCAGATGACCTATGAACTTCCGACCCCCGCATGGATGAAGACTGTGGAGGAGATTGGAACAACGCACTCAGCTAGAGTCGGGGCCCAGCTACATGCTATGGCCATGATCGAAGAACGAATTTTGCAATCTCCCTACTTTGCTCAATTGGCCCCACGCAGGTACATATCCGGGCATGAGCTTCAATACAAACCTTACTTCATGTTAATGGCCGAATACCAGCTGGCCATAGAAAAGCGAACTGGCAAGAAGCCATCACATGCAACCCAGTTCGAGCCTGAAGACTTGCCACTGGATGCGCAACAAGGCACTATTTATCAACCAGATTGGCGTACACGTCTTTTACAGGAGTACCCAGAAATGATGAGCACATGGGTGAAAGCGCCTTTACATTTAAAGTATAATCCTTGCTGGGGACCAGTACCTCGACGCCGCTCCTGGACTGCATTCGCTATCAAAGTACAAAACAATAGGCAGTGTAAGGATTGGCTGAATTACCCCTACTTCAAGCCGCCCACCGAGTTGCCCACTGTTGGCTATATGATGGCCACAATCCGTCACTGGCTCCCTCGCCTGAAGCATATGGATGATATCGCAGCGCATATGATTGTCAAAATTTTTGACATGATGCAAATGATATTTAAAGTCTTCCGACGCGTCAAGGCACCGCATGTAAACACCCCGAGATTTGAGCATGGTAACTTTGACCTAGTATACGACATGAGCAAAACGCCATCGCTCTGGGTGTGTTATGTCTGGCACTGTAGGATAAAATACCTCCCGGCATGCTACAAACAAACCTTTGAAGAGATGTTCACCACCGGGTTTTGGGAATACCATTCCGAGGTATTCATCAGCAGGCCCACACATTTATTGCAACTTTTTGCCTGTGAGCGAATGGTTTATTCCACGCATTATCAACTCCCGCCACCTGACGAACCGCAACCGATCGACTGGGAGAAGCTCGAGGCTGATCTGGCCCGAGGCATTTGAGTATCTGAGCACACCCTCGCTCACGACCTCCTACAAAACTACATCCGGCAGACCGCACAACAAGGTTCTGTCGAGGACGACAGAAGCGAGAGGGAGGGGGGTGTTGGAAGCAGTCAGAGGCACAGTCAGAGGCACAGACAACATGGAAGCATGTAAAGACGGAGCAGGGAGCCAGTCGGATCATTTTTTCAAACAATTATGTTTTTATTACCTCTTCAAATATCCAACAGTGATTTTCATCACTCTTGTAACATATGTAATATAGACAAAACCCCATTTTGTAATTCATAGCTCCATTTTGTGCAAGCCAAGGAGTCCTCGAGCTTGAGGAGCTTAGGTAGAATGCGCGTACCAATTTTCGTTATTTTTAGACATCGTTTACCCTTCCAAATAGCCTCTAGGACCTATTTTTTAACTAGGCCGGTCACTAGATGTGAAACCGGTCAAAACTAGTCTAGAAACTATAAAAAGAGCTAGAGAGCTCATTTTTGAGGTTGGTTCATTTTGGTTAGTGTGAGCATAGAGCTAGTTTGAGCTTGTAAGAGCATTCTTGAGTAATAGAGCTAATTTCTCACCTTCCATTGTGTCTTGCTTGTCTCTTCATTGTGTGTGTGTATGTGAGTGTGCATCTTTGTGCTTCTCACCTTCACTCTCACTTCATCTCTCGTTCACGGTCTTCATATCACTCCTATCTCTTCCGCGGATTGACATTAAGGAGGTGAAGCTTCTTAACGTGGTTCTCACCATTGTGCTAGAGCAACAATTGGATATGTGTCAACCTGCAAACTAAGCTCCATAAATAACTTCTTAATCCACATTGGCTCACATGTGACTTGAGCCAAAGCTCTATACTCAGCCTCGGTGGAAGATAATGCCACGGTGGCTTGCTTCTTTGAAATCCATGAGATGATCTTGCTACCTAGCATGACTAGGTAACCACTTGTACTTCTTCTATCCTCCTTGGAACCGGCCCAATCCGCATCAGAATAAGCTTTGACCTGCATATCATCATCAAATGAATAGAACAATCCTTCATTTATAGTGGCCTTGAGATATCGTAACATTCTTCTTGCAGCTTGCAAGTGTGTAGTCCTTGGACTATGCATAAATTGTGATAACACTCCAACTCCATATGCTATGTCAGGCCTAGTTATTGTGGCATAATTGAAAGAGCCTACAATAGATCGATACAAAGTTACATCCTAATGGCTCTCCACCAATGGAGCTTAGCTTTACATTAACTTCCATGGGATTTGAAATAGGCTTGCAATGTAGCATCCCAAACCTCTCAAGTAGGTCTAATTTATACTTCCTTTGTATGAGCATAATACCTTCTTCTTTGTATACAACTTCAATGCCAAGAAAATACCTAAGATCTCCAAGATCAGATATCCTAAACTCGTTTCCAAGCTTTGCCTTGATCTCCTCAATGCCCTTTGTATCATTACCTGTAATGATAAGATCATCTACATACACACACATGTAGACTACAAGTTCTCCTCTTTGTTTGATGAAGAGAGATGGATCCGCCTTGCATTGTATGTAACCACATTTGATCAAATAGTCCACCAATCTTTGGTTCCAAGCCCTTGGAGCTTGCTTTAGGCCATAAAGTGCCTTCTTCACACAAACATGATGTGGAAACTCTTTATGAACAAAACCTAGTGGTTGCTCCATGTATACCTCTTCTTCCAAGTCTCCATTGAGAAAGGCATTCTTGATATCCAATTGGAAAAGCTTCCATCCTTTGCTAGCAGCCATTGCAATGAGTGTCCTAATGGTGCTCATCTTTGCCACGAGGCTGAATGTCTCTTCAAAGTCCACTCCATAGGTTTGTGCAAAACCCTTGGCCACCAATCTTGCTTTGAACCTAGAAATAGATCCATTTGAATTCCTCTTTACTTTATACACCCACTTATTACCTATTACCTTCATGTTCTCCTTCTTGGGCACTAGATTCCATGTTTGATTTTCCTCAAGTGCGTCGATCTCTTCTTGCATTGCCTCTTTCCATTCGGTGTACTTGCTTGCATCTTCATAGCAATCGGGCTCATGATCTTCTACTACTTTGTTCATATATGCATAATGCGTTGCCATGTATGAATCATAAGTAAACCTTTGAGTTGGATACTTAACTCTAGAAGACTTCCTTTCTTCACCTTTTGGAGGAATAAACCTCCTTTGCCTTGGGAACTTGATCTCTTTCTTTGACGTGGCTTCTTTCTCCATCATGTGTCCTTCATCATCTTCAACTTCATTACCTTCTTCATCCAACTCCACCAATGTTGCTTTGCCTTTGTTGAGTGATTGTGTTTCATAGCTTGATGAAGATCTCCCCCTCCATGGTGAGTTCATGCTTGAAATATCTTCATTGATGGAACACCTTGGGCCGCTTAGCTCTAGGTTGATTTGTTCTTCATCATGTCCATGCTTTTCTTCATCATAGTCCTGCATACAATCATACTTCTTATACCAAGGGAGTAGCTCATCAAATGCTACATCCCTTGATATCCTCAAGTCCTTTGTGTTTGGGTTGAAGCATCTGTAACTTTTATGATCATTTGAATATCCTAGAAACACACACTTTTCTGCCTTTGGTTGTAGCTTGTGCCTCAATTCACTTGGCACATGTACATAACAAGTACATCCAAATATCTTCAAGTGGGAAAGATCAGGTTTCTTACCATAATAGGCTTGATATGGTGTCAAGCCATGGATCCTTGAGGTAGGAGCCCTATTCATTAGATACACATCGGTATTTGCTGTATCACTCCAAAACATATTAGGTACATTACTGCCTTTCCCTTCATTATCCTTCTTTCATCTTCCAGACTGAGCTGTTTTTCTACCTGTTCCTGAATTGGTATCTCCTGAGACTTCTTCTTCAATTCCTCAGGTGTCTTTTGTTTCTCAGAGGTTTGTATGATGACATTAGGAGTATTTGGTATTGATAAATTCAAACTCTTTAACAGGAAACTCTCAATATCACTCTCAGAATCAGATGAGAAGTGTGAAGGTCCTCCTATTTTTGGTTCTGTGGGTCTTGATACTTCTTCCACAATGGATGGCTTCTATGTTTCTTCCATGACTACTTCCTCCCTCTCTTTGATAACAGTTTCCACTATGGATTTACCCTTTCCCTTCTTGGTCAATTTCTTCTTTTGTACAGGTTTCCTTGGAACCTTCTTTTTTACCACAACAGTGGTTCTAGTCTCTGGAGGTCCTTGTAATTCCTTGAAGTAGGCCAGTAACTCCACTTCCTTCTTAACAAACACCTCTTCTGTATCAGCTGCCATCATTTCATCATGTAATGTTTCATAGTGCTCCACTTCTTCTTGGATCCAATCTGTAGCTTTGCATGAGAAATCTTCTAACATTTTTTGATATTGTGCCTCATACATAGCTCTTTTGTTGTTTCCTTGGGTAAGATAAGTGTAGAGCTGTTCTTTACTTGTCTGTGGAGGATGAGGTTCACTAGAAGATTGAACCTGTTTCTGTGCCTCTTCATGTTCCTCTTTTGTAGCTTCCTTCATTTCTAGTTCCACTTTCCTTGGGTCCAGCCTTCTCTTCTTTACAGGAATTACTTCCTCAGATATCATCTTCCTTTTCATACCTGTTCCCCTCATGCGGATTTGTCCTTCTGTTTCTCTTTCAGTCATTTTCCTTGGAGGACTCTTGATTCCAGCCATACGATTTCTGAAATACTGTGCTTCCGGAGCCAGTTTCAGTTGATCTTCCATCCCTAGAACATGATAAATGATTCTTGTTAAGAACTGGGCCCCATTCATGAACTTCTTCTGTTCCCAGTGTTTTGCTGCTTCCTTTAGTTGTTCATGGATGTATGGTGAGACATCCATTACTCCAAAAGGTTTCGTTCTGTCCTTATTGTTGAACATCAATCATGTCACTGACTTATGTGGCATTGTGTATCTCGGTAGTTTTGGAAAACAAAAATTACTGTAAAAACATCCTTATAGCATATTCCTCATTCTCCCTTCCTTTGAAATCAGTGAATTTTGCATATCCTGTGTAAGTCTCCTTATTCTTTTTGACAAAACTTGGGTCAAGTTTGGTTCCCATTGTGTAGAATTGTAGTGCTGCTCTGATGTGTTCTACCTTGATAGTGATACCTACTTCCTGGTTATCCTTGTTTTTGACTTTGCATCTGAAATAGGCATCATTACCTTTCCCAACTTCCTCCAAGCTTCCCATCACCTGTGCTACTCTTTCAAAGTCAATAAAGAAGATAGGTTCTTCCAGTATTTTATGCAGCCCTACTGCCTTCCATCTTTTCATATTGACAGCAACTCTTTGAAACCTGTAGAATTCCTGGCACAACATTGTATACTTGTATCCTCCTACTCCCACTATAAATATGTGTTGGCCAATGATGTTTAGGGTCTCCTTAAGTTCCTTCACCACCTTCTCAGCCTCTGGAATTTCTAGCTCATCATCTGACTCCAGGTCCACTTGTTCCTCCACAGTTTCACTGTCCAGAAACCAATGTCCTCTTGATAGCACAATTGATTCTGCCTTGAAGTCATGAATTGGCAACTCCTTTGTATTCACCATTTTCTGAGGAAAATAAAATACACCAAAAAACTCCACCCACATAAGTCACAAAAGATCAGAAAAATTAATGTTTTTCTTTTGGAATATTCTTGTCATGAGAATACAGAAAGAAAGTCTTCCAAATAAATTTTGCTTTTTCAAAAGTCTCAATTAAAGTGATCATTACAGGTGTAGCAAGATGTCTAATGTGCTTGAAGAAAGAAATGATGGAAATAATGATTAATGAAAGAAAATAACTTCAGAAAAATAGAAATCAAAAGATGATCATAGAAAATTGAAACAAAATAATACAAAAATTTTCCTTAATAATTTACTTTCCTCCTCCCTATATCTTGCTTTGTGCTTTATAAATTTAAAAACAAAAAATACACACTGCCCATTTTTTTTTTTTTTTTTTGCTCTGTCCTCCTTTTCTTCCCCTCCTAATTCTCTTTTAAGGGGAAAAGGTTTAAAAGAAGATACTTTTGTCATCCTTCTCTCTCTTTTTTTAATAGTTTGTTCTGAAATTCTGAAGATAGGTCAAATGTGGATGACTTTTCTGCCATTGACATAATTCTGATTTTTTTACCCAATAATGTTTAACTGCAATTGTCCTTATGTCATCCAAACATCCATGCTTCTAAGACCAACATTTTTTAGTATTTTTTGGTCTCCATACCCATTTTGCTTTAACTTCCTGTTTTAATGAGTAATATCGGTGTATGCTTCCTTTCCATGTCCTTATTGTTCTGATTTGTTGATGTTTCACATTAGGCCATAAGTGTCTTCCTTGTTTTGTCTCACCATTCTTCTTCACTCTTGAATTCTCTTGCTGGTTTTGATTGTAAGAGGCTTGATCATTTTGTAGTGGCAATTGTTGGGAGTGATGGTTGGATGCACTCAGAAGATCAGTTGGTGCTGCAAAACCTGCTTCACACCTGCCCTCCTTTGACTCCAGATATGCTTAGTAGACTCCTTGAGCTTCCAAATGATACCAAAATATACTATATGTACTTTGGAAAAGGTTTGAGTAATGACTTGATCAAAACAGACTACTTTGTAAATCACAAGACTTGAAAACTTTCTATTTTGGTCTAGATACCTGCTCAGTGTTATGCTCAGTGTGACCAGTGTAGTTACAATTAGCAAAATTCCTTCTAGAGATATTCTATTAGCTTAGTAAGCTTCCATTTGCAAGTGGAATGAATGGAAATGATAAACCATACTCAGAGAAATCACTTTAGCAAAATAAGGTGTACCCCCGACTTTTTAGGAGACTTACAGTCACAGACCAGTGAGCACCTTGATTGGGATTTCTCTGTGATGGTAGATCCAATGGCCTTGAAACTTTGTAGGTGTATAGTAGACTTTGAGCTGAATCCAATGAACTTTGAATCATCCAATTTGGTTCAGTAGATCTTGAGATATGCCTTGTTGAAGTTGACAGAGTTGAAGATGTACACACAGAGAATAACAGAGATGATCAATATGAGTATATGTATTAAATCTATCAATTGTACATTCCCATTGGCATGATTTTGTAATGCCCAATGGTACTCAGAGGTGTAGGCTATGGTGTAGCTCACACACACTCAGAAATTCACTCAGAAATGTCTCGGGAAGAGTGTCACACAACCCGCGACTTTTTCCTCATCTTTTATAAGAGTTGATTGGTCATATGATTTTGAATTCAAACTAATCTCCTAGAATCTTTCACCTAAAAAGTTGATTGAGATATTCCCTCAATCAATCACCCACTCAATCAATTAGATTTTCCACGACTTTCTCAAGTAGGTGAGTTTACAAGAGTGGTTAAAGTCATATAGACTTTTACATGTGATAAATGGTAAGAACAATAAGGCTAGGTTCTTATGGTTCATTCTTCAAGTGATATCCTTATGAATTAACCCAAGCTAGGCTTCCAAGATCCAAGCTTTATGTAGAGTCTTCAAGGTTGATATCCAAGCCAAGTGGTAAGGCTTGAATTACACCAACACCTCCCCCTCAAGCCAAACACTTTGGCTCAAGTCTTCTTCTCTAGTCTTCAATTATTTCCTGCAATCCAATCATGGATTTAAATCTGCATAGCTTGCTTCCATCCAGAGCTTTAGTAAGCAAATCTGCACATTGCATATTAGTAGACACATATGACAATTGAATATCTTTGCTAAGTAATTTCTCCCTCACATAGTGGTAATGAACCTCTATGTGTTTTGTCCTAGCATGATAAATTGGATTAGCTGCTAGGTGAAGAGAACTTGTGTTATCCCCAAAGATGATTGGTGGCCTTGTGTATAGACCCAATTCTGAATATAAAAGCTTCAACCATATGGCTTCTTGAGTGGCATTTGCTAGCCCTCTATACTCTGCCTCAGTAGATGATAGAGCCACTGTGGGTTGTTTCTTGGATGACCAAGAAATTGGTTTATCACTTGCAAAACATATGTAACCAGATGTGCTTCTCTTGTCATCCTTGCAACCTGCCCAATCTGCATCTGAATATACCTTAATATCAATGTCTGATGAATATGGAAAGTACAAACCATGATTTTGTGTTCCCTTTAGATACTTTACTATCTTCTTCGCTGCCTCCAAATGAGGTACTCTTGGTTTGTGCATAAATTGGCTAAGTACACTAACACCATATGATATATCAATCCTGGTTAAGGTAGCATAATTTAGACTACCTACCAAACTTTGGTAACCTGTAATATCTTTGAGTTCTTCTCCTTCATGTGCACTGAGTTTGTGGTTGATCTCCATAGGAGTGTTTGATACTTTAGCTTCCTGCAAATTAAACTTCTTGACCATGTCTTGAATGTACTTCTTCTGAGTAATAAAGATACCTGAATTTGTGTAGACTAATTCAAGTCCTAGGAAGTACTTCAATAATCCAAGATCATTGATCTTGAATTCCTTCATCATCTGTCCTTTGATGTGTCTTATTCCCTGAACATCATTTCCTGTAATAATGATGTCATCAACATAGACACACAAATATATTACCTCTGAATTGTTCCTTTTGATAAACAATGAAGTATCTGCTTTACTCATTATGAATCCTTGGTCTAGAAGATAGGTTGTCAACCTGTAATTCCATGCTCTAGGTGCCTGCTTCAATCCATACAGAGCCTTCTTTAATTTACAAACATGATTTACCTTCTTGGGATCTTCATAGCCAGGTGGTTCTGACATGTAGACTTCTTCAGATATCCATCCATTCAAGAATGCATTCTTCACATCCAATTGGTACATGTTCCAATTCTTGGATGCAGCTACACTCACCATAACTCTGATAGTTGGCATCTTGGCCACAGGAGAAAATGTCTCCTCATAATCAATGCCTTGGGTTTGTGCAAAACCCTTGGCTACCAACCTAGCTTTATACCTGTTTATTGTACCATCTGAGTTCCTCTTGAGTTTGTAGATCCATCTGGATCCTATCACCTTCATGGAGTCCTTCTTGGGTACCAAGTCCCAAGTATCACTTTCCTTGAGAGCCTCCATTTCTTCATCCATTGCTTCCTTCCATTCTGGTTTAGTGATTGCTTCTTCAAATGTACCTGGTTCTTCATTCAAGAGATCCTTTGCAAGATATACAGAGTGCTTGGTTACAAGTGAAGTATCATACCCATACCTAATAGGTTTTTTCTTTTCTCTCTGAGATCTCCTCATAGCTTGAGTTGAGGATTCTGGATTATCTTCTAGTTGCTTCATCTTCATCTTCCCTTTGGATTTCCAAGCCTTGAATTCTTCAATGTTAATGGTATCTTCATCATCTGAGCTTGTGTCCTCTTTCTGAATTGGTTCTTGCCTCATAAGCTTGGGAAAGTCTTCTTCCATGTCATAAGGTAGGCTAACTTTTCTGCACTCATTTTCAAACCATGAATCATTTTCATCAAAGATGACATCTCTGCTTACCTTGAAGCCTTTTTTGAGGGGTTGTAGAATCTGTATCCCTTCTGATTCAAATCATAACCAATGAAGATACATTTTTCAGCTTTAGGGTCTAGCTTTCCCCTTACCTGTGAGGGAATATGCACATATGCTACACATCCAAAGATTTTGCAATGATCCAGAGATGGTCTCTTACCATGCCAAGCCTCATAGGGTGTCATTCCATCAAGTGTCTTTGATGGCAACCCGTTAATTAAATATGTGGCAGTAGATACACTCTCTGCCCAAAGATAATTTGGCAATTTCTTTTCATTTAGCATAGACCTAGCTGTCTCTACAATGAGTCTATTTCTCCTTTCTGCTACCCCATTTTGTTCAGGTGAGTACCTTGTAGTAATCTCCCTCTTGATGCCTCTTTCCTGCAAGAATTCTTCAAAGTCATTGGAGAAGTATTCTCCACCACCATCTGACCTTAGCTTCTTCAAATGTCTACCTGTTTGATTTTCAACTAATGCAAGATACCTTTTGAAACAATTAAATACTTCATCTTTATGTTTCATGTAGTATAAGACAGTCCACCTGCTATAGTCATCAATGAAGGACACATAGTACCTTGATCCAGATATGGATGGCTCCTTGCTAGGTCCCCAAACATCTGTATGCACCAATTCCAAATAATCTTCATGCATAAAACCTTTCTTGGTATAGGGCAACCTGTGTGACTTACCAAATTGACAAGCCCCACACTTATATATCATGTGTTGCTTGGATACATTTGGTATCCCAAGCACACATTGATCCCTACTCATTTGCTTTAAGGTCCTCTCTCCAATGTGACCTAATCTTTTGTGCCAAATCTCTAATTCTGATAGGGTTTGATCTTTATAGTTGTACAAAGCAATACTCTTAGTGTCTTCAAGTTCAAAGGTAAATAATCTACCTGATTTTTCTCCCTTGGCTATCCTTCTGAATCCATGTCTTGGATCCTCCACATATGCACCATATTGAGTGAACCTGACCTGTAGACCTTTTTCCACAATCTGACCTACACTCATCAGATTCTTGGTGATTGTTGGAACATACAACACTCTGCTCAATAGATTCTGATTACCATCACTAGTTTTTACATTGCCTACTTTAACAACTGAATGCTTAGTGTCATCACCTGTCTGTACTTGATGCTTGCCTTTGGGTTCTTCCAAATCAGAAAGTAATGCAACATTTCCAGCTACATGGTTAGAGCAACCTGAATCAATATAGAATAAGTGGTCATCATTGATACCTGACTTAGATGTCATGTTCATGATCAATAAGGAATCATCTTGCTCCTCTGCATAATTGTTATAATCTTTCCTATTTCTGTATCCACCTTGATAGTTGCCATTGTGATTATAGTTGTTGTTATAATTATTGTTGTAGCCATGGTAGCCTTGAGATTGGTTGAATCTGCCTCTGCCTTGAGAGTATCCTCCTCTTTGGTGACCTCTTCCTCTTTGGTTCTTGTAGTTTTTGTAGCATTCATTTGTGGTATGGTTAGACAAGCCACAAATATTGCATGGAGATTGATTGTAGGGTCTCTCCCTACCTGACTTACCTCCTCTGCCCCTTCCTCTAGAAGATCTACCTCTCCCTGCATAGTTTGCTTGGGAGGTAGAACCTTCTTCATCAACCTTTTTGTTTTTACCCTTGTCTTTAGTCTTCTTATCAGTATATAGGGCAGAGGGATTGTTACCTTTTGATTGCTCTCCATTCTTTGTGATCTTTGCTTCATGTGTAAAGAGTTGTCCAATCAGGGTTGTTAGATCTGGTGCTTGGATGTCCATGTATAAGTCCATTGCTGTGGTAAAGCTCTCCCACTTGTCATCTGCCTTTAGTCCATTGATCACTTGTCTGACTATTTGCTCTTCCTCAATCTCCTCTCCAACACTTGCAAGTTGATCTGCAATGTCTTTGACTTTGGTGATAAAATCTGAGACACATTGTTTTGATTGCTTCCTAAGAGTTGTAAACTCAATCCATAGCTGATTCTTTCTGGCCCTTGTGCTTGATGAAAAATATGTTGACAAGGTTTCCCAAGTCTCTTGGGAAGTCTTACAATTCCTTACATGAGGTAAAAGAAAGTCAGATATAGAGTTTAAGAGATATGACATTGCCAAAGCATCTTTTGCACACCATTGATTGAGCCTCTCATGTTCATCCTTTGTAGGTAGGCCTCTAGTCTTGAATGAGGGCAATTCCTCATCTCCTGATATGTATCCAAACAAACTCCTTCCTTGTAGATAGGTCTTCATCCTTAGAGACCAAGCTTTGTAGTTGTTCCTGTCTAATTTGTCAATGAAGGAAGGGAAACCATCACCCATGATTACCTTATTTGCTCTGATACCACTGTTGGGAGTGATGGTTGGATGCACTCAGAAGATCAGTTGGTGCTGCAAAACCTGCTTCACACCTGCCCTCCTTTGACTCCAGATATGCTTAGTAGACTCCTTGAGCTTCCAAATGATACCAAAATATACTATATGTACTTTGGAAAAGGTTTGAGTAATGACTTGATCAAAACAGACTACTTTGTAAATCACAAGACTTGAAAACTTTCTATTTTGGTCTAGATACCTGCTCAGTGTTATGCTCAGTGTGACCAGTGTAGTTACAATTAGCAAAATTCCTTCTAGAGATATTCTATTAGCTTAGTAAGCTTCCATTTGCAAGTGGAATGAATGGAAATGATAAACCATACTCAGAGAAATCACTTTAGCAAAATAAGGTGTACCCCCGACTTTTTAGGAGACTTACAGTCACAGACCAGTGAGCACCTCGATTGGGATTTCTCTGTGATGGTAGATCCAATGGCCTTGACACTTTGTAGGTGTATAGTAGACTTTGAGCTGAATCCAATGCACTTTGAATCATCCAATTTGGTTCAGTAGATCTTGAGATATGCTTTGTTGAAGTTGACAGAGTTGAAGATGTACACACAGAGAATAACAGAGATGATCAATATGAGTATATGTATTAAATCTATCAATTGTACATTCCCATTGGCATGATATGTAATGCCCAATGGTACTCAGAGGTGTAGGCTATGGTGTAGCTCACACACACTCAGAAATTCACTCAGAAATGTCTCGGGAAGAGTGTCACACAACCCGCGACTTTTTCCTCATCTTTTATAAGAGTTGATTGGTCATATGATTTTGAATTCAAACTAATCTCCTAGAATCTTTCACCTAAAAAGTTGATTGAGATATTCCCTCAATCAATCACCCACTCAATCAATTAGATTTTCCACGACTTTCTCAAGTAGGTGAGTTTACAAGAGTGGTTAAAGTCATATAGACTTTTACATGTGATAAATGGTAAGAACAATAAGGCTAGGTTCTTATGGTTCATTCTTCAAGTGATATCCTTATGAAGTAACCCAAGCTAGGCCTCCAAGATCCAAGCTTTATGTAGAGTCTTCAAGGTTGATATCCAAGCCAAGTGTTAAGGCTTGAATTACACCAACAGCAATATGTCACTGTCCTTCATTGAGAAAGTAAATCCTTCCATATCTGGATCATGAACATCTAGATGAACTTCCTGTTTTTCATTGCTCAGAAAAAACATTAAAATTTTTTGTCATTTATGGTCAAAGTAAGCTTCATTTTTTCAAAGTTCAAAATGACTTTACCTTGTTTGAGCCAGGGTTGTCCCAAAATCAATTTTTCAGTCATCAAATGATCTGGCCACTCTTCACAATCTATCTTCATATATTCATTATTGAATTTAACTTTAATAACAAGTGAAGACAAACTCTGAATCATTTTTCCTTCTAATGTTTTAATCAGCATTCTGCTTTTATTCCTCTTTATGCTAAATTTATTTACCAAGGTTGAACTGATCAAGTTCACTTGAGCTCCTGAATCTATCAAAACCCTTATGTTTTCATTTTGATGATACATTTCTATCACAGGCAAATGTTCTCTTTGTTTTAGAGTGTTTTCACATAAACACACCTCCTTAAGTTCTTTCATTTTTCTTATTCTCTCCTTTGCTTCTTGTTGAGCCTCCTTTCTGATGTTTTCTTCTTCTTTTTTCCTATTTTGAGCCTTTTGCAGTCTTCTCCATTCATCAGTAGTTAATGGACACTCATACCTCTTAACTCTACATCCGCTTATAAAATTAGGCATGATTTCTCCATCAATGTTAGCTAATTGAATGGCTCCACTCTTGCTTATCTTATGAATGATGTATGGCCCATGACCTTTCTTCTGAAATTTTTTCTGATGCTCCTTAACTGTGTATGCCAGAACCAAGTCTCCTTCTTGAAGATCTTTTTCTTTTATATGCACATCATGGTAGGCTTTTTGTCTTCTTTTTTCTGTATATATACTCATTACTGCTTGTAGTCGAGATGCTCCCAGTTTTTCTAAATCTATGACTCTCTCAGATAGTTCATGTCCTGTCCAATTGTATTGACTACCCACTTTTAATGTTGGAATAAGAAATTCCATGGGTAAAACTGCATTTTGTCCATATACCAAATTGAATGGAGTAGTCCCTAAAGCAGTTTTGTATGCCACTCTATAAGCCCAGAGAACATGATTAAGTTGATAATCCCAGTCATTTCTGTTTGTGTTGACTAATTTGGACAGTACAGTGCAAAGCACTTTATTAGTACTTTCTGCTAACCCATTAGCTTGTGGGTGATATGGGGCTGACTTGTTATGACGAATCATGAAATATGTGGTCATGTTTTCTATGATCTGGTTCAAAAAATGAGTTCCCCTATCACTTACTAATTCAATTGGAAGTCCAAATCTAGTAACAATATTCTCATACAAAAATTTAGCAGTTGTATGAGCATCATTTCTTTTAGTGGCTTTGGCCTCAGCCCATTTTGTCAAATAATCGGTAGCCACTAATATGTATTCTGCATGAGATTGTCTAGCTGGAGGATGTATAGGTCCAATAAAGTCCAATCCCCATTTGCTAAAAGCTCTGGCTGAAATTAATGGGATTAATGGCATGTTATCTCTTTTATTTGGTTGACTCACTCTTTGACAGATGTCACATCTTTTTACATAAGTTCTTGCATCAAGAAATAGAGTTGGCCACCAAAAGCCAGAATACAAAATGAGTTTGGCTGTTCTATCACTAGAAAAGTGTCCTCCTGCCACTCCACCGTGTGCCATTTCCAACATCTCCAAATATTTCTCTTCAGGAACACATATTCTTAAATAACCATCCATTCCTTTTTTGTATAATTGTTCTCCTATGAGTTGATATTCTTCAGAGATTTCTTGTAAATTTCTTGAATCTGTACCAGCTATAAGTTGCTTCCCTTTCTCCTTTTTCCTTAATTCTTCAACAATGTTTTCACTCCACTCAGGATTTTTGTTAAACCAATATAGAGTTATTAATTCTGAATTCTGCAAATATTGACATTCTTGACATTTAGCAACATATCTTTCCACATCTTGAATTTTGTTTGGCCAGTGTACTCCCATCCTAGCAAGATTGCTTAAAGTGACTATTTTGGAGGCATGAGTACATGGGTTCTAGCAATGAGCTCTTCTTACATATTCCTGTTGCTCCTCTTCTGGGGTACAGTATTCTAGTACACCTGACTGATTAAGGTGATACAAATGCCCAGCTAGTAACATAAAATTCCTGCTTTGTAACACCAAATGTGTGTTATTTGCTAATGACCTACAAGGTCCCGTGGTTAACAAAGGAACCAATGATATGGACCATTCAGGAACACTTTCCACTTTGAACAGGTATGTATCTGGCATGTCATCATCTAAGGGTGAACTAGGTTCTTTGGACTGAATTCTAGACAAATGATCTACTCTTAAGTGTGTTTTGCCTTGTCTAACCACCACCTCAAATTCAAATTCCATTAGTAAAAGAAACCATCTAACTATTCTTCCTGTATGACATGGTTTATTTACTAAATAAAGTAGAGCTTGGTGATCCACAAAGAATTTAAACTTGTTGGCCAATAGGTAATGTCTGTATTTTTTAACAGCAAATATCATTCCCAACCCTTCTCTCTCAGTGGTTGTATAGTTCTTTTCTGCAATGTTCAATTGTCTACTAGCATATGCTACTGGGAAATCTAATTTACTTCCTTCTATAGGTTGTGCTAACACACATCCCAAAGCATAATTTGAAGCATCTACATGCACATGAAATATTTTATCCCACTGAGGTGTTTTTAGAATTGGGGCTGTTACCAAACAAGTTTTCAATGTTTCAAAGGCTTGGTCGCATTCTTTATTCCACTCAAACTTTGTGATGAGGGCATATAAGGGTTTAGCTATATCTGCAAATTTGTGAACAAATTTCCTATAGTACCCACAATGTCCCATAAAAGTTTGGAGTTCCTTCACATTTGTAGGTCTTGGAAGCTCTATTATAGCTTTTATCTTCTTCTCATCAGTAGAAATTCCATTTTTTGAAACTATGTGACCCAACATTCTTCCTTGTCTTACATAGAATACACACTTTTCAGGATTTAAGCATACTCTGTATGTCCTGCATTTCCTGAATATTCTTTCTAAATCTTGTAAATGATCCTGTCTTTTCAAAGAGAGTGCATAGATCATCCACATAGATTTCCATCACATTTCTCAGGAATTCTTTGAAGATATGACACATCAATCTTTGAAAAGTTGCTGGGGCATTGGTCAATCCAAAGGGCATAACCCTAAAAGCATAAATCCCCCATTCTGTAGAAAAGGCAGTCTTATGTTGGTCCTCCAAGGCTATAGGTACTTGATTGTATCCTGAGAAACCATCTAGAAAGCTATAAACTTCCTTTCCTGCAACTCTCTCAAGAAGATGATCTGTTATTGGCAATGGATAATTATCCCTTATAGTTGCTGCATTCACTTTTTTCAAGTTAATGCATACCCTAAGTTTTCCATTCTTTTTTGGTACCACAACTATGGGTGATATCCATTCAGTATACTCAATTTCATAAATGAAGTTAGCAGCCAACAACTTGTCAATTTCTTCCTTTATCTTGGCAGAGTATTTATCATTGAATGTATAATGTCTCTGTTTACTAGGCTTTGCATCTGGAGTCATAGGAATTTTGTGCTCACAGATTTTTGGATCAATTCCTTTTAAATCTTTATAACTGTAAGCAAATACATCCCTATAATTCCTTGCTAGGTTCCTTAGTGCTTCTTCTTCCTCTATGGTCATATCATCAGCTATTACAATATGTCTTTCCTCTCCTTCCTCTTGAGTAATCATGATCTTTTTAGTTTGTTCTTCATTATCATAAGCTTCTCCTTTCTTTTTTTCTCTCTTTGGTTTCATTTTTAGAAGTAGTCTGTCTTCTACTTCATAGGTTTTAAAATTTGCTGGTACATCAAAGTATTGTTCCTTGTTTATTTCCTTCTCTTTCTTCTCAATTTCTTGTTCCTTTTCCATTTCTATGTGTTTATGTTCCTTGTATTTGCCTGAGATTTTATCTTTGATTGCATCTTCAGCTTTTACTATCTCCAAATATTTTGTTTTTCCTTTTTTTAATACCATTTCTGAATCTTGATCCTCCTCTATTTTTGAGACACTTATCATGTTTATACTAATGTGAAAAATATCAAACCCTTCTTCATTTTGAAATTCCACTCCTACATACTCCTTACTGGCTATGTCCATGGTAGCCAAAATTTGGTTCCACACGTAGGGCTCAAACTCTTCATCCTTAAATTGTTGTGGCACATAACTTTCATCTTGCACTTTTCTTCCTTCCACACAATCTTCTCTTTTCAGTCTTCTTTTTCTATTGGTGAGGTTTCTTATTATGTTACACTTCCATATTGCTGATTCACTCTCTTCCTGATCTTCCAACTCTGATTCCTCGCTTTCTTCTTGATTTTGATGTATTTTGTACCATTCTTGAGGAGATATATCACAGTAGTGCCCATTTCTTAAGTTCACTCTTGTTATTCTTCCTTTGCTTTGGAGATATAAGCAATCATTACCCCAATCCTGCACAATTTGCATTTGTCTCATGAAAGGCCTTCCTAGGATGATTTCATATGAAGTGGATTCTTTGGGCAATCTTTGGGAAATCTTTTATCAAATGTTCTCTGCCACAATCCTTACAGTAGGCTCCCTCTATTCTCAATGTAGGAGGTTGCGGACAGTCTCTAATGAAATGCTCTCCCCCACACCTATAACAAGTTATCTTCGGTCCCCCTTTGAATTGAGGTTTTTGGTTGGACATGTAATTGTTGGTAATAAACATGAATGTTGTTGTGTCCATTTCAATTTTCCCATTTCCCAAGTCTAGGGCTTTTAACTCAGGTTCTCTTGTTTCATATTCTTCCCAATCTTCTTGATATCCCTCACTCCAGTGATATTCTTCCTTATATGGTGATCTTAGTCTTGAATTCCCGTCCTCTATTGGTGTATACTTGATTGGTACCACGTTAGTTGGTATAGGAGGTTGTTGTCCAAGCACCGGTCTTGGTTGTTCAGTATAGCCTGATTCCCTTTGAGCCATATAATCTCTTTCTTTGATGGGTTGTTTGTTATAGAAGCATTCCTCCCTGGTGTGGTTTGTCCATTTTCTCTCTAGTGTACAGTACTTAAGTGTCTTCCTATCCTGTAAGTGTGGTGGCTTCTGATATGGGCATTGTTGTGCCAGATGATTTTCTCCACAAATGTAACATTTTTTATTTGTGTTTATCCTAGAGTTTATCAGATTAGTTTTAGTGCTTACCTCTAGGGCTTTAGCAATAGCCTGAGCCAACTCTTCTGCTGGAGGAATTTTGTCTTCATATGATCTCGGTTGATCAAATGCTAACAGATCTTGACCTCTGTTGTCCTCCAAATCTATTGCTTCCTTTACACAGGCTGCTAAATCAGGACATCTTCTATAATACACTAGGGTTCTTAGTTGGACACTTCTCAGACCCTCAATGAATAAGGATACCTGTTTTGCCATGGAAGGTACTTCCTCTCTTGGGCATCTATCAATGTATTGTTTAAATCTTCTGGCTGCTTCTCTAACATTTTCATCGTTTTGTTGTTTGAAACTATGTATCAATGTGGCTGTACTATGTTTTATCCCTGTCTTAGAGAATTCCCCAATGAAGGCTTCTAAGAAAGATTCAATATCCTGGTACATTTCCTTTCTCAAGGGAATGAACCAAGATAAGGCTGGTCCTGTTAGGGTTAAACCAAATGCCTCAAATTGTACTTTGTAATCTTCCACCTCTTCAGCTCTAATCAATTGCCTAAATTCTGCAGCATGGGCATGAGGATCTGAATAACCCTCATACTGGTTCTTCATACATTTGGCAACTTGGTATGGTCTAAGCATTCTACCTTGAGGCTGCCAATGGGATCTTCTTCTGAGTGGGAAGTCATTATATCCTTCTGGTTCCTTGTCAAAGGGATTTGGGGAAATCTGTGTCCTCCTCCCATGTTGTTGTTCATTACCGGTATAGTTTTCATTTGGCCTAGGTAAATTTGTCTGTTCCATGTTATGTTCCCAAGGTCCTTTTTCAGTACATTGCCCTAGATCATTTGAATTTTCTGGGTCTGGAGAGAATATGTACACACATCCTTGCCTATCTTCATATCTCCCATCTTTGAATTGAGCTACAGGAGTTATGTTCAGGGGAACTTCTAAATTTCTCAATCTAATGAGAAATTTATGCATTCCATCCTGATATACATAGGTTCCAAACCTATTTGTATACATGTACTTGAGGATATTTCTAAAATCCCCAGTTTCCATAGACTCATTTGTTTCATTTATGTTTTCCATGTTGTTTTCTTGCCCTAAACTTCTTTCTTGCCCTTTGCCTTTTACTGTTTCTGTCTCCTTCCTTGTTAGGTCTTGTGTTGAAGCTCAAGGTCAAGGACAAAGCATGGAAGCGCATCAAGGAAGTGGACACACAAGAAGAAGGAGCAAGTAGGGAGCTCCAAGAAGCACATGTCAAAATTTCAGAAGAAATCCCTACAAAAATAATGATTTTTATCACTAAAAACCATTGTAAATACCATTTTCCATTTTTGTAACTCCATTTTGTTCAAGCCGAGGAGTCCTCGAGCTTGAGGAGTATTAGATCTACCATCCTACCAATTTTCATGATTTTTAGACTCCGTTTGAGCCCCCAAATAAGCCCTAGAACCTATTTTTTAACTAGGCCGGACACTAGGTCTGGACAGGGCCAAAACCACTCAAAAACTATAAAAAGGGCTGGAGAGCTCATTTTTGAGGCTGGCTTGTTGTAGATTTCAGTTTTGTAACAGAGCTCTTTGGTAATCGAAGCTTTCCATTGTTCCATTGTTTGCTCTTACCTTATGCGCGTGTGTGTGTATGTGTGTGCATGCTTGTGTGCTTTCACTCACGCACTTGTGCCATCACTTGCTCGCGGTCTTCATACCGGTCCTCACGTCTCCACGGATTGACATTTATAAGGTGTATCTCCTCACGTTGGTACTCACCATTGTGCTAGAGTGACACCAAATTTGGCGCCGTTGCCGGGGAGAGAGCTTGGAGGACGAGCGTGTGACGGTAAGACGTAGAGTAGCGATGTTGGAAGGTAAAAAAATCATCATTTTCAGTTCAGTTTCTGAATTTTCCTTCTTCTTCATCTTCACCATCATCACCATCTCCACCCACCTTCATCTTTTCAGTTTTTTCCATTTTTTTTGAGTACATTCACCTTGTTTTTCCTTGTGGTTGTGAGCAAGAAGCTTAGAGAGGGTGCAGAACAGAGGCGCTGAAGAAGTAATACTAAAAACAACAAAAAATATGAGCGAACAGCCGGACAAGACGAACCTGCACCAAGTATCGTGGAAGCTGCGCCAGAGATCGTGAGTGAGAAATCGGGCAAACTGGGGTTGCACAGAGTAAGGGAAGGTGTTAAAGAAGATAGAGAGGCTCTCAAGGTGAGCAAACACCCATTTAATCTATAATTTCTCAGTAAATTAAGTGTGAAAGAGAAACGATCTGTGCGAAGTATCGTTTGGTACTGACAGAGGTGAAAAAGGGGTGATTGGAGTGATACAAAGAGTGAGGAGAGGGGAGAAGGACTAGGAAAACAAGGGCATCAAAACAAAACTTAAAAAATCTTGCAAAAATCTTGGCAAAGGGTCAAGTATCGTTTTGCTCCCGCGGTCGAGTATCGCGATACCTGACAAGTATCGTGAATCTCCTGTGGTTGAGTATCGCGATATTTCCCTCCGATCGTGTATCGTTTCATACCGATCGCGATACTTGGCCAGCGATCGTTTTCTCCAGCGATCGTTTTGTGAGAGATCGTCGATCGAGTATCGTTTGGTTCAGCGATCGCGATACCTAGCAAGTATCGAGTATCGTTTTGAGTCAGCGATCGTTTCGTCAAAGATCGTTTTGTGAGAGATCGAGTATCGTTTGAGTCAGCGATCGTTTACTCAGATATCGTTTTGTCCAGCGATCGTTTGCTCAGATATCATTTTCTCCAGCGATCGTTTTGTGAGAGATTGTGTATCGTTTGGCTTAAGTGTCGTGTATCGCCTCGGCCAGAGATCGTTTTGACCCAGAGGTCGTGTATCGTTTAGGGGAAGTATCAAGTATCGTTTTCCTTGAAATATCGTGTATCGTCTGTTCAAAGATCAAGTATCGTGTATCGAGTTCCTCAAGTATCAAGTATCGTGTCCTACAAATGTCATGTATTGCCTGATTTGGAGCATTTCCTGAGAGACCCTGTTTCCCTGTTTTAACCCCAAAACCCTGAACTGGCATAACTTTCTCATACGAAATCCGTTTGCTGTGATTTTGGTTTTGTTGGAAAGCTCGTGGGGAGTACAACCAAAACATTGACTGGTTATGGTTAAATTAATACCAGGATTATTAGATAGGGTATTTTGAAGTTGACCCTTAGGGAAACTAGGAAACCAAGGAGTTCCAAAGGATTTTGAGCAATATAAGAGAACTTTGGGACTAGAAGCCAAGGCTTATGAACCTGAGATCTGGCAGACACTTAGGCAAGGATAGACAAAGCATTAGGTCATCTGAGGCTAGTGTCAACCATACATCCAAGTCTTGGGCTCAACAGCTTAGTGGTTATCCTTACACACGAAGTTCAGAAACCAGTGACTCGGAAATGTCTTTTAGCATGGAAAGACCCACACGCAGCTCAGGCATTGCCTATTTACAGACACCAGAAGGTCCCTATAAGACCCAATTGGAGTATATCAGGACCAACCAATTAGGTGCTCGCATCTATGAGGATGGTCTAAGACGATCAGTGGTTCAACTCAAAAATCCTGACCAACCCTTTGGACTTGAACACCCAGTAGTCAAGTTCGAGGAGGGTGCTTACATTGATAAGGAAGGAACCATGTATGTGGTTACCAACCTACCAGATAGGACAGATGAGTTTGGAAATATCATCCCTGAGAATGAGATAGGAGACCTAGAGCAAGGAGACCTAGGAGGAGAACCCAAGACCCCTAGAGGTAAATCAGTCCTAACCAGAGTGCTCACTCCAGAATGGATTCCTCAAGATAATAAAAGCATAGAACTATTCGTGAATAGAGAAACGGAGGAAGCCTTTTGGAGATTTAGGCCAGATCAACCCAGCCCAGTAGTCACCATCTACGAATTCAAGGACCCAGAGACACCAGGGAAAGCTGTCTACCTAGATCACACATCTCAGAAATTATTCTTGGTATCAGATCATGACAGACATGCTTACACTTGGCAAGGTGAATCAATTTTCCCTCCACCAAGATCTAATGTTTCCCAGGGCCTCCAAGGAGCCGGGCCATCCAAGGCTCATGAAACCCAGAGAGAAAGAACTAGAGAGAGACCGGAGGTAAGCTTTGCAGACACTATAGGCAGAGACAGATCAGGATATGGGACGGAAAGACTTGAAAGGGAGAGACATAGAGTGTATAGGCATCAAAGAGACGATCATGATTTCCCATTGCCTAGACCACGAGAGCACTCAAGAACCCTTAGACCCTCTCAAGTGGTTAAGACAATGAAGAACTACTTTGATGGATTTGGAGATCCTTATGATCATGTGGCGGAGTTCAAACAAGTGCTAAGAGCTGAACAGGTTGAGGACTTATTCACCCAGTTCGAGGCATTTGGTTTGACTCTTAAGGGTACTGCCTTAGCTTGGTTTCAACCTCTAAACAGTCGCAACTATAGAGAGATAGGTCAGCTGCTAGAAGAATTCATTGTGGAATTTTCCAAGAGTGGTATCAGGCATAACACATCATCCTTGATCCATAGCTTCAAACAAACACCCCAAGAAACAGTGCGACTCGCAGGAAGAAGATTTAGGCAGTACTTGGAAAGATGCCTTGTACCAGAATTACCCACATCAGCCAAACAAGTGGCACTGTTTTTAGATGGCCTATTGAGCACAAAATTGAGGTCATATGTATACTTGAAAGAGCCTAGATCCATAGAAGAGTGTATACGGATGTGCATTGACATAGAAGATAACTTGGGTGAGGAGTTAGGACTATCCAAACTCTATAAGGACTCCGATAGTTCCACAAGTCATACCTCTAGAGCCTCCACTGAGATAGATGAGATAGCTGAGCACGTGGCCAAAAAGCTAGGAGTTCAAAGTAGACAAATGCCAAGGGTCACCTCAGTGAAGCGATGTTATACATGTGGAGGAGATCACATGGCTAATGTTTGCCCATTGACGACTCAACCCCAAGGAAACCCTAATGCTCTATATTGCACCATTGAGAGAAAATACACAAATCATACGGCTCAAGATTGTCCGTATAACAGGCAGGCTGTTAGACAAAATTATCAGCAACCTTACCAGTAGGGTAGGTATCAGAATCAGTACCAACAGCCATGTTATAGGCCACAACAATATCAACCTCAATACCAGCAGCAATATCAGGCACCATATAGGCCACAACCAGTCCTAGGAAACCAACCGCCAGCTCCTGCCAATGTGATCCCAGTTAAATATACGATGGTGGAGGAGAACCATAATAGAGCATTGGTGCCACTAACCCCATTAAATGATTCTCACGCTCATGATTCAGACTACTTCCATGAAGATAGTCCACAGGCTTATTATATAGAGTCACCTGAGCAAAGTGAGACTTCTCAGTATCAATATGGGACACCACCTATAGAACAAAATTGGGAGCCAGAATACTCCAATGTCATGTATACGAATCCAAATCCTAGGCCCCAATTGAGACAAGAAAGACCACAAGCCCCTAGAGGACCATGCTTTAGATGTCAGGGCGACCATTTCATTCGTGAATGTCCCCACCAACCAGCTCTGGGACTAGGACAGAACATCACAATACAAGGCTTTTGTCCTGAGTGTGGCAAGGAACATCTTCCTAGAGAGTGTCCGAGAAACCCCTCTAGTGCACCCAAGGTTACACCCATCAATGTGGTAGGCTTAGTGGCTGATTCAAGTCCAAGTAGTAGTAATGTGGCTCCTGTACAGGCAGTTACTAGGGCACAGGCTACACAACAAGCAAAACCATCTGAGCAGTCGGAGTCAAGTGAGGCAGGAGAGCCTAGTAAGAGGAAACCAAGAACATGGAAGGATACCAGAGAGAAGGCTAATCGCAAGTGGAACAAAAAGTTATCCGAGCTACAAGAAAGCCTAAGGGATACCAAAACTAAAATAGAAGACATTGCATCTCAAAGCCCCTCACATACCGAAGCTCCATCCACTCCACCTCATTCCACCCCACCACCCATTGTAAATAATCCACAACCAGGGTCTGTTCTTGCAGATCCAACCCCAGAAGGCTTGGACATGATGTTCAAGGCCTACCAGGCTCGTCTTCAAGAAGGGCCAACAGCTGCAAACCTAGACAAGAGTTACCCTAGAGCAGACTTAGAGATTGAACGGATGAAAATGTGCATGAAAATGGTAGAACAAGCTCAAGCTATACTTGAGACTAGTCAAAAGTTCAATCAGACAAACTCTATCAAACCAGATTTACATTTCCAAGGCTTACTAGAAAGATTAGAGCAGTTGGTAAACAAACCACAAGTTTCTTTACCTCCACAGGCTCAACCAGTTATTAAAAGAGGAAGCTCACCACCAATGGGAGCTTATGTTCCTAATTCCACGGATGCTGGAATACCTCCTTCAATTCAACAATACTCTCAAGAGTTCTTGCGGGAAATACAGGAAGAGAAATGGGCCAAGGAGAAGGGTAATTCCCCTCCTATTCCTGAGATTGATGATCTTCATGACCAATTTCCCCAAGACATTCCGTCTATCTATGGAGACCAAGCAGAGCAACAAGAAGATGAAAGATTAGATTTTGAATCTAATTCTTTACAAGAGTTGCCTCATTTCATAGGCCCATGGGAATCTGAATCTATCCAGATCAGAGCTCCCACAATATTGGTAAGAAATGAAGACTAGGTGATTCCAAGAAACACTGATGTTGTGAAGAACACTAAGGTTCAATGTCATCTCACTGTGGAAGAGCTGCTCAAAGCAAAACCGGAGCTATGGAATCATGTGAAGGATCAGGTTCCAGAACTTGAATCCAATATGCCAAAAGTAGGCTCTAAGCAAAAAGTTCCAGAGATACCTCTCGACAAGATAGGAGATATGAGCGAAGGTGAAGAAGGTAACACTTATCTTCCAATCACCTATCAAGGTTACACAACCAAAGCAATCGTAGATTCAGGTGCCGGTGTTGCTATTGCGACCACCTCCTTGTGGAAGCGATGGGGCAAACCCACACTAAGACCAACTAGAATGAAGCTTCAAATGGCAGATGGTCATTTTGAAAGACCTCTAGGATTGCTTGAGGGGATAACTCTAACCACTTGTGGTGTAGAGTTTGAACATACGTTTGCTATATGTGACTTTGAGAAAAATAATGTCTACGAGATGATCCTAGGAAGACCCTTCCTACGACAATTGCAAATAGTGCAGGATTGGGGAACCAACTCCTTGTACTTACAGCACTTAGGGGTTACCACCAAGGTCAATCTGAAGGATTACACCTTCAGAGATGTACCACCCCTACAGTGGAATCCTATCCACAAAGCAAAAGAAGATTCTATCTCCGTGCATTCTGGAAGTTCACTTGACCCATCATGGCTGCATGAAGATACTCACTTGTGGATGTGCAAAGTCGCAGAGGAAGAGGAAAAGCGCCTAAAAGCGAGAGAAGAAGGAACTTCCCCAGGAGATAGACCAATAAAAGACCCAGCCTATACACCGATGATATTTCCAGATGAGGAATTTGAGGCTCATGGTTGGGCAGAAATCTTAGCTACCATGGACATAGCAGTCAATGAAGAACAGTGGACACCTCATTGTGATGAGGAGGGTTATGATATTTCAGTGTTCATGTGTCAGCCCCTGTTGGAAGAGTGTGATCCTAATGAGTTCATAGAAGAAGAAGAGAATGACGATGATCTAGAATCCATTGTGATGGATACTTACTTTGACTCAGAGGAACACTATTTAGAAGACATAGGAGTGTTAACCCAAAAAGAAGAAGAACCCCTCACGAGTATTAAAACGATAAATTCAAAGGAAGGAGGTGAAGGAGGTCAAAAGAAAAAGAAAAGAAAAGTAGTAAAACAAGAAGAGGAAGAATCGTTGTTTGAAGTACCAAAAAATTTCAAGAAATATGAAGTGGAAGACCGAAAAATTTTGGTACGAATGCCTAAGAGAGAGGCCATTATAGGAGAAGCATATGACAATAAAGAAAAGACCAAAAAAATTGTAGTGACCATTGAAGGGAACGAAGAACGATGTACGTACATAGGAGATGACCTAAGTGCAAAAGAAGAAGCAGAGCTTGTAGCTCTATTAAGGGAATATAGGGATGTGTTCGCATGGCACTATAGAGACTTGAAAGGAGTAGATCCAAAGATTTGCTCTCATACGATTCCGATGACCGCTGATGCCAAGCCCACCAAACAAAAGCCCTACACATATAATGACAATTATGCAGCCAAAATAAAGGAGGAAATTGACAGGCTGATTGAAGCTGGATTCATCTATGAGATTGAGCACACTGAATGGGTGTCCCCCATTGTGGTGGTGCCCAAGAAGAATGGGAAATTGCGAGTGTGCATTAACCTTAAAAAAGTTAATGCCGCAACGATCAGAGATAGTTATCCACTTCCAATCACCGAACATCTATTGGAGCGTGTTGCAGGCAAGGAAGTTTATAGCTTCCTTGATGGATTTTCAGGTTACAACCAAGTAGCCATTGCCCCCGAAGATCAACACAAAACGGCCTTTGCCACAGAATGGGGAATCTTTGCATTTCGTGTAATGCCATTTGGGCTCACCAATGCACCTGCAACATTTCAAAGGCTCATGTGTCATGTCTTCAAAGAGTTCTTACGAAAGAGCTTAGAAGTGTATGTGGATGATTTATGTGCGCATTCCCAACAGAGAAGTTACCACATCCCTGAGCTCAGACAAATCTTCAACAAGTGTAGAGATTATCGAGTGTGTCTGAACCCAGAGAAGTGTGTGTTCATGGTACGACAAGGTAAAATCTTAGGTCACATTGTTTCTAAGAATGGAATTTCAACAGATGAAGACAAGGTAAGAGCGTTAGCAGAGTTGCCAAGACCAAGAAATGTTAAAGAGGTACAGGCCTTTATGGGCCATTGTGGATATTACCGTAGGTTTATCCACATGTATGCCATCATAGCTAAACCTCTTTATGGGTTGTTAACAAATTTTGAGTGGAACGAGGAATGCGAGAATTCCTTCAACGAGCTAAAAAGACGCTTGTGCTCAGCACCAATACTGACCACTCCTGATTGGAGTAAACCATTCCATGTCCATGTAGATGCCTCCAATCATGCAATAGGATGTGTGCTAGCACAACCAACAGGTGAAGGAAACCTAGATTTGCCGATAGCATATGCTAGTAGGCAATTAAATGCAGCTGAACGAAATTATACCACAACGGAGAGAGAAGGCTTAGGCATGGTATACGCTGTGAAGAAGTTTAGACACTATCTATTGGCCAATAAGTTCAAGTTTTTCACTGATCATCAAGCTTTACTATATTTGGTCAATAAACCTTGCAATACAGGCCGCTTGGTGAGATGGTTCCTCTTACTAATGGAATACGACTTTGAAGTGGTTGTTAGGAAAGGTAGAACCCATCTTAGGGCAGACCATCTTTCTCGCATCACTTCAGGAGAGCCACCGCAAGGAGTGTCTGATGAATTGCCCGATGCTTATCTGTTCAATTTGGAAGTTGTTCCTAAATGGGCAAACAAGTTGGTACCAGTCCTAACCTTCGGCCCTGCAAATAAGAATGTGAAAACAAGCAAAGAAGAAATTGTAAAATCACAAAAGTATCAAATATTGGCCGGAAGTATGTACAAGCAAGATACCGAGGGCGTATTAGCTTGTTGTGTTGAGGACGACGAACATACTAGTTGGATGCAACAAGCCCATGAGGGACTGCTAGGAAACCACTACTCTAAACAACGAACATTGCAGAATCTAAAACGTTTAGGAGTGTATTGGCCTAGCATGGACAAAGGAATACAGGAGTGGATCCAGAATTGTCCCGTGTGCCAGAAGAGACCCCCAGTGGAGCATGCCACTCTTTATCATGTGTCATTAATCCCAGATTGGAGTGCTCCATTGGTTGAGTTCATGAGATCGGGAACATTACCCAATCAGGGTAGTCTTGCAAGAAAACGGAGCATGGAGCAAGAGGCTCAAGACTATGCATTAGTAGGAGACAACTTATATCGGAGAGGCAAAGATGGATACTTAAGACTATGCGTTCATGAATCAGACTATTTGAAAGTCTTAGAAACTGCACACAGCGGTGCTGCAGGTGGACACTTTGGGCCAGACAGAGTAATTAAGACCATTTTATTCTCAGGACTTTGGTGGCCCACTCTTCATATGGATGCACACACTTATGTGAAGAAATGTGACACATGCCAACGTGCCCAATATCCGATAAGAAAAGACAAGATGCCTTTAAGGCCAATGATGGGAGGACGTGCATTTTCAAAGTGGGGTATAGACTTTGTTGGTCCTATTAACCCCCCAGCTAGAAACTCCCATGCAGAATACATTATTGTAGCCACAGATTACCTTACAAAGTGGGTGGAAGTAAAAGCCACGACAAAGAATGATGCTCAAACGACGGCTAAGTTCTTATTCGAAAATGTGTTCACTAGATATGGGTTACCAATAGAGTTGGTTAGTGATAGAGGTACGCACTTCTTGAATGAGGTCATTGAAAATCTCCTTCAAGAATTCATGGTGATACATAAGAAGTCTGCCCCCTATCACCCACAAGCTAACGGACAAGCCGAGAGCACGAATAAGATCCTATGTAACGTATTGACGAAACTTGTAAATAATAAACGCTCTGATTGGGACAAACAACTTCATCATGCTGTTTGGGCATACCGAGTTGCCTACAAAACGGTACTCAATGCTACCCCATTTCAGATGGTTTTTGGACAGAATGCTGTGCTACCATTAGACTTCCTAATCCCTGCCTTGAAAGTAGCACAAGAACATGAGTGGAATGGACATGAGTTGTCTTCCAGGATCTTTGATCTAGAACGCTTAGGTGAGACGAGGCTACGAGCAGCAGCAGGCATTTATGCTGCAAAGAAAAGGCAAAAGGCATACTTTGATGCCCATGTAAAAAATAAAGGATTGAAGGAAGGAGATCTAGTGCTAGTTTATATGCTAAAGCAACATGCCCGCAAATTGGAGAAACGAGGATATGGACCCATGATCATTAATAGACTCTCCACTAGCGGTGCAGTTCAATTGGCCACTTTAGAAGGTGATGTCCTACCCAACTATATTAGTGGATGCCGAGTCAAGTTATATCAAGAACCTCTTACAGAGGAAATGCTCACGAGACTCAACACTGCTAAGAAGCGAAAAGAAGAGGAGTTAAGGGTTAGAGAAGAAGCACAAGCAGAGGCTAGAGAGCGCATCAGAAGAAATAAGTTACGGCGGCTGGGCCTAGATGTCAACACAAAGGCTCCAAAATATCACATGGACATGTGCCAAAAATCGGGCAGAACTACTTCTCAAATAATTGATCGACGACCCTTTGTAACTATAGAGGTAGGACAAGGAAAGAGTGTAAGGACTGTGAGAGCATTGGTTGACTCAGGAGCAGCAACTAGTGCAGTTCGATTTTCATACTGCCAAGACCTGCAATTAGACATCAAGCCCATAGAAGCCTATCTCATAGGATTAGGAGGCGTGGAAACACCCTGTTTGGGCGAGGTGGAACTTCCCATCTACCTTCAAGATGTTCCAATAAAAGTCAAAATGCTAGTGTGTTATGATGAGGACCTCACAGAACCACTTGTCTTGGGTCAAGATTGGATTTACGACCATGCTGTCAACTTGAACCTACGAAGTCAACTTCTTCAAGTGTGGGTATATAATCAATGCATTACATTAGAATTGGAGAATCGCATGCCCACTGAAACTGACACCACACACTCTCTTTGTTCCTCTAAGGCTAATCTTCTCGAACAAGATGTTGTAGATGTCAAAAGCTCTATGATCCAAACGGACGCAATCACGGAAGGACAGTCGCAAAGGCAAGATGAACCTTCTTCTTGTTTTTTAAAGAGCAAAGCATCCACAGGAGCTCAACCTCAGAAGCAAGCAAAACAGTGCAAGACAGCCAGTCTATCAAATAGACAAAGAGCCCTCAAGAAGAAAGAAGTGTTGGGCATGACACAGATCTGGGTAAAGAAAGGAGTACAACCATCGATGTTGCCTCAAGGACTCCCACCCAACCAGATCGACCATGACAACAGAAGGACCTAGCACTATCGACAGGGTCAAGCACGAGGAATCCATCAAATTTGGGTACCGAAGCTATCAATGAAGGCCGACCACAATCAGGTACAAATTTGGGTGCCTAAAAAATTAGCTACAGCTCAACAAGGGCGATTACAGATGTGGGTACCCAAGAAGCTCTTACACGTACAAAGGCCTCTGCTCCCCACCAGGCAAAAGGTCTCAACAAAGAAGCCAAGGAAAGCAAAGGGTAAGACCAGAGCACAACGACCAAAAGAAGATAAACTCAACCCTTCTCCAAAATAAGCAGGCACTCACCCAGGATATGGGTTTGGAAGCCAAAAGCACAAGCAACATACACAGAACCAAGGGGCCAACCACAATGGATACCAAAGTTTGGACAGCATCCAAAGAAGAACTGGCCTGAGGTGATCTCTACGGGGCCAAATACTATTAGGAAATGGGTTCCCATTAGGAGGATTACATCATTTCGAGATCCAATCGGCACCTCCAAACAAAGAATGCATCAACTATGCGAGTAACATCAAAAGCCTCGACGTGCAACAACCATGTGCCTTTGGCATAACCTTGTCTTTTGCACCATTCAGGTCATGCATCTCCAAAGTATGCATCAATATAGAGCCACCTTACATGGCCGTGCATAGACACAATTGAAACATCCCAGGCACATGAGACACAAATTTTCACATGTAAAATATTTTATTGATACTAACCTCTTTCTTCTTGTTTCATGCCATTGGGTGCAAAAAAAAAAAAAAAAAAAAAAAAACTATGTACTTGAAAATGCTCATCAGCGAACTTCCAGCAAGAACATCCCTCAACAAAAAGGACAAGCCGATGGTCACACACCATGAAGGAACCCCAACACGCAGAGATGAAGATCAACGGACCCTTCACCATGATAAGACGTGTATGTTTCAACAACACTATAACCATGATAGATTAGGTAACCTCTTCGTCAGCATACCCTTGAGCACTTAGCTCAAGACCCAATCTCTTGCACCATACTTCTTGCCATGCATTTTCCAAGTACGCATATGTAGGGCCACATTACAAGGCCATGCACAAGGCACATATTTTGTTCAACCCATGCACTAATGCACTTACCCACCATTCATTATGGGTTACAAGTACTTGGCATGAAAACTATGAAAAGACGACATCAAGATGACAACACCAAGAGCAAGGAAGCCATCCACCACCGAGAGTTGCTCACAATCAACATTGACCACATCCTTTGAGCAGCTAGCAGTTTTGGAAAACTCACAAACGCACCACCCAGATGGAATACAAGGTAGAAGTACGTATAAAGGGACTACAAACTGCAAGAGATAATTGTGGCAAAGTGAAGAACCAGACAAACGACCAGGATACATTGGGAAGAGGGATCGCCCCTGTTGGACGCAAAGGACGCTACCTCTCAACGTACTACATGGAACGACCACTACAACAAAGGTCTGTCAGGGACGACAGACTCAAGAGGGGGGGGAGTGTTGAAGCTCAAGGTCAAGGACAAAGCATGGAAGCGCATCAAGGAAGTGGACACACAAGAAGAAGGAGCAAGTAGGGAGCTCCAAGAAGCACATGTCAAAATTTCAGAAGAAATCCCTACAAAAATAATGATTTTTATCACTAAAAACCATTGTAAATACCATTTTCCATTTTTGTAACTCCATTTTGTTCAAGCCGAGGAGTCCTCGAGCTTGAGGAGTATTAGATCTACCATCCTACCAATTTTCATGATTTTTAGACTCCGTTTGAGCCCCCAAATAAGCCCTGGAACCTATTTTTTAACTAGGCCGGACACTAGGTCTGGACAGGGCCAAAACCACTCAAAAACTATAAAAAGGGCTGGAGAGCTCATTTTTGAGGCTGGCTTGTTGTAGATTTCAGTTTTGTAAGAGAGCTCTTTGGTAATCGAAGCTTTCCATTGTTCCATTCTCAGCTCTTACCTTATGCGCGTGTGTGTGTATGTGTGTGCATGCTTGTGTGCTTTCACTCACGCACTTGTGCCATCACTTGCTCGCGGTCTTCATACCGGTCCTCACGTCTCCACGGATTGACATTTATAAGGTGTATCTCCTCACGTTGGTACTCACCATTGTGCTAGAGTGACATCTTGTTTAGAAAGTTTGTTTCCAGATCTAAGTATCATTCAATTAATTTTCACAATTTTCTGACTTTATTTGTATTTTTGACAATTTTCTGATTATATTTGTATTTTTCACGATTTTGTGATTATTTTTGTATTTTTCACGATTTTGTGATCAAAATCGTGTTTTTCCATGATTTTCTACCTAAAGTCTTGATTTTCACGATTTTCTGACTATTTTTGTATTTTTCACGATCTTGTGGTCAAAAATCGTGTTTTTCCACGATTTTCTGCCTAAAGTATTGATTTTCACAATTTTCTGACTGTTTTTGTATTTTTCACGATTTTGTGTTCAAAATCGTGTTTTTCACGACTTTGACTGAAAATCGTGTTTTTCACGATTTTGTGTGAAAATCGTGTTTTTTCACGATTGTGTGTTCAAAATCGTGTTTTTCACGACTTTGAGTGAAAATCGTGTTTTTCACGATTTTGTGTTCAAAATCGTGTTTTTTCACGATTTTGAGTGAAAATCGTGTTTTTCACGATTTTGAGTGAAAATCGTGTTTTTCACGATTTTGACTGAAAATCGTGTTTTTTCACGATTTTGAGTGAAAATCGTGTTTTTCACGATTTTGGGTGAAAATCGTGTTTTTCACGATTTTGAGTGAAAATCGTGTTTTTTCACGATTTTGAGTGAAAATCGTGTTTTTCACGATTTTGACTGAAAATCGTGTTTTTCACGATTTTGAGTGAGAATCGTGTTTTTGACGATTCTGTTCCCAGACAATCGTGATTGCTCACAGATTGTTAAAAAACACGATTTTCTTATGAAAATCGCGTTCTGGGAATTGCGATGTTGTTCTAATTGTTCAAAATCTCGATTTTGTGTGTTATTTACAGAATCGCGATTCTGGAAATTTTTTTGAATTTTACAAGTTTTGATTTTTCAAAATTTTCTTTCTACACCAGAATCGCCTTACTGAAATTTTGACATGCAATGAAACACCTATATGCAAAATTAAGGTTTTCCTAATGAAAAAAAATCAAAATACAGAAAATCGCGATTCCGTGATTTTTAGTTATTTCTCATTTCTCGGTGCTATGTGATCACTTAATGCAAAAATGTGTATTCCAAATTGATGATAAAGTCTTTACCTTGCTTGCTTGGTAAAGAAATCTTCAGAAATCTACTGGTTGCTGGAAGTCGCGATTTTGCTCTCTCTCTCTCTCACTCACTCTCACTCAAAATGAAATTTTCCTTCAATTCCAGGTTTTTATAATGTCCACAAAATCGCGATTTTGTGTGATTTCCAATTTTTCACCCTCTTTCCCTTGTTCAATTTCACTTACTCACTCTTAATGATCTCCACTACACTTTCTTATCTCCAATTACCCAAATATGCTAACAATTTCCAAAAATTTCCCTTTACAGGAAATCGCGATTTTGTGTAGAGAATCGTGTTTTTTGCAATTTGGAGTATTCTTTGTCCTTGTTTTCTTTCAATACCTTCTCTTTTTTGTAATCCACCCAAATCCTGAACTATTACACCAAAAGCACCATCTTGCTCAGAAAGTCGCGATTTTGTACAGAAAATCGTGTTTTTGCATACTTTTAATTTTATGCCAATTTGAGTAGTCTATTCTTCTTAATTCCCTTCAATACCCTTTAACAACTTCAATTCAACAATTACTTGAAATGTTGCTCAAAAATCAACACTTTTTTCAGAAAATCGCGATTCTGTGCAGAGAATCGTGTTTTCTAATTTTCTGGTTTTTTGACCATTTTTTGTTTCCTTTTCCACTTTTTCACAATCACTCTTGTTCACTACACCTCACTTCAACTTCCTAAAAAGAAAAGAAATTTGTTTGCTTGTTTTTAATGAATTTTATGAATTCGTTTGGTATTTTTACCCTAAAAATAAAGGTGAACACTTTACTTAGGGTTTCTGGTCTGGTTTTGGTGATTCACTGATTCCATGTTTCTTGATTGGTTATGAGTTTCTATGTCCTTAGCTATCACTAAAGTGCAAAAGAAAATTTCTCAAATGAAAATGTGTTATGGAAGGCAAACAATTTTTGCAAAGATAAACTCAATCACATCTTTCTTTTCAAAATGCAGGACAACTCAAGATTGATGCTTAGATTTGGTCAACAACTGAATCCTTTATACTTACCTCTAGCTACTTTAACTGTCCTTTCCTTAGTATCACCATGTTATCTTCCCAAGATCACCCATGGTGTCTAGTACTTGGGCAAAAAGAAATCCAGAAATGCAAGAATAGACTCAAGTTACCTCATCTTCAGCTTTCTTGGCTCAAATCTTCCATACACCTGCACTTTTACTTCCACAATATGATGAGCAACTATCAATTTACAAAGATTTCAGCACTTCCAATTCTACAAGATATCAATTGCTTTCTTTTTTCCCCAAAGACAAACAATGACATCTACCTATTCATGTGCACATTGCTTGATTGATGAGTTTTACCTTTTTCTTGTGTTGGTTACCATCATCAACAGAAGATCCAGCAAAGGTCCAACTTCAATGAAGTTCTTGGAATGTTCCCCGGCAACGGCGCCAAAAAATGTTTGTTATTGACTTTGGAGTTGTCCTCTCCAATCATGAAGTACAAAAGAATCAACAAATCATCTTTATTTTGTCAATCCTGGGAATATCCATAAGACCACAGCCCCTTCTAGATGATAGATTCATAGAAATAAGAGATTGATGGCTGGAATTCTGAGAAAATGAAAATGAAGAGGAAATTTCTAGGGTTTACCTTATCTAGAGCAAATCTTCATCATTTTCTATGATCTTTGTGTCTAATTCATGTTATTTTCTCATCAGAATACAATTATGAAATCAGAATTGGAAAATATCACCTGTATCACAGAGACGAGACAATCGCGATTCTGTAACAGTAGACGATTTTCACATTTCTGCAACATTCTTCGATTGTTCTTCACTCAATACACCAGTAATCATCTCTCTTCATACATCTTACTCAGCATTACACAAATGAAACTCACAAATCTCCATGATAAAGCAAGAAATAAGATCTCACATCAATAGAAACACACATAACAACAGAAAACACGATTTCAGCAGAAACTCTCTCTTCTCTATTGATAGCATGAGCAAATGACTAACCAACCTCTCCAAAATAGAGAAAATTGACTTATATACATTTTCAAGTGTCCTCTTTCACATTTGAATTTTGGTCCTTTCCTCTATTAATCTAAAAATATGCTATCTAAGAGTTTCCAAAAATTCTAGAAAAAATACATAAGATTCTATCCTACATAAGGAAGACTCTTCCTTATTTTTACAACAATTGCATAAATATTTCTACAAATTTCTATCATTTTACAATATCTTTCCTTCAAAAAAAGGTTTTCAAAAATGTATCTTCCAACACCTTGTAACCAAGGTCATCAAGTTGACCAACTGACATCAAACTGCATGATAACTGAGGTACATGGCGTACATTATGCATAGTAAATTTTGAACCATCAATGAACTGCACAACCACATCTCCAATCCCCACAACATCACACTGGTAAGAGTCACCAAGTCTCACGGTACCAAGAGACTTTGCTGTATAATTAGAGAACCATTCTCTATGTGGTGTCACATGGAAAGAAGCACTAGAATCTAGCAGCCAGGTGTGGGAAAGAGAATCAGCCATAAGTGCCTCAGATGGCACAGTACTATCAAGTGTCAACACATCAACATCATCAGAAATAGCATTAATTTCTTCAATCTTCACAGTCGAAGTAGATGGTGCAGGTAACTGTTTAACATGCCCATCAACGTTCTGTCCTTTACCTTTAGCATTCTTTCATGCATAACAGTCTTTCTTCATGTGTCCTTTCTTATGACAGTAATGGCATTCGATATCCCTCTTCCTTGATTTACTTCTACTCTTATTCCGTTGACCATTCTTTTCCTTGTTCTTGCTCCTGCCACGTTGTTGATTCTTTCCTTGGTAAGAATCACAAACATTATATGCATCTCCACTCTGAGTGCCAACCATAGATTTTCTACGAATCTCCTCACTCAAGAGTGCTCCACATATGTCATCATAGACGAGTTTACCACCAGGTGCATTGTTGCTAATGGCTGTGCAAAACGTATCCCATGATGATGGCAGGGTGCATAATAGCAATACTACTTTCATTTCATTATCCATATCCATTTTCTGAGCCTGTAACTCGGAGAATATAGCATCAAACTCATTTAGATGAGCAGCAACACTATCTGTGTCCTTCATACGAAGGTCATATAATTTTCTCATCAGATACACTTTATTTGATGCCGTCTCTTTTTCATATGTATTGCATAACTTCTTCCAAAGCTCCTCTGCACTTTCACAGTATAATACTGTAAAGTAAACATTATCTGCCAGGTGCAAGCGAATGGTAGACCTGGCCATTTCATCTAACTCATCCCAATCATCTTCATCCATGTCAGCAGGCTTCTTTGAAATCCCATTTACTGGCTTCCATTGCCTCCTTTGAATCAACACATCTTTAATCTGATTCTTCCATAGAGCAAAGTTTGTGCCATCAAATTTTCGGATCTCAAAATGGTCTTTGCCCTGCAAGTTATAGCTCCTCCTCGGAACACTAGCACTAGACCCCGATCCATCGGATGTGCCTGAGACCTCTGATGCCATGATCGTAGAGAACTAAATATAATGATAATGGAGCTAGAAGAGTCCAAACACCAACAAATGAGTGTATCAAGGAGTAAATCGACCACTGTATAGTTGACTAAACCAGAAATCTGGAAAAATTTTGCCAGAGTATCCTCTGCAAAATTCGCATATGACCAGTGTCAAAGTATCATAAAACTGCAAGTACTGACATGTCTACCTGCATAGTGAATCACTGACTCCACTGCATATAATCAGTTACCCAATAGAAGCCAACTAGGCTTATTGAGCACCTATGAACAACTATCATACATCTCCTATGGCGAGGTTGGGTAAGTCTTCCACCTGCATCACCGAAGAGACCCCGACATCTGGGTGTCTCCCAGTTAAGAAAACCTCACCACTACCCTCTTTATCAAACGTAAAAGGCTTTATGCAAAGAACGTAACCGCTATATCAGTGACCACATGGATGTACATGAGCGGTATCCACAGAAGCGTATATGGTGTGTATGTGCTCAATATATGCAGTAAAAATGACACTAAAAGGCTGAATACACAGCCCAAAAACTAGCCAATAACACTTGCAAGTGTTTGTCAACTTTGATGTTTTAGGCTTTTAAAACCTGCATAAATTTTCAGCGATTGCTTCCACCAAAACTGAAAACCCCTCGAGAAACCTGTAGTTTTACGAGTGTGGCTGAAAATAAAGCCCCAAAGGTTGATATTTATTGTCTGAGAAGTACAAGGGACACTCTTCTTGATGTTCTTGGACCTGTGTGAAGAGAACTATGTGCGAAAGTACTCCGAAATGGCTCCAAAAAACACCCCAAAATTGCTTCAGAAATAGGCTTTGAAAGCAAAAATGAAGCTTTGAGGGACCAAAACTTGTTCAAGGTAATGTCAACCTTAGTCTTTCCCCTTCTTCAAACACCACAAGAGTGTAGCTTAGTGGCAAGAGATTGCCACGGTTAAGCGAGCTCTGGGGGGAATAGTACTGGGATGGGTGACCTCCCGGGAAGTACCGGGAACCTCTATATTCCTTGATCGTTGAGGTCCTCCCTCGCGCGCAGCCAATGGCGCCAACGGTGACTTCGATGACTCGGATGACAAGGTATGCCAAGGTCTATGCCTTGGTCGTCGCCTTAGTCGTAAGCCTTGGAGAAAACACAGTACACAAGGAGCACGAAGACAGACTTCTTAGGTCTTACAAATGCAGTCGAACTTATAGTCTGTAACTGAATAGGCCACTATATGTTTTATTAAAGAACATATACAAAGAAGTGTCCGGTGGCCATTTGGCCTTTCACATGGACAATAATGGTAACGGTACTAACTTATTTGCCCATTTAGGAACAACTTCTAAATTGAACAAATAAGCATCAGGCAATTCATCAGACACTCCTTGCGGTGACTCTCCTGAAGTGATGCAAGACAGATGGTCTACCCTGAGGTGGGTTCTACCTTTCCTTACAACCACTTCAAAATCATATTCCATTAGTAAGAGGAACCACCTTACTAAGCGTCCTGTATTGCAAGGTTTGATGACCAAATATAATAAACCTTGATGATAGGTGAAAAACTTGAACTTGTTGGTCAACAAGTAGTGTCTAAACTTTTTCACAGCATATACCATGCCTAAACCTTCTCGCTCAGTTGTGGTATAGTTTCGTTCAGCAGCATTCAATTGCCTGCTAGCATATGCTATAGGCAAATCTAAATTTCCTTCACCTATTGGTTGTGCTAGCACACATCCGATGGCATGATTGGAGGCATCTACATGGACATGAAAGGGTTTGCTCCAATCCGGAGTGGTCAGTATTGGTGTTGTGCACAAACTCTTTTGAGCTTATTGAAGGAATTCTCGCATTCATGGTTCCACTCAAAATTTGTCAATAACCCATAAAGAGGTTTACCTATGATGGCATACATGTGGAAAAACCTACGGTAATATCCACAATGGCCCATAAAGGCTTGTACCTCTTTAACATTCCTTGGTCTTGGAAACTCTGCTATGGCTCTTACCTTGTCTTCATCTGTTGATATCCCATTTTTAGAAACAATGTGACTGTTAAACGCTGTGTTCTAACTGTCAGAACGCGTTTAAACGTTATTTGGGTTCTTGGGAGTGGAAGGGGTCTGTTAGACAGAGGCCCTATACTTAGTTCCAATACTAACCACTTACACACAGCAATATACTAATGCTGAGAGCTCTATCAAGATTCTGTTGTACTTAGACATTTACAGTTCATGGTTTAGGTCGGCCAACGTGTACCGAATACACTAAGATGCTATATTGCTCTGCACCTAAACTTACTGAAAATACCAGAGACAAGAGTAATAGTTCAACCTTTGCCGAATAGGTACCACAATCCGATCAACATCCGAAGACACAGAGAATTCAAGTGTTTCAGATACACCGTATTGAAGGTCCAGTACGCAACCCAAGAAATCCTTACTGTAGCTTAACCCTTACCGTGTGATGACAGATCTCAATGCTGAAGACAACACGATCCCGCACAGTGTTAGAAACACTACCACAGTCACACAGACTTCACCAAACAACTGGCAGAACATTCCAAGAACGAGTACTAATGCAATACGCGAACTTAACACAACAATCGCAATAAGGATTCGCAGACGATTCACTTCAGACAACAGACAAGACGAGACACAGATACACACAGAATACTCAGAAATTAGGCAACAGACACCCTAGTAACAATTGCTTTATATAAGATTACAAGGTATATGTGTAACAACTTTTCGTACGTGCGCAGGGATATAAAAAGATTCTTGATTTTACAATTGCCAATCCGGCGGCCGACTAACACTCTGGCACACACGATGGACTCGAACCCACAGGTTTTTACCGAATTACTATTCTTCTATAATGCCTTCTAAGTACATATTTCTTGCTAATTTAAAGGTGCGGGCGATCTTTTTCTTTAGAGTTTCTAACATTTGTTTGAGGGTATCTGGTTCTACTAAATGTGCATCTACTCTTACAGAACTTAATGCAATGGCTTCGGTGAGCAAAATCTCTGCTTGCGTCTGCAAAAAAGCCTCTTGTAAGTAGAAGTCATTGGCCAAAGCAGCATCTCTGGATATCTTCATTTCTGCAACCTGCTTCTCCATACTGATTACTCTTTCTTTTTGATTGTCCAGTTGATTTTCCCGTCTCTCGATCTCTTGATTCTCGAACTGGATGGTTCTGGAGTATGCGTCCCTTTCTCTTCGGAGATCTGTTATTAGTTTCTGTAATTGTGCTTCTAATGTCAGTTTTCGTCGTAGAATGTCGTTTACCTCGTCGAATTCTATCTTACGTCTCTGGAATTCTTCAGTTGTTTTCATCGCCAGATCATACTATTCTTGGCCTCTTTGAACCAATTCATTGAGCTGCACTCTGGTCTCTTCTAATAAATTGCCTAAGGCTACTCTGGCATCTTCTTTATCCTGTAGATCTAGCTTTAACTGACTGATTTTGGCCTGTGCTTCGCTTAGTAACTTGTCCTTTTGGTGGAGATCTGCCAATGCTGTATCTCTCTGATTGGCAATTGCCTGCTGTTCTGCAAGCTGGGCTTGGAGATGGGTAATTTGGGATTGCAGCTGATGGTTTTTTGCTTTGACCGCATCTATCTCTTCTTGTAGAGGTGTGATATCTGCTTCTAGGACATCCACCTTGTGTTGTAACTCATTTCGGATGTTATCAGTGACTTCTCTCATCTGGATTGGCAATTGTTGTAATAAATTAATGAGCAGTTGCCCCATTGAAGCTAACTCAGAGAATACGGGGATGGATGGGAGTAGAGGAGGGTGACGAGGTTGGGAAGAGGATGCGGTGAGGAGTTGCTGTGAGTTCGGTGGGGAGTAGTTTGGAGATGAGGAAGAAGAGGCTGTGAGTTCATCAGTGTGAATGGGTTGGATAGGGATAATGGGTTCGAGTGGCGGCACCAGTGGGGGAGTGGGAAGGACAGAGTGAGACTGTGTTACCTTATCTATGGTTTGTTGTGCAGTGTCGGCAGTATCAGCAACTGTAGATACTACTGCTCTAAGCAGTTGGTCGAAAACATCCTTAACGACCTGTTCTTTCATCTCTTTGTTTTTCTGGCTCCGATTGTTGCTATGATGCCTCTTCTGATGAGCTTGTGTCAGCTTCAATGTGATCCTCCTGTTCTTGTTGCCCTTCTGACGATGACTGCGCAGATGATTCGTGCTGCATAGATGTGGTGGTGTCATGGAAGGTTTCTTCGTCTTCCTTTTCTTGTTCCTTGTCATCTTCTTTGTTTCCTTCGGCTGATCCCTGGGCTTCACTTTCAGATGAACTGATTCTAATTCTTTTCTTGCGGAAGAGTTGATTTAGTTCTTCTTCGTCTTCTTCATCATCCTCCAATAATTGCACAGACTCTTCATGGCGTAGGACCGGGCCTCTAGGTGGTGGTTGTGCTGCAAGAATGGCCGGAAACAGGAAGGATAGGATATGAGGGAGTCTCGATCTTGGCATTTCTCCCTTGTTTACTTGTTTGATGATTGCCACGCATTCTTTGTGAATGCGGTGGAAGAAGTACGACGCAAAATTCACTGGTTCTCGGGCGGCTAAGTCTATGGCGGAGTAGAAGGGACGAGATATTCCATAAGTATGTTTCTGTAGGTTCAGGATAGCTACTAAGAACTGAAGGGTGGATCTTTCTCGACCTTGCGAAGGGAGTCGAAACGACTCAGCGAAAGTTTGGAAGGTGATCAGTGTACGGGATGGTAGGGAGGTGATTGGCCAACTCTGCTCTGTAGTAGGCGTGTTGGCAATGGCAGAGATTATCTGAGCAAAAAATAGGTGGGATTCCACTGAATTCCATGGCAGTTCAGCGAAATTGCTTAACCCTCGTATGCGCAAAAACTCTCCTACCTCGGTAGGGAGTCCGTCACGAAAAGAAGCATAGTTCGCGAGAGCTTCCATGGTGCACACAGAGAAAGCAATCACAAGTACACAACACAGGGTACGCACAATGACGCAAATCACACAAACACAATAGGGATTTTCGGCGAAACAGAAAAGGTTAAGTAGATGCATTGTCCGGGAGAGAAATCAAAATCACTAATCATCGCGCGGTATTGAGATGATAATTCTTAACTTCGGTGTGCATGCATGAGTAGCTAGAAAGGGCAGGGCGGCTTTTGACATAATTAGGTATCAAAACGCGGGTATTTATTGATTTATTTTATTAAGCTTGCAAAAACAAAAAGGAAAGAAAAGAAAAGAAAAGAAAAGAAAAGAAAACACCAAGAGACGCGCCAACCGCGAAACGTTTCAGTGTGGATTAGATGCTTGTTGATACGGCCGCAGCTTTGATCCATTTATCACCTTTGGAAGAGGAATTCCGGTCAAAGTAATCAACCAAAAAGTTGCTGGGCCCACTTGTTTAGAAATCCGGTAGGGGCCAAACCATCGTAACTTGAATTCGCCAGCAGAACGATTCGACTTTGCATTGTAAAATAGTACAAATTGTCCCACCAAAAAAATTGGAGTCTTTAGATATCGATCATGTGTTCGAGCTTGTCTTAGCTGTACATCCTGAATAGTCAAAAAATTGTGCCATCAATGCTCGTCTAATTCTCTGAGTGTATCCAACTGAAATGACAGAGATTCTTCAGGTAGCAGTTTCTCAGTGATTGCTACTCGTAAACTTGGCACAACTATTTCCATCGGTGTTATGGCTTCCAATCCATAAGCTAGTTTGAAAGGGGTTAATCCTATTGCTACCTTGTATGTAGTCCAGTATGCCCATAATACTGGAGGTAACAGTTGATCCCATCTTTCCGGTGCATCCAAAATCAATTTTCGAAGCATATTCAACAAAGTCTTGTTTGTACTTTCAGCCAAACCATTAGCACGAGGATAATAAGGAGAACTAAACTTATGCGTGACCTGAAATGAATGTGTGAGTACTTTCATTAAATTGTTGACAAAATGAGTGCCTTGATCTGTAACAAGTTCCAGCGGTAAGCCAAAACGTGGAAAGACATCTTTCATTAGACACTTGGCTACTGCAATAGCTGTAGCAGACCGTAAAGCCCAGGCTTCTGCCCATCTGGTTGCATAGTCTGTACAGGTCAGAATATAACGATTATTACTGAGGATTGCTAGAGGTGTAATCGGTCCGATAAAATCTAGACCCCACTTCTGAAAAGGTTCCAATGGCTGGACAGTTTGTAGAGGGAAGTAATGGCATGGTAACGGCTGTCCAGATCTCTGATAATTGTCACATTTTTTGACAAACTGCAATACATCCCTGTACATAGTAGGCCACCAGAGTCCACTCTGCAGAATTTTTCGATGTGGTAAATCTGCAGCAAAATGGCCACCGGAAGGAATTGAGTGAGCCAAAGTAATAACTGAATTAACTTTGTGTGGAGGGATACAAGGAAGTAAAATTCCAGTGTGATCCATATAGTATAATTGTCCAGCAAACAACCGAAATTTATGATTGTATACTGTAATTTTTCTACGCATGGCAAGGGGTGTTGCAGAAGGAAGACATCCATCAGTTAAAAAGGTTAATAACTGATCATAGTAATTAGTTGTCACAGGAGGATCTACATCTTCATTATTAGTTGGTTCAGAAACATAAATTGCTGGCGTTGTGTCATCCACACCGATCGGAGCTTCACCGAAATCTAAGCGAGAAAGGAAATCTGCTAAGGCATGTGAACTGCCTGGCCGATGAATAACTTCGTAATCAAACTCTTGTAAAAGCAGAACCCATGGTGCTAATCGACCACCTAGATGTTGTTGTCGAACTAGATAGACAAGTACAGCATGATCTACATGGAAAGTAAATTTTCGACCGAGTAAATAATGCCTGAATTTCTTGATAGAATATACTAGACCTAGACATTCTCTTTCTGTTACAGAGTAATTCTTTTCAGCAGGGGCCAATCTTTGACTTGCATAGGACACTGGTCTGAACCACTTATCGGTTTGTTGCATTAGAACGCTGCCAATTGCTATATCTGAAGCATCAACAAATACATGAAAGGGGTGATCCCAGTCGGGAGGCTGTAAGATTGGAACCTGTGTTAGTAATCCCTTTAGACGATCAAAAGCAATTTGACATTCCTGAGTCCACTCAAATTGTCGAGGAGTCTTGGTTATCAATCGGTTTAGTGGTATTTCCAAATGAGCAAGCCACCGTAAGTGTCGGCCATGCCATCTTACTTGGCCCTTGAAGCGCATTACTTCCTTAGGTGTAGTGGGTACAGGTGCTTCTAACACAGCTATGATTTTATCTGGATCCACCTGTATACCCTGTGCAGATACAATGTGGCCAAGTAGCCTTCCACATGAAACCGCAAACACAGATTTGTTTGGGTTCAAACAGAGTCTGTATTCTCTGCACTTCTCAAAGCAACACCGTAAATGGGACAAGTGTGCTACCATCTTACCAAATAACGAAAAATCATCAAGATACACTTGCATAAACGAGGTAAGATAAGGTGAGAATATCTCCTGCATGCATCGCTGAAAAGTACTAGGGACATTTCTTAACCCAAACCACATAACAATACATGCGAAAACACCCCAGTTGGTAATGAAGGCGGTCTTTGGTATATCCTGTTCAGCCATTCTAACTTGATTATACCCACTGTATCCATCTAGGAATGAATACGTTTCATGTCCTGCTACTCTATCAAGCATGGTATCAAGAAAAGGTAGCGGAAATGGATCGGGCACCGTAGTTGCGTTCAGTTTGCGGTAATCCACACATATTCGTAACTGCTTATTCTTTTTAGGGACAATAACAATTAGTGAGATCCATTCAGCATGCTCTACTGGTACAATGAATCCAACCTTCAATAACCTATCCAACTCTACCTTTACCTGTGATGCATAGTTCGGGTTCATCCGGTAGCTGGGTTGTTTGATTGGCTTTGCTTTTAGCTTCAGCATGACCCTGTGTTGGTAGATGCGCGGGTCCAGACCTTTCATATCGTTGTAATCCCATGCAAATACATCAGAAAATTCTTGAAGTAGTTGGATTAAATCTGCTTGAAATAACTCAGGTAAGCTTTCCTTTATCTTAACAGGACGTGGATTTTCTTCATCCCCTAAATTGTAGGTGATCAGTTGATCTTCTGGAACATAGAATTGTCGAGGCTTCTCTGTATCCTCAGCTGGCTTAAAAATTTGTTGTAGATCAGCGTCATCTATGGTAGCCTTATCTTCTTTCGTATCTTTTTATGTTACAGACATCACCGTACAAACTACAGGATTGCAATTATCTAGAACATATTGTAGATCAACAGTTCTTAGGGAGATCAAGTCAATGTTATTTTTCATAAACTCTTCTTCTTCATCATCTGACAACCCATCTAGCATATGGACTGATTCTGCAAAATACGGTCTAGCATGCAATTCGCAAGGCTGTATAGCATCTAATTTTACAACATATTTACGATTGTTGTCTTTGAAAGTGAGTTCTTGTGCAGACCAATCTTGTATAACCTTTGCTTGCTTCAGCCAAGGACGGCCAAAAAGAAGATTATAATCAAGGGTGGATTCTGGTAATTCTAGGACGACAAAAGTCATCTTAAATGTGGTACCCTACAAAGTTATTGGTACATTTCGGACAAGTCCTACTAGATGAACTCTTGATTGGTCGGCCATTCTGACAAAAAACTAAACTGGTTCGATTTCGGTCCACCCTAACTTTTTACACAGTGCAGCAGTAGCAATGTTGACTCCAGATCCTCCATCAATTAGTACCTGTGTAATTTTATGATTTTTATACCATACCGTAATTAAAGGAACCGAATGATCGACCGTAGAATCAGGTTCCGGTTGCACTGTCGCTGTGGCTGGAATGCAAGAAGGTACAGGACTGAACTGTTGTTGGAATTGATGCCGAACTCTTGGTACTAGTGCAAGTAATTGGCCAAGAGGAAGAGTAATGGACGCTTTAGATAAAATTTCCCAAGCCTTATGTGATTGAATTGTGTTTTCCACAGATTCTGAAGATGATGCACCGACTGAAGATGATGTATCTGTTGAAGATGATGTGTCTGCTACTGAATTAGAATCTTGTTTTTGTGTTCCTTCCTTGGTTAGCGGATCCTGGGTCACCGGAATAGGATCTGGAAACACTGGAGGTTCGGCGGTGGTCCATTGACTGGCCTTATCATACATCCTTTGTTGTTCACGTATGCCTGGTTCAAATATTTCTGCTGCTGGTTGCAGTTGTTTACCGGATCGGGTCTGAATTACTGTAGCGTGCATTTCTAATGGTGTGATTTGTACCATATTAGTCATTGGGTTTTGACGTTCTTTCTTCCTCTGATCATACTCAGCTGCATCCTTACAAAATCTTCTACTGTGGCCAAATTCACCACAAAAATGGTAGCACGGTGGTGGCAAATTGGGATTTTCTGGTGCTGGTCCGGCCTGCTAGCGGTTTGCATTGTAGTTATTATTTCTCTGTCCTCTATAATTTCGATAACCTTGTTGCTAGTTGTTTCTCATTTGCGGAGGTACATAGTGATTGGTTGGCTGTCCTGGTTACTGTATAATTGCATTCACTGTTGCGGGTCCCTGCACTTTGGCGTTGTATGCACAATTTTCGGTGGTATGTCCGATCGTGTTGCAGATAGCACAAAACAACTGATTAAGTGCACAACTGGCACTAGTGTGCCCTGAATTCTTGCATGTGGTGCAGAACATCTGTCTGGTCGGATCTTCGGCGACATTTCTATTTGCTTTTAACCACTCCAGATCTTCTGTAAATCCTCCAACCTTGTTTTCAAGTTGCAAAGCCATTGCGATCACGGCATCTAGCGTCATAGCTCCTACACAGCGTATGATCATAATCTGTTTAAGTTGTGGAGTCAAACCATTGATAAACCATTGAGTAATAACGTCATCCGACAGGTTGGCATGTGCTGGTGGCAATTCCCTCAAATGGGTTCTGAATAGAGTGGCATACTCCTGCACTGTTTGATTTATCTTTTGTCTATTGTTTTGCAGGTAATCGAAAATTTCGGCTGGATTCTTCTTTAGCCTGAAACTTTGTAGAAATGCATCCCTTACCGCTTCATAGGTGCCGAAATGGTTAATATCATATTCTGTAAGCCATCTATCTGCTTCATTAACCAATGTAGATTGGAAGACAATAGCTTTATATGCCGGATCAGGTGGATGATTGAGCACTGTGTAACTTATCTCAAATGTGCGTACATGAGCATCTGGGTCATCACCTGGAAATCCACCAAATTTGGTGTACGTCACTCCTGTTGGGGTCGGCCTGGGAGGGCATAGTTGTTGTTGCTGATGCTGTTGATGCTGCTGTTGCTGCTGCTGTTGTTGTTGTTATTGTTGTTGTTGCCCGTTCATCGTGTTGATGGTTGTATTGTGACTATCTTCTGTATCCCGAGGCTGAGTATCTGGACCGTCGGAATCTATATCGTCAGTCGGTGCACTTTTCGGGTCGATAATCTTGTTTAGTATGTTTTGAATCTCAGCTTCGAACAAGCTACCTTCCTTCTTGATGTCAAATGTAGGAAAGCTTACTCCCAATAATGGTGACTGGGCTGAAGATTCACCAAAAAATGGTAAACCGTCGCCGAAAAACTGTGATCTTTCAGCAACTGTTACCGAAATATCACCGGAATGTGTCGATTTTTCACCAATACAGGGTGCTTTTTCTCCCTTACTGATTTCTTTGGCTAAAGCGTTTCTATTCATAAACAAATTGGAATCTTTACCCAATGTTGTTAAACTAACTTTAGGCTGCGTCCTGGTACATTCTGGAGTTACTATCTCTTCGACAGACTGGGCCGAAATCGTACCGGAATCTACCAGAGATGTAGTACGTTCCACCGGAATATGACCGGAATCACTACTAACGTTCTTTACTTTCTTGACAACTGGGTTAGACCTATCTGCGCTTTTACCTCCTGGAGGCGTCCTTAGCAAATTAGGTACCCAAGGCTGTCTGTTCTTTGGATACGTTTCACCGGATCGAGTAACTGGCATGTATCATCTTTTGGTACTAATCGCGTACTAGTAATGTCGATTTACAATCTACAGTCACATTTCCACAACTAGTTTGTAACAATCTGATCTGTTGCCACTTTCCCACAGACGGCGCTAGTGTTAAACGCTGTGTTCTAACTGTTAGAACGCGTTTAAACGTTATTTGGGTTCTTGGGAGTGGAAGGGGTCTGTTAGATAGAGGCCCTATACTTAGTTCCCAAACTAACCACTTACACACAACAATATACTGATGCTGAGAGCTCTATCAAGATTCTGTTGTACTTAGACATTTACAGTTCATGGTTTAGCTCGGCCAACGTGTACCGAATACACTAAGATGCTATATTGTTCTGCACCTAAACTTACTGAAAATACCAGAGACAAGAGTAATAGTTCAACCTTTACCGAATAGGTACCACAATCCGATCAACATCCAAAGACACAGAGAATTCAAGTGTTTCAGATACACCGTATTGAAGGTCCAATACGCAACCCAAGAAATCCTTACTGTAGCTTAGCCCTTACCGTGTGATGACAGATCTCAATGCTGAAGACAACACGATCCCGCACAGTGTTAGAAACACTACCACAGTCACACAAACTTCACTTGAAACAACTGGCAGAACATTCCAAGAACGAGTACTAATGCAATACGCAAACTTAACACAACAATCGCAATAAGGATTCGTAGACGATTCACTTCAGACAACAGACAAGACGAGACATAGATACACACAGAATACTCAGAAATTAGGCAACAGACACCCTAGTAATGCTCAGCTCTAATCACCGAGACAGACAGTCTGGTGATCTTTTCGAACAACTGAAGTGTCTTTTTTTATTGCTTTATATAAGATTACAGGTTATATGTGTAACAACTTTTCGTACGTGCGCAGGGATATAATAATATTCTTGATTTTACAATTGCCAATCCGGCGGCCGACTAACAGTGACCTAAGATTTTACCTTGTCGTACCATGAATACACACTTCTCTAGGTTCATACACACCCGATATTCTCTACACTTGTTGAAAATCTATGTGAGCTTAGGGAGGTGGTATTTTCTTTGTTGGGAATGCGCACATAAATCATCCACATATACTTCTAAGCTCTTTCGCAAGAAGTCCTTGAAGACATGACACAAGAGCCTTTGGAATGTTACAGGTGCATTACTGAGACCAAATGGCATCACACGAAATGCAAAGATTCCCCATTTTGTGGCAAAAGTTGTTTTGTGTTGATCTTCTGGGGCAATGGCTTCTTGGTTGTACCCTGAAAACCCATCAAGGAAGCTATAAACTTCCTTGCCTGCGACACGCTCTAGTAAATGTTCGGTGATTGGAAGCGGATAACTATCTCGAATCGTAGCAGCATTAGCTTTTTTAAGGTTAATGCACACTTGCAACTTTCCATTCTTCTTGGGCACCACTACAATGGGGAACACCCACTCAGTAGCTGCATAAGTGTCATTATATGTGTAGGGCTTTTGTTTGGTGGGTTTCGCATCTACAGTCATGGGGATCGTATGAGAGAAAATTCGTGGATCTACTCCCTTCAAATCTCTATAGTGCCATGCAAACATGTCCCTATATTCCCTTAATAGAGCTACAAGCTCTGCTTCTTCTTTTTCACTTAGGTCGTCTCCTATGTATGTACATCATTCTTCATTCTCTTCAATGGTTACTACAATTTTTTTGGTCTTTTCTTTATTATCATATGATTCTCCTATAATGTCCTCTCTCTTAGGCATTCGTACCAAAATTTTTCGGTCTTCAACTTCATATTTCTTGAAATTTTCTGGTACCTCAAACAATGATTCCTCCTCTTCTTGTTTCACGGCTTTTCTCTTCTTTTTCTTTTGACCTCCTTCACTTCCATCCTTTGCATTTACAGTTTTAATGCTTGTGAGGGGTTCTTCTTCTTTTTGAGTCAATACTCCTACATCTTCTAGATAGTGCTCCTCTGAGATGAAGCAGCTATCCATCACAATGGACTCTAGATCATCATCATTCTCTTCTTCTTCTATGGCATCACTATGGTCACATTCTTCCAACAAGGGCTGATACATGAACACTGAAACATCATAACCCTCCTCATCACAATGAGGTGTCCATTGTTCTTCATTGGCTGCAATGTCCATGGTAGCTAATATTTATGCCCAACCATGAGGCTCAAATTCCTCATTTGGAAATATCATCGGTGTATAGGCTGGGTCTTTGATTGGTCTATCTCCTTGGGGAGTTCCTTCTTCCCTTGCATTTAGGCACTTTTCCTCTTCCTCTGCAACCTTGCACATCCACAAGTGAGTATCTTCATGCAGCTAGGATGGATCAGGTGAACTTCCAGAATGCACGGAGATAGATTCTTCTTTCCCTTTGTGGATAGGATTCCACTGTAGGGGTGGTACATCTCTGAAGGTGTAATCCTTCAAATTGACCTTGGTGGTGACCCCTAAGTGTTGTAAGTACAAGGAGTTGGTTCCCCAATCCTATACTATTTGCAATTGTCGTAGGAAGGGTCTTCCTAGGATCATCTCATAGACATTATTTTTCTCAAAGTCACATATAGCAAATGTATGTTCAAACTCTACACCGCAAGTGGTTAGAGTTATCCCTTCGAGCAATCCTAGAGGTCTTTCAAAATGACCATCTGCCATTTGAAGCTTCATTCTAGTTGGTCTTAATGTGGGTTTGTGTTAAAATGCTCTTTTACAGTACATGCATTTTAAGATCTATATCGGGTTCTTGGGAGTGGTAGGGGTCTGATAAATCAGAGGCCCTGTAACTTGATTTTCCTAGTTAATTATTCCATGTTGCAATATGGTGACGCTCACAACTCTGCTTATCACGAATCACTAACGCAGAATTCTATTTACTTCTTTCACTGATTGACTGTCTTACTCAGATTAATACCCGTCACTGTACGTAACGCGGAAGTTATTCTCTTCCGTTATACAGACTTATTATCACATTTAATCTTACGATGTTAATCACAACTTAATGTAATTAAACAAGGAACCACAATGATAATACTTAGAATTGAAGAAACTGCGCTATGGAAACTCCACAACCGCAATCGCCTAGACAGACAGTCTGGCGATACTCTGCATCGTCACCGGAGTGTCCTTTCATTAGTTGAAAAAGTGATACAACTCTTCGCAGCGACCTTTTGGTTTGTGCGGAATACAAAAAATAGGAATTACAATATGCCATCCGACGGCTTACACTGGCACGCACGGTGGACTTGAACCCGTACGTATACAAAATCTATGGCTCGTCTACTATACCCTGAATATACATTGTTTGGGCTAACTTAAATGTTCTGGAAATTTTCTGCTTCAGTGAGTCCAACATCTTTTTTAGAATCTCCGGTTTGACGAGCTGAGCATCAGTTCTGACTGAACTTGCGGCAATTACTTGGCTCATCAAAATTTCTGCCTGTGTTTGCAGAAAGGCCTCTTGCAGATAGAAATCGTTTGCCAGTGCCGCATCTCGACGTAATCTCATCTCATTGATCTGATCATCTACCCTTGCAAGTCGGTCAGCTTGAAATCCTAATTGCTTTTCTCTTCTCTCCAACTCTTCAGACTGAAACTGCATCGTTTTGTAGTAAGCGTCTATTTCCTTTTTCATGCTTTCCAGTTCCTTTTGCAACTTGAGATATTTTCCCAACTCTTCCTGTAACTCTTGATCACGCTTAAACAAGGTTTCCGTAGTTGTATGCAATTCTGCTTTAGTTTTAAGAACATTACTGGCCAGAGACTGCGAAGCTTCTTCTAAAACACTATATGCTTCTTGTGTGCTATGTAGTTCATTCCCTATAGCAGTCATTGCATCTGTTTTATCAATGATTTCCTGTTGCAACGTGCTAATCTCGGTATCTTTTTGACATAGAAGCATCCTGATCTTGGAGCTATTGAATCTGGAAATGTAAACCATGATTTTTTTCTTTCACCGCATCGACTTCTTCCTGTAATGGAGTAATATCTGCTTCAAGGGTATCAACCTTATGCTGCAATTCCTGATGAATATTCTCAGTAACCATTCTGAGTTGCACCGGAAGCTGCTGTGAAAATTGGATAAGCATGCGTCCCATGGATTCTAATTCTATGAACATGGGAATCGGAGGAAGTAGAGGAGGAAGTGGCTGGGATGAAGAGGCGGACAAGAGATGAGTGGAATTCCGGTGGAGAGTAATTAAGTGAGGAGGATGAAGTGGCAGGTTCTTTAGTAGGCTCCACAGGTATAATGGGGTCGATCAGAGGTATGGGTGGAGGACTGGGCATAAGAGTGTTGGATACCAACACTGTTCTAGTAGGTTGCTGCTTAGTTGCTTCAGTGCTGGTAATGACAGATTCCACCAAGATGATCATTGCATCAAGAATTCCTGCAACAATATCTTGTACATCTTCGTCGATCTGGTGCTGAGTCTCTTCTCGAGAAGGGCTTTCTTTAGAATCAGCAGTAGACGCACTGTGGTCTTGTTGCCGGATGGGGATAGACGAATCAATGTGAATCGAGGTGGCAGTGTCATGAAAAATGTCTTCTTCATTTCCTTCTTCGTCATTGCCAGTGGCGGAACCTTGCACTTGACTGTCAGAAGAGCTTATTGGTCTGCGTTTCCGGCGAATGAGTTGGAAGAGATCTTCATCATCATCCTCATCATTCTCGAGTACTTGAACAGACTCCTCATGGAACAAAATTGGAGCATTTGGTGGTGGTTGCGCTGCTTGGATGGCCAGAAACAGAAAAGTGAGAATGTGTGGAAGGCGAGAACGCGGAAGGTCTCCCTTGTTAACATGCTTTATAACCGTCACACACTCACGGTGAATGCGCCGGAAATAAAATGAAGCAAAATTAACAGGCTCCCAAGAAGCCATGTCAATCATCGAATAGAACGGCCGTGAAATTTTGTAAGTGCGTTTTTGGAAATTCAAGATGGCTACTAAGAATTGTAGGGCGATTCGTTCAGGATTTGGACGACAAACAATGGCGTACTCATTCGAGGAGTACCTTGGAAATAATTCTATCATAGTGGCTACCGAAAGAAGAGGACCATTCTCCTGTCCTGCCAGAGAGAGTCAGAACGCTGCAGCGAAGGACTCTAAGGTAATGACTACTCGAGAGGGTAAACATGTAATCGGCCATTGCTACTCCGTAGCAGGTGTAGCAGCGATGGCAGCAATAATCTGGGCGTAAAACGGGTGACATTCCACTGAATGCCAAGGCAATTCAGCGAAATTGGACAACCCATGGACACGCAAAAACTCACCCACATCAGGAGGGAGTCCGTCACGGAAGGCAACGAAATTGGCTAACGCTTCCATGATGCGTACACAAGAGCACAAAAACACAGATGCACTGTAAACACAAAAATCACAACGCACAGAGCACTCAGACACAATAGCGATTAATAGTGAAAAGAAGAAGATTAAGTAGATACTCGGCAACGGGAGGCGATCGACAAACCTGAATCATCACACGGTGTTGAGATGATACCCTTCATAATTACGGCGTGCATGCATGTGCAGAATCCATGACACAGGGCAGCTTTTAATTATAAGTAGATATCAAAACGAGGATATTTACAGACGACTATCAATCACAATGCAAAAATAGAAGAAAGGTAAATGCCACGTGGAAAAACGAAGAACACGTCAGTGAGGGTCAGGCGCTTGCCAATACGGCCGCAACTTTGAACCATTGATTACTTTAGGAAGAGGAATTCCGATCAAGGTAGTCAACCGAAAAGTAGCTGGGCCCACTTGTTCACTAATCCGGTAAGGGCCGAACCACCGTAATTTGAATTTTCCAGCCGCACGATTTGCCTTAGCATTGTAAAATAGTACAAGTTGGCCCACCTTAAAAACTGGAGTCTTGAGAAACTGATCGTGGGTACGAGCTTGCCGCAACTGCACTTCTTGAAGAGTCAGAAAACTTTCCCAGTGATGCTCATCCAGGTCTCTGAGTGTGTCCAACCGAAATGGTAAAGACTCTTCGGGTAGCAACTTCTCAGTGATGGCCACGCGTAAACTGGGCACTACAACTTCCATTGGTGCAATTGCTTCTAGCCCAAAAGCAAGCTTGAAAGGAGTCAGTCCGGTCGCTACTTTGTATGTAGTCCGGTATGCCCATAATACTGCAAGTAGTAACTGATCCCATCTTTCTAGTGATTCCAAAATTAGTTTACAAAGCATAGTCAACAACGTTTTGTTTGTACTCTCAGCTAAGCCATTAGCACGAGGATAATACGGTGAACTGAATTTATGCATAATCTGAAAAGTGTGTGTGAGCACTCACATTAAATTATTAGCAAAGTGTGTTCCTTGGTCAGTGACAAGTTCCAAAGGTAGTCCATGACGTGGGAAGACGTCTTTCATCAGGCATTTTGTCACAGAAACCGCTGTAGCGGACCGTAAGGCCCAAGCTTCGGCCCATCTGGTAGCATAATTTGTGCAAGTCAGGATGTAACGATTGTTGCTGAGAGTCGCAGGTGGGATAATCAGTCCAATAAAATCAAGACCCCACTTCTGGAAAGGTTCCAAAGGTAATACAGGTTGGAGCGGGAAGAAGTGACGTTGTAAAGGTTGTCGAGTGCATTGACAATTGTCACACCATTGCACAAACTAAGTTACATCCTTAAACATGGTAGGCCACCAAAGCCCACTGTGCAGTATATTCCGGTGCATAAGATCTGCTGCGAAATGTCCACCGGAGGGTATTGAATGTGCCAGAGCAATAACTGAGTTTACTTCATGTGGGGGAATACAGCGAAGCAAAGCACCAGAATGATCCATATAGTACAACTGTCCGATAATCAACCGGAATTTGTGACTGTATACTGCAATTTTCTGGCGCACTGCAAGAGGAGTATGAGTAGGGAGACATCCGTCCATTAGGAAAGTTAATAACGTATCATAATAGGTAGGTGGCACAGGAAGTTCTGCAGGTTCATCACATTCGAACTCAGTAGCATAAATTGCTGGTGTGGTGTCATCAACACCCACCGGAGCTTCACCTAAATCTAGTCGAGAAAGAAAATCTACTAATGCATGTGTTGTGCCCAATCTATGAATCACATCATAATCGAATTCTTTTAATAGCAAAATCCATCGGGCCAAGCGACCACCTAGATGCTGCTGTCGGACCAGATACACCAGCGCAGCATGATCCACATGAAAGGTAAATTTTCGGCCTAGCAGATAATGCCGGAATTTCTTCACCGAATACACCAATCCGAGACATTCGCGTTCGGTCATTGAGTAATTCCTTTCTGCAGGAGCGAGTCTTCGACTTGCATAGTAGACCGGCTGGAACTATTTATCTGTTTGCTGCATTAAAACACTGCCAATGGCAATATCTGAAGCATCTACAAAAACATGAAAGGGGCGTTCCCAATCCGGAGGTTGTAGAATTGGAGCCTGCGTCAATAATTCTTTTAGTCGCTCAAATGCAGTTTGACATTCCGCAGTCCATTGGAACTGTTGTGGAGTACTCGTCATTAGCCGATTAAGTGGTGTTGCTAAATGGGCAAGCCACCGTAGATGTCGACCATGCCAATGGATTTGACCTAGGAACCGCATCACTTCTTTCGGCGTGGTAGGCACGGGTGCTTCCAATATTGCCGCAACTTTGTCTGGATCAACTTGTATGCCTTGTGTAGATATAATATGTCCAAGGAGTTTACCACAGGAAACCGCAAATACTGATTTCGTCGGGTTCAGGCAGAGTCCGTATTCACGACATTTCTCAAAGCAACACCGTAAATGATACAAGTGTGCTACAATCTTGCCGAATAAAGAGAAGTCATCTAAATAGACTTGCATAAAAGAAGTGAGGTAGGGTGAGAAGATTTCCTGCATACAGCGTTGAAAGGTGCTGGGAGCATTCCTTAATCCAAACCACATAACCGTGCAAGCATAAACACCCCAATTCGTAATAAACGTTGTTTTCGGTATGTCTTGTTCGGCCATTCATACTTGGTTATAACCACTGTACCCGTCCAAAAAGGAGTACATTTCATGTCCGGCCACTCTGTCAAGCATTGTGTCGAGAAACGGAAGCGGAAATGGATCTGGTACCGTGGCCGCATTCTATTTTCGGTAATCCACGCAGATTCAGAGTTGTTTATTCTTCTTTGGAACAATCACAATCGGAGATATCCATTCTGCGTGTTCGATTGGTACGATGAATCCGACCCTCAGTAACCGATCGAGCTCTACCTTGAACTACGCTGCATAGTTAGGATTCATTCGGTAGCTGGATTGTTTAATGGGCTTTGCCTCAAGTTTGAGCACAACCCGATGCTGATAGATTCGAGGATCCAGACCTTTCATATCACGATAGTCCCATGCAAAAACATCAGAATACTCGTGCAATAGTTGGATCAAATCTGCTTAAAATGCCTCGGCCAATCCAGCCTTGATCTTAACCGGTCGCGGGTTGACTTCATCCCCTAAATTGTAGGTGACTAACTGATCTTATGGAACATAGAATTGCCGAGGTTTCACCGAATCATCCGCTAACTGTAAAAGTTGTTGCAGAGTAGCTCCATCTATGGCAGCATTTTCATCTGCTTCTTCATCTCTGGTCAGAGGGACAAACATATAGGCTGCCCGACTCCAGTTGTAGCTACAGATTGCACATCTACAATCCCTAAGGAGATCAAATCTTTATTGTTCTTCAAAAATACTTCTTCGTCATCGGATAAGCCATCAAGCATGTGGACCGGCTCTCCTACATAAGGTCTGGCATGAAGTTCGCAAGGCTGAATGGCATCCAGTTTGACAATGTATTTACGGTGGTTATCCTTAAAAGTCAATTCCTATGCGGACCAATCCTGTATGACCTTAGTCTGTTTTAACCAGGGTTGACCAAAAAGAAGATTATAGTCAAGACTGGACTCCGATATTTCTAAGACGAAAAAAGTCATCTTAAACGTGGTGCCCTGCAAAGTGATTGAGATATTCCTTACGAGTCCCACCGGATGGACTCGGGACTGGTCTGCCATTCTGACAAAGAATTGCACAGGCTCGATTTGCATCCACCCCAACATTTTGCAAAGAGCTGCAGCCGCTATATTTACACCAGACCCACCATCAATTAGTACTTGAGTAATCTTGTGATTTTTGTACCATACCGTAATTAAGGGGACCGAATGATCCACCGTAGAGTCATTATCCGGTTGGATTGTTGCTGTAGTAGGAGTACTGGGAGATCCAAGACTGATATGTTGCTAAAACTGCTGCCAAACTCCCCGCACTATGCAAGTAACTGTCCCAAAGGGAGAATAATAGATGCCTTAGATAACAGTTCCCATACCTGATATGCTTGCAGCGTACTTTTCGCCGAGTTTGAAGTCGATGCCACTGTTTTCGGGTCAGTGTTTAATTCATTCGGTTGCATCTTTGGCAAAGGGACCTGTGTCACCGGAATTGGGTCAGGTAACACGGTTGGTTCTTCAGCGGTCCATTGACTAGCCTTTGTGTACATATGTTGCTGCTCACGAATACCCGGTTCAAACACCTCAGTGGCTGGTTGTAGCTGCTTATCGGATCTGGTCTGGACCACTGCCACTTGTGATTCCACGGGTGAGATATAGACCATGTTGGTCATCGGGTCCTGACGCTCTTTCTTTCTTTTATCATATTTGGCTGCATCCTTGCAGTATCTCCGAATGTGACCAAGCTCACCGCAAAAGTGACATCGAGGTGGCGGTAGAGACGTACCTTCCACTGCTGGGCCTGGTTGCCATCGGTTTGTATTGAAGTTGTTATTTCGTTGTCCCCGGTAATTTTGGTATCCTTGCGGTAGATGTAGATCGAAGACCGGCAGGTGCTTCTACTTCACAGTCTACTGTCACAGATGGAGCTTCTTCTTCGAGTACTGTGGTTTCTCCTTCTCCACCTACACAGGAGCAGCTTAGATGGGATGGAAAAGATGCTCAAGCTCATGCTTTGATTGCGCTTTCAGTGAAGCGTCATATAGTTCCACACATTTGGTCATGTTCTACATCACGACAGGCATGGGACACTCTTGCTTCTTTGTATGCCGTGCGTAATGAAGCACGTGTTGCATACTTGAGGAAGCAACTTGAGGATGTATGTATGGCTGAAAATGAGTCAGTGGATGTGTATGTGACACGCATCAAGGACTTGAAAGAGCAATTGGCAAACATAGATGAGATCATTACGGATGCATCACTCATTTCTACATTGTTGAAAGGATTACCAGAATATTTTCAAAGCTTTGCTACTACACTCCATTTGGTTGCAAAAGGAAATCCTAATATGTATGCATTTGATGAGGTTGTGTCTCTTCTTTTGCAAGAAGAGCAATCTAGAGTGAATAGGAGTGGTTTGATTGAGGGAATGCAAGCACTTGCTATCTCACAAAAGGGGAAAAGCAAGTATGGTTCAGCTTTTGGTTCATCAAAACCAAAGCCTCAAGCTTCCTCTTCCACTCATTCCTCTAATGATGGTGATTTGCAAAAGAAGAAGAGATGCAAATATTGCCGGAAGGCTGGTCATACTATTGATGAGTGTAGAAAGCTTGCTAAACGCAATGAAAAGAAGAAGGAATCCGGCATGTCTATTGCTGAAAATTCAGCAAATGCAAAGAATGATGAAGCTAACATGGCTCAAGATTTTTGGGCATGTGTTGTTACATGTCATTATGATGCTTCTTTACATTCTAAATGCATGGTTGTGAGTGAGGCTGATTCGAATTGGTTCTTTGATAGTGGTGCTTCAAAGCACATAACATCATGCAAAAGATTTTTTGCCTCTTTGAAAGATGCACCTAAAGGAGGACATGTGGTGTGTGCAAACAATGCCTCTTATCCTATCATTGGAGTAGGAGAAATTGAGCTTACGACTGCAAATGGAGGTGTGATTCTCTTGAAAAATGCATTGTATGTGCCCGATATCAAGAAGAACTTAATTTCAGTTCCGTTGATTGCCAAAGCTGGACTTCATGTACACTTTGTTGATGATAAGTGTATGGTTCATGATTTCAGCAATGGCGATCTTATCGTGATGTCCGGTACATTATGTGATGGTTTGTATTGCATGGATACATACAAGAGGGCTGCCTCGAATGCCTTGGTTGCTCATACTTCTTCCATGGCTGAAATGGAGCTTTGGCATGCTCGTTTTGGTCATTTAAACTTCAATAGTTTGCTCTACTTGCAAAAGAAGGACATGGTTATTGGCTTGCCTACACTTGAGTCCATTGAAAAGCATGCATGTGAAGGTTGCATTCTTGGAAAAATGCATCGTGCTTCTTTTCCAAAAGATAGTCACACACACACTACAAGAAAATTGCAACTTGTTCATAGTGATGTATGTGGTCCCGTCAAGACTCCATCTTTTGGGAAGCATGTATATTTTGTTACCTTCATTGATGATGCTACTCGCCATACATGGATGTATCCTATGAAAGCAAAGAATGAGGTATTTTCTTGCTTCAAAGCATTTTTAGCTATGGCTGAAAATTTTTCTTCACAAAAGCTTTTGACTCTACGCACGGATCGTGGTGGTGAGTACATGTCACATGAGTTTAATGCTTTTCTTCGTGAAAGAGGTATTTCACACCAATGTACGGTGCCATATACACCTCAACAAAATGGTGTTGCCGAGCGTAAAAATAGAACTTTACTTGAAATGGCACGATGTATGGTTAAAGGAAAGCATCTTCCTCATAAGTTTTGGATGGAAGCGGTCATGTGTGCAAATTATGTGTTGAATTGCTGCCCTACAAAAGCATTGAGATTCATCACTCCTTATGAGGCTTGGAATGGTCATAAGCCTATGGTTAGTCATATGCATGTGTTTGGTTGTTTGGCATATGCTCTTGTGCCATCACAACAACGTCACAAACTTGATGACAAGGCAAAGAAATGTATATTTGTTGGTTATAGTGCTCAAAGTAAGGGATATCGGTTGTACCATCCATTGACGAACACAATTATTGTGAGTCGAGATGTGGTATTTGCTGAAAATTCAGTTTTCCCTCTACTTGAATGCAAAAAACTGCCAACAATTAGCTCACAAGATGTGTTCGATACACTCATGCCTTTGTTCCAAAATGGTGCGCTTGACTATGGTCATGTAGAGCAGCCAACTGAGGTTCAAAGGGCTGAAAAATTCCAGCCAAATAGGGCTGAAAATGTGGATAATTTTCAGCCAAACATGGCTGAAAAAATTCAGCCAAAAAATGTCAAAATTGTTGGAAATTTCCGGCCACATATGGCTGAACATATGCGACAAAATATGGCTGAAACTGAGCATGAAATTCAGCCCACGCATGATGTACATATTGAAGATGTTTTACATAATGAACGCATGTCTATCAAGAGTGCACAATCTATGCCAAAGTGGCTGAAACAAACTTTGTAGGACAGCAAATTGAGTGCACCTTTACTTGGTAGAACAAGGTCAAGCTCTCACCATGCATCAAGTAATTTTGTGGATTATTCTCTTATTGCTATAGCATGTAATGAAGAGCCACTTTCTTTTGAAGATGCATGTGACGATCCACAATGGATGAGTGCTATGCAATCAGAAATGGATTCCATACATAGGAATGGTACTTGGGAGTTATGTGAATTGCCAAAAGGAAAGAATGCCATTGGTACAAAGTGGGTTTACAAGATTAAGAGAAAATCTGATGGTAGCATTGATCGCTACAAAGCTAGATTGGTTGCCAAAGGATATGCGCAACAATATGGCATTGACTATGAGGAAACTTTTGCACCTCCTTCACGCATGACTACCATTCCTACCGTGGTTGCATTGGCTGCCCATCGAGGTTGGAAAGTGCATCAATTGGACATAAAAACAGCCTTCTTGAATGGAGATTTGCAAGAAGAGGTCTATGTGAAGCAACCTCCTGGATTTGCTATGAAAGGGAAAGAGCATATGGTTTGTCGCTTGCATAAAGCCTTGTATGGTCTCAAGCAAGCTCCACGTGCATGGTATGACAAAATACATAAGCACTTGATTGCTCTTGGCTTCACATGTTGTCTGATTGAAAGCACACTCTATGTACGCAAAAATGGAGCTGATCTTATAGTGCTCGTTCTTTATGTCGATGACATACTCTTGACTGGGTCATGTAATGCAAAACTTGACATTCTTATGGCTGATTTGCAGCATACTTTTGATATCACTTATCTTGGTCTTTTGAGCTACTATCTTGGCATCCAGTTTGTATCTGTTGAGGGGGGAATTGTTATGCATCAAGGAAAGTATGTTGAAAAACTACTTCAGCGTTTTGACTTTGAGGATTGCAAGCCAGTTTCCACACCAGTTGAGACAGGATTTAGATTCTCAATTGAGGATTCCAGTGATGCATTTGACACTTCTCTTTATCAGCAGGCTGTGGGATGTCGTATATATGCATGCAACACAAGGCCGGATATACAGTATGCAATTTCCCAGTTGAGTCGATTCATGCATAGCCCTGGCACTAAGCATTGGCAAGCGGTGAAACGTGTGTTTAGATATCTTCGAGGCACTTTGAGCTTAGGTCTCTTTTATGGCAGAGATGTCCAGCCATGCTTGCATGCTTTTACAGATAGTGATTGGGCTGGTTGTTATGATACTCACGTGTCCATTAGTGGTAATTGCTTTTTCCTTGGAGACTCATGCATATCTTGGTTGAGTAAGAAGCAACCTACAGTGGCGACATCGAGTTGTGAAGCTGAGTACAGGGCAATTTTCACAGCTACAGTGGAGTGTATATGGCTGAGACGCCTATTGATGGATCTTTGCATGGAGATTGATGCTGCTACGCATATTCTCACAGATATTCAGAGTGCTTTGGCTGTTGCACAAAACCCAGTGTTTCATGCACGGACCAAACATATTGAGGTGCATTATCACTATGTGAGAGAGCGCCTTCATGCAGGAGATATTGATTTGGTATATGTGCCTACACAAGATAATGTGGCAGACATATTCACCAAAGCTCTTCCACGGGAGAATTTTGAAGCTTTTCGCAAAGCTTTAGGCTTGTTAACTTGTGGGGGCTGATCTGTCACTCTCTGTATGTGTTTACATCATTCGCTCCAGGGGGGTTTGTTACACTTACGTGTTCCTCGAGTAGCTTTGATGTGAACCTTTTCCCTATACATGGGCACTTTTTACTCTAGTGCTGGCTAGAGGTTTTTTCCCCATGTTACCACATACTTGATACTCTCATATGTGGTGGTACTTTGTACTTAGGGATATTATTCAGCTCTTACTTCAGTTCAGTTCATCGATCAATAGAGAGAGCTATTCCAGCCATCGTCTTCTCCGTGTGTCTTGCTGCGTTTGTGCTCTTTGTGTGTGCTTCTCGTGTGTCTCTCGCACTTCTACACACACCCAACACCATGAAAGTTTGAAGTTCTTTTACGTTTTTTGGTCTTGGAAGTTACCCTATGGCCTTAATCTTTCTTTCATCTGTTGAAATTCCATTTCTGGAAACTATGTGACCTAACATTCTCCCTTGCCTCACAAAGAACACACATTTCTTTGGATTTAAACATACTCTGTATGTTCTACATTTTTTTAATATATTTTCCAGATCCCTCAAATGACCTTGTCTTTTTAATGAAAAAGTAGAAAGATCATCCACATAGATTTCCATTATATTTCTAAGGAATTCTTTGAAGATGTGACACATCAATCTTTGAAAAGTTGATGGGGCACTGGTTAAACCAAAGGGCATAACCCTAAAGGCATAGATTCCCCATTCTGTGGAAAAAGCAGTTTTATGTTGGTCTTCGAAAGCTATGGGTACCTGATTGTATCCTGAAAAACCATCCAAAAAACTATAGACCTCCTTACCTGCAACTCTTTCCAAAAGATGGTCTGTTATGGGTAATGGATAGCTATCCCTTATAGTTGCAGCATTAACATTTTTCAAGTTAATACATACCCTGAGTTTGCCATTCTTTTTAGGTACCACAACTATAGGAGAGATCCACTCTGTATACTCAATCTCATAGATGAAATTAGCAGCCAGCACCTTGTCAATTTCTTCCTTTATTTTAGCAGAGTATTTGTCATTAAATGTATAGTGTCTTTGTTTGCTAGGTTTTGCATCAGGAGTAATAGGAATTTTATGCTCAGAGATTTTAGGGTCAATTCCTTTCAAATCCTTGTAACTGTAAGCAAACACATCCCTATAGCTTCTAGCCAAATTCCTCAATGCTTCCTCCTCTTGATTTGTCATGTCATCAGCTATGACAATATGTCTTTCTTCCCCTTCTTCTTGAGTGATCATCACCTTCTTAGTTTGTTCCTCATTGTCATATGCCTCCCCCTTTTTCTTTTCTCTTTTTGGTTTCATTTTTAGGAGTAGTCTGTCTTCTACTTCATAGGTCTTGAAATTTGAAGGTACATCAAACTGTTGATCTTTGTTTGTTTATTTTTTTATTTTTTTCAACTTCTTGATCTTTTTCTATTTCCTTGTGTTTGTTTTTTCTATATTTTCCTGAGATTTTGTCTTTTATAGCATCTATAGCTTCTACTTCTTCCAGATATTGTGTTTTCCCATTTTTTAATATTATTCCTTCCTCCTGGTCTTCCTCTATTTTTGACACCTTTATCATTTGTATTCCTATGTGGAAGATATCATATCCTTCTTCATTTTGGAGTTTCACTCCCACATACTCATCATTAGCTAGATCCATGGTGGTCAAAATCTGATTCCAACCATAAGGCTCAAATTCTTCATCTTTAAATTCTTGTGGTATATAGCTTTCATCTTGTGAGTTCCTTTCTCCTAGACAATCTCCTTTTTTTAACATCCTTTTCTTGTTTGTGTGTTTCCTTATCATATTACATTTCCAAATTGATGATTCTGTCTCATTCTGATCTTCACTCCCTGATTCTTCACTTAATTCCTGATTTTGATGTACTTTGAACCATTCTTGAGGGGACATATCACAATATTGACCATTTCTTAAATTTACCCTAGTTATCCTTCCTTTGCTTTGAAGATATAGGCAATCATTACCCCAATCTTGCACAATTTGCATTTGTCTCATAAATGGTCTTCCCATAATAATTTCATATGAAGTAGATTGTGGGAATTCAACTATGGCAAAAGTATGCTCTATCTCTATTCCACATATTTCCACAATCACCTTTTCCCATATTCCTAGGGGTTTTTCTATGTGTCCATCTGCAAGTTGTAATCTCATTTTAGTGGGTATTAACTCATTTTTCCCCATTTCTCCCAGGTTTGTTTAGTCATGATAGCCACTCCTGATCCACTGTCTAATATAGCCTTGGCATGATTCTCACCAAATTGTATTCTCAGAGTTGAGTTTCCTTCTTCTCCTTCACAATATCCTCCTATTTTGTCAATAGGTATGTACAACAACTCTTCCAATTCTTGTTGCTGTGGATCTAGGTTCTTTGACTTTGTTTCCCACTATTTCATGTTATGTTGTAAATGAGGATTTTTTTTTACTACTTCCTCCATTGTGGTGTGGTATAAAATTGTGTAGTGTTTGTCTATATTGATTTGGAAGGTTATTTGTGAGTTATCTTCCTGATCAATAGTTTTCTTGGTTTCAATTGCACTTACTTCTTCAACTATTGTTTGATAATTGTCTGGTTCCCTCATTTTGAGTTGTGCTTCTTGTATGATTTGTTTACATATTTTCATCCTTTCATCTTCTAAATCTGGTATAGGATATGCCATCACATGATCTGTAGGATTTGGTCCATCTTGAATTCTTCCTTTGTATGCTCTTATCAGAGTCTCTAGACTTTGTGAATTTTTTGTCCCTTCTTGAGTCTGTGTATTTTGTGGTTGGCTATTGTTTGACTATTCCATAGTCTCTTCTTCCAAAGTTTTACCCATTCTCATTTTTCTTTCCCATCTCCCTTTTTGTCTGTTTTTCTTTTCTTTTGGAAATGGAATTTTCTTATGTTCCTGTGTATGTGTCTCCTTTGTTGTTTCTTGTTGTTTAGCTTGTGCTCTTGTTATAGCATTTACAATCACTTGGTCATGGTCACTCAATTCGTCTTGCTCCATTATGTTATTTGTTTTTAATGGTATGTTACTAGATGTGTTCTGTTGTTTTTGAGGGTTTCTTGGACAATCCTTTATTAAGTGTTTCCTGCCACAATCCTTGCAATAGGCTCCTTCTATTCTTAGTGTAGGAGGTTGTGGGTAGTCTCTAATGAAATGTTCTCCTCCACATCTATAACAAGTTATCTTTTGACTCCCTTTGAATTGACGTTTCTGATTGGACATGTAATTATTAGTTATATACATGAATGTGGTTGTGTCCATTTCAATTCTCCCATTTCCCAAATCCAGGGCTTGCAGTTCTGGTTCTCTCTGTTCATATCCTTCCCATTCTTCCTGATATCCTTCATTCCAATGATAATCCTCTCTGTAAGATGATCTATGTCTTGAGCTTTCTTCTTCTATTGGTGTGTATTTCACTGGTACTACATTTGTTGGTAAAGGTGGTTGCTGTCCAAGTACAGGCCTTGGTTGCTCAACAAATCCAGATTCTCTTTGTAAGTTGTGTTGGTCCACATATTCTCTTCCTTTAATGGGTTGTTTATTGTAGAAGCATTCTTCTCTGGTATGATTTGTCCATTTTCTTTTCAATGTACAGTATTTGAGTGTTTTTCTATCTTGCAAATGTTGTGGTTTTTGATAAGGACATTGTTGAACCAAATGATTTTCTCCACAGTTATAACATTTCTTATTTGTTGCTATCCTGGTGTTTATCGAATTTGTCTTGGTGCTAACTTCTAAGGCTTTAGCAATGACACCAAAAAATGTTTGTTGTTACCCTTTGGAGTTGTCCTCTGTTATCCTCCAAGTCTACTGCCTCTTTCACACATGCTCCTAGATCAGGACATCTCCTATAATACACCAAGTTTCTTAATTGTGCACTTCTCAGTCCTTCTATGAATAGAGATACTTGTCTTGCCATGGATGGTACCTCCTCTCTTGGACATCTATCAATGTATTGCTTGAATCTCCTAGCTGCCTTTCTGGCATTTTCATCTTTTTGTTGTTTAAAGCTATGTATCAAGGTAGCTGTGCTATGTTTAATTCCAGTTTTTGAAAATTCCCCTATGAAGGCTTCAAGGAAAGATTCAATAGCTGGATACATTTCCTTTCTCAATGGAATGAACCATGATAGTGTAGGTCCAGTTAGGGTTAGACCAAATGCTTCAAATTGTACCTTGTAATCTTCTACTTCTTTTGCCCTAATTAATTGTCTGAATTCTACAGCATGAGCATGAGGATCATAATATCCTTCATATTGATTCTTCATGCATTTTGCTACTTGATAGGGCCTAAGCATTTTTCCCTGATTTTGCCATTGATGTCTCCTTCTGGATGGAAAATCATTCATTCCTTCTACTTCTCTTTCAAAAGGATTTGGGGAAGTGTGTACTCTGCTACCTTGTTGTTGTTCAATATTAATGTGAGTTTCATTTTGTCTTGGCAAGTCTGGTTGCCCTAGGTTTTGTTCGCAAGGTCTCTTGTCTGCACATTGCCCTAAATCATTAGAATTTTCTGGATCCTATGAAGATGTATACACATCCTTGTCTATCCTCATATCTGCCATCCTTAAATTGTGCCACTGGTGTTATATTTAAGGGAACTTCTAAGTTTCTCAACCTAATGAGAAACTTATGCATCCCATCCTGAGACACATAGGTTCCAAACCTATTTGTATACATATATTTTAGAATATTTCTATAATCACTAGTTTCAAAGGGTTCATTGGTTTCATTTAGGTTTTCCATGTTATTTTCCTGCCCTAAATCTTTTTCTTGTAAATCTCCTATTACTGGCTCTATCTCCTTCCTTTTTAACTCTTGTTTATCAGGTGTGAACAATTTATTACCAAATCTCAGAATCATCCAACAAATTCACGATTCTGTGCAGAGAATCGTGTTTACCACGATCCTGTGATTAGAATCGTCTTTTCTACGATCTTGAGAAGATTCTAGATTGTCTCACGATTCTATGAAAAAAAATTGTCTTTTTTCACGATTCTGAGAATAGAATCGTCTTTCTCACGATTCTGTGAATAGGATCGTGGTTTTCACGATTCTGTGGATAGAATCGTGTTTTTCACGATTCTATGAATAGAATCATGTTTTTCACGATTCTGTGAAAACAATCGTGATTTCCACGATCCTGTGAAGGTAGTCGTGTTTATCACGATTTTGTGAAGACAATCGTGAATTCCACGATCCTGTGAAGGAAGTCGTGATTTTCACGATTTTGTGAAGACAATCGTGAATTCCACGATCCTGTGAAGGAAGTCGTGATTTTCACGATTTTGTGAAGACAATCGTGAATTCCACGATCCTGTGAATAGAGTCGTGTTTTTCATGATCCTATTAATAGAATCGTGTTTACCGCGATTTTGTGAATAGAATTGTGTTTTTCACGATTTTGTTCCCAGACAATCATGATTGCTCACAATCGTAAAAACCACGATTTCCTTTTGAAAATTGTATTCTGGGAATCGCGATTTTTTTTTTATTAGGGAATCGCAATTTTGTGTTTGATTACAGAATCGCGATTCTGATTTTTTTTTTTAATTTTTGGTTTTTGATTTTTTTGATCATTTTTTCTCTTATGGAAGCGCCTTAGCAATATAATAACATGCAATAAAGAACTTTTGTCAAAACAATGATTTTTCTAGCAAAAAATTCAAAAAAACTGGAAGTCGCGATTCCGTGTTTGCTAACAATTTTTTGTGTTTTTTTGTGCTTTTACTAAAATAATAAACTTGAAATTATGCAAAAACTTATTGTAAGACAATTACCTTGCTGCCTGATCAAGAAAAGTCCAAAAAGCTTGTTTTTGCAGAAGGTCGCGACTCTGTCAGCTCCTCTCACTCTCTTTTTCACTCAAATGAACATTTTTATGAGATTTCTGACTTTTATAGTCTTCAGACAATCGCGATTGTGTGTCAGTTTTACAAAATTTTAACTTTTCACTGTATGATTCTTGCCCCTTAGCAATTTTGTGGTTTTGATTCACAAATCTTATCCTTTCCAACAAAATTTGCTCTCTTTATTCTACTGATGAAAATCGCGATTTTGTACCCAATTCTCCAATCTAATCTCTTGATGCTCAATTCTTATTGAAATTTTGAAATTTTGATTTTCTTTACTCATGCAACTTATGAAACCTTTTAAAATCACTTATCGCAGTACCCAATAGTGCAAAATAAGTCAAATTCCTTATCTTACTAAAAATCACGATCCTGTGAAGGGAATCGTGTTTTTCTCTGAACTTCCAGCACTTTAAAGCTCGTGGGGAGTACTACCAAAATTTCGACTGGTTACAGTAAAATTAATATGCAGATTATTAGATATAGTATTTTGAAGTTGACCTTCAAGTGGACTAGGAAACCAAGGAGTTCCAAAGGATTTTGAGCAATACAAGGGGAAATTTTGGACTTGTAGACAAAGCTTATGAACCTGAGGTCTGGCAGACACTTAGGCAAGGATAGGCAAAGCATTAGATCATCTGAGGCTAGTGTCAACCATACAGCTAAGTCTTGGGCACAACAACTAAGTGGTTATCCCTACGTGCTAAGTTCCGACATAAGTGACTCAAAAATGTCCTTCAACATGGAAAGACCCACTCGTAGCTCAGGTACTTCCTATTTATAGACACGAGAAGGTCCCTATAAGATGCAATTGGAATATATCAGGACCAACCAATTAGGTGCTCGCATCTATGAGGATGGCCTAAGACGATCAGTGATCCAACTCAAAAATCGCGATCAACCCTTTGGACTTGAACACCCAGTGGTCAAGTTTGAAAAGGGTTCATACATTGAACCACATGGCTAACATGTGTCCAATGATGGCTCAGCCCCAAGGAAACCACCCTAATGCTTTGTATTGCACCATTGAGAGAAAATACACAAATCATACGGCTCAAGATTGTCCATACAATAGGCAGGTGGTCAGACCAAGTTATCAGCAACCTCACCAGCAGGGTAGGTATCAGAATCAATACCAACAGCCACATCATAGACCACAACAGCAATATCAGGCACCATATAGGCCACAACCTATCCTAGGAAACCAACCACCAACTCCTGCCAATGTGATCCCAGTTAAATATACGATGGCAGAGGAGAACCCTAATAGAGCATTGTTGCCACTAACCCCGTTGGTCTCAGAAAATGACTCTCACGCTCAAGGTTTAGACTACTTCCATGAAGATAGTTCACAAGCTTATTACATAGAGTCATCTGAGCAAAGTGAGACTTCTCCATATCAATATGAGACACCACCAATGGAACAAAATTGGGAGCCAGAATACTCCAATGTCATGTATACGAATCCAAATCCTCGGCCCCAATTGAGACAAGTAAGACCACAAGCCCCTAGAGGACCATGTTTTAGATGTCAAGGTGACCATTTCATTCGTGAATGCCACCATTCACTCATTCCAGCACAAGGACAAAACATCACAATACAAGGCTTTTGTCCTGAGTGCGGTAAGGAACATCTCCGAAGAGAATGTCCTAGAAACTCCTCTAGTGCACCCAAGGTTACACCCATCAATGTGGTAGGCTTAGTGGTAGATTCAAGTTCAAGTAGCAGTAACGTGGCTCCTGTACAGGCAGTTACTAGGGCACAAGCATTAAAACAAGATAAACCGATTGAGCAGCCAGAGCCAAGTGACTCAAGAGAGTCTAGTAAGAGGAAACCAAGAACATGGAAGGATACAGGAGAGAAGGCTAATCGCAAGTGGAACAAAAAGATATCCGAACTAGAAGAAAGCCTAAGGGATACCAAAACAAAAATAGAAGAAATTGCATCTCAAAGCCCCTCTCATGCCGAACCTCCATCCACACCACCTCATTCCACCCCATCGCCCATTGTAAATAGACCACAATCAGGATGTGTTCTTGCAGATCCAACCCCAGAAGGTTTGGACATGATGTTCAAGGCCTATTAGGCTTGTCTTCAAGAAGGGCCAACAACTGCGAACCTGGAAAAGAGTTACCCTAGAGCAGACTTAGAGATTGAACGAACAAAAATGTGCATGAAAATGGTAGAAGTAGCTCAAGCTATGCTTGAGACTAGTCAAAAGTTCAATCAGACAAACTCTGTCAAGCCAGATTTGCATTTCCAAGGCTTACTAGAAGGATTAGAGTAGTTGGTAAACAAGCCGCAGGTTTCTTTACCTCCACAGGCTCAACCGGTTGTTGAAAGAGAAAGCTCACCACCAAGGAAAGCTTATGTTTCTGATTCCGTGGATGATGGAACACCTCTTTCAATGCAACAATACTCTCAAGAGTTTTTGCGGGAAATACAAGAAGAGAAATGGGCCAAGGAGAAGGGTAATCCCCCTCCTATTCCTGAGATTAATGATCTTCATGATCAATTTCCCCAAGGCATTCCGTCTATCTATGGAGACCAAACAGAGCAACATGAAGATGAAATATTAGATTTTGAATCTAATTCTTTACAAGAGTTGCCACAATTCACAGGCCCATGGGAATCTGAATCTCTCCAGATCAGAGCTCCCACAATATTGGTAAGAAATGAGGACTCAATGGTTCCAAGAAACGCTGATGTTGTGAAGAACACTAAGGTTCAGTGTCATCTCACTGTAGAAGAGCTGCTCAAAGCAAAACCTAAGCTATGGAATCATGTGAAGGATCAGGTTCCAGAACTTGATTCCAATATACCAAAAGTAGGCTCTAAGCAAAAAGTTCCAGAGATACCTCTCGATAAGATAGGAGACATGAGCGAAGGTGAAGAAGCTAATACTTATCTTCCGATCACCTATCAAGGTTACACAACCAAAGCAATGGTAGATTCAGGTGTTGGTGTTGCTATTGCGACCACCTTATTGTGGATGCGATGGGGCAAACTATAAGCCGCCAGATGGCATATTGTAATTTCTTACATTGTAATTCCTATTTTTCGTATTCCGCACGAACCGAAAGGTCACTGCAAAGAGTTGTATCACTTTATCAACTAATGAAAGGACACTCCGGTGACGACGCAGAGTATTGCCAGACTATCTGTCTGGGCGATTGCGGTTGTGGAGTTGCCGTAGTGTAGTTTCTTCAATTCTGAGTATTATCGTTCTGGTTCCTTGTTTAATTACATTAAGTTGTGATTAACACCGTAAGATTAAATGTGATAATAAGTCTGTATAACAGAAGAGAATAACTTCTACGTTACGTACGGTGACGGGTATTAATCTGAGTAAGAAAGTCAATCAGTGAAAGAAGTAAATAGAATTTTGCGTTAGTGATTCGTGATAAGCAGAGTTGTGAGCGTCACCGTATTGCAACATGGAATAGTTACAAGGCCTCTGATTTATCAGACCCCTACCACTCCCAAGAACCTGATATAGATCTTAAAATGCCTGTACTCTAAAAGAGCATTTTAACACTGGCGCCGTCTGTGGGAAGGTGGCAACAGATTGTTGCAAATTGATTGTGGGAAAGTGGCCAAAGAAAGTGAATCAGCAGTAAGGTGGAATAGTACGCAAGTGGTGCAGAGGTGATATATGCCGGTTACTCGGTCCGGCGAGTCATACCCGAAATATAGAAGCGACCAACACCCGTGGGCGGTACCGAATCTGTTAGGGTCACCTCCAGGACGCAGAAGGGTAGGCTCATTAAGCCTAGTAATCGAAGGATCGGAGCCAGTTAGCAGCGATTCTGGTATCATTCCGGTGACACGTGAGGAAATTCCAATAAATTCCGGTGAAATTTCGGTGCAGTCTGTCAAAGACACAGTAACTTCGGAGTGTACAGGAACGCAGTGTGCGGTTGACCCAACACCGTCAGGTCAGGATTCAAATCTTTTGGAGGATAAAGTTATGTTGTCCAGAGAGATCATTTTCAGTGAAAGAATACCCTGTTTTGGGGAAAGTTCGACAAATTCCGGTGACAGTTCGGTTCGAGTTGCAGGGAATTTACAGTTTTCCGGTGAAGGTGTGATACTTCCTGGTGAATCTTCATTTTGGACACCACTGTTCGGGGTAAATTTGCCTACCTGGGATATCCAAGCTGAGGATAGACTCTTCGATTTGGAAATCCGTAAGCGGTTGAATGCTATTTTCACGCCAGAAGGTGAGCAGTCTGACCATACAGACTCCGAAGGACCAGAAACACCTCCCCAGAACTCAGGAGACAACCACAACACCACTATTAGCACCATGAGTGGTCAACAACAACAGCAGCAGCAACAACAGCAGCAAGAGCAACAGCTACTTCCACTTCGTCCGGTCCCGACAGGGGTACTTACACCAAGTTCGGTGGATTTCCAGGTGACGATCCTAATGCCCATGTACGCACCTTTGAAATAAGTTATGTAGTGCTAAACCATCCACCCGATCCAGCATACAAGGCCATCGTCTTCCAGTCAACATTAGTTAATGAAGCAGCAAGGTGGCTCACAGAGTACGATTTCAACCACTTCGTTACCTATGAGGCAGTAAGGGATGCGTTTCTGCACAGGTTCTGGCTGAAGAAGAACCCTGCCAAAATTTTCGATTACTTGCAGAACAATAGACAGAAGCCGCACCAAACCGTTCAGGAGTACGCTACATTATTTAGAACTCATCTCAGACAATTACCTCCGGCACATGCTAATCTGCCGGATGATGTGATAACCCAATGGTTTATTAATGGTTTAATTCCTCAATTAAGGCAAATTATGATCATCCGCTGTGTGGGTGCTATGACACTAGATGCTGTCATCGCGATGGCCTTGCAACTCGAACACAAGGTCGGAGGATTCACTGAAGATTTGGATTGGCTCAAGGCTACCAAGACGTTATAGAGGACCCGGCTAAACAAATGTATTGTACTAGATGCAAAAATCCGGGACACACTAGTACCACCTGTGCCCTGAACCAGATGTATTGCGCTATCTGCAATACCACCGGATATTCCACCGAAAATTGTGTGTATAATGCCAAGGTGCAGGGACGAGGAGCGGTAAACGCTATTATCCAAGAACCAGGGCAGCCGGCCACCCACTATGTACCTCCTCAGATGCGAAATAACAACGTGCTTCATCATGTAAGACCACATCGGATAGTTGGTCCCATCAAGCTTATCTTCAGCTTGAAGCATGCCAAACAAGTCATTGCTGCCCGCCATTTCACTAAGGAATAAGAATGTGACAAAATCTTCACTTCGACGAAAGTTGAAATGAGTGCTGAAATTTCAGCTCACAAACCGTCACTGTGATGGCGATTCTGACTGCACAAATGGCTTTGAAATGGGGGTAAAACCCCAGCACACCTGGTGGAAATGTTTCCGGGCTGCTGAAATTCACACTTCTATGCTCTGAAGTCGATTTGCACTGTTAAAGTGCGCGCGCGCCGCGATGCGAAAAACCGAAACTTGAGAAGAAGTTGAACCTGCTCTGATACCACAGTTGGGTGTGTGTAGAAGTGCGAGAGACACACGAGAAGCACACACAAAGAGCACAAACGCAGCAAGACACACGGAGAAGACGATGGCTGGAATAGCTCTCTCTATTGATCGATGAACTGAACTGAAGTAAGAGCTGAATAATATCCCTAAGTACAAAGTACCACCACATATGAGAGTATCAAGTATATGGTAACATGGGGAAAAAACCTCTAGCGAGCACTAGAGTAAAAAGTGCCCATGTATAGGGAAAAGGTTCACATCAAAGCTACTCGAGGAACACATAAGTGTAACACATGGGACATTGTGGGTATTATAGGAAATTTGTACACAAGTTTTCAGACATTGCAAAACCCTTGTATGCTTTGATCACAAAATTTGAGTGGACCAAAGAGTGTGACCAAGCTCTTGAGACTTTAAAAACTTGTTTGGTAACAACACAAATTCTAAAAACTCCACAGTGGAATAAAATTTTTCATGTCCATGTGGATGCTTCAAATTATGCTTTGGTATGTGTGTTAGCACAACCAATAGAAGGGAGAAAATTGGACTTTCCAATTGCTTATGCTAGTAGGCAATTGAATTCAGCAGAAAAAAATTATACAACCACTGAGAGGGAAGGGTTGGGAATGATATTTGCTGCGAAAAAATATAGGCATTATCTTTTAGCCAGCAAGTTTAAATTCTTTGTGGATCACCAAGCTTTACTCTACTTAGTGAACAAACCATGCCATAAAGGTAGGATAGTCAGATGGTTTCTCCTACTGATGGAATTTGAATTTGAGGTAGTGGTCAGACAAGGAAACACTCATTTGAGAGCATACCATTTGTCCAGGATCCAAATCAAAGAGCCAAGTTCACCTTTAGATGATGACTTACAAGATGCATATCTGTTCAAAATAGAAAGTATTCCTGAATGGGCCATGACTTTAGTACCTTTGCTAACCATGGGACCTTGCAGAAAATTTGGAAACAACACACATCTGGTATTACAAAGTAGGAATTCTGTGTTGCTAGCTGGACATTTGTATCATCTCAATCATATGGGTATATTGGAATATTGTACTCCAGAAGATGAGCAACATGAGTATTTAAGAAGAGCTCATTGTTGGAATCCCTCTATTCATGCTTCCATGATAGTCACCCTAAATAATCTCAATAGGATGGGAACATTGGCCTAATAAGATTCAAGATGTAAAAAAATATATTTCCAACTGCTGGGAATGCCAATCTTTGCAAAATTCAGAAATTATAACTTTATATTGGTTTCAGAAAAATCCAGATTGGAGTGCAAACATAATTGAAGAGTTGAAAAGAAACAAGAAAGGAAAGCCAGTAAGAGCTAGTGCAGACTCAAAGAATCTACAAATGATTTTTGAAGAGTATCAACTGATAGGAGATCAATTGTACAAGAAAGGGATGGATGGATATTTAAGAATATGTGTTCCTAAAAATAAATATATGGAAATGTTAGAGATGGCACATTCTGGAGTGGCAGGAGGACATTTTTCAAGTGAAAGAACTCCTAAACTCATATTATATTCTGGTTTTTGGTGGCCAACTCTATTTCCTGATGCAAGAACATATGTGAAAAGATGTGACATTTGTCAAAGAGTGAGTCAACCAAATAAAAGAGACAATATGCCATTAGTACCACTGATTTCAGCAAGAACATTTAGTAAATGGGGGTTGGATTTCATTGGACCCATACATCCTCCAACAAAACAATCCCATGTTGAATATATACTAGTAGCCACAGATTACCTGACCAAATGGGCAGAGGCCAAGGCTACAAAAAGGAATGATGCTCAAACCACAGCAAGATTTCTTTATGAAAATATCATCACCAGATTTGGATTACCAATTGAATTGGTAAGTGATAGGGGGACTCATTTTTTGAACCAAATAATAGAAAACATAATTGAGTATTTCATGATCAGTCATAGAAAGTCAGCCCCATATCACCCACAAGCCAATGGTTTAGCAGAAAGTACTAATAAAGTACTTTGCACTGTTTTGTCAAAATCGTAGATACAAATAGGAATGATTGGGATTTGCAACTTAATCATGTCTTATGGGCTTATAGAGTGGCATACAAAACTGCACTTGGAACCACACCATTTAATTTGGTATATGGACAAAATGCAGTTTTGCCTTTAGAATTCCTTATTCCAACACTAAAGGTGGGTAGTCAGTACAAATGGACTGGACATGAGTTATCTGAGAGAGTGATGGAATTGGAAAAAATTGGAGCTTCTAGACTTCAATCAATCATGAGCATATATGCAGACAAGAGAAGGCAAAAAGCTTATCATGATGTTCATATTAAAGAAAAAGATTTGCAAGAAGGAGATCTAGTGTTGGCATACACAGTAAAGGAACATTAGAAAAAGTTTCAAAAAAAAGGACATGGGCCTTGTATTATCAATCAGATTAGTAATAGTGGAGCTATCCAATTAGCTAATATAGATGGAGAAATCATGCCAAACTTCATAAGTGGATGCAGAGTAAAAAGGTATGATCTTCCATTAACTGTTTCTGAATGGAGAAGAATACATCAAGCTCAAAACAGGAAAAAGGAAGAGGAAAAAATTAGGTATGAGGCTCAACAAGAGGCAAAGGCAAGGATAAGGAAGAGTAAGGAGCTTAGAGAAGTCCTTTTGTGTGAAACACCTTTAAGAGTGAGAGAGCATTTGTCTGTTATAACAATGAATTTTCATGATGAGAAAATCAAGGTTTTGATAGATTCAGGTGCACAAGTAAATTTGATCAGTTCAATTTTGTTGGATAAGTTTAACTTAAAAAGGACTGAAAGTAAAACATTTATCAAAACCTTAAAAGGACAGATAATACAAAGCTTGCCTTCAGCATCTATTAAAGTTAAATTCAATGAAGAAAAAATGAAAATAGATTGTGAAGAATGGCCTGATCATATGATGACTGAGAAATTGATTTTGGGACAACCATGGCTCAGGCAAGGAAAAGTAATTTTGGATTTTGAAAATATGAAGCTTAAGTTGACAATAAATGACAAAAGGTTTTTAATGTTTTTGTTGAGTATTGAAGAACAGGAAGATCAACAGGATATCCATGACTCAGACTTGGAGGGTTTTACTTTTTCACTAGAAGCTACAAAGGAATTACAAACAAAACTTCTTTATGATCAAATCTACTCCAGTCAAGAAAAGGAGGAAATTGAAGAAACCAAAGGTGTTGAAAAGAGAGAAGAAAGGTGGAAAGTGTGGAATAATCAGAAGCATCTAGGCATCAAGACAGAAAGAGTGTGGAAACAAAGTACATATAAGCATTGCTCATCAAAACAATTTTCCAGAACAAAATGGATATGGAAGCCAAAAAGTTCCAAGTACAGTTTATCAAAAGAAGATTGTTTTAGTCCTAGAACAAAGTCAACAGGAATCAAGTATTATTGGATAAAAAAATCAGATCTGATTCAATGGAAAGAAAACAAGCATGAAGATACTAAAATAGCTCTAAAAGTATGAAGAGTTACAGATGAAGGAAAAGGCAAAATGGTCATCTGATGCACACATGGGATTCTTGATAAAGAATTCAGAATTTTACCAGAAGGAAATTATGACATCTTGGAAATTATTTCCATTTACTCTACCTCATCCTCTTTCTAAGAAAAGAAATAGGAGGGGAAGAGAGATAAGTGGAGGAAATTATTATTAAAAAAAAGAAGAAAAAGAAAAAAAGAAGAAAACAAAAAGAAAAGAGGAAGGAAAAAAAAACAGAGAAAAATTATCAATTCTTTTGTAATTCTTTTGTTTATATAAGTTATATAGCACAAGCAAGATATATAGGTTGTAATTAAGCAGGTTTCTATTTTTTATTCAATTTTTTCTTTTTTCATTTTTTCTTTTTATTGTTTATATATATATATATATATATATATATAGAGCTGTTAAAAGGGAAGAGAGCACTAGACATCTTGCTACACATGTGATGATCATTTCACTTGAGTTATATCTGAGACACAAATAAGGAAGTCAGGATTCATCCAGGATTCATCAGAGATTTTATTTTCATTCTTTTCCATTACATATCAAGAAAAATGTGATTTCATTAATTTTTATTGTGACTCATGTGGGTGGAGTTTTCTTTTTTGTGATGTTATACTTTCTCCTCAGAGATTTTATTTTCATTCTTTTCCATTACATATAAAGAAAAATGTGATTTCATTAATTTTTATTGTGACTCATGTGGGTGGTGTTTTCTTTTTTGTGATGTTATACTTTCTCCAGAATGGTGAATCCAAAGGAATTGCCAATTCATGATTTCAAAGCAGACTTAGTAACTTTGTCTAGAGGACATTGGTTCTTAGATAGTGAAGCAACAGTGGAAAAGGTGGAGCTGGAGTCTGATGAAGAACAGGAAATTCCAGAAGCAGAGAAGATAGTGTAGGAACTAAAGGAAACCCTTAGTATCATTGGTCAACACATTTTTATAGTAGGAGTTGGAGGTTACAAGTATACCATGTTGTGCTAGGAATTTTACAAATTTCAAAAAATTGCAGTCAATTATAAAATATGGAAAGTTGTAGGATTATACAGACTGTTGGATGAACCTTTATTCTTTATGGATTTTGAGAGAGTATCCCAGGTTATGAACAGTCTGCTGGAAGTTGGAAAGGGCAATGATGCATATTTCAGGTGTTCAGTCAAGGACAAGGAAAACAAAGAAGTGAATATTACTATAAAGGCAGAGCATATCAAGGAAGCCCTTTAGTTCTATTCCATGGGAACTAAGCTGGATAACAGCTTTGTCAAAAATAATAAAGCAACCTATGCAGGATATTCCAAATTTGTGGATTTCAAAGGAAAAGAGAATGAGGAGTATGCCATTAGAATGTTTCTTCAATATTTCTGTTTTCCAAAACTGCCTAGATACACCATGCCACACAAGCCAGTGACATTGATCATGTTCAATAATAAGGACAGGACCAAGCCATTTGGAGTAATGGATGTAAGACCATACATCCATGATCAGTTGAAGGAAGCAGCCAAACATTGGGAGCAAAGAAAGTTCATGAATGGAGCACATTTCTTAACAAGGATTATATATCATATTTTAGGAATGGAGGATCAATTAAAGTTGGCTCCAGAAGCTCAATACTTCAGAAGTTTGATGTCAGGAATTAAAATTCCTTCTAAAATGATGTCCATAAGAGAAGTAGAAGCCCAACCAAGCATGAGGGGAGTAGAGAGGAAAATAAAGGGAGTCTCAGAAGAAGTTATTCCAGTAAAGAAGAGAAGATTGGATCCCAGAAAAGTAGAATTGGAACAGGAGGAAGCAACAAAAGAAGAACATGAAGCTGCTCAAAAGGAAGTACAGTCTTCAAAGGAACCTCATCCACCTCAAACAAGTAAGGAACAATTGTATACTTATTTGACTAAAGGAAACAATAAGAGGGCAATCTATGAAGCCCAATATCAAAAAATGTTGGAAGACTATTCATGTAAAGCAATTGACTGGATACAAGAAGAAGTGGAACACTATGGAGAGTTACATGATCAGATGATGGCTGCAAAAGCTGAAGAGGTCTTTGTTAAAAAGGAAGTGGAATTGCTTGCATATTTCAAAGAGTTACAAGGTCCTCCTGAAACCAGAACTACAGTACTAGTGAAGAAGAAGGTTCAGAAGAAACCTGTGCAAAAAAGGAAGTTGACCAAGAAGAGTAAGGGAAAAGCAATTGAACAAGCACAAAGGAAGGAGACAGAAAAATTGTTAGTAGAAGAAAAAAAGCAGGAGGAACCCATTGTATTAGAAGAGCAAAGAATGGACAAATCAGGGATAGCTGGTTCCTCACAATTTTCTTCAGATTCAGATAGTGACATTGAAAACTTTCTGTTGAAAAGTTTAAATTTCTCAGTACTTAGCACACCAAATGTAACAGCACAGGCCTCTGAAAAAAGCAAAACACCAGAAGATTTGAGCCAGAGGACACAAGGGATACAGGTCCAGGAAGAAGCAGCAAAATAGGTTAGTCCTGGAGCAGAAAAAAGGATACTAAAAGGTAAAGCAGTAATGATGGAAGAAGAGGTTGAAGCAAGGAAAGAGTTTAGTAGTGGATTGGTGGACATAGGGTTTGAAGCAATATGTACCAAACCATCTTAGCAAACCTATTTCAAATTTAATGAGGAAAAGCTAGAAGTAGAAAAGGAAGCTCAGATATGTAGCTCAGTGCACAAGAAAGAAGACAAAGATCAAATTGAGGAAACTAAGGAAGTACTAGGAAAGATGGATCTCAAGGAGGGTCAAGAAGGAAACACAGAAAGAGAAATAAATCAAAATATAGAAGGGGTACTTCATGATCTAAATCATGAAGAAGAATCCACACATACAAGTGAACAGGAAAAAGAAGAAGAATTGGACCTTATGGATATAGATGAGCAAGAGGAAGGACAATAGGAGCAGCAAATAAATGATCAGATAAAACTCTCAGTAGAGATTGATTCAACCTCAACTCAGGATAACAAAATACAAAAAGAGGAAGAACAGGTCATTGAAGAGAAACAACAGGAAATGGAGAAGAAGAAGGCAGAAGAGTTGGAGATAGTGAAAGAAACATCAGATCATGAGAAGGAAGAGGATCAGACACTAGAGTATGAGGAAGATGTTGCAGACAAAGAAAAAATGAAAGCAGAAAAGGGCTATGAAGAGCAAAAGAACCAGGTCATAGAATATGAGGAAGAGGATGAAGAAGAAAATGATTGCAAAGAAGAAAAGTAGATAGAAGTAAAGCAAGTAGAGTTAGAGGCTGGGTTAGAAAGGATACCTAAAGATATCAGGTCTGCTTGTAAAACTATCATGAGCAACATAGAGCAGTTCAGACCATCTAGTAGAAACATGATTATATCAGGAATGGTGGCTAAATCAGAGTTTGTGAAAGGCAGTAGAATCATTACTGAGCAAAAGAAAGAAAAGGAACAGTTAGATGAACAGCTGAGGACTGTTCAAGAAAAAAAATGAGGATTTGACCAACAAGATAATTTCATTGGAAGAACTGGAGGTTCAACAACAAAACAAAATTTAATTTCTTGAAGAAAAATGTGCAAAGCAGGTAGAGCATAGCAGCAAAATGGAAATGGAGCTGAAGAAAATGGAAGGAAGATTCAGAACACTTCAAAGCTCATATCAGATTATGGTCAAAGCAAATGAAGAAATAAACAGATTATTGATGGAAGAAGGCCAATTAAAAGAAGAGAGTAAGATTGTACAAGTAACACAGGAAGAGAGGGAGGAATTGAATAAAGAAATCCTAAGGCTACAAGCAGAACTGAAGGAAGCTAAGGAATTGGAAAAGCAAGCTAGTGTACATGCTGCTAGCTCAATGAGAGGATACAATAAATTACATATGGATATAGCAAAAGAAAGAAGTGAATGGAAAATGAGCATAAAAAAAGAAAGAAGTGAGTGGAAAATAGAAAAAGAGTTATGGACATCTCAGAATCGAAGCTTGATGATGATGGTGGAAGAGCTACAGAAAAAATTGGAAAACCCATAAAGTTAGGTTGAAGAGCAAGTAGAGACTACACAAGCAGAAGAGTATGAAGGGGGAGAAGATGACAGAACTCAACACTTTGATGAACAAGAAAACAAAGCAGCAATTAAAGAATATTCAGATGAGTTTGTTCAAAAGCTTTTAATAGATAGAGAATTGAGAATGGAATTTATCAGAAAAATGCATAATGAGTATGAAGAACAAATTGTGAATTTTGCTCTCAATAAAGGGAAAAACCCAGACCAACACCATTTGGCAACAGATGGTCTAGGTATACCTTTTTGTATGATTATTGAAAGTATTAAAAATTACCAGTTTGCAAGGATAGGATTGTCATCAAACAAGTATTTGGAATATGAAGAGGATATCAATGTAACTAAGGAATTATTTGAAAAAGCCAATCCTAAATGGAGGAATAGGTGGTTAGATGCCAACAAAGAATGCATGAAAATCTGGAAAGAGGCACCTCTTCAGTTAAAGATCAATCCAGCCTATTGTCCAGTAGCGAGGAGAAGGGATTGGATAGTATTTTGGAAAGGAGAAATGCAGGACAGATCCCAACAAAATGGTTGAACTTTCCAAAGGTAGCAGGACCTAAAGCAGGAACATGGCCAACAAAGAAATATATGGTTGACACAGTAGAGTCTATTATATCTACATATAAAGATGTCAATGATCCAGCTTGCATTCTATTGATAAGAGTGATGCGACTTATATTGGCATGTATGGAAACATTTATAGATACAGATGTCAGAACCCTCAAATATATTGGTTTCAATTCACCAACTGATGCTTTATTATTTGATCTAAGTGAAAATCCTGACATAATTTGTTTAATGGCCTATTATAGCAGAACAATATTTTTGGGTAGTCATTATCCCCAGATTTTTGAGGATGCCTTTGATTATGGATTTTTTGAAAGAGAATCAGAAATTTTTGGAAACCTATCAATAATTACAAAATCCAGACTCACCGCATATGAAGCAGCATATACAGAATATCTGAAGAAAGATGTAATAGACAAACCAGAGGCAGCTGTACAATGGAGAAAAGCTCTATTTGAGATGGTGAATAACTTGAACATTACAGAAAGAAAAAGTCATGATCTATTGTCACAGGTTTATCAAAGAAAAAAGAAGTGAAGAAAGCTCTCACTACTTATCTACAAGAATATTTTTTGTTAGGAGCCAAAAAGTCTAGGAGGGGAAGAATGTTAGAAGAAGCACTTTTTGAGAGAAATTATTTGTAAAATGTCAAAAACTTGTAGAAATATTTATACAAATGATGTAAAAATAAGGAAGACTTTTCCTCATGTAAATTAGAATCATATGTATTTTTTCTAGAATTTTTGGAAGCTCTTTGATAGCATATTTTTAGATTAGAAGGGAAAAGGACCAAAATTCAAGTGTGAAAAGGGACACTTGTATTGGTCTCATACAATGTGACTAAACTATTCCAAGCCTCTTTCAGAGTCGTGGCATCTTGTATGTGCCCAATCATGCTATGTTGTATGCTAACATATAGCCAATACATTACCTTTCATGCTCCTTGATTCCATTCCTCATATGCTCTTAACTCAACTACAGTCCGATACTCTCTGATAACTATGGAACATTTTCGTTCTCTCCTTTAATGTATTTCCAGTAGCCTTTTCCCATCAGAAAATTCTTCATTTTGAATCTCCAAGCATGGAAGTTGTTCTTGACCAGGTTATTGCTCATAAGCTGACTTATTCCATCTGGTTTGCCATTTTTGTAGCAATTCACAACACTGCAGAAAGACCACAAGGAGTACTTATACTTGAAAACTATCGCACTTTGACATGACAGGTCTATCTCAGAAAAATGCAATTTTCATGTATCAACAGTACACGAAATCATTTGAAATTCTGGATTGGGAATATATGAGTGTTGTCGAACAGGACACAAGCTATAGTTTTGTAAACTGACTTGGTTTTTCTATGGGTCCCACCTTGTGAGATCAAAGTGGAGGTCGAGACGGCCATTTTCATAGCAATCTGAGGTCATTTGTGAATAACGCTTTCTCTAGGCCTTCTTGTATACTTTTTTCCATAAGCCTTCTCCATGAGCTCTCTACAGCCACACGAGCTTTGATAGCATGTCACGAGGAAGGAGATAAGGTGCAAGAGAAAAAGATTACGACCACCACATGCTTGAGAGATGACTCTCCTCCCAACCAAATGCCTCTATATATAGCTCTCTCCAGGGGACTACCTTCTTGGGGAGGTGGATACTAACCATCCATGTGTCAGCCATGTAACTACATGTGCACCAAGTATCCCAGTTAACTCGAGTTAACTTAAGTGGATGCTTCTAGAAGGCTCTAGATCTCTTTGGGCAAAATACTCTCCCCATGTCTCCCATGGGGATTGAACCCAAGACCTCCTCCTTCACATCCTTGAGACTTAACCACTAAGCTAAGTGGATCACTTGTTCACAAGAGCACAAGACCTCCTAGTAATTCTAAACTCGAGATCTTTGGTCATACACACGGATGACCAAACGATATCCGATTTCAGATCCGTCTGAACCGGCCCGACCCTTGGATCATATACTTACTTTATTACATTCTTACCCCCTTGGAAAATATTTTCTTCCTTGAAAATAGAGCTATATAGATACTATAGGCAACCCCCGAGCCTCATGTTCTAGAACTGGAAGAACATGGTCATGTTCTAAAACTGAAAGAACAGGTCTCATCTCTGTGGTGGCATCCCTGCCCGAATGATTCAAAACACTGGCTCATTTTGCACTTTGATGAAATAAACACAAACAAGTGAAGAATAATGAGGGTGGATCTAAAAACATCCCTGGCCAATTCATAGTTTCTAGATGTGCGATCTAGGCACAAACATGTGAATTGGGTGGATTCAAATTACTAGTCCATTTCTAGGCAAAACTGGTGCATGGACTTAGTAATGAAGGTGGGATTCTTATCCCTTACAAGACTTTGAGAATTCTTGATTCACCTGAATGTGTTTTGGAGAACTTGAAGTTTGGTTGTCCCAAACATCTAACTTAGATGTTACCACCACCACATGCTTGAGAGATGACTCTCCTCCCAACCAAATGCCTCTATATATAGCTCTCTCCAGGGGACTCTCGTCTTGGGCAGGTGGATACTAACCATCCATGTGTCAGCCATGTAACTACATGTGCACCAAGTGTCCCAGTTAACTCGAGTTAACTTAAGTGGATGCTTCTAGAAGGCTCTAGATCTCTTTGGGCAAAATACTCTCCCCATGTCCCCCATGGGGATTGAACCCAAGATCTCCTCCTTCATATCCTTGAGACTTAACCACTAAGCTAAGTGGATCACTTGTTTACAAGAGCACAAGACCTCCTAGTAAGTCTAAACTCGAGATCTTTGGTCATACACACGGATGACTAAACGGTATCCGATTTCAAATCCGTCTGAACCGGCCAGACCCTTGGATCATAGACTTACTTTATTACATAAGGAATAGAGCTAAGACACACTCTCACAATCAAAGAGGAGCACACACACAGATTGAGGCAAGGAAGAATGATCTTCTTCTTCTTCTATTACATACAAGAATGACCTAAAAACAACAATACAACAAGTGCAATATATAAAGAACATTACATAAGGAAAATCCTAATGTCCATGAATGAGTGAGCTTACAAGAATAAAATGTGCCTTCACTCTTGTTAGATAAATCTAGTAAAGCTCAATGAAGTATCCCTACATATACCGGCATGACCACTATACATGTGAGAGAAATGAAAAAGTGATAAGTGTCATCCTGGATCATCACATGTTGAGATTGACATCTCAACATTATGTAGAGATCTATGATGTGTTTGTTGCAAACAAAGAATTCACTAAGCTCAAGGAACAAACCAATATGTTAGAGGGAGACATTGGTAGCATGAAATTTCCCATTGAACAAGCTAAGTCTCAAATGATCTCACTAGAGACCCATGTTACCTCTTTCCTAGCTAGAAAGAAAAGAGATATGCATAATCCTTCTATTGCCGAGATGGCTAAGAAGGATGTTCCTTTTCTTATAAAGGAGAGAGTCCTAGGGAGACTCCCCTCCTGAAATACCTCAAGCCACCAACTTGTATGGGGGATGATCGTGAGAGAAATATGGATGCAGTCTACACTTTCTTGCATGGAATGGCATGCATCAAGTAAAGGGCACCCCACCTGAGTATCATGTGCTAGAAGCGAGTCCCTCACTTCAGCCGCGTGCTTATAAGTGGCCGCTGAGTCTCAAGGAGGTGAATTCCATCCCAACGAACTGGACTTAGTTTGAAACTCTTTTCTTAAAAGAGTTTCTTCCTGAGAACAAGGAAGAGAGGGATTGGGAAGATTGGGATACGATCACTTAGAGAGGTAGGTCTTTGTCAATCTAGATATCCCACTATAGGGAGATCATATTGAAACTTAAGGGTTTGGATAATTTAAAAAAAAACTAGAGAGTTTGTTAGGGGCTTTGACAAAGCCATGAAGAGAGAGGTAAGAAGGAATACACCTAAGACTTTTGAGGAGGTGATCAAGTACACTCAGGTTTATGAGGACCATAACCCTCCTCAATTTATATGGAGATGGATCAACCCCTCAAATCTCTTAGTACAACCAAGTTCAAGAATAAAGTATCGATGGGGGAAAACAAAATCTTTATCAATGAACAAAGATCACAAGGGCCTAGGTTACCTACTGAGTAGTATGAGGGGGCCGCGAGAGAAAACTTTTGATTTAAGTGTTTGTCTCCTAACCATGCACAATGGAACTGTCCACTCAAGAAGGGGGAAGAAAAGAAGAAAGGAACGAGAGTAGTGCGGCCCTTGATAAGGGAAAAAAGGCGGTTCACCTAGTGCAGACACTTCCTATTCATGGTAGTTCTAGCTGCAAGGGAGTGGAGGTGATGCACGAGGACATTGAGCACACACGTTGTTTGACACGGTCATTGTGGTCACCACAATTTGAACCACATGACCTAGTTCAACTTCATGGTAGTGTATATGGGACCAATGTGCGTGTCATTATAGATGACTCTACCTCTCATAACTTCATAAGCTATGCCCTGGTCAAGAAGCTAAAGATTCCCTAGCAGCCCAGTGCACATAAATACATAGTATCTATGATGCAAGGGGAAGACAACAGGATATAGGATACTATGGTATCCAATTTGGAAGTTATGATCAAGGAATTCCAAATCATGAGTATGGAGAGGACAGACCTTGTTTAAGGAAGAGAGTGGCTATAGGGGTAAGGAGACACACTTAAGCATAGTTATCAAAACAACACTCTTCAATTTGAAAGAAATGGAAGTAAATTTTGTATATAGGGGGTTGTCTTCCAGATCTATACACTCTTGTAGACAATCACTCAATGTCTATAGATGTTTCACATAAACCAAAGTCCTTAATGTCCTGTTGGTTAGACCATCTCGAAACAGAGATATCATCTTCTGCAGAGAGGGTCTCTCCATTACAAGACATCTGTCTACATATTGATTAAATCTCCTTACAGTAGTTTTTACACTCTCATTAGGGGTTTGCTTAAAACTATCGATCAAAGAAGAGGAGTGGTGTTTAATGCCCCTCTTGGTGAATTCACCAATAAAGTCTTGGAAAAATTTTTTAGTATTTTCAAAATGGTTGGGGTCCAATGGTTGGAACCATGTCAATGTTGTTCTTGTAAGGGTTAAGCCGAATGATTTATATTGAACAAAGAAATCATCCACATGTTTTGCTCGCAACACTTGCTTAAATTTAACAGTATGTTCATGTGGTTCTCCCAAACTGTTGTAATGGTTACACATGCACTTGGCTACCTAAATTGGCCTTAGCCTTCTACCCAGTTCGGGTGGTCAAAGAATTATGGGGACATTAGGGCATATTGGACGTACTCATGGTCAGGCTCCTTGTGGTGGTCTCATTGGGAAAGGTGATCTATTCATGTTTCCACTTCCTAGGTCAGTTTGATTGTTGGGGTTAATTCCCCGGCATGGAAAAATGCACCTGAGGTTTGATGGGCACACATTGTTGACTGGTTTGTCTAAAGGCTAGGTTTTTAGTACTCTAATGAGTCCCAAAGGGGTTCTGTGAAGTGGTTGTCTAGTCTCGAGGAGGGAATACAGGAAACCCCATTTATCTCAACCTTGACCTCTTCAATGTCATCAAGAGGCCAATATCTTCTCCTATTCTAGTCTAGGTAAGTAACTCTAGACAAGTCTTCAGGATCTTGCAATTCATAGATAGTGGCTTGGGTGATGAATTCTCCCTGTACAGGTGAACTGGCTTGTAGTAATATATCCAAACCACTTACCATATACATGTTAATCATGTAATCATCCTAGGGCATTAGATCTCCTCTTCTTACATGAGTGATCACCAACTTTCCCCTAGGAGTAGTCACAACATCCCCACTCTCGATTCTACTAGGGTTTTCTGGATCCTCCACCTCTCCTCTTTCAGTTATCTATTTTGAGTGTTCAATCACCACATATATTTGTCCTACTTTGTCCCTATAAAAACCTCCTTCATACTTCACATCTCATCTCGAGACTATCTCAGAATTTGTTGAATTCCTCATCCTTGCCACGGATCTATTGAGGCCATCAAGGTATATAGGCAATCCATGTACATTAGTAGACATGTACTACAGGGGTGTCCTATACTCCCCTTCTATTACAGACATGAGCCCAACCAATGACACAAAACTATGTATGTCTTCTAAAGTCATTAGTGGTTCTCCTTCTGAATCACTAGAAGTCTTGAGTAAACCAAATGGGTACTTTTTTAGCTACACTCCCCACGGATGATATTACACTTCTTCGACTCCCTAGCACTCATCCAGATCTTAGGTTCATTCACTATTTAGTTCTTGGAATCTTCGATGGTAATCTTTCAACTCTACTAACAATTATTCATCAATGTTTAAGCACTAGGATTTTTTAAACTTCCCTTTGAAAGTTCTCTGGTCACTTTTCCTTCTCCCATGATACATGTTACTCAGAGAATGCGATACAGATATCTCATATAAGACGATACATGATACTCACAACGATACAACACTTTTACTGGATACACAATACATGACATAGATGATACACGATATCTTACACAGATGACACATGATGCCCAATCTTTAATGATATGATACGTGCATTTGCCATGATAGACGATACTTGATGGGTAAAACGATACATGATACTTCCTTTCACAATACAATACCTCTCCTTAAAATGATACACAATACATAATATCAATTTTCCCAAAATACGATACTTAGTTGCCTCACAATATGCGATATGCGGAGAATAGATGATACATGATACTAACCCTCTTGCGATACACAATACTTAATCAATATCGACAATACATGATACATGATTACTCACAATACTCGCCCCAGTCATACACAATACTTGTGAGGTATCGCAATACACGTGGAGCAAGAGGTATCAATGATACACAATACCTTCCAAGTATCACGACACATGGGAATTTTGGTATCACGATATGTGAACTCGACCGGTCACACTAGTTGGACTTTCATAGGTCCAAATTCAAAAAATTTTTGTGGGTTCTACTCTTTATGTGTTCCTAGTCTCTGTTATGTGCATGTGGATTCAAAACTCTCTCCAACCCTACAATACCACTTCAGTGATACACAAGCTGTGTCGTTTCACATTTTGTGAGTGATATATTCACTTTTTGGATTAGTCAAGGTGAAGTGCTCACCCCAAAGATTATCTTGCCCAAATTTCAGCATCCAACTCTCTTTGTGTGTCCACTTTCAGCCGATACTATCTCCGCGATACTGGTCACTGTTTTTGCTCCTGATACTTGCATAAAACACAAGTGACTTGGAAAATGGAAGATTTTAGTATTTTAGGCCTCCAGGGTGACCAGGGCCTGAAGATAAAATGAACAACTTTTGAAATTTGTTTTGGGGGGATGATTTTCCTACTCTACTCCTACTCACTCCCTTCTAATCTTAAACCCTAACTCTCTCACTCCCTTACTCCTAAACCTAAAAACGCATTACACATACAACAAGTGTGTGAAGTAATGGGTGCAAAATTTTTATGACTTGCCACTTTTCTAAAATCACTTCTTAGCACACAATATCGTCACTCCATAGCTATAACCATCACATAGGCACCTTGATCAGACTGGGTTTCCTAGAAAAAGTGCCAAAAACGTGTGTACCTAAGCCAAGATGTCTGAGGGACTCATGATAACTAAGACTATACCTCAATTGCCAACAAGTGTGTATAGTGATTCATTGACACACACGCCTTAATATGTCAATCCATGGATGTAGACGTATCAGGTGTATGAGGACATGTGCATATGCAATAGTTATTGAAGTGAATGTGTCAACAATGCATGCAAACTAGGTGGAAGAACCTCTCAAGTCACTTATTTCCCTGAAAATGCATGTTGCATATGCAATAGTTATTGAAGTGAATGTGTCAACAATGCATGCAAACTAGGTGGAACAACCTCTCAAGTCACTTATTTCCCTGAAAATGCTATAGTAGTAAGCACAAATTTGACCTTTTCTCTTAGCTCCGATATCTAATTATGATTGATAGAAGATTCATTTCAAAGCTATGCACAAGACCCATATAATCGTTGTATTTTCAACCTAATATGACAAAGGAACTGTGAGTTATAAGCAAAATACTGAGTGGCAAGAAGCACCAACTCCGCTCCACAACTCACCAAGCTTCATACACACACTAGAATGACGAAAAAAGATGGGGAAGGGTAGAGCACACCTCTCAACACACATTTCAAACTACAAACACACATACAAACTCTTGGATTGATGTCTTGCAAACCCTTGTGCATACTTTTGAAAGTTTTTATGTTTGTCTTCCTTCATCAAAATTGCATTTCTTTCATAACAAAATAATTACGTAAAAAACTCTTAAAAAAACAAGCAAGGAGAAGAAGCAATTCAAAATTTTTAGCTTGATTACTCACAATGGAAAAATGTCTCTACAAAGATTCACAAAGTGACTTATATACATGTGCCCTAAAAATGGTCCTTTCACACAAAAGACCGGCACTTTTATTGAAATTCACTTAATTCCTACTATTGTACAAGGCTAATGTTACAATGTTCATGAATCATGCTTCTAGAGGGCTCCTCTAGAGCATTTACATGGCTCTTTGATGTGTTACAAAGGATTTTGAAAGAAAATAGGCTTTAAAAATATGAAAAATTTGGGTCCACTTTTGTTCACTTGTTTTTTTCTGCAACAATATGGATAAGTGGACTAGACTGAAAACAAGAGACCCCACAACCTAGGACTGTAGGTATGAAACATGATATCTGAATTACAAGAACTCCCTTGAGGGAGATGAAATCAATACAAGAAATAAGTGAAAATATCATATTACAAGAGGACAAGACTCGATGTTCAAGAACTAGACTAATCATGAGACATATAAGTTCTCATGAAATCGAAGGTTGAAAATGGTTTCCGTTATGTCCATGACATCACCTCCCCCTCAAGCAATGAGTTCCACAAGGAGCGGCTATGTGACTGTGAGATCTTCTAGGACTTGATTCTTCATAGCTCTTGCTCTTTATAGAGTTCTTGATATGTGGTACTCAAATAGGAGGAGGATGGATATCCATTATGAACTCAAAAGGTTCTATAATATATCTAGGTACAAAATCAAGGGTATGATTCTCATGATGGATTGTATTCCTCTTTTGACTCTGATAATGATCGTTTTGATGTAGGATGGTGATTGTGGAATCCTTGAACCCAACTTGTTTCTTCTCATTAGGACATTTGAATACCCGTGATCATCCTTAGTAGAATCCATTATCCTTCTGATGTTTTCTTTCCTTTGGTGTAAGTTGCCTTACCTTGATGTTATCTGATTACATGGGCTTTGGTTGATTTTCTTGCAACATATGTTGTTGTGGAATAGAGGTGCACTTGTATTCTCAATCTTTAATAGAATCCGTCTTCTCTTGCATTGTCTTGAACAACCTATTATGACGCTCAATTTCTTGATTCATGAGTTCATTCAAAGTGTTCACCTTGGGCATCGCTAGCATGAGGTCCTTTATCATCGTGTAAGCCCCATCAAAATTGATTGATAAAGAAAATTCTCATGCCATGTGAGATCACAAATGATTTGTTTGAATTTGATGCATAGGTAGATGCAGGCCTATTAAGTTTTTTGTTTATATTTTGAATATTCTATTTTCGATTCCTTTCTTGGTTTTCTCATGTCTCCTAGACTTGTTGTTGAATAACTTTGTGGAGAAAACTTTTCTTACAAATAATCACCATGGTGTTTGGTCTTCATGAAGCTAGTCTTGTCAAAATGTTAGGGAGCACTAGATTGTGCCCTCTGACTAGACAAGACAAGATTTCAAAACTATACATCTAATAAAAAGGTCACTCATGTAGGGAAAATAATACAAGAATAGTAAGTGATGCAAGAAGTCCCACAACCGGGATTGATAGGTATGGATAACTGGACTAGATGAAGTACAAGAGATCCCACAAGCCGAGACTCTAGGTATGAAATACGATATCTGAATTAGAAGAAGTCCCTTGAGGAAGACGAACAAAATACAAGAAATAACTTGACAAGATATCATCCCATGAGATTACAAGAGGAAAAGACTAGATGTTGAAGAACTAGAGTATTCAAGACTAGAACAAGGAAGAAGACAAGAGCTTGAACTAGAAATTCTAAAGTACTTAGTTTGTGAGCACGACTTCTTGATCTCCCAAGATTGGCATCGGCAAGACTGAGGATATGAGTGGTCAAGCCCTCCTTATATAGGTGTCCAAAGGCAGTTCTCAAGGGTGGTTATGAATTGATGATATCATCAATGGTGTCATCAACTCAAAAGAACACATGTGAGTGTTAGAATAAGGAAAATAATTAGTTGAAAGTCACACACATGTGAGGATGATCGTGGGAATCGGTGGTTGATCATATGGGAGCTTAGAAAGACACATATCCATCACCCTTGATAAAGCTATAAGCAACATGTGAAATGGGATTAGAAGAAGCAACATATCCATCACCCTTGATAAAGCTATAAGCAACATGTGAAATGGGATTAGAAGAAGCAACGGATCATGCTCAATGTGGTAATGAAGAATCAAATGATCTTGAGGGCCATTGAAAGCGAAGAGATACGACTGCAAACCCACATTCAAAGAGCATGCAAGAACAAATGAACAAAAGCATTTTGAAAATGTAGCTTTGAAGAAGATGGATACATATTAATCAGAATGTATATAATCTCTATGTTTTTCTTTTTTAAATAGAGGTAAGCACTATGTTTTTCTTTTTTAAATAGAGGTTCTGCATGCACCTATTTCTTCGGCTTTAACTTTGAAAGTACAACTGTACAAGTGAATGAACATAGTATCCACGGAACTTTCCTTATCCCACAAAGCAAAAGTTACACAAGATTACAACTAATTTTAACTGATCTAAGCCATTATATGTCTAGCTCGAAGTTTAAACATAGGACCTCCACCTCAAGAGACCAACGCCAAACCAATCTACCTACGGCCACATGAACTATACACACTATGTTATGCTTTATTTTAATGCAATGCACTGTGACAAGGTATGTTTGTTTTTATAAATTGAAAAACTTTATCATGTATTATAAACATCATGTTATGCTTTTTTTTTTAATATGTTTGTTTTTATAATTGAAAAACTTTATTATGTATTATACTTTATTATAATATGTTTGTTTTTTTAATTGAAAAACTTTATTATGTATTATAAGTATTATGTTAGGCTTTATTTTAATGCAATGCATTGTGACACAATATGTTTGTTTTTGTAATTGAAAGACTTTATTTACTTCATGAAGTTGAAGAGTTATGTGAAATATGATTAATGGTGAAATTAACGAATGGTTGTATGAATAGTGCTAAGAGTAATTTCTTGATTATAAATATTTCATTGATTATTTTTTATATTTAAGAGTAATTGCACATGGAACAATGGAAATGCAGCGTTTGATCTGCGCGACCTGGATTGCCTCTTTTGATACATTGTGCCTGTTCTCGGAAATCCTTACGCACCTTGTGTGACCCGACCCCGAGCACTCCTACTAAATCGCGATTCTTCGAAGAACATAAATCCTCATGAGCACGCTTCTCATGTGCTTGTGGCCTGCTAGAATTGCGCTAATTGCTACAAATTCGCACTGAAGAATGGAGCTCTTGTGTATTACTGTCTGAGGAGTAGAAGCCGTCATGCATTACCAATCTGATCTATAAAAGGAAAAATCCCGCAGAGAATGCTCCTTGCTTCGAAGACTGGAAGCCCCTCACGTCATATCCACAATAATTGCGCGTATCTCGCTCCATATGCAGAGTTTCCTGATCAAAACGACACTTCGTTGATGTTTCTGGACCCCTCTCCCGACATATATTTCGGCTTATACGAGATGAAGCAGCCTTCTCTCAGCGATGGCGCTATGGAGTGCTTTGCATCATAGGAAACTCCCGCCCTCTGATATGCAGGCCAGGCTAACATTGCTTGGAGAAGCTCGGTCTGTCCCTTGCTAAGTGCTCTCCGAGCTGCCGGGTCGTCCACGACGTAGATCTCCACAGACGGGTCCGTCCAGCTGTGCAGCTCAAAGGTTGTGGCTTGCCGATACGTTCACCCGGATTGTACGCTTCTTCTCCAAAGTTATGCTGCCACCAAAGACAGACCGAGTACTTCCTCGTTTTCGGCCTATAGCCCCGAAGCCCTCCGCCAGTTACGGCATCACTGATCCATCCTCCACTGTATCTGCCGACTTTTTCAGCACACCTGCAAAGTCCAGGAGGTCGCGAAAGCGGAAAGGGGACGACGATAAGCCAGCAGCTCCGAAGTCCGTCAAGGCCCGTAGACCAATCACCTCCTCTGGATTCAACAATACAGTGGGCGACAGCTCCGTTTCACAAGGGCTTTCTGACGGTACTGTTCCTCTCAGAGATAGACTTTCTGAGACCCAGATTCCGTATGGAAGCATCCGGCCTAGGGAGGAGGAGGACATTCAGGTAACACATATAGCCCTGAAGGAGGCATCCAATACGATTGCTGCGGATATCAGCTTTGCACCCTTCGGTCGTGTGTTTGCCCCAATGTATGTTGCACATGGTGGCCACCTGTTGCAGCCTGAAGGGCTGCATATGCCTCCGGGGGTGAATGCTCATCACCCTCATCGCTATAATATGATGCGCAATCGGGCGACAGGCTGCAGATTCAGCAATATGAGCTCCATCGATAAGGATTCAGGGTTTATGGAACGGGCAGCTGCCGCGTCTGCAACCGCGATGCATGGTAAGGCCTCCTCGACATTGCAATCGAGCGGTTCGCAGTGCATCAAGGCAGTAGCCACTGCGGGAGGAAGTTTCACGGAGATGATACGAGGTATTACCCGGCTACCTACTGCTGCAGATGTGCAGTCCCTTATGCAGGCAAGGGTGTCCCCATGTGCACCTATCGGTCACCATGCGGCCGCTGTGAGCAGCAATTCTATGGGGCTCCGGAGCTCCCCAATCTGCAGCAGTGAAACGCTTCAGCCGAAATCGGATCCTTCTCCCCTTTCTTCCATCGCGTCCCGCAAGCGGACGATGAGGTCTGATCCTTCCCAGACGGTTGCAGCTCAGGCATGCGAGGATGATGCAAGTCTACTCACTTTGCCCCTTCTTCCCAATATCCCAACCAGAACGTGCTCATCGAATGTGTCTTCATCACGAATTTGTCCTCCTGCATCTGCTGCTATTCCATGCTGTGCATCTCAGAAGCTCGAGTTGCCTGCCATCCAGGTCCCCTCAAGTGGTTTTCGTAGCTTTGAGACGAGTTTGCAGAGCCCATTGTCGTCCATGCAGGAGCCATTGAGAGAAGCTGGAACCAGGCATGGACGACCTACTGTTGATTTCGGTAAGAGAGCAGAATGTTTACAGGTGGGTGCACGGGTTCCGAGTGACAGTACCTCTATTCCAACTTCATCGATGGGGGCTCCAAATGGGTCAGTGACGCCAATCATCAAATCATCCATTACACAGGATGTTATTGTCAGTCCAGTTATGGCTGATGGGGCTGTCGTGAATGAAGGTTACCTTGAGCGCGCCTATGGAGGATCGGAAGAACCTGTGCTGCTTACCGGAAGCAGCGGTGAGGTCTTATGGTCCAATAAGTCGTATGATAGGGCTAGGAAGTATGGGATGGAGAGAGTTTCCGAAGGAGCAATGCACGCAGGGCCATATATTGATCCCCTGGTTCATCCGACTCCTCTAAGTACTCTTCTGTTTCCTGGTCATGGCGAACCAGTGCGAGCCACCCTATGGGGATTTTTAAGGAAACTCGTCATTCAGGAAAACAAGCTTTGCCCAGAGAAGACAACTCTGGGACTAGTTAATGAGTTGAACAATATCAGCGTCAGAGACTCGTATCATGCTACAGCATGTTCTGGCCATGGTGAGCTTGCCTCCGAAATGGATGACGTGGTCGTGAGCCATCGTCGCTTGATCCGTATGACATTAGAGAGTATAACAGAATTGCAGGAAGAGTCGCCAGCTGCATCAGAGTCTGTAGAAGCTGTTCAAGAAAGAATGGAAGCCGCAAGTGATCCTGCCTTCATTACTGATGGCTATAACAGAGTGAAATGGATAAATAAGGCATTACAGAAGATGGTAGACCCCACGACGCACGATCTATCCAAATCACAACCGTATGCTGTTTGCAGCAAAGATCTTGGCGTGCCCTTCTCCTCCTCCTCGGAGGTCAATTCTGCTTTTGTTATGTGCTCCACAGAGAACGTTCCCCGTTCTGCATGTGCATTTTCGTGCAGAATAAATCTGGAACTGAGGAAAGGGGGTAGGAGACGATCTATGACCGTTCCCTGCGATGTTTCTCATCTTGCTGCTTCGGGCACCGAAGCCCAAGAAGGTAGCTGGCTTTGGCAACTTGATATGGCCGTTAACCTATCTTTACACTCCCCATCTTGTGAAAACATTACAAATCATAATCGATGATTGAAATGAAGAGATGTGTCTGAAATGAGTTGCTATCTTGCGCCCAAGGAATGTCTTGCGACTCTCCATGAAGGGGGAAAAATGCACGTCGGTGAGCATATGTCCCACTCTTCATTAGTAACGCAGCGATGTAAATTCTTTCAAATGTCTCCATTCTTTAATTGCTTTGCTTCTGTGGGTTTAAGCAGGGTGGTGCCTGCCTGGACGTGAATGTTTACTTCCTATACTTGGTCTACTACAATTTTAAGCATGTTGCCATGGCAATGCTCCGTAGATAGTCTGCCTATTATTGTCTTGTGTCAAAAATCTCGAGTTCTTTTTTTTTGGAATAACAACAGAAGGATTAAATTAATAGTGGAATGTACATATACAGGACAGGGGGCAAGAGCCCATCTTATTAAAAAAAAAAACAGAATGATTAAATTGATAGTGGAATGTACATACACAGTGCAAGAGGCAATAGCCCATCCTACTAAAAAAACCATCAGGGAGCTGTTCTTACAGAGAGGAATACATAAACAATCTCTTGAGTAAAGGGGAAGAAGGGACTTCCATCTATCATTGTAATGATTTTCAGCCAGTAAGCTGGGTATGCCACTATCAGAGCTGAGGGCATTGGAAACATAATGGATACAAGAGACACCTGCTCTCTTTAAGGATGAGCGGGAGGGAAATAAGGAAATTCTTATTTCTATTACAAAGAACAACATTATTTCTGCTTAAGCATATACTCCCAAAGGATGTAGCCTCTCCATACATTCCACAACAGCAGGTCCATATTCCTGGAGCATCCCAAAAGAATGTCCGTTTTATTGAGCTTGTGTCCGTTTTATTGAGCTTGGGGAGTTTATGAACATACAGATACTTATCCATTGGTTGCCAAAACATCTTGGCATGAGGACATTAAAAAAAAAAAGATGGGAAACATCTTCCACTTTGCCATAGTAGGTTCATAGACCAACATTAGGTATAATCATTCTTACTCTTGGCCCAATTCATAAACCATTGTGTATGCTTAGCCATTGAAGGTAAGAGTGCTTGCTACAATCAAGACAAAGCCCATAAGGATTTGAATTGTAGTTCCATTGGTTGATGTTCCATTTAGTATTCCATCTCCGTTCAACTTCCTAGAAATCTTTGCAATAGACATCTTAGCTTTTTTGAATGTAGATAGGATGACATGAACAACTTGAGTGATCCGTAGTCTCTTATCTTGGCAATCTTCAGGCTTCCTTTCCAGAATCCCTTCATGCATACAAAGAACTTGAAAACGAGCATGATAAACATTAGTGAGAGCAGAAAAAAACATGATCAATCATTAACTTTTCACCATCCATGACATCTTTCCAAGACTTGATTCTTGCTTTATGAAATTTGTGCTCGATGGAGAGGTTACAATTGTTCCAAAGGGATAACCACCCCAGCCAAGGAGATTCCTGCATATAGAAGTTAGAATTACAATTGAGATTATCAAGAGAGAAATGTTGTTATGCTTTCATCTAGGTAGACCATGTTTTGCTAACAAGGGAGCTTCCAGCTGAAATGAAGATCTAAGGAGACTACAACATCCCACAATTCAATGTTAGACCAAGCTTTATAATTTTTCACATTTAAAAAAAAAAATCTTGGACAGTAAAACAAACCAAATACCATTTGCTATGCAGGCTTCTACAGATACACTTGGAAGGCAAATTTTCAAAAATCTTCATACAAGTAATACCGAGACCACCTTGAGATTTTGGTGAACAATAAATAGTCCAAGAAACTTTGATGACTTTACTCTTATAAGCATTGCCTCCCCAAAGAAACCTCCTTGCCAAGGAAGTAGCCTGGGCCAATTTCTTTTTAGGAGTCTAACAAAGACATAAAATAGGTGAGGTAACACAATGCTTCAAAATAAACATTCTGTGAGCTCAAGAGTTGTTAGAATCATACAAAAATGCTTTTTAAATTTATCAAGGACCCACTCACATCTCTTATTAAAAGAAACATTGAAACCATGGGTATCACGAGCAACCTGAAAATCTCACCTTCTTTGATCTCTTCACATCCAATATTGATAGCACACTCAGGCACAACATTATTAGAAGGTTTGAAACCAATTTTCTTGTGGTTGAACTTAGATCCACCCAAAACGTTATCAACATTGTTCAACATGTGTCATCCACAAACATTTGCAATCCTAGTTGGGAAGTATTGGGGAACTTAATTCCTTCAATAGAACCATTAGACATAGCATCCTTGAAAAGCCAACCTAAAGCATTAGTAACAATGGAAAACAGCAAGGGGGCAAGAGGACAACTTTGTCTAATAGATCTAGCCAGTTGAAGGGTTTAGAGGAGGAATCATTACCAAAAAGGGTGCTAACGTACTTAATAAACCTTCTCCCAACTCCTATGTCATGAAGAGACTGAAGAATGAAATCCCACTCAATTATGTCATAGGCCTTATAAAAATCTATTATGAAGAAAAAAACTCTTCCCACATCAAAAGAACAAAGGAGTCATGAATTCTTAAAGCACAATGAAGAATTCATTAGGTATACCATCAAAACTAGGAGACTTATAGGGTTTCAATTTATCGATGGTTTCTTTGACCTCAGTGGTAGTGAGGGGTAGGTCGAAGATATTAGCCAAACCTTTAGGAATCATTGTTTTCCTTTTAATAGAAATAGTGGATCTAGCCCTTTGGATATCCTCCCCCCACTTTGGAGAACCAGAGAAAACATCCATAAAAATGATTTTAGCCTCCTGTCAACTCTCCTCAATGTTGATAGCTATTAAAGTTATGTGTTTTCTAGGGCCAATTGAAGCATATGTTTTTCACTAAACTTAATTTGAAGGCTTTTTAACCTCACAACAATCAAAGCACATGTTGAAGGCGCAAACTTATCCAAAATGAGGCATTGAATCACCAAAAGACATGCCAATGAAGAGACAATCACAAGGTAGCTGAAGAGACAAGGAGGGCATGGAGGACATTGAAGATTCATGGAAGTTTCTCATGGTTATTTAAGCAACATCCAAGCTCCTAATGGTGTATGGATGGTATGAAGTTGGGGTGCTACTTATACATGTGCTATTGAGACATTGTCTAACATAGAAGTTCATATTCTCTTGTATATCTCTCCTACCCTTTCCAAAGGGTACTGAGTTTCCATAGTAGCATGTTACGACTTTGTTTTCTCTCTCTAGGAAGCTCTATTTATGGAGTTATTATACTTTTTGGAAATCATATAAAGCAAGGATTCCATATTCAAAAGGGTTTTGGAAAATTCATCTTTTACTGTTGATCTCTCCCAAACCTTGAAAGGAAAACTAGTATGTCTTGTGTTGATCTCTCCCAAACCTTGAAAGGAAAACTAGTATGTCGTGTGACTGATTTGATTGGTCTACAGGTGTCCCATTCCAGTGATTTATAGCTCATTAGAAAGCCCTTAGTGTCTAGCGTATGTGGCTAAATGGGTTGGTCAATTGAATATGTGAATTTGGAGTTATATCAGCTTTAGTGAGTATTGGTATGAGAGAAACTAGGTCTTGGGTAGGGTCCAAGCTTCTTGTTGTGCATTTGGAGGAGAAATCTTTCATTGGTAGTATCAGAGCAGCTTGAAGACATCAAGCTGAGTGCAAGAAGACTTGAAGTGGATCAAGACAACAAGGTGAAGTACTCAAAGGCTACCTCAAGAGGGAGCATCTAGAGGAGTGCTCACCATCAAAGGAGTAAAGTTATCTGCAAATTCTACAGAGGTAATACACACCTACTCTTAGCATGACTGATAACTTCAATGCTATGTGAGAAGCTTGAGAAGGACAACTAATAGCCTTGGAGGTTTGGGATGCTCAATTTCATATTAAGCAAGGATTTAGGTGGCATCATTGATGGATCACTTCTCAACGATGTACCATTGGATCCAATGGCACTGTTAGGCCGCCGGATTGGCTCAATGTAATAATATATTTTCATATACCGCACGTATCGAAAGGTCGTAGCGAAGTGATTTAACCCTTTTTATTCATTAATGAAGAGACATTACGGGGTTCTCTGGTGCGAGAAGAGACGGGATCGCCAGACTGTCTGTCTGGGCCATTTGCGGCCTTGCGGAGACGTAGTTCAAAGTTTGCATATATCTGAGTATGGTTAAATCTGTTCTTATTGGATTGTTGTAAACTAATACTACACAGTATTACGGTAGTAACATGAATAGATATGTTTGATTATGTGATTGAACGACTGTGCGATAAGATAATGTGTGATGATACTGTAAATGGAAGATTATGACTGTGTAACAGAAGTAATGCCTGAGTGTATAATTATTGTTTGGGTAATTAGTTAATTGGGAAAATCGATAAAGGGCCTCTGCATTGTCAGACCCCTACCATCCCCAAGAACCCGAAAAGAGATTAAAAGCGAATCTATTGAAAAAAAAATCCCTTTTAACACTGGCACCGTCTGTGGGAAGATGTCAATAGATTGAGAATACTCAGTAAAGTTAGAGCAGTGCGTAAGGCAAGCAGTGCAGAGGTGATATATGCCGGTTACTTGGTCCGGCGAGTCTTATCCAAAGTATAGAAGAGACCAGCATCCCTGGGCAGTTCCAAATCTATTAGGGACACCCCCGGGTGGTAGAAGTGCAAGCCATTTAAGCCTAGTTGTCGAAGGATCGGAGCCAGTTAGCAGTGATTTTGGTGCCAGTTCGGTAACACGATGAGATTCCGGTAGATTCCGGTGTGATTCCGGTTTGTTCTGAAGGTGCAGTGATTTTTGGGTGTACAGAGACACACTGCGTAGTTCATCTGACGTTATCTGATCAGGATTCAACTATTTTCGGTGACAAAGTTGTGTTGCCAAGTGAGATCGTTTCCGGTGAAAAGATAACCGTGTGCGGTGAAAGTCCGATAACTTTCGGTGAAAGTTCGGTACCATTTCGTGGGAGTCTGAAGTTTTTCGGTGATACTGTAGTACTACTTGGTGGATCCTTGCTATGCTCACCACTGTTCGGGGCAAGCTTGCCTACTCTTGATACTAAAGCTGAGGACAAACTACTTGATTTGGAGATAAGTAAGAGATTCAACGCCATTTTCGAGCCGGAAGGTGAGCAGTCTGATAATACAGATTCCGAAGGACAAGAGACACCCCCTCAAAACTCAGGGAACAACAACAGTACCAATAATAGTACCATGAGTGGGCAACAACAGCAACAACATCAACAACAACAACAACAACAACAGCAACAACAACAGCCACAGCCAATCATCCCACCTCGACCGGTTCCAACAGGGGTGACTTACACAAAGTTTGGTGGATTTTCGGGTGACGACCCTGATGCACATGTGCGCACCTTTGAGATAAGCTATGCAGTGCTGAACCATCCACCCGATCCGGCATATAAGGCTATCGTATTTGAGGCCACCTTAGTTAATGAAGCGGCTAGATGGTTGTCTGAGTATGATATTAATCATTTCATTAACTATGATGCTGTGAGAGAGGCATTTTTACAGAGGTTCCGGTTGAAGAAAAATCTTGCCGAAATCTTCGACTATTTGCAGAACAATTGGCAGAAGCCGCACCAGTTTGTTCAGGAATACGCAACATTGTTTAGAACTCACTTAAGACAACTGCCTCCGGCACACGCTAATCTACCGGATGATGTGATAACCCAGTGGTTCATTAACGGTTTGACCCCACAGTTAAGACAAATTATGATCATCCGCTGTGTGGGTGCTATGACACTAGATGCTGTTATTGCGATGGCCCTGCAACTAGAGCATAAAGTTGGGGGATTCACCGAAGACTTGGAGTGGTTGAAAGGCAGTAAGAACGTAATAGATGATCCGGCTAAAGAGATGTATTGCACCAAGTGCAAAAATCCAGGGCACACCAGTACTACATGTGACCTTAACCAGATGTATTGTGCCATCTACAATACAACGGGACACTCAACGGAAAATTGCGCGTATAATGCCAAGGTGCAGGGGCGAGCAACTGTAAATGCCATCATACAGGAACCAGGTTAGCCAGCAACCCATTACGTACCTCCACAGATGCGAAACAATCATCGCAAGGATATAGAAATTACCGGGGTCATTGGAATACCAATTTCAATTCATATCGATGGCAGGCGGGTACATCAGCGGAAGGTACTTCTCTTCCACCACCTCGATGTCATTTTTGCAGCGAGATTGGCCACATCCGTAGATTTTGCAAGGATGCAGTAGAGTACGACAAAAGAAAGAAAGGAGCGACAAAATCCAATGACCAACATGGTCTATATTTCACCAGTGGAATCACAAGCAGCAGTGGTTCAGACCAGATCGGGTAAGCAGTCGCAACCCGCCGCTGAGGTGTTCGAGCTTGGTATTTGTGAGCAGCACCAAATGTATACACAGGCTAGTCAATGGAAAACTAAAGAGCCAACTATGTTTCCTGATCCACTTCCGGTAACATAGATTCCCCTGCCTAAGGCAAGATCGAATGAACAAAATTCTGCCCCAGCAACAGTAGAATCATCATCAGAATCGGTGAGAAGTACGATCCAAACAGATTAGGTATGGGATATCCTATCTAAGGCTTCAATTACACTCCCTTTGGGGCAGTTACTCGCCATAGTGCCAGGCGTCAGGCAGCAGTTTCAACAGCAGGTTAGCCCCGGATCTTCCTGCACTCCGGCGACTGCAACAATACAACCGGAAGCTGATTCTACGGTGGATCATTCAGTCCCATTAATCACTGTCTAGCATAAAAACCAAAAGATTACTCAAGTGCTAATCGATGGCGGTTCAGGTGTGAATATAGCAACGGCAGCCCTCTGCAAGCAATTGGGTTGGACCCAAATCGAGCCCGTACAATTTTTTGTACGCATGGTAGACCAATCGCGAGTCCATCCGGTGGGACTAGTACGGAATATTCCGATTACTTTGCAGGGTACCACGTTCAAAATGACTTTTGTAGTTCTCGAACTACCAGAATCCAGCCTCAAATACAATCTACTTTTCGATCGGCCATGGTTGAAACAAGCCAAAGTTGTACAGGATTGGTCCACATAGGAGTTAACTTTCAAAGATAATCACCGTAAATATGTAGTTAAATTGGATGCCATGCAGCCCTGCGAGCTTCATGCAAGACCATATGTAGCGGAGCCGGTCCACATGTTCGATGGCTTATCTGACGACGAGGAAGAGGCGTTTCTGAAGACCAATAAGGATTTGATCTCATTAGGTACAGTAGATCTCCAGTCAGTCGCAGACAAGTGGAGTCCGGCCGCTTGCATGGTGGTACCAGTGATCGGAGATGCAGATGCAGATGATAGGGTCGCTATGGATGGAGCCACCTTACATCAACTTTTGTAGACAGCTGATGATCTGGTAAAACCTCGACAATTTTATGTACCGGAAGATCAGTTAGTAACATATAATTTGGGTGATGCGGTTAACCTGTGACCAGTTAAGATTAAGGTAGGATTGTCAGAGACATTTCAAGATGATTTGATATGACTCTTGCATGAGTTCTCCAATGTTTTTGCTTGGGACTATCGAGATATGAAAGGTCTGACCCGGATCTATCAACATCGGATAGTGCTCAAACCAGAGGCGAACAGTCTAGTTACCAAATGAACCCCAATTATGCAGCACAGGTCAAAGCAGAACTCGATCGGTTATTGAAGGTGGGATTCATCGTACCAATCGAGCATGCTGAATGGATATCGCCAATCGTGATTATCCCGAAGAAAAATAAACAGCTGCGTATCTGTGTTGATTACCGAAAACTGAATACGGCCACTGTACCGGATCCATTTCCTCTTCCCTTTTTGGACACAATGCTCGATAGGGTGGCCGGACACAGATGTATTCATTCCTAGATGGATACAGTGGCTATAATCAGGTGCGGATGGCAGAACAGGACATACCTAAAACAGCTTTTATCACGAACTGGGGTATTTATGCATGTACGGTAATGTGGTTCGGGTTAAGGAATGCTCCAAGTACGTTTCAACGATGTATGCAAGAAGTTTTCTCACCCTACTTGACTAATTTTATGCAAGTATATTTGGAAGACTTTTCCTTATTTGGGAAGATTGTGGCACACCTGTATCATTTACGGTGCTGCTTTGAAAAATGTCGCGAATACCGATTATGCTTGAATTCGACAAAATCTGTTTTTGCGGTCTCTTGTGGCAAACTACTCGGACATATTATTTCTGCACAAGGGATACAAGTTGATTCGGATAAAGTTGCAGCCGTGTTGGAGGCACCAGTCCCTACGACGCCGAAAGAAGTTATGCATTTTCTGGGCCAAATCCGGTGGCATGGCAGACATTTACGGTGGTTAGCTCATTTAGCAACACCGCTCAATCGGCTTATGACTAGTGCTCCACGGCAGTATGACTTGATCTATGTTCGGGTTTGAAAATCAACACATTACAAATAAACTTTAAAATTAATCAGATTACACACATTGGTCTTCGTCAAACAGAGAATCTTCCTTCAGCAGGCTTTCATTCTAGCATTACTTATACTGCGTCAAAATCCTTATCTTCATCAAACACTCTACTGAATGAATGGAGAATCATGCAAAAGACTACACTTATCTAATTAATTACTTCCATCAACATTCATTAAAACTTCAAACACATTCTTGTAGGAAACAGTCGCCAGAAAAGACTTCAGATTACAGAGAATATAAGTATTGACGCAAATACAAGAATCTACTTCAGAGTTTCATTCTTTCTAGAACATGCATCTCGCTGTTTTGAGTTTATGATGCGCTCTTCCTCCTGCAATCATGCTTCCTACTTTCTTCGACCACTTCTTGATTTCTCTCTCTCTCTCTCTCAAGTGTAACATCTTCCCCTTCTTATGACACCCACGCGAACTCCGATGTAACCGTCTGTTAAAATTCTGATGCACCAAAAATAGACATCCGACTAGGTAATGTCTAAATTTAACAATCTTTCATAATTCAAATTAATCATTTATCCTCCAGATTTCCTTGTCTTCAACACCTGCCACAGCCCGGTGGGGAATTTTGTCAAAAAGTAGACTCGAATTTACAATCCCTTGATCATATAAAATTATTTCCTTCAATTGTTTAGAATTAGCCGCTTCCTCTGCTCCAACTTGTTGATTCTGCGTCACTTCCAGATCTTCCCCAATATCTTTCTGTTCCTCTTGGAATTTCATTGAACAAAATAATTGCTGCTCAACAATTGCATCCAGCTTTTGCTCACAATCCTTTTGCAACAATTGCTCCTACAAATCTCTAATTGATTGCTCATATTCCTTAATCTGCTTCTGATACTCGTCAACCAAATGTTGTAATTCCTTCTCATACCTCGAAACAAAACCATTCTGAACCTGCTCAATCTGAATCCTACACAAGGTTTGCCAACGACTTTGCACTACCTTCCATATGTCTTGAACATATTTTTGCACCTGATGCTTCAATACTCCAACATCCGACTCCATCATTAAAACTGCATTAAATTCCACTTCCTCATTTTCCAATGTTTGCTTCTCTAATGACAACAATGCTTCCACCCGAGATCTAAGTACTATAGCTTCTCATTGCAAATTTGCATTCAATATAAAAAAACCATTCATCTCGTTTTCAAGTTTCTCCTGTATGATGCTCTTCCACTCATCAAATTCCTGTAATGACCGCTTTACCTTCGACAACTCAATTACTTGCTGCACTTTACTTTATTGTTTGTACTCCTCCAATGCCTGCGCTTTCTTATCTACCTCTTCCTGAAGTAATTGTACTCGCTTATGTACGAACTGATAACTCTCTTTATCGACAGAATCCTTAGCTTGCTCGAACTTTTTCAATTGCTCCTGCTGCCAATCTAAAAAAACTGAAACCTCCTGCATTTTCTCCTTCATACTTGTTGCATCAACCCTTTCGCAGTAATAATTTTTGCTTAACCTCTTCCTTCTTTTTACTCTCCATTACCGAGAACTGCAAATCTACCTTTCTCTTTTTAGATAATATAAATGTCTTACCTATTCTCTTTTTCTGCTCTGCACAATTCGGAATCTACAACAACTGATCATCATTTAGAATCTGTGCTTTATGATCAGTCTGAATTGTTTGCATTACTGGCACCAATTCTTCTGCCGTATATCTCGCCTTCAACAAATCTTTACACATCTCGTGTGCTCCTTCCAATTCTTTGCCGATTACCTACATTTGACCCCTAATTTTTGATTCATCAGTTGAACTTTGGTCTCCTTAGTACTTGATAGCCCTTGACTATCCGTCTACTGCACAAACTGAAAGAGTGCTGCTAGATATGCTGACATACGATTGTTCACCAATGTTTTTTGTTTATCTCCCATAAAAATTTGCTCATGCATGTGCTCATACAACCAGTGAGCCCAACTTACACTACCATTTGATTCAGCATAAGCTAATGGTGCAAAATTTTCTCTTGACATGTAATCATATTTAATAATAAAACATAATCTTTCTAAGTACCACTTTAGCTGCTCCCTATGTGCATACGCTACGTTTTTCATCATATAGTATTTCCTTCCTCCTTCTCGTGTGCCAAATTCCTTCCTCAATGACTCCTGTGAACATTTCGAAATAACTACATCCTTATAAATTGGTAATTTAAACACTTTTGCCACTAACTCAGGGGAAAACTTTACCTATAATGTTGACTGCCCCTTCGTCTTCTTCAGAATCTCAAGCTGACTTTTGGCATAGATATTGCATCGCCATTGTGCCTATGGCAACGCTGCAAACTGCAATAAACCTATTTTGTGGAGCCAAGCCGCATTAATAGGAGAATGCATATCAATTTCTACCTTGAAATCCGTAAGCGGATCAATGAAAGTCTGCATAAACTTCATCGTTGTGGATGGTGTTGAAGTCTCCTCCACCTCATCTTGAAGCTGGCTGTCACTCTCCTCCGTTGTCGTGTCCTGCTTGCACGACACTACTTCTCTTCTTTTACAACGCCCCCTCATGACTACTGCCTCCTGCAACGATACACTAGAACCTGCGAGGAACATCACCTTTGGAGCCATAATGTAAAACGCACAACGTAGGTACAAATAATGCGAACTTTCAAATCGCCTCTAAGCTGCAAACTTTGCGTACTGGCTCACGTGCCCATACACGCAGCTACATAATGTTTGAGTATAAGTTAGCTTAAAAATCATTGAGCTCATCCTTTCACACATTTCCATGCTATGAGTAAAAATCGTCCTACACATGCAGTTAGTCGCATTAAAACTCATGCGTGAATCCAGAATAATCAAGTGAAATCTCTTCCCATTCATATTGCATTTTCTTGCCCATCTACATACAATTTCCCCCAACACTTCGGATACAGGATATTGCTGACTACCTACTACCACCATTGTCCATGCATCATGAGTTACATCCCTTGCTACGTCTGAATATTCCTCTACTACTTTAATCCGATTCACGAACACTCCCTTCTTCTTTGTATGCCGATAATCAACTTCTAACAAAATTGCAAACCTCTAATTATATCATATCCCCCAATGGATTTGTATGAATGAGCTTAATGTCATTTTCGACCAAGTACAATCAAGGAAACATGTTACCAAGGAAAAAAATGCAGATAAATAAGCCTTCTTGCTCCTGTGATCAGTCATGATATGTCTTTCAGAATTAACTGTTGCTTGCACTAAATTAGAAGATAACCAATCCAAATGTGGTGGCTTCCCTTGAAATTTCTTTAACCAAAATCCATTGATAGGTTTCTCAATTCTTGTGCCGAATACATCTACCAATAGGAAAGTTCCTTGCCCTAAATCTTGCACAATCTGATATGGACCTTGATATCTCAATGTAAGCTTTCCCATATGTGGTCCAATCTTAGAATTATACATCATAACCCAATCTCCTTCCTTAAATAACTTAACCTTTACATTCGGATTCACCCAAGCTTATCATCGTCTTTGAATTACCTCAGTAATGTATGCACTTACCAAACGATCTTCTTCCAAATGCAAAAGATATTTGCTTCTATGCTTAACTGATAAACCTAGAGACATCTTTTCCACTGTGATTCGCAAACTTGGAACCACAAATTTGATGGGAACTACTGGCTCCAATCCATATACCAATCGAAATGGAGTCATACCGGTTGTCACTTTGAATGTTGTTCTAAATGACCACAAAGCTGAGTCAAGTAATAAATCATAATTTTTTTGATTGTCATGCACAAGCTTCTTAAGAATTCACATTAATGTTTTATTTGTACTTTCTGCCTGATTATTCGCATCTGGATGATATGCGGTAGACTTTTTATGCATAATCAAATGAGTTCGTGTTAATTCTGAAATTACTTCATTAAGGAAATGCGCACCTCTATCACTCACTAACTCAATAGGACACCCAAATCTGGTCATAATATTATGATAAAGAAATTTTGCCACACTTGCTGCCTTATTATCTTTCAATGCCACTGCCTCCACCCACTTTGTACAATAATCCATAGCTACTAAAATATATATATATTGCCACGCTGAGTAATTGGTTTGATAGGGACCACAAAATTCATACCCCACTTCTGGAACGGATCAAATGGTAAAACCGGACGATCAGACATCCTATCTACATTGCTAGGTTGGTCTGACAAATCACACATCTTTTTACATGCTCATATGCATCCTTTAACACAGTAGGCCACCATAACCGTGCTTGTAATATTTTCTTTCCTATAATATCCCCCGACAAATGACCTCCTGCTAACCCTGAATGTGCCTCTTGTAACACGGTTGTTTGTTCAAATTCTGGTACACACCTCCTAATAACTTGATCCACCCCTTTTTTATATAATGCACCGGCTATGATCAAGTAGGGCCTGCTCCTTAGTGAAAATTTCCTTCTCTGATCAGGTGTGAAATGTTGTGGTAATGACCCGTCCGTTAAAAATACCAACAATTGATCATACCAAGAATCTGGTTCAACAACTTGGGCATTAAACAATTTTGCATTAGGGAATTCATCATTGACCCCCGACGGTGCCTCCCCTGTTTCCAACCGACTAAAATAGTCAGCCATTGTGTGCTTCTTGCCTGGAGTATGAACAATTACAAAATCAAATTCCTGCAATAAAAGCATCCACCTGGCTAATATTCGTGTCAACAAAGGCTTCTTAATCAAATATATCAAAGCCTGGTGATCTACATGAAAAACCACCTTATTGCCCAATAAATAATGTCGAAACTTATTGAGAGAATATACCATCGCTAAGGCTTCCCGTTCAGTCAGTGGATAATTCCTTTTGGCTGAACACAATACCCTACTAGCATAATATATGGGTCTAAACCATCTTTTCTCTTTTTGCTGCATCAAAACTACTCCAACCGCCACATCCGATGCATCCACAAATATGTGAAAGGGCAATGACCAGTCTGGTGGTTGCAAAATTGGTGCTACAGATACCATCTTCTTCAAGAGTTGGAACGCTTTTTCTTGAGCATCCGCCCATACAAATGGAACATCCTTTTTTGTCAAATGTGTAAGCGGTAAAGAAATATTAGCCAAATATCTTAAGTATTTGGAATGCCACTTAATCTGACCCACGAACCGAATTACTTCCTTCACATTCGTAGGTGCCCTTGCCGTCCTAATAGCTTCAATCTTCTTAACATCGATGGCCATGCCTTGTTCAGAAATGACATGTCCCAATAAAATACCACTTCTAACTGCAATTACACTTTTGAATGGATTTAACACCATCCTAAACTGTCGACATCTATCAAAACATAATCTCAGATGCTGCAAGTGCTGAACCATCTTACCAAAAACCAAAAAATCATCCACAAACACCTGCATAAACTCTTGTAGGTAAGGCTCGAACACTTTATGTGCCACATAATTAAATGATGGTGGTCCATTCTTCAATCCAAAACTCATAACGGTGAATACATAAGCACCAAATTCTCTGATAAATGTCATTTTATGCTGATCCTCTTCAGCCACACTAATTTGATTGTACCCTGAAAACCCATCCAAAAAATTTTACATCTCGTGTCTTGCTACTGCATCCAATATGGCATCACAAAATGGCATAGGAAAAGGATCAGTAATTGTTGCCACATTTAACTTTCTATAATCCACACAAATTCTAAGTTTCCCATTCTTTTTGGGGACTACAATTATAGGAGAAAGCCAAGTCACTTGATTAACAGGTTTAATAAATCCGACAGCCAATAGTTTATCAATTTCTTCTTTCACCGACTTAGCAAAATTTGGATTCATCCTATACCGCTGCTGCACAACCGGCACTGCATCTGTCTTCAAATTAATCCGATGTTGATGTAAATCTGGATCTATGCCCTTAACCTGAGAATAATCCCACGCAAATACGTCTACATACTCTTTCAACAAACAAACAAGATCTTCCATAAACCGACCATCAATGGCCTTACTAATTCTCACCATCTTAGGTTAAATTTCAATTCCTAGATTGACTTTCAAAAGCTCTTCCTCCTTTACCCTTGCTGAACCTGCATACTTCTGGTCATATATCCGTTCAGCCAAACATATTACTTCTTTTTCGTGTTCAAACTTCTGTTGCATTGGAGTCTCCATACTTTTCTCAAACATCCTTTGTATTTGTACTCCTTCAAGCTGCTCACCCAAAACTGGCCCTTCTACTTTCTGCACCATGAGATAATCCTTACTCAATATTGTTTCAACATCAACCTCCAATACCGATACTATCGTTGGATTTGCTTGCAAAAATTTTTCCTCTTGGTCATCTTCTAACTCATCCGTCAAATTAATAATCTGAGCCATCAGTAGTTTATCCTGCACTGACATATTCTTTCTTCCACGCATAGGGATTGTCACCTACTTTTTCCCTTTCTTGATAATTACTAGATTCAAATCCAAATCTTGCTTAACTTTAGCAACCCTAAACCAAGGTCTTCCTAACAACATTTCGTATGGATAAGCCGACTCAGACATCCTAATGACCACAAAATTTACCATAAATGACATTTCGGAAATAATGATTTGCTGTTGCTTCAGAATGGCCACAGGTTGAACTTGAGTTTGGTCTGCCATCTTCACTTAAAACGGTGCCGGAGCCAATGCCCCTTTCCCCATTTCTTTAAAAATGTGCTCAGGTAATATATTCACCCCTGAGCCCCCATCGAGCAACACCTCATCAAATCGTCTTTGCCCAAACTGTACCTAAATTACTGGCACGACAAAATCTACATCCGTTGGATCAATATTATTAGCCGATGTTGAGGGTACCGACCTAAGTACTGGCTCCGAACGCTGACCAATCAGCTTCTGCAATAATTTCTCTCGAAACGCTGGTACCAAAGATAATAATTGGTCTAAAGACAACTGTAATGGCAGTTAATGATTACCTCAAACCAATCCTTATCGGCATCTTGCTTGGTTGCATTCTGGTCTTCAGTGGTTATTGACGGTACCATGCCCGAATCCTGGTCTTCGTCAACGGGTTCTATAAATTTCACTTGTTTGTGTTGTTCTTGCTGAACCTATTTTTGCACTTTGCCCTAGCTGAAATTCCTAGGATTCAAGAAAGGATTGAAGAAAAAGGAATTTCACAACCTTCTATAGAATCAGTTTCACATAAGACTTTGGTTCCAGAAATGGAAGAAAGTACTAGAGTTCCAGAAAGTCCTAGTACCTCAGAAGGACACGTTCCAGAACTTGTGGAAGCTGAAGGGTCAGAAAGAGTATCACCACTATTTAAGGATACACCTACTTGGTTATATCAGACATGGAAAGATAGTGGTATAAGGACTTTCACAGGAAGAACAAGGAGTGAGACTAGACAACAATGACAAAAAGATCATGTAAGTTTTGCTAGAGACTTTGAGATTCATGATACTTTGGCACTTACGACAGTTGAAGATGAACCTGGATGTATTAAAGATGCACTTAACATTCCTATTTGGAGAAAAGCTATGGAAGAAGAGATTGATTCTATTCATAAGAATCAAGCTTGGCAGTTATGTGAGTTACTAGAGGGAAAGAAAGCTATAGGTGTGAAATGGATCTTCAAAATCAAAAGGAACATAGATGGTACTATTGACATGTACAAAGCAAGATTGGTTGTCAAAGGATATGCACAACAAATTTGTATTGATTATGATGAGACATTCGCTCCTACATCTAGGATGACAGTTATTAGGTCAATACTTGCTTTAGCAGCACATTTTGGTTGGCATATATATCAACTTGACATAAAGACTGCTTTTCTAAATGGTGATTTACATGAGGATGTGTATATTCAGCAGGTAGAAGGTTTTGAAGAGACGGGTAAAGAACATTTGGTATGTAAGCTTATAAAAGCTTTGTATGGTTTAAAACAGGCACCTAGAGCATGGTATGTAAAGATACACACATATCTTTTATCCATTGGTTTTCATAACTCAGATGTGGCTCCAAATCTTTATGTCAAAGTTGAACCAGGTATGATGATTATAGCAATCATTTATGTGGATGATATCATAGTCACAAGTCCTAGAGATGAAGATTTGTAGATGTTCAAAGAACAATTGAAGAAAATATTTGATGTGAATGATTTGGGAATCTTGCATTGTTATCTTGGGATTCATTTTTTGTTTAAAGATGAGGGTATCTATATGACACAGCAGAAATACATTGAGAAACTTTTAGAAAGGTTTCAGATGAGTGATTCTAAACCTATGCAAACACCTATGGATCAGAATGCATCTTTACAAATGGTAGCAGATGCAGAGTCATTTGATGCTACTTTATATAGTCAAGCAGTTGGATACTTGATTTATCTTTGTAATACACGTCCTGATATACAGTTTGCAATTTCTCAAGTATCAAGGTTCATGCAGAATCCAACAGTGTTACATTGGAAAGCAGTAAAGCGGATCTTAAGATATTTGAAGGGAACTTCAAATTATGCTATGGTATTTTCAAAAACTACACATTTGTTACTAAAAGGTTTTTCAGATTTTGATTGGGCAAGTGATAGAGACACAAGAAGAAGTACTAGTGGATTTTGTTTTTATCTTGGAGATTGTCTTATCTCATGGCTTTTGAAGAGACAACCCACTATTGCATCTTCATCATGTGAAGCTGAATATCGTGCAGCATTTACAGCTACTCTAGAGTCAATTTGGTTGTAGAAGACTTTCAATTATCTAGATGTGAGAAATGGAAGTTCTTGTTGTCTCTTTTATCTTAGATTTTCTAGTAATAGCTTGAGGAGTATCACTATCCTTGTATTGTGTCATTGGACATCTTCAAGTCCCTCTTCCTCTTGACTCATCGCATTAACTTTCTGATTTTCCATTGAATTAAATTCCTCGAAAAAGATAGCGACATGATCAAATATAACTTGTTGGGGATTTTCAATGCTATTTGTTGGGGAGGCCATACCTTCATTTCTTCTGCTAGTAACAGTCCATTCATTATGTGGAGTATAGTTATTTTTCAGAGTCAATTGAGTCTTATCATGTTTCTACTCGGTACTTGTTGTTCCCTCATTAGGATCCTCATTCTGCTTGTTTTGAAGAACAGATGAGCTTGTAGCAACATTTTTACCTTCCTCATAGAGGTTGAAAACCTTTTTGAATAAAACATCAAAGGATTAGAAGATTTCTCATTCCTTTTCTTTTGCAATTTATCATTTGCTCTTTTACTACTTGAGCTAGTGTTATTGTTGGAAGTCAATGTACATATGGTCCACATTCAAAAAATTCTACATTTTTGCCTTAGCATTTTTTGTACAGTTTGGGTAAAACTTTTTTATGCTAGATAGATAGAGCTTGGCGAGAGCTATCTAGTGGTATGCTTTATTTCTTCATCAGAGGTCAGAACAGGGAGGAAAGACAAAACCTAATTCAGCCAAAATGGAGGATGGTCATTTTCTGAAGGTCCAAACTTGAAAAGCTAAGTTATAAAGTCAGTATGGCCAAAAGCAAGATAAATCAGTGATCAAAACTCAAAATCAGCTAATTTTAGTGATGGTATTTTATTAACCACGAAAAGCTTTAAAAAAAAGCGAAGGACTTTTAAAATTAAGCGATCGCAATTTTGGGCTAAAAAAACAGATTTTTTTTTTCAATTTTTTTTGCTAGCTTTATTTTGGGAGACATCAACCAATAAAAGGAGCATGTTGGCACACTCTTGGACAATCTCAAGCTAGAGTTTTGGAGTTATGAAGCTTTGGAGGTGAAGATTTGGTGAAGGAGAGGCTACTATCTTGGAGCAAGAAGTCTTCTCCAAGGTGGTGGTAGCTATCTTTTGTAAGTTAGCCTTATATTCTGTATTTAGGGTTTTTGAACCCTAATTTCAAAATTAGGGTTTGCTGATTTTCAGATTTGTTGCAGTTTCTTGTGAGGTTAGGTTCACTTCGTTGCTCATTCACTTCACACACACTCAGATTATAACAGCATAATCTGAATTTTGTATCATCATCTTCTTGGCGATTCTTCCATTAGTGAGTGCACCACATCATATGGTTGAGTAGTACTCCCATGTTGTAATTCGGACATCTATTTTTTAATGAGTAAGCATTTTGCTTACGTTCCCTATCCTTGTCTCAAGATCTCTTTCTTTCTATCTCTCACTTATCATCTTGATTAATTAAGTGTGTATGCTCAAAGGTTTTTAGTATTGGAAAGATCCTGGGGGCCCAGATTCCAACGATGTTAGTGTTGTTTTCTTGAACAAAGCTAGAGGTCACATTTGATTTTGGAGCTTCCTTATGAATATCTGAATTTTGAAGCAAGGTATGTCGTCTTTTATTATATGCCCTTTCTTATAACAACTATAACATGCATTGTGCAAATTCTTAGATAGGATAATCTACTCATGGAGCCTCTTGCCATCATAATCTTTAATAACAATGGATGTCCTACTCGTCTTTGATATATCTACCTCAATCATCATGTGTGGGTCCCATTTAGGGTTAATCCCATTCCCTCTAGCTTTTTGCCCAAGCACCTTACCAACCATATTTCCTAAGATTTTTACCCAAGGGTAGAAATCAACAGGCAAATCTGGAAAATCAACCCAAAATGCTATTTTATTTGGCTTCAGGCCTTTAGGATTAAAACTTATATACCACTTGAAAAATGAAACATGCACATTCTTAATCAACTAGTGACCTTCACTTTTGACCTGCAAAGCAGTGTTAGCATCCTCAAAGAAAAACAAGTGGTAATTATTAGGACAGTATCAGATATGCCTAACATCAATACCTTTGTCTCCAAATTTTGTCTGTTCCAAAGCTTTAATGTTTCTTTGGCTCGTCTTGGACCATGGCATAGCCCAATGAAAACTTTGTCACTTAATTGGGCTTGCCAATTGTCAAGAGAGCATCTGTCAATAATCAGTGAGTCATGTTCGATATCCCTACCCACCTCACCTACATCATCCTATGAGGATTGTCATCGATTTTTTTCTTCCCTTTATCATCTTTAGCAAGATAAGAGTTCATACTTGGTGCATATTTTACTTCAAAGATCAAGCCAATAGACTTATTGGAGGCTCTTGCAGTATCTACATAGGATTTTTGAGGTGAAGCATGTCCATGCACGCACTTTGTGTGAGCAGTTGTAGCATCAACATCTTTTCAGATATTCTTGGAGTTAGACATCTACGGAAGCATGCAAACAACACAAGGAAGAAGAGGAAGCTTGGAGCACAACACACAATACTAAATGTATTGCTAGAGAATGTACAAAGATAAGTAGCCCATTAGGGCAATAGGCGTATATACAAGCCGGGGGAAAAAAATCTCCTAAAGAGGGAAAAAAGTGTCTGATGGTCCTAGTGTGTTCACACACATCACTACCTAAATATATCAACAAATTCCCCTTGGGAGTGATGCAATGAACAAGGAGCTGGCACGCATGTATAAGGAAGTGCCAAGATATGTGGAATCAATCCACAAAAGGAAGTAAGCCCAAAGCTTTGCGGAAAGCTTCAAACTTCTCCCGAGGCAGAGCCTTCGTGAAAAGGTCTGCAAATGTTCTCCTACGTGGGCACATATGCCAAGCTGATCTCCCCAGTAGAGAACCTCTCCCTGACATGATGATAATTGTTAAACGCGCGTTGCCGTCACATGCGCGTTTAAGCTCTTTTTGGGTTCTTGGGAGTGGTAGGGGTCTGCTAATCAGAGGCCCTAAGACTTGATTTTCCCAATTAATCACATAGCAGTACATGAGTGTTCAAAGAACTCTGTTAACATGAATTACTATCACTACTGTGGTTCGTTCTCTCATAGATTCCTAGTTCGTACATAGATTAAGACTTTCTCAGTACATAATGCAAAAAGTAAACATTACCGTAACCCAGACTTACAACACTTAACTTAATGGAAAAGTGCTAACCACAAGTTAAGGTAATCAAACAACGACGACGAAAAGAAACACAGTACTACTCAAAATTCTCAAACACAACACTACGGAAACTCCACAGAACGTATCGCCCAGACAGACAGTCTGGTGATTCTTCTGGTCACCGAAGCGTCCTTTCATTGATTTATAAGTAGATACAACTCTACGCAACGACTTTTCGGTTCGTGCGGAATATGAAAAGAAAAAGCTTTACAATTGCCAATCCGGCGGCTTACACTAGCACGCACGGTGGACTTGAACCCGCAGGTATACAAAATTTTATGGCTCATCTATTATACCCTGTAGATACATTATTCTAGCTAATTTAAACGTTCTGGCAATTTTCTGCTTCATGCTATCCAACATTTTCTTCAAAATGTCTAGTTCTACTAGTTGCGCATCAATACCGACAGAACTTAAAGAAATTACTTGGCTCATTAATATTTCCGCCTGTGTCTGCAAAAACGCTTCCTGCAGGTAAAAGTCATTTGCCAGTGCTGCGTCATGGCTCAATTTCATATCGGCAATCTGTTGATCTATTCGTGATAAACGTTCTGCTTGAGCTCCAAGTTGCCTTTCTCTTCTCTCTAGTTCTTGATTCTGAAATTGGATGGTATGATAGTAAGCATCTCGCTCTCTTCGAATACCGGCGACTTCTTTCTGGAGTTGAGCGACCAATGTCATTTGGTTTTTAAGAGCAGAATTTGATTCAAACAAATTATCATTAGCAAGCTGAAGTTCTTTGTTTGTCTGTTTGGCTAAATCCGCCATCTCTTTTCCTGTCTGCTATGCTTCATCAAGTTGAACTCGTGTTTCGGCCAATAAATTTCCAAGGGCAGCTCGTGCATCCTCCTTATCCTGTACTAACTGTGTTAACTAGACAATCTCAACATCGGCAGCACTTAATAAATCATCTTTAACCTGAATCTAAGCTAATGCAGCATTTTTCTGGTTGATTAACAATTCCTGTTCAGCAAGTGTAGCCTGGAGCTGTAATATCTGTTTGTGCAGAGCATGATTTTCTGCCTTTACTACATCGATCTCTTCCTGGAGTGGATTAATATCTGCCTCAAGAACATCGACTTTATGTTGGAATTCTTCTCTAAGATTATCAGTAACCTCTTTCATCTGTTTTGGTAGTTACTGCGATAGTTGGATCAACATATGACCCATAGATGCTAGCTCAGTAAACATAGGTATCAAAGGAAACAGAATAGGAGGACGTGGTTGCGATGAAGAAGCTGTCAAGAGTTGATGGGAAGTGGGTGGAGAATAGTTAGGTGACGAGGATGAGGAATCCGGTGCTTCAGTACAATAGCTGGAATGGGGTCAATGGGTTTAATTGGAGGTATGGGTGGAGGAGTGAGTTGCAGATTTTTAGCCACTAACAATTTTTCATTAAGTTGCTGCGAAGTCACTTGAGGTTGGGCAACTGCAGAATCTACTGCCACAAGCAATTGTGCCAAAACTTCTGCAACAATAACCTGCGTATCTTCTTGCACATCTTGTTGGGACTGCTGCTGAGATTCTTCCTTAGAAGATCTGTCTTCAGAATCGGCAGTAACACTTTGATCTCGTTGCTGTTTTGGAGAAGACTGAGTGGACGAATCATGGTGAATCGAGGTGGCATTGTGGAAAATCTCTTCTTCATTTTTGTCTGCATTATTTCTAGCAGCAGACCCTTGTACTTGACTATCAGAAGAACTTATCCATATGCGTGTGCGACGAAGGAGCTGGAAGAGTTCTTCATCATCTTCTTCGGTAGCCAAAATCCTAGAGTTGACTTCACAGGAATTGAATCAAGAGAACCTCGTGCAAAAATCAGGATCAGTTTTAGCGGAACCCATACCAAAAAATCTAGACATGATGTTTCGTACGTATCAAGCAAGAATAAAAGAAGGACCTCAAGTAGTAGATATGAGCAAGAACTACCCTCGAGCAGACCTAGAAATTGAGAGGACTAAGCTTTGCATGAAGATGGTAGAATTAGCACAAGCAATGTTTGAAGCCTCGAGATATCTAAATTGGAATAACATGGCAAAACCGGAATTACACTTTCAAGGATTAATGGAGAGGCTAGAATATCTGATTGATAGCAAAGAGAAAAAGGCTCAGCATAGGAACCCTATCGTCTCAGAGACACCGGAAAGGAATTGCACCATCCCTGTCTCAAGTACCCGATACGGAAAGTGAAGACAACCTGTCTTCCATACATAGGTATTCACATGAATTTTTGAGAGAAATCCAAGAAGAGAAATGGAGAAAAGAACAAGAAACCCATCCTCCTATTCAAGAAATAGACGACTTGCAGGAACAATTTCCCCAAGACATTCCCTCTATTTACGATGATGTAGAGGAAGAACAACTGAGTGAACATACAGGTTTTGAATCCAATTCTTTGCATGAATTACCTCAGTTCAGAGGACCTTGGGAAGAAAAGTCTATTAGTATGAGAGCCCCCACGATAATAGTGAGGAATGAAGAATCAGTAATCCCTAGAAACACAGAAGCGATCAAGAATACCAAAGTACAATGTAATCTCACCCTAGAAGAGTTGTTGAAGGTTAAACCAGAACTGTGGAAGCATGTAGCAAATCAATTCCCTGAGCTTGCTACTACTCCCTCACAGATAGGATCACATAAGAAGGTACTAGAGATACCAGTAGAAAAGATCGGAGATGTAAGCAAAGGAGAGGAAGGTAACACTTATCTTCCAATAACCCATCAGGGCTACACCACAAAAGCCATCTTAGATTCAGGAGCCGGAGTAGCCATTGCTACCACCACTTTATGGAAACGTTGGGGTAAGTCAGCACTAAGACCTACCAGGATGATGCTACAAATGGTTGATGGACACATAGAAAAACCATTAGGCTTACTAGAAGGCATATCTCTCACCACCTGTGGTGTGGAGTTTGAGCATACCTTCGCCATTTGTGACTTTGCGAAAAATCACGCTTATGAGATGATATTGGGACGACCATTCATGTGTCAGTTGCAAGTTGTACAAGATTGGGGAACTAATTCTTTGTACTTGCAACATTTAGGAGTGACTACCAAAGTCAATCTTAAAGACTATTCACATCGAGATGTACCCCCAATACAATGGAATACCATCCATAAGACACGAGTAGAAACGGAATCGGTACACTCATTAGAATCAGACCCCTCATGGTTACACGAGGACACTCATTTATGGATGTGTACAGTGGCAAAACAAGAGGAAGAACGGTTAGAAGCAAGGACCTTAGGTGCAGAACAACATCCACAAACTCTTCAACACCCAGCGTACGCACCTATAGTATTTCCAGATGAGGAGTTTGAACCTCATGGTTGGGCAGAAATCCTAGCAACCATGGACATAGCCATCAATGAAGAACAATGGACACCCCACTACGATGAGGATGGCTATGACATCTCAGTTTTCACGATAGAGCCAATCATGTGTGATTCAGTTTTAGAAGAATGTGAACCTAACACCGATGCATTTGAGGATGCGAGTGATTTCGATTTAGAATCAATTATTATGGACCCACCCTTTGCATCAGAAGAAGAATATTTTTACGAAGTAGAAACTTCCCCTCAGACACATGAGGAAATTACGAATGATGTGAGAATAGCCACACAAGTGACTAGCAAGAGTGAAGGCAAGAAAAGAAAGAAGAAAGAAACCATGTCAGAGGAAGAAGAGTCTCTATTTGAAGTTCCCGAGAACTTCAAGAAATATGAAATAGAAGATAGACGGATAATGGTACGAATGCCGAACAGAAAAGCTCACATTGGAGAAGTATATGATAACCGAGAGAAAACCAAGAAAATAATAGTTGCCATAGAAGGAGAAGAAGAAAAATGTACATACATAGGGCATGATTTGACGAAGGAAGAAGAAGAAGAGTTAGTTGCCCTATTGCGCGAATATAGAGATGTGTTTGCTTGGAGTTACAAAGATTTGAAAGGAGTAGACCCGGATATATGTTCTCATAGAATCCCTATGACTTCAGATGCAAAACCTACGAAACAAAAACCATACACGTACAATGATAACTATGCTACTAAGATTAAAGAAGAAATTGATCATTTGATAGAAGCAGGATTCATTTACGAAATTGAGCATACCAAATGGGTATCCCCCATTGTGGTTGTGCCCAAGAAGAACGGAAAATTGCGTGTGTGTATTAACCTTAAAAAAGTTAATGCCGCCACAATTAGAGACAGTTATCCTCTTCCTATTGATTCAGGCGCTGCGACTAGTGCGATTAGATGGTCCCACTATAAGGACTCAGGAATAGAAATGTGGCCAATTAAGGCATACCTCATAGGGCTAGGAGGAATGGAAACCCCTTGCATGGGTGAGGTGGACCTTCCTATCCTCATACACGATGTGACTATGACCACAAAGCTACTAGTGTGCCATGACGATGACCTGATAGAACCCCTAATCCTTGGCCAAGATTGGTTATACGATCACTCAGTGGACCTAAATCTTAGACAAGGCTCCTTACAAATTGGAACCTTAGATCAGAAGCGAGTGATACCGCTTGACTTCCCTAATGGCATTCCGACTGAGGTGTGTAACCCTAGACCCTATGAAATGCATGCGACGGAAGACCGGAAGATCTTTGGTCAGATTAGTCACGTTACGTCTACACCAACCCATGCGGGCTTGGCTATGGACAATTGTCAATCAGAAGGACGTCAGGAGATTTTCCCTTGGGCTTCTTGCAAATTAGAAGGGTCAACCACCCCACCGCTTGGTCAAATGGACACCATCAGTGGTCAGGAGAGTTACATCAGCGTCCACATGGGCAAAACACCCTGCGGTGCCCATCCTTCCACACTTACTACGTACTGGCCTAGATTAATAGTACAAAACGGAGCACCTCCTAATGGGCAGGTTTCGCAAGTGTTGGAGCTCCCTTCTTTTCCAAAGCAGAGTGTCCATTCGACCTCTCAACCTCAACCACTAAGGAGTCAACCACGACGAAGGAACCCAGGCCGACAACAATATCAGACGGCACAAAGAAAGCAGCAGTATCAGTATCACAAAGCAAGTGGCAAGAGACAAATATGGGTGCCAAAAGGACAAAAAGCACCGACTGATTTCAATAATGCAGACATTGATACGAAGAAGTCAAGGCAGAACCAGAGTCAGTATTCAAAGTCTACTCAACCTTCTTCTACGAGTACGAACACTCGACAAATTTGGATCGCCAAGAAGTACCTTACAAACCGACCCACACCCACGCAGATTTGGGTACCCAAACAGTGTATTATACCTCAACCGTCAAGCCATGTAATATATAACTGTTAGCAGCAGACAAGGGAGTCAACAAAGATCTGGCAAATAGGCCAGTAATTTTCCTCATGAAGAAGCAAGTACGAGCACTCACGCAGATCTAGCACTAAGGCAACCTTTAAATTTTCAAATCCTTTACACCCATTCAAAGTGATTTTCATCACTAAACACCATTGTAAATACCAATTCATTTTTTTGTAGCTCCATTTTGTGCAAGCCAAGGAGTCCTTGAGCTTGAGGAGCTTTAGAAGTATCTACCTGCCAGTTTTCGTATTTTTTAGATATCATTTGAGCCCTCAAATAAGCCCTGGAACCTAATTTTTAACTAGGCCGGACACTAGGTCTGGACAGGGCCAAAACTTAGCCAAAAACTATAAAAAGAGCTAGAGAGCTCAATTTTTGAAGTTAGATTGTAATTGAAACAAACTTGTAAGAGCTTTTTGAAAGTAATCTAAGAACTCCATTGATTCTCCCTCTTTGTCCTGTCATGTGTGCGTGTGTGTGTGTATGTGTGTGCATGTTTGTGTGCTTCTTCTCACTCACACACTTGTGCCACCACTTGCTCGAGGTCTTCATACCATCCTCACGTCTTCCCGGATTGACATTAAAGGAGGTGCTACTCATCACTGAGCTACACCAAATTTTGGCGCCGTTGCCGGGGATCGAGCTTCGAGGACGAGCGTGTGATGGTAAGACGTAGAGTTGACGCGTTGGAGTTGTAGGTATTTTCTTCACTCTCCTCGATTTTCTTTTACTTTCTTCGCCATCTTCATCACCATCATCATCACCACAATCGCCCACCTCCATCTCCATCATCGCAAAAATTTCTGTTTTTTGATCATATCACCTTTCCCACCTCATTTCCCTCACTTCACGTGTGAGAGAGAGCGAGAGAGCGATATTGTGTGTGTGGATTTTGCATGTTTCTTGAGTTTCATTGCAGGTTCTTGCCGAATCACCATCCCCAGCTTCCTGCGCAGGTACGAAAAACTTAGAAACTGTCTCGCGGTCGCAGGCTTCTATCGATCGCGGCTGACAGAAATTTTTGGTTTTTTACAAAATTGAGTGCACCACTAGAACAAGCACAAGGAGCACATCCTAAAACACTAAAAATAGTAGGAAAATTCTGAGGTTTTCTGTCAATCGCGACCGACAGCCTCTGTCAATCGCGACCGACAGACTCTGTCAATCGCGACCGACAGACCCTATCAATCGCGATCGACAGACCTCCACGATCGACTAACTGCCACGTTGGACCCTGTCAATCGCGATTGATACTGTCGATCGCGATCGACAGCCACGACCGACACCTCTGTCAATCGCGATTGACACCGTCGATCGCGATCGACTGAAATTCCACGATTGATTGACTTTTGCGCGCTGCCACGTGTCCATCGCGACTGATAGGCCCCCGATTGACTGAAATTTTGGTGAAAAATCCGGAAAACGTGTCGATCGCGATTGATACTGTCGATCGCGATTGACAGCCACGATCGACTCTGTCGATCGCGATTGACACTGTCGATCGCGACTGACAGCCCCGACGGACACCTCTGTCAATTGCGATTGACAGACCTGTCGATCGCGATTGACGGGCTTTTCAGCCAAAAAATTAGGGTTGTTTTCGTTCAAAATTGGGGATAAATTTTGGGGCAAATAGTCAATCCATTTGCATAATTGGAGGTTCCTACACTTGAGATTGTTGGGAGTGATGGTTGGATGCACTCAAGAAATGAGTTGATGCTGCAAAACCTGCTTCACACCTGCCCTCCTTTGATTCCAGATATACTTAGTACACTTGCTTAGCTTCCAAATGACACAAAGAAACCATATATGTACTTTGGAAATGGTTTGTGTAATGATCAAACCAAAACAGATAACTTGGTTCCTTCACAAACCCAAAAACTTACTATTTCTGTAATGATACCTGCTCAGACTTTCACTCAGTGTGACCAGCACACTAACAATTGATCTAATTCCTTTTGGGAGTATTAAAGTAACTTAACAAGCTATCAATCACAAGTGGAATCACTCAAATTGATAAACTATGCACTGAGAAATAAGTTTAGCAAAATTCTAATTACCCCCGACTTTTTAGGAACTCTACAGACACAGACCAGAGTGCACTTCGAAGCGGATTTCTCTCAAATGGCTGAATGAAATCCTCTGAGATTTTGTATGCTTGTAGTTGACCTTGAGCTGGTTCCAATGAGCTATAGATCTCTTGATTTGGTTCAGTAGATCCAGAGATATGCTCCTTTGAAGTTGACAGACTTGAAGAAGATAACACAGAGAACCAGAAATGATAAATGTGTATATATCTATTGATTGATAAGATTGTACAAGCTCAATAGCATGACAAGCATAGCTAATTGAGGTGTGGTGGTATAGGCTATGGAGTAGCACTAACACACACTCAGTTACAATGACAATATGCCTCGGGGAGTGAGCTGAAGTGACTCTACTAGCCGCGAGTTTTTTCCTCTTCATTTTATATCAGTTGAGAGAACATTTGAATTTGAAATTCAAATGTAGGCTCCCTAGAATCTCTCCTCTAAAAGTAGGGAGATATACTCTCCACTAAACTATTCTCTTTTCCACGACTAATGAGGTAGGTGAATGACTTCAAGTGATTACAAATAAATGCCAAGTCATATAGACTTTTACAAAGGGGTAAAAAGTGAGAACATCTAAGCATATGTTCATATGAGCCTTGCTTCAATTGAAGCCTTGATGAAGCTTTGTCCAAGCTAGTCTTTCATTGATTTCAAGCCAATGTGTGAAGGCTTGTCTTGCACCAACAGCTCCCCCTCAAGCCAAACACTTTGGCTTAAGTCTTCTCTTTCATTCTTCAATTACTTCCTGCAATCCAATCATAGATTTGAATCTGCATAACTTGTTTCCATCCAATGCCTTTGTAAGTAAATCTGCACATTGCATATTAGTAGACACATATGTCAATTGAATCTCTTTGCTAAGTAATTTTTCTCTCACATAGTGGTAATGAACCTCTATGTGTTTGGTTCTGGCATGATAAATTGGATTAGCTGCAAGGTGAAGAGAACTAGTGTTATCTCCAAAGATGATTGGTGCTCTTGTATGTAGACCTAACTCTGTATATAGAAGCTTCAACCAGATAGCTTCTTGAGTTGCATTTGCAAGCCCTCTATACTCTGCTTCAGTGGATGACAATGCCACTGTAGGTTGCTTCTTGGCTGACCAAGAAATAGGCTTATCTCTTGCAAAACAAATATAACCAGATGTGCTCCTCCTATCATCCTTGCATCCTGCCCAATCTGCATCTGAGTAAACTTTAATGTCAATATCTGATGTATAAGGAAAATACAAACCATGACTTTGTGTTCCCTTCAGATACTTCAAGATCTTCTTTGCTGCCTCTAGGTGAGGTACCCTTGGTTTGTGCATGAATTGACTAAGCACACTAACTCCATATGCTATGTCAATTCTTGTCAAGGTAGCATAGTTCAAACTACCTACCATACTTTGGTATCCTGTAATGTCTTTGATTTCTTCTCCTTCATGAGCACTTAGCTTTAGATTGACCTCCATTGGAGTAGTAGATACCTTAGCATCCTGCAAGCCAAACTTCTTGACCATATCCTGCACATACTTCTTTTGAGTGATGTAAATACCTGTATCTGTATAGATCAATTCAAGACCTAGGAAATACTTTAATAATCCAAGATCACTAATCTTGAATTCTTTCATCATCTGTCCTTTGATGTGTCTAATCCCATTGACATCATTGCCTGTAATGATAATGTCATCAACATAGACACACAAATATATTACTTCTGTACTACTTCTCTTTATAAACAGAGAAGTGTCTGCTTTACTCATCACAAATCCTTGATCTAGAAGGTAGGTTGTCAACCTGTAATTCCATGCTCTGGGTGCCTGCTTTAAACCATATAGAGCCTTTTTCAATTTGCAAACATAATGTACCTTTTTTGGATCTTCATAGCCAGGTGGTTGTGACATGTAGACTTCTTCAGATATCCATCCATTCAAGAATGCATTCTTCACATCCAATTGGTACATGTTCCAATTCTTGGATGCAGCTACACTCACCAATATTCTGATAGTTGGCATCTTGGCCACAGGAGAAAATGTCTCCTCATAATCAATGCCTTGGGTTTGTGCAAAACCCTTGGCTACCAACCTAGCTTTGTACCTGTTTATTGTTCCATCTGAATTCTTCTTTAGTTTGTAGATCCATCTGGATCCTATCACCTTCATAGAGTCCTTCTTGGGTACCAAGTCCCAAGTATCACTTTCCTTGAGAGCTTCTATCTCTTCACCCATGGCTTCTCTCCATTCTGGTTTGGTAATTGCTTCTTCATAGGTACCTGGTTCTTCATTCAACAAGTCTTTTGCTAGATATACAGAATGTTTAGTTACAAGTGATGTGTCATACCCAAATCTGATAGGCTTCTTCTTTTCTCTTTGAGATCTCCTCATTGCTTGAGTTGAAGTTTCTGGCTTATCTTCTAATTGCTTCATCTTCATCTTTCCTTTGGACTTCCAAGCCTTGAACTCTTCAAGGTTTATTGTATCATCATCATCTGAGCTTGAATCTTCTTGCTGAGTTGGTTCTTCCTTAGTGAGCTTTGGGAAATCTTCTTCCATGTCATAGGGTAGACTCACTTTCCTGCATTCATTCTCATACCATGAGTCATTCTCATCAAATATGACATCTCTGCTTACCTTGAACCCTTTGTTTGTTGGGTTGTAGAATCTGTATCCCTTTTGGTTCAAGTCATAACCAATGAAGATGCATTTTTCAGCTTTAGGGTCTAGCTTTCCCCTTACCTGTGAGGGAATATGCACATATGCCACACAACCAAAGATTTTGCAATGATCCAGAGAGGGTCTCTTACCATGCCAAGCTTCATATGGTGTCATGCCATCAAGTGATTTGGATGGCAACCTATTGATGAGATAAGTGGCAGTGGATACACTTTCTGCCCAAAGATAATTTGGCAACTTTTTCTCATTAAGCATAGACCTAGCTGTTTCTACTATAAGTCTATTCCTTCTTTCTGCTACCCCATTTTGTTCAGGTGAGTACCTTGTAGTGATCTCCCTTTTGATGCCTCTTTCCTGCAAGAAATCTTCAAACTCATTGGAGAAGTACTCTCCTCCACCATCTGACCTTAGCCTCTTCAAGCTTCTTCCTGTTTGATTTTCAACAAGTGCAAGATACTTCTTGAAACAATTAAACACTTCATCCTTATGCTTCATAAAGTATAAAATGGTCCATCTGCTATAGTCATCAATGAAGGACACATAATACCTTGAGCCAGAAATGGAAGGGTCCTTGCTAGGTCCCCAAACATCTGTATGTACCAAGTCTAAGTAGTCTTCATGCATGAAACCTTTCCTTGAGTAGGGTAATCTGTGAGACTTACCAAATTGACATGATCCACACTTGTAAATCATGTGTTGCTTGGACACATTAGGTATCCCAAGCACACATTGATCCCTGCACATTTGCTTTAGAGTTCTTTCTCCTATGTGCCCTAATCTCTTGTGCCATATTTCTAACTCTGAAAGTGTCTGATCCTTGTAATTATACAAAGCAATGTTTTTTGTATCTTCTAGCTCAAATGTAAATAATCTACCTGATTTCTCCCCTTTGGCTATCCTTCTGAATCCATGTCTTGGGTCTTCCACATATGCTCCATGTTGTGTAAATCTGACCTGCAAACCTTTCTCCACAATCTGACCAACACTCATTAGATTCTTAGTTATTGTTGGTACATAGAGTACTCTGCTCAATAGATTCTGGTTACCATCACATGTCTTCACATTTCCAATTTTGACAACAGAGTGTTTAGTGTCATCACCTGTTTGTACCTGATGTTTGCCCTTGGGCTCTTCCAAATCAGAAAGTAGTGCCACATTGCCAGCTACATGGTTAGAACATCCTGAGTCAATATAAAATAAATGATCATCATTTGTACCTATCTTGGAGGTCATATTCATGATCAATAGGGAGTCATCTTGCTCCTCTGTGTAATTGTTGTAGTCTCTTCTATTTCTGAATCCACCTTGGTAGTTACCATTGTGGTTGTTGTTGTAGTTGTTGTTGTATTGATTGTTGTATCCATTGTAGCTTTGATGTTGGTTGAATCTACCTCTCCCTTGAGAGTATCCACCTCTTGAGTAGCCTCTTCCTCTCTGATTCTTGTAATTCTTGTAGCATTCATCTGTGGTATGATTAGACAATCCACAAATGTTGCATGGTGATGAGTTGTAGGGTCTCCCCCTACCTGACTTACCTCCTCTGCCTCTTCCTCTAGATGACCTACCTCTCCCTGCATAATTGGCTTGAGAGGTAGAACCTTCTTCATCCTGTTTCTTCCCTTTTCCTTTATCTTTAACTTTCTTATCAGTATAGAGAGCAGAGGGGTTATTACCTTTTGATTGATCTCCAGCCTTTGTAAACTTTGCTTCATGTGTAAATAGTTGGCCCATGAGTGTTGTGAGATCAGGGGTATGCATGTCCATATAGAGGTCCATTGTAGTGGTGAAACTTTCCCACTTATCATCTGCATTGAGTCCATTTGTTACTTGCCTTACTATTTGTTCCTCTTCAATCTCCTCTCCAATGCTTGCTAGTTGATCTGCCACATCTTTGATCTTTGTCACATACTCTGAGACTGATTGCTTGGGCTGCTTCCTAAGGGTTGTGAACTCAATCCATAATTGATTCTTCCTAGCCCTTGTGTTGGAAGAAAAATAATTTGACAAGGTTTCCCAACTCTCTTGGGAAGTCTTACAATTCCTTACATGAGGTAAAAGAAAGTCAGATATAGAGTTTAGAAGGTAAGACCTTGCCAAAGCATCCTTTGCACACCATTGGTTGAGTCTTTCATGTTCATCCTTTGTGGGTAGTCCTCTGGTCTTAAATGAGGGCAATTCCTCATCTCCTGATATGTATCCAAATAAGCTTCTCCCTTGTAGATAGGTCTTCATTCTCAATGACCAAGCCTGATAATTGTTTTTGTCCAATTTGTCAATGAAGGAAGGGAAACCATCACCCATGATTACCTTATTTGCTCTGATACCACTGTTGGGAGTGATGGTTGGATGCACTCAAGAAATGAGTTGATGCTGCAAAACCTGCTTCACACCTGCCCTCCTTTGATTCCAGATATACTTAGTACACTTGCTTAGCTTCCAAATGACACAAAGAAACCATATATGTACTTTGGAAATGGTTTGTGTAATGATCAAAACAAAACAGATAACTTGGTTCCTTCACAAACCCAAAAACTTACTATTTCTGTAATGATACCTGCTCAGACTTTCACTCAGTGTGACCAGCACACTAACAATTGATCTAATTCCTTTTGGGAGTATTAAAGTAACTTAACAAGTTATCAATCACAAGTGGAATCACTCAAATTGATAAACTATGCACTGAGAAATAAGTTTAGCAAAATTCTAATTACCCCCGACTTTTTAGGAACTCTGCAGACACAGACTAGAGTGCACTTCGAAGCGGATTTATCTCAAATGGCTGAATGAAATCCTCTGAGATTTTGTATGCTTGTAGTTGACCCTGAGCTGGTTCCAATGAGCTATAGATCTCTTGATTTGGTTCAGTAGATCCAGAGATATGCTCCTTTGAAGTTGACAGACTTGAAGAAGATAACACAGAGAACCAGAAATGATAAATGTGTATATATCTATTGATTGATAAGATTGTACAAGCTCAATAGCATGACAAGCATAGCTAATTGAGGTGTGGTGGTGTAGGCTATGGAGTAGCACTAACACACACTCAGTTACAATGACAATATGCCTCGGGGAGTGAGCTGAAGTGACTCTACTAGCCGCGAGTTTTTTCCTCTTCATTTTATATGAGTTGAGAGAACATTTGAATTTGAAATTCAAATGTAGGCTCCCTAGAATCTCTCCTCTAAAAGTAGGGAGATATACTCTCCACTAAACTATTCTCTTTTCCACGACTAATGAGGTAGGTGAATGACTTCAAGTGATTACAAATAAATGCCAAGTCATATAGACTTTTACAAAGGGGTAAAAAGTGAGAACATCTAAGCATATGTTCATATGAGCCTTGCTTCAATTGAAGCCTTGATGAAGCTTTGTCCAAGCTAGTCTTTCATTGATTTCAAGCCAATGTGTGAAGGCTTGTCTTGCACCAACAGAGATTTGGGAGAAAACCCTAGGATCTGTCAAGGGTTTTTAGAATTGTTTTCCTAAAAATCACTATGCAAGTTAGTGTGTGTGCTACAGGAATGAAAATAATTGGTGTTGTCTTTGGAATTTAAATCTTCAAGCTAACTTTGGAACTCTTACAGATCTATTGAGAGCATCGAAAGGCGTTCTAAGCAAGTGTAAGTGCAAGCTTGGGAACACACTTCCTGAGCACTCAAGGGCAACCAAGCAGGAAACAAAAGGTTGGAAACTTTTAACCCCCTCTCTCAATTCATAGTTTAGGCTAAGAACAACGAGAGGTAGGAGTAAGTCAGGGCGACGATAGGCAGGTATCAAGTTGAAGACTACCTAAAAACTCAAGTTCAAGCTAAAAACCTAATCTCTGTACTGTCGATAACATAAAGGAAAAGAACTTAACGTGGAACGATCAATTGAAAGCACGAAGAACATTCAAGTATTCCTGACGACGTAATATCAGACAAGACCTTAAACACAAGGAATAACTAAAAAGAATCAAGTGACTGATACCAATTGATCAGCAACGAGGTTGTACTCTGGGCAAAGAATTGGGCTACTTAGATAGGCATCTGAACCTTAGATTAGGACGACATCTAGTAAGGGAGAGACAAAGCCTTAGATCTTCAGAGGCTAGTGTCAATCACACTGCTAGGTCTTGGGCCCAGCAGTTGAGCCACCACTCGTACTACCCTAGCTCTGAGACCAGTGAGTCAGAGATGTCTCAAGGCATGGACAGACCTACGGGAAGTTCAGGTGTGCCTTACTTGTACAGGGTAGAAGGCCCTTACAAAACACAGCTGGAATACCTTAGGACCAACCGATTAGGTGCTAGCATCTATGAGGACGGCCTAGGAAGATCTGTGGTACAGATCAAGAATCCTGATCAATCCATAGGACTAGAGCACCCAGCTCTCAAGTTTGAAAACGGTGCATACCTGGACAAAGAAGGAACCATATATGTAGTCACCAGTCACCCAGATAGGACAGATGAATTTGGGAATGTAATCTCAAAAGCGGACTTAGGTGACTTGGAACAAGGAAACATGGGTGTAGAACCTAGAACTCCCCGAGGCAAATCTGTTCTCACTAGGATTATCACACCTGAGTGGGTTCCCCAAGACAACAAGAGCATAGAGTTACTTCTCAATCGAGAAACTGACGAAGCCTTTTGGAGGTATAAATCTAATCAGCCAACTGATATAGGAAATATCATGATCTATGAGTTTAAGGATCCTGATAGCCCAGGCAGAGTGACCTACTTAGATCACGCTTCAGAAAGGATCTTTGTGGTTACGGAACATGATAGGCATGCTTACACTTGGAAGGGTGAATTCATTTTCCCTCAACCAAGATCGAATGTATCCTATGGTCACCCTGGAGCTGGAACATCCCAAGCTCATGGAACTCAAAGAGACAGAAGTAGAGATAGACCAGAAGTAAGCTTTGCCAACCCAGTGGGCAGAGAGAGAACGAGGACGGAGACGAATAGGGTAGAACCTGAGATACTTAGAGCTCACAGGAACCAAAGAAATGTGGATGGATTCCCTCTGCCAAGACCTAGAGAGCACACAAGAACTTTGAGACCGACCCAACTCGTTAAGTCCATGAAGAATTACTTTGATGGCACAGGTGATCCATATGATCATGTGGCGGAGTTCAAGCAAGTCTTGAGAGCTTAACAAGTGGAGGATATATTCACGCAGTACAACGCCTTCGGTCTAACCCTTAGGAACACAGCACTTACATGGTTTCAGCCATTGGATGAGCGACAATTCAGGTGTATAGACCAACTCCTAGAAGCTTTCATTGTAGAGTTCTCTAAGAGTGGCATAAGACAAATACCTCCTCATTGATTCATAGCTTCAAACAGACTCCTCAAGAGACTGTAAGGTTGGCAGGAAGAAGATTTAGACAATATCTTGAAAGGTGCCCTGTTTTGGAGCTACCCACATCTGCCAAACAAGTAGCCTTATTCCTTGATGGATTGCTGAGTACGAAATTGAGATCCTATGTGTATCTGAAGGACCCTAGGACTATAGAAGAGTGTGTACGCATGTGCATTGACATTGAAGATAACCTAGGGGAAGAACTAGAGCTTTCCAAAATCTACAAAGATTCAGATAGTGCATCTAGTCACTCTTCCACGCAATCCACATCAATTGAGGAACTCGCAGAGAAAGTAGCTCAGAAATTAGGTGTAACTAGCAAACAAATCCCAAGGTTTGCCCCTGTGAAAAGATGCTATACTTGTGGTGGTGACCATATGGCAAACGTGTGTCCCATTATGGCTCAACCCCAGAGCAATCCAAATAGCCAGTACTGCACCATAGAACGAAGATACACCAATCACACCACACAAGATTGCCCATACAACAAGCAGGCAGTTAGGCAACCCTACCCACAGCCATACCCTCAGCAAGGAAGATACCAGAACCCGTACCCTCCACAGCCATATGGCAGGCCACAACAACCTTATCAGCAACCCTACAAAGCCAACAAAGGCCTCAGCCAGTGTTAGCTCAACAACCACCTGCCCCAGCTAATGTGATTCCGGTAAAGTATGCTATTGCAGAAGAAAACCTGAATAGAGCTATAGTCCCTGTAACACCCTTGATTTCTGAAAGTGACCCGAGTGACCATAGCTTTGATTCCACACATGTTGATAGTCCCAAGGCTTACTACATGCAGTCTCCAGAACATGGTGAGTCCTATTACAGCGAAGAGCCAAAGGAACCTAATTGGGAGTCAGATTATACAAACGTCATGTATGCAAACCCCAACCCTAGACCCCAACCTAGGTAGGTACGACCACCATTTCCTAGAGGACCATGCTACCGATGTCAGGGAGATCACTTCATTCGTGATTGTCCCTTACCTCCACCTACACAAACTCAGTCCGTGACGATCCAAGGCTTTTGCCAAGATTGTGGAAAAGAGCATCTCTTACGAGATTGCCCTAAGAATCCTAATAATATGCCAAAAATCACTCCCATTAATGTGATTGGGTTGGTTGTAGATTCCTCAGGAAGTGTCACTTCCGCTGCACCAGTACAAGTAGTCACTAGAGCTCAGGCATTGCAGCAAAACCAAGAGGCAAGCCAAGAAAAGGGCCCAGAGGCTAGTGAAACTGAGAGCATAACCAAGAAAAGGACTAGAGCTTGGAAAGATAGTCGGGAAAGAATGAAAAGGCAATGGGCAAAAAAGATGAGTGAACTCGAGGAAAGCGTAAGAGAAACAAGAGCCAGAATAACCGAACTCACAATTCAAACTCCCTCTCACACGACTCCACCACCACCATTCCCATCTCCATCCGACCCACCACCTTCCAACCCGCCTCATCAAATCCCACCACCCCCTAGAGTAGGATCAGTCCTAGCCGATCCCACTCCCGAGGACCTAAACATGATGCTTAAAGCATATCAGGCCAGAATCCAAGAAGGGCCAACCATAACCGATCATGAAAAATGCTACCCTAGAGCCGAGCTAGAGCTTGAACGAACTAAAATTTGTGCTAAGATGGTGGAATTGGCTCAAGCCATGTTCGAAGCTAGCCGCCTCTTTAACATCTCTAGCTCAGCTAAGACGCAGTTACACTTTGATGGACTGCTAGAAAGAATAGAGAGGCTAATTGCACAATCAGAAAAGGAACCTGCCCCTCACAGAAAGGAAAGGGCAAGAGAACGGATAAGCCAGCCTCTTCAGGAAGCCCATGTGCCTCCTCAAGAAGCTTATCTCTTCCCCCAAAAGGCAGATGAGCCCCCCTCGAAAGCTTACGTACCTCCACAGGTTGCCTACATTCCTTCTCAGGGAGCGTATGAGCCTGTTCAAAAAAGTAATAGAATAAGTAATCCTCCCCAGGAAGCTGGTGCTCCAGCCATCTATGAGAACGAGGAGAGAACCAACGACAGAATAAGCCCTCCCTCCCAGGTTGCTTATGTGCCTAATTCTACGGAGCCTGACACTTCTTCTTCTATGAATCAGTTTGCACCAGACTTCCTACGTGAGATTCAAGAAGACAAATGGGATAACGAAAGTGAAGTCGCCCCTCCCTTTGAACTTGTGGATGATGCACACGACCAATTCCCACAAGACATCCCATCTATTTACGGGGAACATGAGAGTACTCAGTCTCATGAGAGATTGGACTTTGAGTCTAATTCCATACAAGAGCTACCCCACTTCACAGGCCCATGGGAAGCGAAGTCCACGTGTATGAGAGCACCCATAGTCATGGTAAAGAACGACGACTCAGTCATACCTAGGAACACGGAGGTAGTAAAGAACGCCAAGGTGCAGCGTGATCTCACTTTGGAAGAACTGCCTAAGGATAGACCAAAAGCGCGGAAATATGTAGCTAGTCAAGTAACTGAAGTTGCAAAACCACGTTCTCGGGTAGGATCCCATAGGACAATGCCAGAAATTCCCTTGGATAAGATAGGAGATATGTGTGAAGGTGAAGAAGGGAACACCTATCTTCCCATCACCTACCAGGAGTACACCACCAAGGCAATTTTGGACTCAGGTGCAGGAGTTGCAATTGCCACCACTTCCCTATGGAAGCGTTGGGGCAAGCCAGCACTCAGGCCCACGAGGATGAAATTGCAAATGGCCGATGGTCATATTGAGAGACCCTTAGGATTGCTAGAAGGAATAACTCTCACCACTTGTGGTGTCGAGTTCGAGCATACATTTGCTATATGTGACTTTAGCAAAAATCATGCCTATGAGATGATTTTGGGAAGACCATTCATGCGACAGTTGCAAGTGGTACAGGATTGGGGAGCTAATTCTTTGTACCTGCAGCACTTAGGTGTTACGACCAAAGTCAATCTCAAGGATTACTCTCATAGAGACGTCCCTCCTATCCAATGGAATCCCATCCATAGAGCCAAAGATGATACGGAATCTGTGCATTCCATAGGGTCAGGATCCTCATGGATGCAGGAAGACACCCACTTATGGATGTGCAAAGTAGCAGTAGAGGAAGAGAAGAGAGAAAAGGCCAGAGAAATAGGTGCAAACGAAACTCATAGACCCATTCAAGACCCAGCCTATGCACCTGTAGTCTTTCGTGATGAGGAATTTGAACCTCACGGTTGGGCAGAAATCTTAGCAACAATGGACGTAGCCATCAATGAAGAACAATGGACCCCTCACTGTGATGAGGATGGCTATGACATTTCAGTCTTCTCCATAGAGCCAATCATGGGAGAGGCAGTTCTAGAAGAATGCGAACCTAGCCCTGATGCATTTGAGGATGCAAGTGACTCCGATCTCGAGTCAATCATTATGGACCCACCATTTGCATCAGATGAAGAATACTTCCATGAAGTAGAATTTCAACCACAGAGGCATGGAGAGCTCACAAACGATGTAAGATTAGCCACACATGTGACCCCGAAGGAAGAAACGAAAGAAGAGAGAAGTCTCACCAGAAGGGGAAGAATCTTTGTTTGAGGTCCCAGAAAATTTTAAGAAGTATGAGATAGATGACAGGAGAGTCATGATCAGAATGCCTAAACGAGAGGCACAATCAGGAGAGGCCTATGATAACAAAGAAACCACCAAGAAAATTGTAGTGGCACTAGAAGAAGGAGAGGAGAGATGCACATACATAGGCCATGACCTAACAGAAGAAGAGGAGCATGCGTTAACTGCCTTGCTAAGAGAATACAGAGATGTATTCGCTTGGAGTTACAAGGATTTGAAAGGTGTCGACCCTGACATATGCTCACACACCATTCCCATGACTTCAGATGCTAAACCCTCTAAGAAAAAGCCCTACACATATAACGATAATTACGCTGCTAAGATCAAAGAAGAGATAGATAGACTGGTGGAAGCCGGATTTATCTATGAAATTGAGCACACTGAATGGGTATCCCCCATAGTAGTGGTGCCCAAGAAGAATGGCAAGCTGCGTGTATGTATTAACTTGAAAAAGGTTAATGCGGCCACAATTCGGGATAACTATCCGCTTCCTATCACAGAACATCTCTTAGAAAGAGTGGCAGGCAAGGAAGTCTACAGCTTCCTTGATGGATTTTCGGGTTACAATCAAGTAGCCATAGCTCCAGAGGATCAGCATAAGACAGCCTTTGCCACAGAATGGGGCATTTTTGCCTTTAGAGTAATGCCATTTGGGCTTACCAATGCACCAGCTACCTTCCAGAGGCTGATGTGCCATGTGTTTAAGGAGTTCCTGAGGAAGAGTTTAGAAGTCTATGTTGATGATCTTTGTGCTCATTCCAATATTAGACAAACCCATATTCCTGAACTCAGACAAATCTTTGACAAGTGTAGAGAATATCAAGTCTGCCTGAACCCAGAAAAATGTGTTTTCATGGTCAGGCAAGGCAAGATTCTAGGACACATAGTGTCAAAGAATGGCATATCCACTGATGAAGAGAAAGTGAGAGCTATAGCAGAGCTACCTAGGCCAAAAAATGTCAAGGAAGTACAAGCTTTCATGGGGCATTGTGGGTATTACCGACGATTTATACACATGTATGCTGTCATTGCAAAGCCCATGTACGGACTTCTGACTAACTTTGAGTGGACGGATGAATGTGAGAATTCCTTCCAGGAGCTTAAACGAAGATTATGTTCAGCACCAATCTTGACCACACCAGATTGGAATAAGCCTTTCCATGTTCATGTGGATGCATCCAATTATGCTATTGGATGTGTGCTTGCACAACCTACTGGTGAAGGTAATATGGATCTTCCAATTGCCTATGCCTGTAGACAGTTGAATGCGGCTGAACGGAATTACACCACTATAGAGCGAGAAGGATTAGCCATGGTATATGCAGTTAAGAAATTTAGACACTATTTGCTTGCAAATAAGTTTAAATTTTTTACTGATCATCAGGCATTGCTATACCTCGTAAACAAGCCATGCAATACAGGAAGATTAGTGAGATGGTTTCTCTTGCTAATGGAATATGATTTTGAGGTTGTGGTAAGGAAAGGTAGGACTCATTTGAGAGCTGATCATCTTTCTAGGCTCACATCGGGAGAAGCCCCACAAGGAGTATCAGATGACCTCCCTAATGCTTACCTGTTTAATTTGGAAGTGGTGCCGCAGTGGGCTAAGCCATTGGTACCAGTATTGACGTACGGGCCTAATCACCCAGTGGTGAACACACGGAATAAAGAGGTTGTAAAAGCCCAAAAGTACTACATCATGGCAGGAAGCATGTACAAGCACACAGATCAAGGAATCTTAGCTTGTTGTGTGGAAGAGGACGAGTACAATAAATGGTTGCAATTAGCACATGTCGGTGCATTAGAGCAACACTACTCAAAGCAACGAACTTTACAGACTCTGAAGAGATTCGGAGTGCATTGGCCAACTATGGAAGCGGATGTCCAAAAGTTGTGCAAGGAATGCCCAATCTGTTACACTAAACCACCTGTGGAACACGCCACTCTTTATCAAGTATCCATTGTGCCAGATTGGAGTGAACCACTAGTATCCTTCCTTAGGACGAAAGCATTCCCTCCAGACATGACTCTGGCGAGGAAAAGGAGTTTAGAACAAGAAGCCGTGGATTACTCACTCATTGGTGATAATCTATATAAGCGTGGTAAAGATGGTTACCTGAGACTGTGTGTCCATGAGAGTGAATATCTTAAGATCTTGGAAACTGCTCACCAAGGTGTAGCAGGAGGGCACTTTGGACCAGATCGGGTGATCAAGGCAATACTATTTGCAGGCTTCTGGTGGCTTACCCTTCACATGGATGCACATACCTATGTGAAACGGTGTGATGTCTGTCAGAGGACTCAGTATCCCATACGCAAAGATGAGATGCCACTGAAACCTATGATGGGTGGACATGCGTTCTCTAAGTGGGGAATAGACTTCGTAGGTCCTATTAATCCCCCAGCTAAGGGTTCTCATGCGGAATACATCATTGTTGCAACAGACTATCTAACTAAGTGGGTGGAGGTAAAGGCTACGACAAAGAACGATGCTCAAACAACTGCTAAATTCTTGTTTGAGAATGTATTCACAAGATATGGACTACCTATAGAGCTTGTAAGTGATAGAGGCACTCATTTCTTGAACGAAGTGATTGAAAACCTACTCCAAGAATTCTTGGTAATACACAAGAAGTCTGCCCCCTATCACCCTCAAGCTAATGGACAAGCTGAGAGCACTAATAAGATCTTATGCAATGTACTGACGAAATTAGTGAACACGAAACACTCTGATTGGGACAAACAGCTACACCATGCTGTTTGGGCATACCGAGTTGCCTACAAAACGGTACTCCAAGCCACCCCCTTTCAGATGGTATTTGGCCAAAACGCAGTGCTACCCTTGGACTTCTTAATACCTACGTTAAAAGTAGCACAAGAGCACGAATGGGTAGGTCATGAGCTCTCCTCTAGGATCCTTGACCTTGAACGATTAGGAGAAACAAGACTGAGAGCCGCCGCAGGAATATATGCAACTAAGAAGAGACAGAAGGCATACTTTGATGCCCATGTGAAGGATAAGGGTTTGAAAGCAGGAGATCTAGTTTTAGTCTACACGCTGAAACAACACGCGAGGAAGCTAGAAAAGAGAGGCTACGGACCTATGATCATCAATAGGATTTCCACGAGTGGAGCAGTGCAACTAGCCACGTTAGAGGGTGATGTTCTCCCAAACTATATTAGCGGTTGCAGAGTCAAGTTGTATCAGGAACCCCTCACGGAGGAAATGCTCAGCCGACTCAACACTGCTAAGAAACGCAAAGAGGAAGAAAAGCGAGTTCGAGAAGAAGCTCAAGCAGAAGCTTTAGAACGCATCAGAAGGATGAAATTACGAAGGCAAGGTAGAGATCAGCCTAGAACAAATGACTATGCAGATCAAGGATATCATATGGCAATGTGTGAAGTCGCAGGAACAAGTTCACATAGGATAACTGATCGACGTCCTTTCGTAACCTTAGATATAGGACAAGGAAAGAGTGCAAGGACCGTAAGAGCCTTGATTGACTCAGGTGCAGCCACTAGTGCTGTTAGAGTGTCTTACTGTCAAGAGTTGCAGTTAACTGTCAATCCTGTGGAAGCATATCTCATAGGATTGGGAGGCGTGGAAACCCCTTGCATGGGCGAGGTGGAACTTCCCCTCTACATTCATGATGAGGCAATGACAGTTAAAGTACTAGTGTGTCAAGATGAGGATCTCACTGAACCTCTTGTCTTGGGTCAAGACTGGATCTATGACCAAGCAGTCAACTTAAACCTAAGAAGTGGACTTCTTCAGGTATGGGTCAATCATAGTCGAATTACAGTAGAATTAGATAATGGAGCACTCAAGGAACTAGGAAAGGCACAGACTCCTGGTCCTTCCAGGGGTACACATGAAGATGACCATGCTGTTCTTGTCCAAAACCATGTGTTGGAGAGGAATGATATTCGCAAAAAAGGAGTCAGGGATGCAACGGAACTCCCTTCTTTTCCAAAGGCCAGAAGGAGGCAGCAACCAAAGGTGGATCAAAGGCAGAAGAAGCAGAGTACTACCTATGTCCGAGATCAAAAGTACCTGCGCAACAAAATGTCCCAGCAAGTGAAACAAGTGTGGATACGGAAAGGCGAACACCCGGTTGCACCCCTGCCAACTACACGGGCTAAGTCTCTTATTAGTAACCAACAACACGACATTAATAAGAAGTCTTGCAGAAATTCTCCTGCTAACGTGAAATCTATTTGGGTGCCCAAGAAGTCGATGAAGGCTAGCCCACAATCAAGAAAAATTTGGGTGCCTAAGGCTTGCTTGCGGGCGCAAGTAGTTATGCCGAGGCCACAACCTATACAGCATAACCCATCCACTCGCACAGCCAGTATTCACTCGTTTTCAACACTCAGGAACACACCAAGGCCCATGCGCACGCACATAATTGTAAATGGGTCCCTAAAAGGCCTCATTTTCAAACCAAGACACCGATAAAGCTCTCTAGAGTCTCTACGAAACCAAACGCAAAACCCATCCACTGCATTTGGCAGCCTCAGACTTGTAACAAACCCCCAGACCCCATTTGTAAATCCATGATAACTTACTAACCACATCACTATCACTTTACATCATTCCACTTAAACTCTTAGGTCTACCGCACGACTAACCGCACACACACTTGCACCGAGCACTTACTAACCCATTATTCGCTCCCGACCCTCATGTTAATATTGTAATGGGAACAACAACGGTCCTCCCTTGTCCTGTACAATGTTAACACATGTTTGTATATTCTCACAGAGACAGGCAACAAGAAGTAAAATGGCAGATACAGTAGGAGCTAGCTCCCAGGCAGGCACCAGCCCCCAAGTGGTGGACATCGAAAGCCTTCCGGTCGAGGAGGACTTAAAGGAAAGACCAGTGGCATTACGGGCATTACATGCCATACCAATTCAGAATCCTCCACAGGGTCATACAATGCCGGTGGGCAAAACCTCACACTGGTTCAGTGACGTTGCTGGACCTCTGGGTGAAGGCACATACATGTGGGAGTCCGAGGTAGAGTTCAATGGACGTTGGGGCAGATACCATTTCTTTACGAGGGAGTTTGAAAAGCTGCAGAATAATGAAGGACTGAAGTCGATATGGAAGAAGGCTGGGCTTTATGATTACTTCAAGTTTCAACTACCAAAGCCAGATTTTCTAAGGTGCTCATACTTAATTAGTACCCTCACTCCTAGCAAAGACAAGAAAGGATACAGTTCCTTTGTGCTCCCATCACTCACAAGGGGCAACGAGCTGAAGCGTTTCCGCTTGACTATCAACTTGGTGAGAGAAGCACTCGAAAATGAGAGGTATGCACATCCCAACAGAGAAAGAGACTATGGTTCCAGACAATATGAAGAACAGGAATCTGACGAAGTTGAAGGACATGGTTGCGGTGACACCCACGATTGCCATCCACTTACGCATGGTCATGCAACATTTCGCATTCCCCGCGCAGGAGGGGTTCACAATGCCTCCCAAAAAGATCTGGTTTAGCCTCTACCTGGCGGATGCTTTTGAGCTAACCATCAATATGCCCCACTGGATTATCGACCAGATTCATATGGCTCATCAGAGATGGTATAAGAAGCAAAAATCTGTGCTGTATGGTTGCTGTGCACTCACAAGAATTGTATACAGATGTCTCGCGTATGACGTACCGGTGCAGAGGGCTCTCATTTGGTCCAGAGCTCAGGAGTTTCAACGTAGATTGTCAGCTGTAGGGCCTCCCTCAAAGAAGATGAGAGGCGCTGTCCAGATGCCTTGTGCACAAGCTCGCGGTGCAACCTTAACGCCTGAAACAACCCCAAGACTTCCTCGACGCGTGCAACCATTTACTATCAGGTTACCCAGGCACAGCACTAATGGCCCTAATCTTGTGTTTCCACCAGTATCGACTGATCTGGAATTCCCGCATGGATTCACTCTGGAGGATCTAACGGACGAAGAAGTTGCAAGAATCATCGACGCTGTAAATGCGGAAGTTGAAGAGGAGCAAGCCGGTGGACAGCAAACTGCCCCTGACCAAGCCCAGCCCAGCCAACCGGACGTAGTCAATGTGGACGATGAAGAAGAAGCTCATGAGGAGGCACAGGGTGGACAATCAGAAGCAGAAGAACAAGAGTATGATCAGGAAGCCCTACAAGTACTGGAAGGTGCCCCCGCCTATACTAACGCATTAAAGAAGCTCTACGATACGATGAACCGAGTCCAAGAGCAACACAGGCTATCATTAGCTGCAGGTAAAGCCCTCATGAACCAGATTCTAGAGGAGGAAGGCGTGGACGAGCAATACCGTGCCACCTTGGAAATGATATCAGATGCTTTGGGAGTACCTGAAACGGTGCACACTGCACTAGCGCAATCACAAAGGACAGAGAAAAGATATGGAAGACGCCCCCCACGAACAGGAAAACGAATGAATGTATTAGGTTCAGGACCACAAGGCACCCCCACAACCACTGGCACAGCACACACTGTTCACGACACCGAGGAAGCCCACACATCGAGTGCACCTCCATCACCTCCCTTGCCACCGTCTCCCCCACATCCACCCCATTCACCTCCCTCTACCACTGTAACCTCTACTGTCACCACCTCCGAACCCACTACACACACCGACGCACAAACCATCAGTCAACCCACACACTCTATTTCCACTGAACACATAAGTCTAACCACAGCCACGGTAAAGCCCCCTACTTCCATCACACTTCCTGGGAGTTCACAATTACACACACCTCTATACACGTTCACAACTATCACCGCAACCACAATCCCCATGTTCACAGTCACTCCCATCACGGCCTCCACTTTTGAATCCATGGAGGTATCACCCACGTCTGCACCTCTCCCACCCCCCATTTACCCACAATCTCCCATTCCCCCACCTCCCCTCTCACCCTTCTCCAGTACCGCATCCACAATTCCCATTCGCTTTCCCTTCCCCGCTGCATTCAACACCATTTCCCCCACCATTCCTCTTAATAATGTATTTAATAATATGTATCAATGCATGTCCCAACTCCAGCAACACTACCAACACCTTGACAATCAACATACGAGGCTTTTCCGAAGCCACGAAGATCTCCAAGCACGATGTAGGGATCTTGAAGAGCAGAAGCAGCTACTACAACAGCAGCACGTGACATTACAGGAGCAATATGCACAATTAATAGCCAACCCACCCCAAGTAGATGATGAAGAACGACGACACATGGACGAGATGCTACATTCTCAGATCACGGAAACCCTTAAGCTTCGACGGAACTTGGGTCTCCTACGCAAGCATATGTCTACAGCGCTAGAGGAGAATAAACGATTACAGAAACAGAACAAAGAAAATCTGGAGGCGGCCATGGAGGGCTCACCACAGGAGATTGACCCAGAGCGATTCAAGGCAATTCCCTCTGAGAATATGAAAGTGGTGTTAGAAACTCATGCAGATCTCATGGAGGCCCACGCCGCTTTAGAGAAAGAGAGAGATGATTTGCTAAGGCAGTTGGCCACCCGACAGACATCACCCAGCAAGAGCACAACCGCAGAAGATACATCTGAAGAGGTCACTAAACTCCGGGCAGAACTCGAGGAATTACGCAGCAAGGTCATGCAATACGAGCGTCAGCCCTCCCCTCTGGTAGAGCCCGAGCCTGACGATCTTGTGCCAATTGAAGTAGAAGAAACATTCGAGGATCCCTATGTCCCGATGCCAACACCCGGAGGTAAGCGCACAAAACAGGGCATGGACACAATTGAAATTGAGGCACCTGAATGGATGCAAAAATTAGAGAAAGTAGCCACGACGCATGATGACAGGGTGGTAGTCCAAATCGCACTGATGCCAAAATTGGAAGAGGTTGTAATCAAATCCGATTATTTTCAGAATCTCTCACACCATAGGTGGATCGGCCCATCGGACGACCTGTATGTTCCCTTTTGCGTTCTAATGGCGGATTATAATGCGGAGATCAAGCACCACACCTCAAGGGAACCCACCTCTGCCACCCAATTTGCACCTGACGACATCCCAGAAAGCGCCAAGCAGGGACATATTCGCCAACCAATGTGGAGAATTCGGCTACTTGAAACCTACCCGGAAATGGTAAGAACATGGAACAACATGCCACTGTACATCAAATATAATCCATGTTATTGCCCTGTGTTTCGAAGGAGATCCTGGCCGGAGTATACACAAACAGTGCTGACGATTAAGGGATGCGAGAAGTGGCTCAATTATGTGTACTTCGCACCCCCTAAGGGTCCACCTACTATTGGATATATGATTTCGACGATTCGACATTGGGGGGTCCGGTTCAAGAATGTACCTGATGTCATGACTCAGATGTGCCTGAAAATTTTCGAACTTATGCTGGTCACCTTCAGGACCTTCAAAAATGTCAAGGAACCGCATCTCTCAGCACTAGGATTTAATGAAGGTAACCAGGACCTTGTATACGACATGAGCACAACCCCATCGATTAATGTTGTGTATGCATGGCACGCTCGCATCAAATATCTACCGGCCTGCTTCAAACAAACGTTTGAAGAGATGTTTGTCACGGGATTCTGGGAATATCACTCCGAGATATTCATTCCCAGACCATCCCATCTCTTGTAGTTGTTTGCAGTGGAACAAGCTCTACATTCCGAAAAGCTACGTATACCACATCCAGAGGTTCCCGGGCCGGTAGACTGGGATGCTCTTCTGACAGATTTGGCCAAAGGGTTGAGAATTGCTGAACATCACTTAGCGCAGGATGTAGTCGAGTACTACATTCAGAAACCCCCACAACAAGGGTCTGTCAGGGACGACAGATGCGAGAGAGGGGGGGTGTTAGCAGCAGACAAGGGAGTCAACGAAGATCTGGCAAATAGGCCAGTAATTTTCCTCATGAAGAAGCAAGTACAAGCACTCACGCAGATCTAGCACTAAGGCAACCTTTAAATTTTCAAATCCTTTACACCCATTCAAAGTGATTTTCATCACTAAACACCATTGTAAATACCAATTCATCTTTTTGTAGCTCCATTTTGTGCAAGCCAAGGAGTCCTTGAGCTTGAGGAGCTTTAGAAGTATCTACCTGCCAGTTTTCGTATTTTTTAGATATCATTTGAGCCCTCAAATAAGCCCTGGAACCTAATTTTTAACTAGGCCGGACACTAGGTCTGGACAGGGCCAAAACTTAGCCAAAAACTATAAAAAGAGCTAGAGAGCTCATTTTTGAAGTTAGATTGTAATTGAAACAAACTTGTAAGAGATTTTTGAAAGTAATCTAAGAACTCCATTGATTCTCCCTCTTTGTCCTGCCGTGTGTGCACGTGTGTGTGTATGTGTGTGCATGTTTGTGTGCTTCTCACTCACACACTTGTGCCACCACTTGCTTGAGGTCTTCATACCATCCTCACGTCTTCCCGGATTGACATTAAAGGAGGTGCTACTCATCACTGAGCTACAATAACCCTCAGAAATCTCTTCACCCTTCAACCCCACCACATCCGATCTCATCTTTTGTCCCTCAAGAGAAGCATATCACCCGCACACGAACTCTTAGGAAGTGGATACCGAAACGTATCCAGACGCCTTCTACGACCCCCTTATCTAACATAACTCCCACCCCGATTAATCTACAACCTTGTAATAACTCATTCACAATTGAATCTTGTACGAACCCACACACTATAACCCAACAACACTTGTAATAACATCTCATCAAAGCACTGCATGCAATATCTGAAAACATATAGGTGTCTAGAGACATGCACTAGTTCTGCAAGAAGCATTGCATCAATCACATCACAACACTTGGCTACACGGGTTACACATCGGCTATGGAAAGGGATTGCGGTCTCACCTTAATGGGATCATAATTAATTTCCATACTAATGTGCTAATCTTTTGTAGCAGATCTTTCCATTAGCACGCCAATCATCATGCAAACCGAAGAAGGGCCATCAAAAGCTGGACCTAGTGTACCCAGGGCTAATATTGGTGAACTACTAGCAGAGCCCCATCCTACGGCTCAGCCCCCAGAATTCTAGGGATTTCTAGGACCCATGCCTATTGACGATCCTCCTAGAGGGTATACTGAGAAGATTCATCGTAATTCTCATTGGTTTCAAGGGCTAGCAGGACCATTGGCAGATGCTGAGTTTATATTTGAGGCTAATTTGACTTTTGATGACCGTACCTGGGGCAAATATCAGTTTTTCTCATGAGAGTTCGAAGGATTATAGAACACGGAAGATCTAACGCATGTTTGGGCAAGAGCAGGGTTTATAGAGTATTTCAGTGACCCTTTGCCTAAACCCGTCTTCTACAGATGCTATTACTTAATCATCACTTTGATAGCCTCAGAGAACAAGGATCTACCCGGCACTTTTATTTTGCCATCCTTAGTGAATGATCCGCCATATAAGCGGTTTTATCTTTCTAAAAATTTGATTCGAGCTGCCATCAAGATTCATGGAACCCACACTCCAACGGAACGAGAACGGCTGGTTCCAGAGCCAATGAAACATGGAGACGTTACTAAGTGGGAAGAGATTTCGGCGATCACACCTGAGCTTTCAAAACCACTGCGGATATGTATGCAGCATTTTGCATTTCCAACTCAGGACAGATTCACAATGCCTCACAAGTGCATATGGTTTGGTTTATATTTAGCATGTACTGGACCCCAGACAAATGATCTGGCAAGCTAGATCATTGATCAGCTCTACTTAGCCCAACATAGATGGGAAAGAAAGAAGGTCATCAATGGATGCTGCACGTTGACTAGAATTGTATATATGTGCTTAGCATATGACTTGCCGATCGAACGTGCATTGACAAGTGAGGAGCTGAAAGCATTTGAAGGAACCACAAAGAAAGCTAGGAAGGCTAGCAAAGGAAGAGCAGGAAAGCGGATGAGAGGAACTATCCCCTGCCTTCAGGTGCCAGAATCACCCTCACCACAACCATCTCCAGAGCAGTCTCCGACAGAAGCCACTCCAACAGTACAACCTATTCGTATACGGTTATCAAGACCAGTTGTAACGGAAGGCACTACCAGCGTAGTTACCTCACAACCAACATCAGTTCAGGAATCGACCACCACTGCAGCAGAAGTTCCCACCACTATTGGTGTAGAAGCTTTCTCTTTTCTGATACCAAACATGGAAGCTGAGCCACTAGATAGAACGTTTGATTTCGAAATGCAAGATGCTTTCTCCAATGACTTTCAGTTTTCAGAAGGCGAGATTTTCTCTCAGGAATATGAAAGGCCTAGCTACCCTACCACACCGCGAGATCAACCACAAGGACAAGTAGTGTCTAGTTCCGAGGAAGAAAGAAGAGAAACCGATGAAGATGAAGGAGATGACGAAGCCAGCCAGGGCACTCACGAATCCCAAGAGTATGGACAGACAGATGAACAAGGACAGCACACCGACACCCAAGGTAACACGAGCACACACGAAGACGAAACATTCGAAGCAACAGCTTATACGCTAGCCATCAAAAAATTGTATCGAACCATGGAAAAAGTTTGGGCATGCAAGAAATTGACTGAGGAAGAGAGTCAAGCACTTATAGAACAGGAACTTGTCTCAGATGGATTCGAAGAAGTATACATCAGAGGCTTCGGAGAACTTGTCAAATCAGTGGGATCCACAGAAGCCTTACGATATTTGCAGAGGAAACCATTACCGCAATATGACCCTTGTAGAATCCGTCTACTAACCAAACCTGGTGAATATATTCGGGTACCCACCGGCAGACAATCTTCAGAACAGGCCAGGGAAGCACGTCTTGTCCCTGAAGGCTCATTGGCAGAAGACACCATTATCGTCGACTCCCCACCCCGTACTACTACTGTACATACCACCACAGTTGTTGAAGTACCGACCACCCCAACCGCTCCTCCATCACCTCCCATCCATCCAGTCTCCCCCATACACCCTCCTTCTCCCCGAACAACATCCTCCTTCTCCGACGGAGTAGCAGAAGTCGTCCTTACTCCCATTCATCCCACAATTCCCGCACCCACTCAACCTAGTCCACCCTCTAGCACACCTACCTTTTTATCCAATCCAATTTTCCCCCCATCCTTTCCGACCTTCCCCACACCTCCAAGACCCCTTTTCCCATTCCCACCTCCATTAACCTTCTCCCCAGTCTCACCTCCCAGACCCACCGTAACTCCCCTTTCCACCAAGCCATCCAAGACAACTCCTCTGTAAATTACTCGTCAACCTTTGTAAATCCCATATTTACACCTACACACTTACCCATGATCACACCACTATTCACAGTCACCACACTCGAAACCACATCCAGCGATATGGATATATCACCACCCACTGCACCTCCCCTCACTTCATTTGTGGAACCACAATATTTAAGCACACCACAATTTTCCACAATCACCACAACATCCACTTTCCCACCCCCATTCCCCATTCCCTTTGCATCTACACCTACTGCATCTTCGCTTAGCACATTGTTAATATTATTACCCACTGTAGATATTGCATTTGGACAAATGTTCACGTGTATGACTCAAGTAAGAGATGAGTTCACATCTCTGGGAAATATTTATCAGCAGCTGCAGAGGACAACCAATGATTTTCAGTCGCAGCTAAATTCATTGACCATCGAGAATGCCTCCCTAAACACCAGATACCAAGAACTCCGAGAGGCATACCACAAACTAGAACTAGAAAGTGAAGAGAAAACCAAAGAGGCCACTGCTGATCTTGATAATTTGTTAAGGGCATAGACCATTCGCAATGCAACATTAACACGAAACATGGGCTTACTCAGACGACACCTGGCAGCAGCGAAAGAAGAGAATCAACGCTTACAAGAACAAAATAGAGAGAATCTGGAAGCTGCCCTTGATCAACCTGACCAACCATTAAGCCCTAGTCGCTTTAAGGCCGTGCCCTCAGAATCAATGAAAATGTTGTTAGAAGATCATGTTAGACTGGTGGATGACTACGACACTATGAACGAGGAGTTTCAGAAACTCAAAGATGAACACAAGAGATTGCAACTAAGAGCACCAATACCACAAGGACTACCACCCTCTGCGGACCCATCCCCTGACATCCTAGAGGAACTTAATGCATTACAAGCCCAGGTGTCAACACTTCAATCATAGATAGCAGTCTATGAAGCACCCCCAAGGCCAGACTCCCCACCGGAACTACCAGCCGAGGAAGAAACAGTCACTATTCCGGTGGAGGAAACCTTCGAAGAAGCATATGAACCCCAACCCATCCCAGGCAAACGCGTCACAGCTGAAGGCAAGACGACTTACGAACTTCCAACTCCCGCATGGATGAAGACAATTGAAGAGCTTGGTACAACCCACTCAGCCAGAGTAGAGGCGCAATTGCACGCAATGGCAATGATTGAGGAAAGAATTTTACAGTCGCCCTACTTTGCTCATTTGGCCCCGCGCAGATACATATCAGGGCATGAGCTATAGTACAAACCATACTTTATGTTAATGGCCGAATATAATTTGGCCATAGAGAAAGAAACAGGCAAGAAACCTTCTCACGCTACTCAATTCGAGCCTGAAGATTTGCCATTAGATGCGCAGCAAGGAGAGATTTATCAACCAGACTGGAGCAAGGACCTCTTATAGAATTATCCAGAGATGATGAGCACTTGGGTGAAGGCACCTCTCCACTTAAAATATAACCCTTGTTGGGGACCAGTACCATGTCGCCGCTCTTGGATAGCATTTGCTATTAAGGTACAAAACAACAAACATTGCTAGGATTGGTTGAATTATCAATATTTCAGGCCACCCACAGGACCACCAACTATCCGATACATGATGGCAACAATTCGCCACTGGCTCCCATGCTTGAAACATATGGACGACATAGAAGCGCATATGACTGTCAAGATATTTGACATGATGCAGATGGTTTTTAAAGTCTTCAGATGCATTAAGGCACCTCATGTAAACACCCCGGGCTTCGAGCATGGCAATCTAGATCTTGCATATGATATGAGTACAACGCCATTGCTTCGGGTGTGTTATGCCTGGCATTGCAGAATCAAATATTTACCGGCGTGCTACAAGCAGACCTTCGAAGAAATGTTCAAAACCGGTTTCTACGAATACCATTCAGAAGTGTTCATCAGCAGGCCCACACATTCGCTTCAGTTATTCGCTTGTGAACAGATGGTATATTCCACACATTATCGACTCCCTCCATCCAATGAACCGCAACCAATTGATTGGGAGAAACTCGAGGCAGATTTGGCCTGAGGCATTTGAATATCAGAAAACACCCTCGCTCAGGAACTACTATAGAACTACATCCGACAGACCTCACAACAAGGTTCTGTCGAGGACGACATAAGCGAGAGGGAGGGGGGTGTTGGTAGTAGCCAGAGGCACAGAAGACGTGGAAGCATGTAAAGAGAGAGCAGGGAGTCAGTCGAATCAATTTTTCAAAGATTTATGTGTTACAAATATTTTTCAAAATCTCCAATAGTGATTTTCATCACTTTTGTAACATATGTAATATAGAAAAAACCCCTTTTTGTAATTCATAGCTCCATTTTGTGCAAGCCGACGAGTCCTCAAGCTTGAGGAGCTTAGGTAGAATGAGCGTAGCAATTTTGGTTATTTTTAGACACCATTTACCCTTTCAAATAGCATCTAGGACCTATTTTTTAACTATGCCAGTCACTAGATGTGAAACTGGTCAAAACTAGTCTAGAATCTATAAAAAGGGCTAGAGAGCTCATTTTTGAGGTTAGCTTGTTTGAGTAGAGAAGAGCTTAGAGCTATTTGGAGCTTGTAAGAGTGTTCTTGAGCAATAGATTTGATCTCTCACCTTCCATTGTGTCTTGCTTGTCTCTTCGTAGTGTGTGTGTATGTGTGTGTGCATTTCTATGCTTCTCACCTTCACTCTCACTTCATCTCACATTCACGATCTTCATATCACTCCCATCTCTTCTGCGGATTGACATTAAGGAGGTGGAGCTTCTTAACGTGGTTCTCACCATTGTGCTAGAGCAACAAATAGCATCCAGTTTGACAACATAGTTACGATGGTTGTCTTTGAAAGTCAGTTCCTGTGTTGACCAATCCTGTATAACCTTAGCCTGTTTCAACCATGGGCGACCGAAAAGAAGATTGTAATCGAGGGTAGATTTTGGTAGTTCTAAGACTACAAAATTCATTTTGAATGTGATGCCTTGCAAAGTGATCGGGATATTCCTTACGAGTCCCACCGGATGAACTCGAGATTGATCTGCCATTCGGACAAAAAATTGAACAGGCTCGATTTGCGTCTACCCTAACTTTTTACAAAGGGCTGCAATTGCTATGTTTATACCCGAACCACCATCAATTAAGACTTGAGTAATTTTGTGATTCTTGTGCCATACCGTAATTAAGGGGACCGAATGATCCACCGTAGAGTCAGCTTCCAATTGGATTGTGGCAGTTGCCGGAGTACTGGGAGATCCAAGACTAAGCTATTGCTGGAATTGCTGCCTAGCTCCTGGTATTAAAGCAAGTAGCTGCCCTAATGGAAGTGTAATTGAGGCCTTAGAGAGGATATCCCATACGTGATCTGCTTGATTTATATTCTTCACTGATTTTGATGATGATGGGCCTATTACTGGGGTAGAATCTAGTTCTTGCGATCCTTCCTTTGGCAGCGGAACTTGTGTCACCGAAATTGGATCTGGGAAGACTGTAGGCTCTTTGGTGGTCCATTGGTTAGCCTTGTTATACATTCTCTATTGTTCATGGATGCCAGGTTCAAACACCTCTGCTGCTGGTTGCAGCAGCTTACCGGATCTTGTCTGAACAACTGTTGCTTGAGTTTCCACTAGTGAAATATAGACCATATTAGTCATTGGATTCTGACGCTCTTTCTTTCTTTGATCATATTCAGTTGCATCCTTACAGAATCTTCGGATGTGCCCAAGCTCACCACAAAAATGGCATCAAGGTGGTGGCAAGGAAGTACCTTCCTGTGATGTTCCTGTCTGCCAACGATTTGTATTGTAATTTGTATTCCACTATCCTCGATAATTTCTGTATCCTTGCGGCTGATTGTTTCGCATCTGTGGCGGCACATAGTGAGTGGCTGGCTGCCTCGGTTCTTGTATAATAGCATTTACAGTTGTTGGTCCCTGCACTTTGGCATTGTACGCATAGTTTTCGGTGGAATGTCCGGTGGTATTGCAGATAGCACAATACATCTGATTAAGGGCACAGGTAGCACTGGTATGGCCTAAATTTTTACACTTAGTGCAGTACATCTATTTAGCCGGATCTTCTGCAATGTTTTTACTGGCTTTCAGCCACTCCAAGTCTTCAGTGAAACCTCCAACCTTATGCTCAAGTTGCAAGGCCATTGCTATGACAGCATCCAGTGTCATAGTAGCCACACAGCGAATGTTCATGATTTGTTTAAGCTGTGGGGTCAAACCATTAATGAACCACTAGGTTATGACATCATCCGGTAAATTAGCATGTGCCGGAGGCAATTGTCTTAAATGAGTTCTAAATAATGTGGCATATTCGTGCACTGTTTGGTGCGACTTCTGTCTATTGTTCTGCAAGTAATCAAAAATTTTGGCAGGGTTCTTCTTCAGCTGGAACCTCTACAAAAACGCATCCCTTACCGCTTCATAGGTGCCGAAATGGTTGATATCATACTCTGTTAACCACCTGGCTGCTTCATTGACTAATGTAGATTGGAATACGATGGCCTTGTACGCCAGATTGAGTGGATGGTTTAGTACTGCATAACTTATTTCAAAGGTGCTTACATGAGCATCAAGATCATCACCTGGAAATCCACTGAACTTTGTGTAGGTTACTCCAGTTGGAACCGGTCGAGGTGGAAGTGGCTGTTGTTGTTGCTTTTGTTGTTGTCTACTCATGGTGCTAGTGGTGGTACTATTACTATCTCCTGAGTTCTGAGGAGGTGTTTCCAGTCCTTCAGATTCTGTATGATCAGACTGCTCACCTTCCGGTTCGAAAATAGCACTCAACCTTTTAGGAATTTCCAATTCGAATAGCCTATCCTCTTCTTTGGTATGAAACGTAGGCAAACTTGCCCCGAACAGTGGTGTCCGGAATGAAGATTCACTGGGAAGTATAACACTGTCACCGGACAATTGTAAATTCCCTATAACTGGGACTGAACTGTCACCGGAATTAGTCGAACTTTCCCCAAACCAGGGTATTCTTTCACTAGCAATGGTCTCTCTGGATAATACACCTCTATCCTCAGAGAGGCTCGAATCTTGACCAGACGGTGTCGGATTAACTGCACAATGTGTTCCTTTAGACTCCGAAGTTACTGCATCTTCTGCAGACTGTGCCGAAATTACACCGAAATCTATCGGAATTACAGTATGTTCCACCGGAATGCTACCGGAATCATTACTAATGCGCTTCGTTTCTTCAACAACTGGACTTAACCGATCTGTGCTTCTGCCTACTGAGGATGTCCCTAATAAATTTGATATCTCCCAGGGCTATCAGTCTCTCTTGTACTTCGGATACGACTCATCGGACCGAGTAACCGGCATATATCACCTTTGCAAAACTTGCGTACTATTCTACCTTACTGTCAATTCACAATCTATGGTTACCTTCCCACAATCACTTTGCAACACTCTGTTGTCACCTTCCCACAATCAATTTATAACACTCTGTTGCCACTTCCCACAGACGGCACCAGTGTTAAACGCGCGTTGCTGTCACAGGCGCGTTTAAGCTCTTTTCGGGTTCTTGGGAGTGGTAGGGGTCTACTAATTACAAGCCCTAAGACTTGATTTTCCCAATTAACTCATTCACATAGCAGTACACGAGTGTTCAAAGAACTCTGTTAACACAAATTACTATCACTACTCTGGTTCATTCTCTCACAGATTCCCAGTTTGTACACAGATTAAGACTTTCTCAGTACATAATGTAAAAAGTAAACATTACCGTAACCCAGACTTACAACACTTAACTAAATGGAAAAGTGCTAACCACAAGTTAAGGTAATCAAACAACGACGACGAAAAGAAACACAGTACTACTTAGAATTCTCAAACACAACACTACGGAAACTCCACAGAACGTATCGCCCAGACAAACAGTCTGGCGATTCTTCTGGTTGTCACCGAAGCGTCCTTTCATTGATTTATAAGTAGATACAACTCTACGCAACGACTTTTCGGTTCGTGCGGAATATGAAAAGAAAAAGCTTTACAATTGCCAATCCAGCAGCTTATAATAATGCACCTCAATGTGCTTAGTGCGAGCATGGAGCACAGGGTTCCTCGCAATTGCCAGTGTTCTCTGATTGTCAGTGAAGATGGTGGTGGTAGAAGATTGACCAACACCCAAATCAGCCATAAGGCATTTGAGCCATGCACACTCAACAGTCGCTGTGAAAGCTGCCCTATACTCAGTGTCACAACTAGAAGTGGCCATAGTAGGCTGCTTCTTGCTCAACTAAGATATGCATGAGCTACCAAGCATGAAGCAAAAACCACTAGTGGACACACAAGTGTCATAGCAACCAACCCAGTTAGAGTAAAAAAAAGCATGCAAATCTGGCGGTAGTGATCCCCCTTGGGATAAAACAACCCAAGTATCCGGGTACTACTCAAGTAGCGAAAGATGCACTTAACCGCTTGCCAATGCTTTACACTTGGGCAATGCATAAACCTACTCATCTATGAGACAACAAAGTGAATATCTGGTCGAGTAATGCATAAGTAAATTAGGCATCCAATAGCCTACTGATAGAGAACAACATCAAATGCATCTCGAGCATCATGAAGACTCAATCGTAAACCTGTCTCCATAGGAGTGGCAATAGGTTTACAGTCTTCAAGGCCAAAATGCTGCAATAATGTGTCAATATATTTCATTTGACAAAAAGTCATTCCACCATCAACATGCATAAACTTAATGCCCAAATAATGATGCAAATGACCCAAGTCAGACATCTCAAATGAGGCATGTAAATCAGCCTTAAAATCAGCCATATCCTTCTTAATAGGACCAGTGAGTAGCACGTCATCAACATAGACAACAATGATCAGAAGCACATCATTAGCACGCTTAACATATAAGGTGCTTTCAGTTGGACTGTTCTCAAAACCATGTGCAATCAGATAGGCATGTATCCTCTCATACCAAGCACGTGGTGCTTGCTTTAAACCATATAATGCTTTCTTTAACCTGCACACCTGGTTTTCATGCCTTTTCTGCACAAAGCCACGAGGCTGAAAAACATACACTTCTTCATGCAAGTCACCATTCAAAAATGCTATTTTAATGTCCAACTGATGTACATTCCAGCCATGATGGGCTGCAAGTGCACAGATGCTCCGAACAATAGTCATACGATATGTAGGTGCAAAGGTCTCATCAAAATCGATGCCTCTTTCCTGCGCATAACCCTTTGCAACAAGCCTAGCCTTATACCTATCAACTGTTCCATCAGGCTTACACTTTAGCTTGTAAACCCACTTAGTGCCAATGGCCTTCTTGCGAGGAGCCAAGTCACACAAAGACCAAGTACCATTCTTCATTATAGCATCATATTCAGATTGCATAGCAGCCATCCAATTTTTTGAATTTTGTGCTTTATCAAACAAAACAAGTTCATTCTCACCATAGAGATTAGATGTAGCCATAGCATAGCAATCTGATGCAAAAGAGGCACTATGAGAGCGTAAACGAGTACGATATGACAGAGGTGCATCTAATTTGTTGTCACGCAAGGTCTGCACCAACCATTTTGGCATAGTTTTTGCCTGCTCAATATCAACTCTCTCATCAAGTACATCATGTAAATCTCCATCAGAAATGGGATTATCTACATAATCACATGACACCTGCAAAGGCTGAGAAGTTGCCTCATTAGGACCAACACTAGACTTTCCACCTGTAAAAAGAGGCAACAAAGTATCATACATGTCTTTGGAGCTATCAGATGTCTCCTTAGTACATGAAAGCAATGGCTGAATAGCATCTTCCACAAAGACATCACGGCTAACCAGAATTCGTTTAGTATGTGGATGATATAGAAAATAGCCTTTACTTTCAGAACTGTACCCAACAAAATTACATTTTATTGCTTTATCATCCAATTTTCTGCGGTGTTGTTCAGGCACTAATGCATATGCCAAACAACCAAAAACACGCAGATGAGCAACAGATGGCTTGCGATCATGCCAAGCCTCAAATGGAGTGATAGACTGCAGTGCTTTAGTGGGACACCTGTTAAGTACATATGCTGCACACATGACAACCTCAAGCCAGAAACTATGTGGTAAAGCTTGACTCTTGACCATACACCTCGCCATTTCCATGAGTAACCTATTCTTCCATTCAGCAATTCCATTCTATTGAGGTGTATATGACACTATACACTGGTGTTTTATCCCACATTCAACCAGAAATGCATTAAAATTAGAAGATATATTCCCCCCCTTGATCAGAATGGAGGGTGCCTATTTTACATGCTTACATATTTTCAGCCAAAACCAGAAACTGTTTGAAGCACATAAACGCTTCGGACTTTGCTTTGAGTGGATATACCCATGCATGCCTGGAAAAATCATCAATGAAAGTCATGAAGTAAAGATAATTTCCAAAAGAGGGTGTTTGCATAGGACCAAAGACATAGCTATGAACAAGCTGCAATTTTTGAGTAGCCCGAATTGAACCATCTTTTGGAAATGAGGAACGTTGCATTTTTTCCAAAATACAGTCTTCACATACATGTTTGGGCAAAGAGTGAAGTATTTCGATGGCGATGCACCACAGTGCGCTCTACTTCTCGAGAGCTCCACGACAATATCCTCGGGGTCGAAAACCAAGCTCCTTAGGCCGCACATAGTAACTTCGCAGAGATTATTGAATATGAAGAAAACACAGTACACAGGGAGCATGAAGACAGACTTCTTAGGTCTTACAAATGCAGTCGAACTTACAGTCTGTGAATGACCAGGCCACTATATGTTGTATTAAAGAACATATACAAAGAAGTGTCAGGTGGACATTTGGCCTTTCACATGGATGCTAATGGTGACAATCTCCCACTAAAGGCCAATATGGAGAAAGTAACTATGGGAGAAAAATAAATGCACACAATAGCTAAGCAATCTCTAATGAAGTGATACCTCACCTCAATGTGCTTGGTCTTTGCATGATAGACCGGATTCTTAGCCAAAGTGATGGCACTCTGACTATCACTGAGCAAACGAGGTACATGTTGAGTGTGTACCTAAGCCACGAAGTCTTAGGGACTTGTGCCAAAGAGACTAAATCTCATTTGCCACACAAGTACGCATAGTGGTGGATTGACACACGCTTAATTATCAATCCGATGAACCGATCTAACCAAGTGTTGAGAGCAGTATGGGCACCCAAGGACTGACTAGACAAGGAAGCCAGCGGAGAGAGTCAGAGCGAGGTAAAGGATTGAGTAGACAAAGCAGTCGACGCAAATCTGGCAAATAGGCCCTTCAAATTTTTCCAAATCAACATCTTTATAACAGTGATTCTTATCACTAACAATCATTGTAAATACCATTTCATATTTTTGTAGCTCCATTTTGTGCAAGCCAAGGAGTCCTTGAGCTTGAGGAGCCTTAGAAGTACCTACATATCAATTTTTGTATTTTTTAGGCTCCGTTTAAGCCCTCGAATTGGCCTTGGAACCTAATTTTTAACTAGGCCGGACACTAGGTCTGGACAGGGCCAAAACCTAGTCAAAAACTATAAATAGAGCTAGAGAGCTCATTTTTGAGGTTAGCTTGTATTTGAATTGAACTTGTATGAGCTTTTGGAAGTAATCTAAAGAACTCCATTGCTTCTCACTCTTTGTCTTGCCGTGTGTGCGCGTGTGTGTGTATGTGTGTGCATGTTTGTGTGCTTTTCACTCACGCACTTGTGCCTCCACTTGCTCGAGGTCTTCATACCATCCTCACGTCTTCCCGGATTGACATTAAAGGAGGTGCTACTCATCATTGAGCTACACCAAATTTTGGTGCCGTTGCCGGGGATCGAGCTTTGAGGACGAGCGTGTGATGGTAAGACGTAGATTTGGGAGGTTGGCGTTGTAGGTAACTTCTTCACTTTTCCTTTTTTTCTTCTTTTCCTTACCTCATCACCATCATCATCATCACCATCTCCCACCTCCATCTCCATCATGGCAAAAATTTCAGTTTTTTACTATATCCCCTTCCTCCTTTCATTTCCCTCATTTCACTTGTGAGAGAGAGCGAGAGAGCGAACTGTTGTGTGCTATTTTCTGCATGCTTTTGGAGTTTCTTGCAGGTTTGAGCATCATCATCCCCTCCAGCACGTCGCGCAGGTACGGAAATGTGCAGAACTGTCTCGCAGTCGCCGACTTTTGTCGATCGCGATTGACAGAAATTTTCACCTTTTGGTAAATTTGAGTGCACCACAGTGGACTAGAGACCCTGCACACCACACTTCCACAAAAATTTTTGAAAAATTTGCAAAATTTCAATCCGTCGTGATTGACAGCTCTATCCGTCGCGATCGACTGCCTGTCCGTCGCGATTGACAGCTCTGTCCGTCGCGATTGACTGCTCCATCCGTCGCGATCGACTGCCTATCCATCGCGATCGATTGCCTGTCCGTCGTGATCGACTGCCTGTCTGTCGCGATCGACACCCATCCATCGCGATTGACTCCTGTCCATCGCGATTGACTGCCTATCCGTCGCGATTGACTGCCTATCCGTCGCGATCGACTGCCTATCCATCGCGATCGACTGCCTGTCCGTCGCGATCGACTGCCTGTCCGTCGCGATCGACACCCATCCATCGCGATTGAATGCCCTGTCCATCGCGATTGACTGCCCTGTCCATCGCGATTGACAGCCAATTTTAGCCAATTTTTTAGGGTTTTTAATTTGAAGAGTTTGGCTAATTTTGGGCATGAACATTTTACTCTAGAGCACATAAGGAGGCCATAGGAAAACAACTTGGGGAAAACCTGTTGCACAGTGATCCTGTTTGAACCCTGTCTTAACCCTAGAACCCTGAACGGTCATAACTTTTTCATACGAAATCCATTTTTTGAGCTCTAGGGCTTTATAAAGATAATGTGTTGATTTTCAGCTAGGGGTATTTTGAAGTTGACCATACCCAGGGGGATCAAAGTCAAGGGTCTTAAGAATTGTTTTCCTAAAAATCACTATGCAAATTAGTATTTGTGCTACAGGAATGAAAATCATTGGTTCTGTCTTTGGAATTTAAATCTTAAAGCTAACTTTGGAACTCTTACAGATCTATTGAGAGCATCGAAAGGCGTTCTAAGCAAGTGTAAGTGCAAGCTTGGGAACACACTTCCTGGGCATTCAAGGGCAACCAAGCAGGAAACAAAAGGTTGGAAACTTTCAACCCCCTATGTCAATTCCTAGCTTAGGCTAAGAACGACTAGTGATAGGAGTAAGTCAGGGCAACGATAGGCATCAATCAAGTTGAAGACTACCTATGCACTCAAGTTCAAGATTAAACATAATCTCTTCGGGATGCGATAACCTTAAAGGAAAGAATCTAACGTGGAACGATCAACTTACAGCGCGAAAAATTAACTCAAATATTCCTGACGACGTGATTTCTGACTAGAGCATAAACACGATAATCGACTAAAAAAGAATCAAGTGACTGATACAAAAGAACTCATCAACGAGGTTGTACTTGGGCAAAATTGGGCTATTCAATTAGGCTTATGAACCTTAGATCAGGGCGACATCTAGGGAGAGATAGACAAAGTCTTAGGTCTTCAGAGGCTAGTGTCAACCACACTGCTAGGTCTTGGGCCCAGCAGTTGAGCCACCACTCATACTACCCTAGCTCTGAGACTAGTGAATCAGAGATGTCTCAACGCATGGATCGACCTACGAGAAGTTCAGGAGTGCCATACTTGCACAGGGTAGAAGGCCCGTACAAGACGCAGCTGGAATACCTTAGAACCAACCGATTAGGTGCTAGCATCTATGAAGACAGTCTAGGAAGATCCGTGGTCCAGATTAAAAACCCTGACCAGTCCATAGGACTAGAGCACCCAGCTGTCAAGTTTGAAAACGGGGCATATTTGGACAAAGAAGGAACCATATATGTAGTCACCAGTCACCTAGATAGGACAGACGAATTCGGAAATGTGATCCCAGAAGCGGACTTAGGTGACCTGGAACAAGGAAACATGGGTGTAGAACCTAGGACCCCTCGAGGAAAATCTGTTCTTACGAGAATTCTCACTCCTGAGTGGATTCCCCAGGACAACAAGAGTATAGATCTGCTTCTGAACCGAGAGACTGACGAAGCCTTTTGGAGGTATAAATCTGATCGGCCAAATGACATAGGAACAATCATGATCTATGAGTTCAAGGATCCAGATAGCCCAGGCAGAGTGACCTATTTAGATCACGCTTCAGAGAGGATCTTTGTGGTTACAGAACTTGATAGACATGCTTACACTTGGAAGGGTGAATTCGTTTTCCCCCAACCAAGATCCAACGTGTCCTATGGTCACCCTGGAGCTGGAACATCCCAAGCTCATGGAACTCAAAGAGACAGAAGTAGAGATAGGCCAGAAGTAAGCTTTGCCAACCCAGGGGGCAGAGAAAGAACGAGGACGAAAACTAATAGAGTAGAACCTGAGGGTCATAGAGCCCCAGGAAACCGAAGAAATGCCGAGGATTTTCCTTTGCCACGACCTAGAGAGCACACAAGGACTTTGAGACCGACTCAGCTAGTTAAGTCCATGAAAAACTACTTCGATGGCACTGGAGATCCCTACGATCATGTGGCTGAGTTCAGGCAAGTCTTGAGAGCTGAACAAGTGGAGGATCTATTCACACAGTACAATGCCTTTGGTCTAACCCTTAGGAACACTGCCTTGACATGGTTTCAACCACTAAACGAGAGGCAGTTCAGGAGCATAGACCAACTTCTAGAGGCATTCATTATCGAATTCTCTAAAAGTGGCATAAGACATAACACTTCCTCGCTGATTCACAGCTTCAAGCAAACCCCTCAAGAGACCGTGAGACTTGCTGGAAGAAGATTTAGACAATACTTGGAGAGATGCCCTGTCCCTGAGCTACCCACGCCAGCTAAGCAAGTGGCTTTATTCTTGGATGGATTGCTAAGTACAAAGTTGAGATCCTATGTGTACTTGAAGGACCCTCGGACCATAGAAGAGTGTGTACGCATGTGCATTGACATCGAGGATAACCTAGGGGAGGAGTTAGAGCTTTCCAAAATATACAAAGATTCTGATAGTGCCTCTAGTCTCTCTTCCACGCAATCCACATCAATTGAGGAACTCGCGGAGAAAGTGGCACAAAAACTAGGTGTCTCTAGCAAACAAATCCCAAGGTTTGCCCCTGTGAAAAGATGCTATACTTGTGGTGGCGACCACATGGCGAATGTATGTCCCATTATGGCTCAAACCCAAGTAAATCCTAGTAGCCAGTACTGCACCATAGAACGGAGGTACACCAATCACACCGCGCAAGATTGCCCCTACAATAAGCAAACCGTTAGGCAAATCTACCCTCAGCCATATCAACAAGGAAGATATCATAACCAATGTCCACCACAGCAGTATGCTAGGCCCCAACAAACCTACCAACCCTACCAAAACCAACAAAGGCCTCAACCTGTGCTAGCACAACAACCCCCTGCTTCAGCTAATGTGATTCCAGTAAAGTATGCTGTTGCAGAAGAAAACCTGAATAGAGCTATAGTCCCTGTAACGCCAGTGCTTTCAGAAAGTGATCCCAGTGACCATAGTTTCGATTCTACACATGTTGATAGCCCCCAGGCCTACTACATGCAGTCTCCTGAACATGGTGAGTCCTACTACAGTGAAGAACCAAGTGAACCTAATTGGGAACCAGAGTACACAAATGTAATGTACACAAACCCTAACTCTAGATCCCAACCTAGGCAAGTAAGACCTCCATTCCCTAGAGGACCATGCTACAGACGTCAAGGAGATCATCTCATTCGTGATTGTCCTGTGCCTCCACCTACACAACCCCAGTCAGTGACGATCCAGGGCTTTTGCCAAGAGTGTGGAAAAGAGCATCTCTTACGAGACTGCCCTAAGAATCCTAATAATATGCCAAGAATCACTCCTATTAACGTTATTGGGTTAGTGGTAGATTCCACAGGAAGTGTGACTTCCACTGCACCAGTACAAGTAATCACTAGAGCCCAAGCCTTGCAACAGAACCAAAGCGTAGGCCAGGAAAAGAGCCCAGATGTTAGTGAAACGGAGAGCATGACAAAGAAGAGGACTAGAGCTTGGAGAGATAGTCGTGAAAGAATGAAAAGGCAATGGGCAAAAAAGATGAGTGAACTCGAGGAAAGCCTCAGAGAAACAAAGGCCAGGATAACTGAACTCACATCTCAAACTCCCTCTCACACTACCACACCACCACCATTCCCGTCTCCATCCGACCCGCCACCTTCCAACCCACCTCACACAATTCCACCACCTCCAAGAGTAGGATCAGTCCTAGCAGACCCCACTCCCGAGGACCTTAATATGATGCTCAAAGCCTATCAGGCCAGGATCCAAGAAGGGCCAAACGTAACTAATCATGAAAAGTGTTACCCTAGAGCAGAACTAGAGCTAGAACGAACCAAAATTTGTGCTAAGATGGTGGAATTGGCCCAAACCATGTTTGAAGCCAGTCGCCTCTTTAACATCTCTAGTACAGCTAAGACGCAGTTGCACTTTGAAGGACTGTTAGAAAGGATAGAGAAGCTAATTGCACAATCAGAAAAGGAACCCTCCTCTCAAAATAAGGGCAAGGCAAGTGAAAGAGTAAGCCTTCCTGTCCAGGAAGTCTATGTGCCTAACTCTACGGAGCCAGACACATCTTCTTCTATGAATCGATTCACACCAGAATTCCTACGAGAGATTCAAGAAGACGAATGGGCTAAGGAAAGTGAAGTCCCTCCTCCCATTGAACTTGTGGATGATGCACATGACCAATTCCCACAAGACATCCCATCCATTTATGAGGAGCAGGAGAGCACCCACTCTCAGGAAAGATTAGACTTTGAGTCTAACTCTCTACAAGAATTACCCCACTTCACAGGCCCATGTGAAGCTAAGTCCACATGTATGAGAGCACCCACGGTCATGGTACGAAATGAGGACTCAGTCATACCTAGGAACACAGAGGTAGTGAAAAACACTAAAGTACAATGCAACCTCACCTTAGAAGAGCTACTCAAAGTAAGGCCAGAGCTATGGAAACATGTAGCCAAACAAGTACCAGAGATAGGAAAACCTCGTTCCCAAGTAGGATCCCAGAAAACAGTGCCAGAAATACCATTGGACAAGATAGGAGACATGAGTGAGGGTGAAGAGGGAAACACATATCTTCCTATCACCCATCAAGGATACACCACCAAGGCCATTCTAGACTCAGGCGCAGGTGTTGCAATTGCTACCACTTCCCTATGGAAGCGTTGGGGCAAGCCAGCACTCAGGCCCACAAGAATGAAATTGCAAATGGCTGATGGTCACATAGAGACACCCTTAGGCTTGCTAGAAGGAATAACTCTCACTACTTGTGGTGTTGAGTTTGAGCACACTTTCGCCATATGTGACTTTAGCAAGAACCATGCCTATGAGATGATTCTGGGAAGACCATTTATGCGACAGTTGCAAGTGGTACAGGACTGGGAACCAACTCCTTGTACCTACAACACTTAGGTGTTACGACCAAAGTGAATCTCAAAGATTACTCTCATAGAGATGTCCCTCCTATCCAATGGAATCCCATCCATAGAACCAAAGATGATACGGAATCTGTGCATTCCATAGGGTCAGGATCCTCATGGATGCATGAAGACACCCACTTATGGATGTGCAAAGTAGCAGTAGAAGAAGAAAAGAGAGAGAAAGCCATAGAGGTAGGTGCAAAAGAAACACATAGATCAATTCAAGACCCAGCCTATGCACCTGTAGCCTTTCCTGACGAAGAATTTGAACCCCACGGCTGGGCAGAAATCCTAGCAACAATGGATGTAGCCATCAATGAAGAACAATGGACACCTCACTGTGATGAGGATGGCTATGACATTTCAGTTTTCTCCATAGAGCCAATCATGGGAGAGGCAGTGTTAGAAGAATGCCAACCTAACCCTGATGCATTTGAGGATGCGAGTGACTCCAATCTAGAGTCAATCATTATGGACCCACCTTTTGCATCAGATGAAGAATACTTCCATGAAGTAGAATTTCAACCCCAGAGGTATGGAGAGCTTACAAGTGATGTAAGACTAGCCACACATGTGACCCCGAAGGAAGAAGGAAAGAAAAAAAAGAAGAGAGAAGTCACACCAGAAGAGGAAGAATCTTTGTTTGAGGTCCCAGAAAATTTTAAGAAGTATGAGATAGATGACAGGAGAGTCATGATCAGAATGCCTAAACGAGAGGCGCAATCAGGGGAGGCCTATGATAACAAAGAAGCCACCAAGAAAATAGTGGTAGCCATAGAGGAAGGAGAAGAGAGATGCACTTACATAGGACATGACCTGACGGAAGACGAAGAGCAAGAATTGATAGCCTTGCTAAGGGAATACAGAGATGTATTCGCTTGGAGTTACAAGGATTCGAAAGGTGTTGATCCAGACATATGCTCACACACTATCCCCATGACCTCGGATGCCAAACCTTCTAAGCAAAAGCCATACACATATAACGATAATTACGTTGCCAAGATCAAGGAAGAGATAGATAGACTGGTTGAAGCTGGATTTATCTATGAAATTGAGCACACTGAGTGGGTATCCCCCATTGTAGTGGTGCCCAAGAAAAACGGAAAGCTGCGTGTATGCATTAACTTGAAGAAGGTCAATGCAGCCACAATTCGAGATAACTATCCGCTTCCCATCACAGAACATCTCTTGGAAAGAGTAGCAGGCAAGGAAGTGTACAGCTTCCTTGATGGATTTTCGGGCTACAATCAAGTAGCCATAGCTCCAGAAGATCAGCATAAGACGGCTTTTGCCACTGAATGGGGCATTTTTGCCTTTAGAGTAATGCCATTTGGGCTTACCAATGCACCAGCTACCTTCCAGAGGCTGATGTGCCATGTATTTAAAGAGTTCCTGAGAAAAAACTTAGAAGTCTATGTTGATGATCTTTGTGCTCATTCCAACATTAGACAAACCCATATTCCTGAACTCAGACAAATCTTTGACAAATGTAGAGAATATCAAGTCTTCCTAAACCCAGAAAAGTGCGTCTTTATGGTCAGGCAAGGCAAGATTCTAGGACACATAGTGTCAAAGAATGGCATATCCACTGATGAAGAGAAAGTGAGAGCCATAGCAGAGCTACCTAGGCCAAGGAATGTCAAGGAAGTACAAGCTTTCATGGGATATTGTGGTTACTACCGCCGATTCATTCACATGTATGTTGTCATTGCAAAGCCCATGTACGGACTTCTGACTAACTTTGATTGGACTGATGAATGTGAGAATTCCTTCCAGGAGCTTAAACGAAGATTATGTTTAGCACCAATCTTGACCACACCAGATTGGAACAAGCCATTCCATGTTCATGTGGATGCATCCAATTACGCTATTGGATGTGTACTCGCACAACCTACTGGTGAAGGTAATATGGATCTCCCAATTGCCTATGCCAATAGACAATTAAATGCAGCTGAACGAAATTACACCACTACAGAGAGAGAAGGCTTAGGCATGGTATATGCAGTTAAGAAATTTAGACACTATTTGCTTGCAAAGAAGTTTAAATTTTTTACTGACCACCAAGCATTGTTATATCTCGTGAACAAGCCATGTAATACAGGAAGATTAGTAAGATGGTTTCTCTTGCTAATGGAATATGAATTCGAGGTTGTAGTAAGGAAAGGGAAGACTCACTTGAGAGCGGATCATCTCTCTAGGCTCACATCTGGAGAAGCCCCACAAGGAGTGTCAGATGACCTTCTTGATGCTTACTTGTTTAATTTGGAAGTTGTACCGCAGTGAGCTAAGCCATTGGTACCGGTATTGACATACGGGCCTAACCATCCAGTAATAAACACGCAGGATAGAGAGGTAGTAAAAGCCCAAAAGTATCACATCATGGCAGGAAGTATGTACAAACACACAGATCAAGGGATCTTGGCTTGTTGTGTGGAAGAGGATGAGTACGCTAAATGTGTTGCAATTAGCACATGTAGGTGCATTAGAGCAACACTACTCAAAGCCAACAAACCCTACAGACACTAAGGAGACTCGGAGTGCATTGGCCTACTATGGAGGCTGATGTCCAAAAGTTGTGCAAGGAATGCCCAATCTGTTGCACTAAACCACCTGTGGAACATGCCACTCTTTATCAACTGTCCATAGTGCTAGAGTGGAGTGAACCACTAGTATCCTTCCTGAGGACGAAAACATTCCCTCCAGACATGACTCTGGCTAGGAAAAGGAGTTTAGAACAAGAAGCCCAGGATTACTCACTCATTGGTGATAATCTATACAAACGTGGTAAAGATGGTTACCTGAGACTATGTGTCCATGAAAGTGAATATCTCAAGATCTTGGAAACTACTCACCAAGGTGTAGCAGGAGGACACTTCGAACCAGATCGGGTGATCAAGGCAATACTATTTGCGGGCTTCTGGTGGCCGACCCTTCACATGGATGCACATACCTATGTGAAACGGTGTGATGTCTGTCAGCGAACTCAGTATCCTATACGCAAAGATGAGATGCCACTGAAACCTATGATGGGTGGACGTGCATTCTCTAAGTGGGGAATAGACTTTGTTGGTCCTATTAATCCCCTAGCTAAGGGTTCACATGCTGAATACATCATTGTTGCCACAGACTATCTAACAAAGTGGGTAGAGGTAAAAGCCACGACAAAGAATGATGCTCAGACAACTGCTAAATTCTTGTTTGAGAATGTATTCACAAGATATGGGCTACCTATAGAGCTAGTAAGTGATAGGGGCACTCACTTCTTGAATGAAGTGATTGAAAAGCTGCTCCAAGAATTCTTGGTAGTTCATAAGAAGTCTGCCCCCTATCACCCTCAAGCAAATGGCCAGGCTGAGAGCACCAACAAGATTCTGTGCAATGTGTTGACGAAATTAGTGAACAATAAACGCTCTGATTGGGACAAACAGCTACACCATGCTGTTTGGGCATACCGAGTCGCCTACAAAACGGTCCTCCAAGCCACCCCCTTTCAGATGGTGTTTGGCCAAAATGCAGTGCTACCATTAGACTTCTTAATACCAACACTGAAAGTAGCACAAGAGCATGAATGTACGGGTCATGAACTCTCCTCAAGACTTTTTGACCTTGAACGATTAGGAGAAACAAGACTGAGAGTGGCTGCAGGGATATATGCAGCTAAGAAACGATAGAAGGCATACTTTGATGCCCACGTTAAGGATAAAGGTTTGAAGGCAGGCGACCTAGTACTAGTATACACGTTGAAACAACATGCGAGGAAACTGGAGAAGAGAGGCTACGGACCCATGATCATTAATAGAATCTCAACGAGTGGGGCGGTACAGCTAGCCACCTTAGAAGGTGATATTCTTCCGAGCTACATAAGCGGATGCAGGGTCAAGCTGTATCAAGAACCTCTCACAGAGGAAATGCTAAGTCGACTCAATACTGCTAAGAAACGCAAAGAAGAAGAAAAGCGAATTCGAGAAGAAGCCCAAGCAAAAGCCTTAGAGCGCATACGGAGAATGAAATTAAGAAGACAAGGTAGAGAGCAACCTGTGCCAGATGCATATGCAGATCAAGGATATCACGTGGCTATGTGTGAAGTTTCAGGTATCAGCTCCCATAGGATAATTGATCGACGTCCTTTTATGACCTTAGATATAGGACAAGGAAAGGGTGCAAGGACTGTAAGAGCCTTGATTGACTCAGGTGCAGCCACTAGTGCTATTAAATTGTCTTACTGTCAAAAGTTGAAATTAACCGTCAATCCTATTGAAGCGTATCTCATAGGATTGGGGGGTGTGGAAACCCCTTGCATGGGCGAGGTGGAACTTCCCCTCTATATTCAAGACGAAGTAATGACAGTCAAAGTACTAGTGTGTCAAGATGAGGACCTCACTGAGCCTCTTGTCTTGGGTCAGGACTGGATCTATGATCATGTGGTCAACCTAAACCTAAGAAGTGGACTTCTTCAGGTATGGGTAAATCATAGTCGAATTACAGTTGAATTGGAAAATGAGGCACTCAAGGAACTAGGTAAGGCACGAACTCCTGGTCCTTCCAGGGGTGCACATGAAGTTGACAATGTTATTTTTGTCCAAAAATGTATGATGCAGAAAGAGGATTGTCTCAACAACGGAGTCAAGGATAAGACGGTACTCCCTTCTTTTCCAAAGGCCAGAAGGATGCAGCATCCAACGGTAGATCAAATACAGAAGAAGCAGAGCACTACCTATACTAGAGGCCAAAAAAAGGAGCAAAGCAGATTGTTTCAGCCGATGAAACAAGTATGGAGGCGAAAAGGCGAACACCCTGTTCCGACCAGGCCAACACCACGGCCAAAACCTCTTATTAGTAATCAACAACACAACACTAATAAGAAGTCCTTCATAAATTCTTCTACGAAAGTGAAGTCTATTTGGGTACCCAAGAAGTCAATGAAGGCCAGCCCACAATCACGACAAATCTGGGTGCCTAAGGCTTGCTTGTGGGCTCAAATAGCTACACCAAGGCCAAACCCTGTACAACATGTTTCACTCACGCGAACATCTGAGGCCCAGTCTTACACATCACGCACTAACACATACTCTTCCATGGGCACAAGTAGAATCACTCGTAAATGGGTCCCTAAAAAGCCCCATTTTTCAAGTAAATACCCTATCACACTCTCTAGAGCCTCCACAAAGTCAAAATCAAAACCTATCCATTGCATTTGGCAACCTAAAACTTGTAATAAACCCCCGGACCCCAATTGTAACTCCATGTCCACCTACTAACTACTTCACTCTCACACCACATCATTCCGCTTAGCTCTTAGGTCTACCCAATTCCTAACTACACACACAAGCACCGAGCACTTACTAACCCCCTAACCTCTCCCGAACCTCATGTTAATGTTGTAACACGGGACACAGTGTCATTTTTGTGTCCATTGCAATGTTAACATTTATTCATATATTCTCACAGAACCAGCTGCGAAGTTTTCAACATGGCTGAGGCAGCAGGAACTAGCTCTCAAACAGAAACGAGCCAGCAAGTGGTGGACTTAGACAGTTTACCCGTTTTGCCTGAGACAAATGAAAGACCAGAAGAACTGCAGGCCATCAAAATCATACCTAGTGGCCATACCATGCCCGTAGGAAAAACTTCCCACTGGTTTAGTGAAGTGGCAGGATCCTTGGGAGAGGGAACATACCTATGGGAATCAGAGTTGGACTTTAATGGGAAGCAAGGCAAATACCATTTCTTTACAAGAGTATTCGAGAAGTTACAAAATGCAGAAGGTTTACGTTCGGTATGGGAGAAGGCAGGATTGAATGCATATTTCAGTGCACGGCTCCCAAAGCCTGACTTCATGCGATGCTACTATCTCATCAACACCTTGACTCCAAACAAGAACCCAAAAGGTGCAAGCTCATTTGTGATTCCATCTCTGACAAAGGGGAATGAGCTCAAGAGGTTCAGGCTATCAAACGACTTGGTGAGAGAGGCCCTAGATATGCGCGGAATGCATATTCCTACAGAGAAGGAGACCCTAGTGCCTGATTACATGAAGAATCGAAGCCTCACCAAACTCAAAGACATGGTGTCCATGATGCCTAATGTTGCAATACACCTTCGCATGTGCATGCAACACTTTGCTTTTCCTGCCCAAGATAGATTCACCATGCCGCCAAAAAAGATTTGGTTTAGTTTGTATCTGGCAGAGACACAGAGCCTCACCATCAACTTACCCCAATGGATAATTGATCAGATATACCTAGCTCACAAACGATGGCCGCGGAATTAGGTTTTATATGGTTGCTGTGCTCTGACAAGAATCATTTATAGGTGTTTGGCTTATGACATCCCTATTCAACGGGCCCTAATGTGGAATCGTGTAGAGCAGTTTAGAGGCAGGACATCCACTGGACCCCCTTCTAAGAAGATGAGAGGTACTGTCCAAGTCCCTTGTGCTCAACCACGTGGAGCCACCCTAACACCAGATGTCACCCCTCCACCCCGAAGAGTCCGACCATTCACACTCCGACTTCCAAGACGCAACACCGATGGCTCTACCTTGATATTCCCTCCCATCCCAACCGATCTTGAATTTCCCAGTGGTGCACCTTTGGAAGAACTCACGAATGAAGATTTCGAACAATTATTACAGGATGTAGAGCTCGAGGCAGAAGAGGCACAACAAGTGGAGAATGTGCAAACGCAAGCAACAACCGCCCAAGTACCTGCCACCACAGTGGAAGTGGATGAAGAGGATGATGAAGATGAAGAACAGGAGGAAGATGAGGAGGATTATGATCAAGAGCATCATGATGAGCAACAAGAAGTGCCAAAAATTGTAGGTGCACCTGCATATACAGCTCAACTACAAAGGTTATACGACACAATCAAAGCAGTGCAAGAAAGGCATCAACTCTCTCTTGTGTCAGGTCAAGCTTTGATGCAAGAAATGCTATCAGATGATGGGGTGGATCAACATTTCATTGACACCCTCAAATTAGTGTCAGAGTCTTTAGGAGTTCCGGAGGCTGTCCACACTGCAGTCCGTCAGTCCGTGAGGTATGACAAATGCAGAGTCGACACATTACCACGAGCAGGTAAGACTATCAGGATGCCCGTCACAGAACAAGAGGTAACCATTGAAGCCACAACTACCCCCACCACCACCATTGACCTCTCTGCCGAAACCTTCGTTCAGACATCACCCATCTCACCCCAGCATCCCCCATCACCACCTTCTCCAACCCCACCACCACCTCCCACCATGGAAGAAACGCCAGTCATCACCTCTACCTTCACTTATAACCCACCCTCAGTCACATCATTTTCCTTTCGAGAACCCACCTCACAAGACACCCTCTTCTCTTTCGTCACCAATCCCTTGTACACTTCAACCCTTCTACCCTCCGAACCCATAATTGGCCATCCCATAATTCCAAGTGTGGTTGGAAACCCGGCACCCACCGAAGGCACCCTGTGTTTCCCAGCCTATTCCCCAATACGGGTACCTCCATTCCATGACCCTCACTTCCCATCTGGCCCCTACACCTCTTTCAACCTGACCTCACCACCCCAATACCTGTCCTTTGTGGAGCAGTTCATCCGCTCTCCAATGTTTCAGAGGCACATTTCCCCGCTGTTCGCAACGACATCAATTTACACGAACACCACACTCACTTCACCTACCATACCCACCTACATGGTAGCCCCTGTACACACCACTTTGTCTGACCCAATGGACATTTCACCCACCACAACACCTCTCCCCACGATTCCACCATCTCCCCCTCCCTTACCCCCCACCTCACCACTCACCACATCATTGGCACACACAGCATTCACTACCTCCCTCCCCAATCCCACCTCCCCTGCATTCCAAACTTTTCCCCTTGCATCTCATAATGTAAATAGCACGTTCAATACATTACTTCAGTGTGCACATCAACTCAACAAGAATACCATCAATTGGAAGAACGCACTACTGCCCTCCAGGCAGAATCTCAACGTCTGCAAGCTAGAGTCACCACTCTTGAAGCTGATTACCAAACGCTCCTAACCGAGCATACCACCTTACAGCAGGCTCACTCCGAATTGGAATCAAAGACATCAACAGTAGATGATCAAGCAGTCAAGGAACTAGAAACAATGCTCCAAGCGCAAATGATATCTAATGCTACACTCAGACGCAACCTTGGGCTATTAAGGAAGAATATGGCAACAGCACTAGAAGAGAACAAGAGGCTTCAACAACAAAACCAAGACAACTTTGAAGCGGCTATGGAAGGAACTGCAGGAGCAACCATTAGCCCTACCAAGTATAGAGCAGTCCCATCGGAAGACATTCGCATCTTACTTGAGGAGCATGCAAATTTCTTGGAGTCATATGAAAAGTTAGAGACTGAATGTGCAGACCTAAAGAAACAGATAGCCAGTGCCCCCATAGCTCAACAGGAGCCGGTAATCTTGCAACACTCTACAGAAGAAGTAGAGACCCTCCGGAAACAGGTGGCAGAACTCCAAGCACGCCTCTTACCATATGAAAGGCCACCCTCGCCCACTGAAGAACCAGAACCTGAAACAGTAGTGGAAATCCCCGTCGATGACAGCTATGAAGAGCCGTACGAGCCAATGCCAACACCCGGTGGTCGGACTACAGAGGAAGGACAAGACACTTTAGAAATTCAAGTTCCAGATTGGGTTAAAAGGGTCGAGAAAGTGGGTAAGACACGTGATGATCGCGTTGCTGTGCAAATGCAATCTCTCACAAATCTGGAAGAAACTGTCCTTCGGTCTTCTTACTTTCAGAACCTATCCCACCAACAGTTAATCACAACATCAGAGTCGCAATACATGCCTTATTTTGTCTTGCTACATGATTATAATGCAGAAGTTAAAAGACATACAGGGAAGGAGCCCACATTTGCCACTCAATTTGAGCCAGAGGACTTACCGATAGATGCGCGTGCGGGCTCGATTTTCCAGCCTAATTGGTGTGCACGTCTACTAACCGATTACCCTGAGATGATGAGCACCTGGGCAACCATGCCACTGTATATCAAGTATAATCCATGCTATTGCCCAATGGTACATCGCAGATCTTAGCAAGCATTTGCGATCAAGGTACGCAACAATAAAGAATGCTCGGCTTGGGTTAACTATCCATATTTTGCTCCACCTTGAGGGACCCCAACCGTAGCCTACATGATATCAACAATTCGGCACTGGTCTACACGTCTAAATAATGTACCCGACATAGCAGCGAAAATGTGTATGAAGATATTCGAGCTCATGATCATTGTCTTCAAAACCTTTCGGAATGTACAAGCTCCATACATCTCTGCCCCTGGATTCTCTCAAGGTAACAAGGATTTAGTCTACGACATGAGCCAAACTCCCTCGGTTACTATAATTTTTGCCTGGCATGCACGAATAAAGTACTTACCCGCATGCTTCAAGCAGACATTTGAGGAAATGTTCTCTACGGGATTCTGGGAATATCATTCAGAAATTTTCATTCCGAGACCCACACATTTGCTACATCTATTAGTAGTAGAACAAGCGATCCATGCAGATCAGTTACGTCTGCCACATCCGGACATTCCAGGACCAATTGATTGGGCTCGTATGATGACAGACTTGGCCAGAGGACTACGCATACAAGAACATTAGCTTGCCACTCAGGTTGTGGAATATTACATCCAACACTCCCAGCAACAAGGGTCTGTCAGGGACGACAGACGCGAGAGAGGGGGGGGTGTTGAGAGCAGTATGGGCACCCAAGGACTGACTAGACAAGGAAGCCAATGGAGAGAGTCAGAGCGAGGTGAAGGATTGAGTAGACAAAGCAGTCGATGCAAATCTGGCAGATAGGCCCTTCAAATTTTTCCAAATCAACATCTTTATAACAGTGATTCTTATCACTAACAATCATTGTAAATACCATTTCATATTTTTGTAGCTCCATTTTGTGCAAGCCAAGGAGTCCTTGAGCTTGAGGAGCCTTAGAAGTACCTACATATCAATTTTCGTATTTTTTAGGCTCCGTTTAAGCCCTCGAATTGGCCTTGGAACCTAATTTTTAACTAGGCCAGACACTAGGTCTGGACAGGGCCAAAACCTAGTCAAAAACTATAAATAGAGCTAGAGAGCTCATTGTTGAGGTTAGCTTGTATTTGAATTGAACTTGTATGAGCTTTTGGAAGTAATCTAAAGAACTCCATTGCTTCTCACTCTTTGTCTTGCCGTGTGTGCGCGTGTGTGTGTATGTGTGTGCATGTTTGTGTGCTTCTCACTCACGCACTTGTGCCTCCACTTGATCGAGGTCTTCATACCATCGTCACGTCTTCCCGGATTGACATTAAAGGAGGTGCTACTCATCATTGAGCTACACCAAGTGTATGAGGACTTGTGCGCACATGATGGAAATTGAAGTGGTTCAGTCAATATGCATGAGAAAAGACTAACCTACCTCTACAACTCACTTAACCTCTGAAAGTGTCTGCCACGATACCACTTACAACAGTTTTCACAAATTCGAATGTTTCTCCCAGCTCCAAACTCCAAATATGGCTAACAGCAGGTTCCTTTGAAGCTCTCGACGAGACACATCTATTGGTGGTATTTTCACTCAAATCTGACAACTGCTCTTCAAGTTATGGCCAAAACAGTGAATGGCTGGAAACACACACACACTCACTCCACAACTCCTATTTGCTCGCACACACACTATATTAGCTTAAAAGTGATGGGAAGGGGTAGATAACAGTCTTACACACACATTCCAAGCTTCACACACACACTAAAGATCATAGAGAAGATGAAAATCTATAGGAAAGAAGCAGATTCGAAATTCAGGAGCTCTCCTCCTTCACAATGGCAAAAAGTCTTTACAAAGAGTCACAAAGTGACTTATATACATGTGCCCTAAAAAATGGTCCTTTCACACAAGTGACCGGCACTTTATTAGCTTATCTCTATCCTCCTACTATTTTACAAGAAATATATTACAATGATTTGGCATTATGCATCTAGAGGACTCCTCTAGTGCATTTACATAGCTTTTGAGGTAATTTTCCAAGATTTTGAAGAAGAAAAATATGCCCATTAATTTGAAAATTTTGGGGCTCCCCTTTTGTGCCTCTTTGCTCTGCAACACTCTCCCCCTCTTTGTCTCTATCGTCCCTTGATAGGCTTTTTCTTCTCGTTTATGGCTTGTCTAAGGCTTCTGAATACACACACCCAGTGGTTGAAGAAGCGATAAGGACTGTCAGGCAATTTGTTACTTTATCCGAAGTATGTCCTTTACTTCTGTTTGCCCCTTGATATTCCTTATATCACAAATCTGGGTTGCTGTGTTGATTCGGGCTGCCACGCATGCCATTAGTGGCTAAGAATGTGATGTTCTTAGTCACCCTCTTCAACTTTTCAACCTCTGCGTCTTTCTAGCTTTTGGTCTTCTGATTTGTCTTTATCTTCACACATCTGACCTCTTGTATTGCTTTGAGCGTGTTTACTTTCTGTCACCACATGCCTTAATTTGCTGACCTCTACTCTCTTTTAAGAGAGCATTACACTTTAAAGGTCCTATTCTTGAATCTTCTTTGTCATCCTCTAGGACCTGTTCCATTTCTTCCCACCGCACGCATCCAGTGGACGAGGAGGCAACTAGGACCTTCAGACAATTGGTTATCTTATCCGATGAAGAGTCCTTCGTGTGCTGCCTCTCTCCTCGACTTGTTTCGCTTCACCTCCGGCTCCTAGTGGATGAGGAAGTTGTGTGCAACCTCCCATGAAATGTCATGGTTGTTATCTTTCTTTAATTCCACTCTTCAGGACCTGGATCTTTAGCGTTGTTGCCTGATGCGTGCCCCTCCGGGGCTTTGGGCAGAGGGTTGTTCTTTCCTTTTATAATCTTCATTTGTTACTGAGCAGTTTTAGTCTTTGATTTTCTTCTTCTTCTCTTTTTGCTTGATTAGTAGTGCCCTCTCGTGTCGGCTCAGTTCTGCAATATCCTGATGAGTTCTTTCAGAATGGATCTCTGTTTCCTCCCTTATCAGTAAATGATGTAACGGGGGAGAGAGAGGACATACCTCAATCTCCTCAGTAGCCGTTGTGGAGTGTGGAACTACTGGTGTCCCCTCTGTTATCTTCTGTGCTAGTTGACCTTGTAGTTGCTTGATTAGTTCATCTTTGCTTTAGATTTCCTTGGTGGCCTGCAGAATGGTTTCTTTGTTTTTTAGGAGCTCCTCGCCAATGACCGCGAGTTGGTTTGCATCTTCATTGCATTGCTCAAAATAATTGTTTTCTGCCACCTTCCACTTCCTTCTCAGTTCTGCTATGTCATCCATGTACCTTTTCTCCCATTCTGCAATGATGGCCTGCTCTTGCTTGAGCTGATCTTCATACCTAGCTATCTTTTCATCCAATGCCTCTGTGTCCTTTTCTGGCACTTTAGGAGCTTCTATAGATTGATTATGTAGAATGGCTATCATCAGCTCCTTGTTTCTGTTTTGTATGTTCTCGGCTTCTTCCATGTATATTTTGATTTGTGATTCCAGTATTTTGCTTCTGGCATTCATGCATATTTTGTCAGCCTCACTAGCTTCATATTTCTTTTGTAACTCCTGTAGTTGGTCTTTCAATTTCTGATTTTCTATCTCTAGTGTGTTGCATTGTTGCTTGGCTTCTTGGACTTCCTTCTCTTTATCTACTATGTTCTTTTGAGCTTGAATCAATTGGGCGAAAAGGTTCTTACCAATTTCATGAAGTTGATTCTTTTCTTGCATTGCTTGGTCATAGTTAGCATCAGCCTCAAGCATTAACTGCTGAGTGTCCATGGCGGTTTTGATCATATGTTGCACTACCGGCTTGAGCTGAGCGACGTCCACATTTAGCCAAGTTTTGGGGATGCTTGGAGCTTCCCCTGTTTGGACATCCTTTCCGTGCTCCACATGTATAGTCTTAGTATGTGGTTGTCTGATTTGAAGTTGCACTTCTGGTCCTTTGCTCTCTTCTTCTATGTTGACAATCTTCGTGGCACTCCCTTGAAATGTAACATCCATAGGGGAGGGTTTTGCCACTACCCTTATTGGAGTAAAGGGTTCTGACTCTTCCACCATAATATCTTCTGGTTCTTCCTTGGGATTTTTTAATAATATGTTCCCTGCAAGCATAGTCTCTTGGATTTGAATGTTAGAAGCCTCATTCAATTTAATGACATGTACTCTCTCTTGGGAGGCCTCCTTTCCTGCCTTGTCTTGGCTGGAGCTGATGGGCGTTTGATCCACCTTCATGTCCTCCTCTTCCACATTCTTGTTCACTTCATTTAATTCCTCCCAATGTCCATCATCCTTGGACTCACTTCGAATGTCCACATTCAATAAGGAGGTGTCTGGTTCTTCTTGTGCATCTGATGATGAGCTTGAATTTACCAAACCCAATTCTCTTTATCTATGCACTTTGGTTAACCTCTTTTTTTGGTCTATATCTTGGGTTTGTTGGTAATGTTGTCCTTGTACTGATAGATTTACTTGGCCTTCAGTGTATTGGTGTGTGGCTTCCATTGCTTTGGCCAATTCTTCTTCTGTGATCGGTTGACGGTCTTCAAGTCTTGTTTTTGGAAGCACATGTGCCCTTTTGGTGGCTGGAACTTCTGCTTCTACTTGCATAATTGCCCTTAGTCTCTTTGTACCTCTCATTCTAGGTTGGGAGCTAAATTTTGCTTCCTCTACAATTGTTACTCCCTTCTTTTTCCGAGGAACTATTGCAACCTTTGCATATTTGGACATGGCTTCTGATGATGGCATCTCCCTCAAATGCTCTTTAATGCCCAAGGCATGATATATCAATATAGTTAAGGCCACGCTTCCATTCAGAAACTTCTTGTGATTCCACTACTTCTTTGCCTCGAACAATCTCTCTTGAATATAAGAAGTCATATTGACTTGATTTCTGATTTGCTTAATAGCGTGTGACAACATTTGGACTACAATCTTTTATGGAGTTGTGTACCTGTGCATGCTTGGAAAACAAAATTGCTGATGGATGAGCCTCACTTCATCTTCAATATCAATGCACTTGATGTCATTGAAGGTTCGGGTCTTTGCTCCTCGACTTTTCTCCTTCAAGACTGTGGTCCCGTCCTTCTCCCATCCAAAAGCTTCCTTAATTAATTCATGTGTAAATTGGATTATGACCCGTTCACCAACAGCGTCCATGACTCTAGCCTCCGGCACCAATGGATCATGCAAGGCAAGTGTTGGCATACAAAGCAACAAAGGAGTCATGCACAATACGGCAACAAGGCCAGATTATTTTTTCCCATAGATTATGTACAACTCAAGTGATTTTAATCACTACACAAACATTGTAAATCCCGTTTTTGGTAGAATAGACTCCATTTTGTGCAAGCCGAGGAGTCCTCGAGCTTGAGGAGTATTAGAAGTACCATCGTACCAATTTTCATAATTTTTAGACTTCGTTTGAGCCCTCAAATAAGCCCTGGAACCTAATTTTTAACTAGGCCGGACACTAGGTCTGGACAGGGCCAAAACTAGTCAAAAACTATAAAAAGAGCTAGAGAGCTCATTTTTGAGGTTAGATTGTAATTGAAACAAACTTGTAAGAGCTTTTGAAAGTAATCTAAAGAACTCCATTGATTCTCTCTCTTTGTCTTGCCGTGTGTGCGCGTGTGTGTGTGTGTGTGTGCATGCTTGTGTGCTTCTCACTCACGCACTTGTGCCGCCACTTGCTCGAGGTCTTCATACCATCCTCACGTCTTCCCGGATTGACATTAAAGGAGGTGCTACTCATCACTGAGCTACACCAAATTTTGGCGCCGTTGCCGGGGATCGAGCTTTGAGGACGAGCGTGTGATGGTAAGACGTAGAGTTGACGCGTTGGAGTTGTAGGTATTTTCTTCACTCTCATCGATTTTCTTTTACTTTCTTCACCATCTTCATCACCATCATCATCATCACCATCTCCCACCTCCATCTCCATCATCGCGAAAATTTTCAGTTTCGATCATATCACCATCTCCACCTCATTTCCCTCATTTCACTTGTGAGAGAGAGCGAGAGAGCGAAATTGCGTGTGCTGTTTTTGCTTGTTTCTTGAGTTATCTTGCAGGTTCTTGCTGTATCATCATCCCCAGCAGTGTGCGCAGGTACGACAGGCTCTGCACAGGTCCCGGGACGACGACCTCTGTCTGTCGCGATAGACAGAAAAATTTTAAATTTTGTGAATGCATGTTTAACACGGTAACCTACACCATTAGGGCACTCTAAATCACTTGAAGTTTCTCAAAAATTTGCGTTTTTTCAGTCTATCGCGACAGACACTGTCTATCGCGACAGACACCGTCTATCGCGACAGACACCGTCTATCGCGACAGACCAAAATTTGCGACAGACACCGTCTATCGCGACAGACAGAAATCCACGATAGACACCGTCTATCGCGACAGACACCGTCTATCGCGACAGACACCGTCTATCGCGACAGACCGAAAAATCGCGACAGACACCGTCTATCGCGACAGACCGTCTATCGCGACAGACACCGTCTATCGCGACAGACCAAAATTTGCGACAGACACCGTCTATCGCGACAGACAGAAATCCACGATAGACACCGTCTATCGCGACAGACCGAAAATTCGCGACAGACACCGTCTATCGCGACAGACCGAAATTTCGCGACAGACCAAAATTTGCGACAGACACCGTCTATCGCGACAGACCAAAATTTCGCGACAGACACCGTCTATCGCGACAGACAGCCCCCACGATAGTTTGTGTCTATCGCGACAGACACCGTCTATCGCGACAGACAGACATTTTCGGCAAAAATTAAGGGGTAAATTTTTGGAAATTTAGGCTAAATTTTGGGCATATTTGCACTCTCAAGTACTCATATACTTACAAAGGCCTTAGAAAATGCATTAAAACCCCTGAAAGGATCTGTTTGTCTAGTTAACCCCCTAAACCCTGAACGGTCATAACTTTTTCATACGAAATCCATTTTCTGAGCTCTAGGGCTTGTCGGAAAGCTCGGGACATATACTACACGCCCTCAACTGTTTTTTATAAGAATAACGCGTTGATTTTCAGATAGGATATTTGGAAGTTGACACACAGAGGCGTAGAAACACCAAGGGAGCTCTAGAGGAAATTTCTAGCAATACAAAAGGGGGGACAAGGGTCATTAACAAAGTGTCTGAAATAAATTGTCTGTCAATTGAAAGGTCTACTTGGAGCTAATCTTGGGACTTATGCAGGTCTATTGAGAAGCAATTGAGAGCGTCCAAGCAAGGGTCTTGCGCAAGCTTAAGAATCAACTTCTCGAGCATTAAAGAGCAAGGTTCGACAAGAAAGGTCGGAATACTCTCAACTCCTCTTCGTCAATTCCTAGCTTAGGCTAAGAACGATTAGAAGTAGGAGTAAGTTAGGGCGACGATAGGCCACTATCAAGTTGAAGCATACCTAAACTTTCAAGCTCAAGCTAAGGTCATAATCCTTGTACTGTCGAGAATTTTAAAGGGAAAGAACTTAACAAGGAACGATCAACTGTAAGTGCGAAACAACATTCAAATATTCCTGACGATGTGATATCAGACAAGACCTTAAACACGATAAAATACCTAAAAAGTACCAAGCGACTAATATAAAGTAACCAGCAACGAGGTTGTACTCTGGACAAAGAAGTGGGCTACTTAGATAGGCATATGAACCTTAGATCGGGACGACATCTAGTAAGGGAGAGACAAAGCCTTAGATCTTCAGAGGCTAGTGTTAACCACACTGCTAGGTCTTGGGCCCAGCAGTTGAGCCACCACTCGTACTACCCTAGCTCTGAGATCAGTGAGTCAGAGATGTCTCAAGGCATGGACAGACCTACGGGAAGTTCAGGTGTGCCTTACTTGTACAGGGTAGAAGGCCCATACAAAACACAGTTGGAATACCTTAGGACCAACCGATTAGGTGCTAGCATCTATGAGGACGGCCTAGGAAGATCCGTGGTCCAGATTAAAAATCCTGATCAATCCATTGGACTAGAGCACCCAGCTGTCAAATTTGAAAACGGTGCATACCTGGACAAAGAAGGAACCATATACGTAGTCACCAGTCATCCAGATAGGACAGATGAATTTGGAAATGTAATCTCAGAAGCGGACTTAGGTGACTTGGAACAAGGAAACATGGGAGTAGAACCTAGAACCCCCCGAGGTAAATCAGTTCTCACTAGGATTATCACGCCTGAGTGGGTTCCCCAAGACAACAAGAGCATAGAGTTGCTCCTCAATCGAGAAACTGACGAAGCCTTTTGGAGGTATAAATCTAATCAGCCAATTGACATAGGAAATATCATGATCTACGAGTTTAAGGATCCTGATAGTCCAGGCAGAGTGACCTACTTAGATCACGCTTCAGAACGGATCTTTGCGATTACGGAAAATGATAGACATGCTTACACTTGGAAGGGTGAATTCATTTTCCCCCAACCAAGATCAAATGTATCCTATGGTCACCCTGGGGCTGGGACATCCCAAGCTCATGGAATGCAAAGAGACAGAAGTAGAGATAGACCAGAAGTAAATTTTGCCAACCCAGGGGGCAGAGAAAGAACGAGGACAGAGACGAATAGGGTAGAACCTGAGATGCTTAGAGCTCACAGGAACCAAAGAAATGTGGATGGATTTCCTCTGCCGAGACCTAGAGAGCATACAAGAACGTTGAGACCAACCCAGCTAGTTAAGTCCATGAAGAATTACTTTGATGGCACAGGAGATCCCTATGATCATGTGGCGGAGTTCAAGCAAGTCTTGAGAGCTGAACAAGTGGAGGATCTATTCACGCAGTACAATGCCTTCGGTCTAACCCTCAGGAACACAGCACTTACATGGTTTCAGCCATTGGATGAGCGCCAGTTCAGGAGCATAGACCAACTCCTAGAAGCATTTATTATTGAATTCTCCAAGAGTGGCATAAGACACAATACCTCCTCACTGATTCACAGCTTCAAGCAAACCCCTCAAGAGACTGTGAGACTTGCAGGAAGAAGATTTAGGCAATACCTTGAAAGATGTCCTGTTTCGGAGCTACCCACATCTGCCAAACAAGTAGCCTTATTCCTTGATGGATTGCTGAGTACGAAATTGAGATCCTATGTGTATCTGAAAGACCCTAGGACTATAGAAGAGTGTGTACGCATGTGCATTGACATTGAAGATAACCTAGGGGAAGAACTAGAGCTTTCCAAAATCTACAAAGATTCAGATAGTGCATCTAGTCACTCTTCCACGCAATCCACATCAATTGAGGAACTCGCAGAGAAAGTAGCTCAGAAATTAGGGGTAACTAGTAAACAAATCCCAAGGTTTGCCCCTGTGAAAAGGTGCTACACTTGTGGTGGTGACCACATGGCGAATGTCTGCCCCATTATGGCTCAGCCCCAAGTAAATCCTAGTAGCCAGTACTGCACCATAGAACGGAGATACACCAATCACACCGCACAAGATTGCCCATACAACAAGCAGGCGGTTAGGCAACCCTACCCTCAGCCCTACCAACAAGGCAGATACCAGAACCCGTACCCTCCACAACCATATGGCAGGCCACAACAAAATTTCCAACCTCAATATCAAAACCAACAAAGGCCTCAGCCTGTGCTAGCACAACAACCCCCAGCCCCAGCTAATGTGATTCCGGTAAAGTATACTGCTGCAGAAGAGAACCTGAATAGAGCCATAGTCCCTGTAACATCCTTGCTTTCTGAAAGTGACCCGAGTGACCATAGCTTTGATTCTACACATGTTGATAGCCCCCAGGCCTACTACATACAGTCTCCTGAGCATGGTGAGTCCTATTATAGCGAAGAGACAAACGAACCTAGTTGGGAGTCAGATTACACGAATGTCATGTATGCAAACCCCAATCCTAGGCCTCAATCTAGGCAGGTAAGACCTCCATTCCCAAGAGGACCGTGCTACAGATGCCAAGGAGATCACCTCATTCGTGATTGTCCCTTGCCTCCACCTACACAACCCCAGTCAGTAACGATCCAAGGTTTTTGCCAAGATTGTGGAAAAGAACATCTCTTACGAGATTGCCCTAAGAATCCTAATAATATGCCAAAAATCACTCCGATCTATGTTATTGGGTTAGTGGTAGATTCCACAGGAAGTGTCACTTCCACTGCTCCCGTACAGGTAGTCACTAGAGCTCAAGCATTGCAGCAAAATCAAGGGGTAGGCAAGGAAAAGAGCCTAGACGCTAGCGATACTGAGAGCCAAAATAAAAAGAGAACAAGAGCTTGGAGAGATAGCCGCGAACGCATGAAAAGGCAATGGGCAAAGAAGATGAGTGAACTTGAGGAAAGTCTACGAGAAACCAAGGCTAAAATCATAGAGATCACATCTCAACCGCACTCTCACACATTCCCACCGCTACCATCCCCATCACCCTCCATCCCTCCACCCTCTAAGACACCCCACGTAACCCACCCACCACCCCAAACAGGATCAGTATTAGCTGATCCCACTCCTGAAGACATAGACATGATGCTTAAGGCATATCAGGCCAGAATCCAAGAAGGGCCAAACGTCACGGATCATGACAAATGCTATCCTAGAGCTGACCTAGAGATAGAAAGAACCAAACTGTGCGCGAAAATGGTCGCATTGGCTCAGACTATGTTTGAAGCCAGTCGCCTTTTCAATTACTCGGGCTCAGCCAAAACACAATTACACTTGGATGGATTCCTAGAAAAGTTAGAGAGGATAATTGCAAGATCTGCCAAGGAAGAAAAAAATCAAGAGGGAGAGAAAGCAAGCAAAAACATGAACCATCCCCCATCGGAAGTTTATGTGGCCAATTCCATTAAACCAGACAACTTCCCCTCCTTAGAAAGAATAGAGAGGCTAATTGCACACTCAGAAAAGGAACCTGCCCCTCAAAGAAAGGAAAGGGCGAGAGAACAGATAAGCAAGCCTCTTCAGGAAGCCCATGTGCCTCCTCAAGAAGCTTATTTTCCCCCCCAAAAGGCACATGAGCCTCCCTCGAAAGCTTGCGTACCTCCACAGGTTGCCTACATTCCTTCTCAAGGAGCGTATGAGCCTGTCCGGAAAAGTAATAGAATGAGTAACCCTCCCCAGGGAGCTTGCGCTCCAGCCATCCGTGAGAACGAGGAGAGAGCCAACGATAGAATAAGCCCTCCTTCCCAGGTTGCTTATGCGCCTAATTCTACGGAGCCAGACACTTCTTCTTCTATGAATCGGTTTGCACCAGACTTCCTACGAGAGATTCAAGAAGACAAATGGGATAACGAAAGTGAAGTCGCCCCTCCCTTTGAACTTGTGGATGATGCACACGATCAATTCCCACAAGACATCCCATCTATTTACGGGGAACATGAGAGTGCTCAGTCTCACGAGAGATTGGACCTTGAGTCTAATTCCATACAAGAGCTACCCCACTTCACAGGCCCATGGGAAGCAAAGTCCACATGTATGAGAGCACCCACAGTCATGGTAAGGAACGATGACTCAGTCATATCAAGGAACACGGAGGTAGTAAAGAACACCAAGGTGCAGCGCGATCCCACTTTGAAAGAACTGCCTAAGGATAGACCAGAAGTGCAAAAATATGTAGCCACTCGAGTAACTGAAGTTGCAAAACCTCGTTCCCGGGTAGGATCCCATAGGACAGTGCCAGAAATTCCCTTGGACAAGATAGGAGATATGTGTGAAGGTGAAGAAGGGAATACCTATCTTCCCATTACCTACCAGGACTACACCACCAAGGCAATTTTGGACTCAGGTGCAGGAGTTGCAATTGCCACTACTTCCCTATGGAAGCGTTGGGGCAAGCCAGCACTCAGGCCAACAAGAATGAAATTGCAGATGGCCGATGGTCATATTGAGAGACCCTTAGGATTGCTGGAAGGGATAACTCTCACCACTTGTGGTGTTGAGTTTGAGCATAGCTTTGCTATATGTGACTTCAGCAAAAATCATGCTTATGAGATGATTTTAGGAAGACCATTTATGCGACAGTTGCAAGTGGTACAGGATTGGGGAACCAACTCCTTGTATTTGCAACACTTGGGTGTTACAACCAAAGTCAATCTCAAGGATTATTCTCATAGAGATGTCCCTCCTATCCAGTGGAATCCCATCCATAGAGCCAAAGATGATACGGAATCTGTGCATTCCATAGAATCTGGATCCTCATGGATGCATGAAGACACTCACTTATGGATGTGCAAGGTAGCAGTAGAAGAAGAGAAGAGAGAGAAAGCCAGAGAGGTAGGTGCGAAAGAAACCCATAGATCAATCCAAGACCCAGCCTATGCACCTGTAGTTTTTCCAGACGAAGAATTTGAACCTCACGGTTGGGCAGAAATCTTAGCAACAATGGACGTAGCCATCAACGAAGAACAATGGACACCTCACTGTGATGAGGATGGCTATGATATTTCAGTCTTCTCCATAGAGCCAATCATGGGAGAGGCAGTTCTAGAAGAATGCGAACCTAGCCCTGATGCATTTGAGGATGCAAGTGACTCCGATCTAGAGTCAATCATTATGGACCCACCATTTGCATCAGATGAAGAATACTTCCATGAAGTAGAATTTCAACCCCAGAGGCATGGAGAGGTTACAAATGATGTAAGATTAGCAACGCATATGACCCCGAAGGAAGAAGGAAAGAAACGAAAGAAGAAAGAAGTCTCACCAGAGGAGGAAGAATCTTTGTTTGAGGTCCCAGAAAATTTTAAGAAGTATGAGATAGATGACAGGAGAGTCATGATAAGAATGCCTAAACGAGAGGCACAATCAGGAGAGGCCTATGATAACAAAGAAACCACCAAGAAAATAGTTGTGGCCATTGAAGAAGGCGAGGAGAGATGCACGTATATAGGCCATGACCTGACAGAAGAAGAAGAGCACGAATTGATTGCCTTGCTAAGAGAATACAGAGATGTATTCGCTTGGAGTTACAAGGATTTGAAAGGGGTTGACCCGGACATATGCTCGCACACCATCCCCATGACCTCAGATGCCAAACCCTCTAAGCAAAAGCCTTATACATATAACGATAATTACGCTGCTAAGATCAAGGAAGAGATAGATAGACTGGTCGAAGCTGGATTTATCTATGAAATCGAGCACACTGAATGGGTATCCCCCATCGAAGTGGTGCCCAAGAAGAATGGCAAGCTGCGTGTGTGCATTAACTTGAAAAAGGTTAATGCCGCCACAATTCGAGATAACTATCCGCTTCCCATCACAGAGCATCTCTTAGAAAGAGTGGCAGGCAAGGAAGTGTACAGCTTCCTTGATGGATTTTCGGGCTACAATCAAGTAGCCATAGCTCCAGAGGATCAGCATAAGACAGCCTTTGCCACAGAATGGGGCATTTTTGCTTTTAGAGTAATGCCATTTGGACTTACCAATGCACCAGCTACCTTCCAGAGGCTGATGTGCCATGTGTTTAAGGAGTTCCTGAGGAAGAGTTTAGAAGTCTATGTTGATGATCTTTGTGCTCATTCCAATGTTAGACAAACCCATATTCCTGAACTCAGACAAATCTTTGACAAATGTAGAGAATATCAAGTCTGCCTGAACCCAGAAAAGTGCGTTTTTATGGTCAGGCAAGGCAAGATTCTAGGACACATAGTGTCAAAGAATGGCATATCTACCGACGAAGAAAAGGTGCGCGCCATAGCAGAGCTACCGAGGCCAAAGAATGTCAAGGAAGTACAAGCTTTCATGGGGCATTGTGGGTATTACCGACGTTTCATCCACATGTATGCGGTCATCGCAAAGCCCATGTACAGACTCTTGACTAACTTTGAGTGGACTGATGAATGCGAGAATTCCTTCCAAGAGCTTAAACGAAGATTATGTTCAGCACCAATCTTGACCACACCAGATTGGAATAAGCCATTCCATGTTCATGTGGATGCATCCAATTATGCCATTGGATGTGTGCTTGCACAACCTACTGGTGAAGGTAATATGGATCTTCCAATTGCCTATGCTAGTAGACAATTGAATGCTGCTGAACGAAATTATACCACTACTGAACGAGAAGGATTAGGCATGGTATATGCAGTTAAGAAATTTAGACACTATTTGCTTGCAAATAAGTTTAAATTTTTTACTGATCATCAGGCATTGTTATATCTTGTAAACAAGCCATGCAATACAGGAAGATTAGTGAGATGGTTTCTCTTGCTAATGGAATATGATTTTGAGGTTGTGGTAAGGAAAGGTAGGACTCATTTGAGAGCTGATCATCTCTCTAGGCTCACATCGGGAGAGGCCCCACAAGGAGTATCAGATGACCTTCCTGATGCTTACTTGTTTAATTTGGAAGTTGTACCGCAGTGGGCTAAGCCATTGGTACCAGTATTGACATACGGGCCTAACCATCCAGTGGTAAACACACGGAATAGAGAGGTTGTAAAAGCCCAAAAATACCACATCATGGCAGGAAGCATGTACAAGCACACAGATCAAGGGATCTTGGCTTGTTGCGTAGAAGAGGATGAGTACGCTAAATGGTTGCAATTAGTAAATGTAGGTGCGTTAGAGCAACACCATTCAAAGCAACGAACTTTACAGACTCTAAAGAGATTCGGAGTGCATTGGCCAACTATGGAAGCGGATGTCCAAAAGTTGTGCAAGGAATGCCCAATCTGTTGCACTAAACCACCAGTGGAACACGCCACTCTTTATCAAGTATCCATTGTGCCAGATTGGAGCGAACCACTAGTATCATTCCTAAGGACAAACACATTCCCTCCAGACATGACTCTGGCTAGGAAAAGAAGTTTAGAACAGGAAGCCTTGGATTACTCACTCATTGGTGATAATCTATACAAACGCGGTAAGGATGGTTACCTGAGACTGTGTGTCCATGAGAGTGAATATCTTAAGATCTTGGAAACTGCTCACCAAGGTGTAGCAAGAGGACACTTTGGACCAGATCGGGTGATCAAGGCGATACTATTTGCGGGCTTCTGGTGGCCTACCCTTCACATGGATGCACATACCTATGTGAAACGGTGTGATGTCTGTCAAAGGACTCAGTATCCTATACGCAAAGATGAGATGCCACTGAAACCTATGATGGGTGGACGTGCATTCTCTAAGTGGGGAATAGACTTCGTAGGTCCTATTAATCCCCCAGCTAAAGGTTCGCATGCGGAATACATCATTGTTGCAACAGATTATCTCACCAAGTGGGTAGAGGTAAAGGCTACGACAAAGAACGATGCTCAAACAACTGCCGAATTCTTGTTTGAGAATGTATTCACAAGATACGGGCTAGCTATAGAGCTTGTAAGTGATAGAGGCACTCATTTCTTGAACGAAGTGATTGAAAATCTACTCCAAGAATTCTTGGTAATACACAAGAAGTCTGCCCCTTATCACCCTCAAGCTAATGGACAAGTTGAGAGCACTAATAAGATTTTATGCAATGTACTGACGAAATTAGTGAACACTAAACGCTCTGATTGGGACAAACAGCTACACCATGCTGTTTGGGCATACCGAGTTGCCTACAAAACGGTACTCCAAGCCACCCCCTTTCAGATGGTATTCGGCCAAAACGCTGTGCTACCCTTGGACTTCCTAATCCCTACATTGAGAGTAGCACAAGAGCACGAATGGACGGGTCATGAGCTCTCCTCTAGGATCTTTGACCTTGAACGATTAGGAGAAACAAGACTGAGAGTCGCTGCTGGAATATATGCAGCCAAGAAGAGACAGAAGGCATATTTCGATGCCCATGTGAAGGATAAAGGCTTGAAAGCAGGAGATCTAGTCTTAGTCTATACACTAAAACAACACGCGAGGAAGCTAGAAAAGAGAGGCTATGGACCTATGATCATCAATAGGATCTCCACGAGTGGAGCAGTACAATTAGCCACGCTAGAAGGTGATCTCCTCCCAAACTATATTAGCGGTTGTAGAGTCAAGTTGTATCAGGAACCCCTCACGGAGGAAATGCTCAGCCGACTCAACACTGCTAAGAAACGCAAAGAGGAAGAAAAGCGCATTCGAGAAGAGGCTCAAGCAGAAGCTTTAGAACGCATCAGGAGGATGAAGTTACGAAGGCAAGGCCGAGATCAGACTAGAACAAATGACTATGCAGATCAAGGATATCCCATGGCCATGTGTGAAGTTGCAGGAACAAGCTCGCATAGAATAATCGATAGACGTCCTTTCATAACCATAGATATAGGACGAGGAAAGAGTGCAAGGACCGTAAGAGCCTTGATTGACTCAGGTGCAGCCACTAGTGCGGTTAGAGTGTCTTACTGTCAAGAGTTGCAGTTAACTGTCAATCCAGTGGAAGCATATCTCATAGGGCTGGGAGGCGTGGAAACCCCTTGCATGGGCGAGGTGGAACTTCCCCTCTACATTCATGATGAGACAATGACAGTTAAAGTACTGGTGTGTCAAGATGAGGATCTCACTGAACCTCTCGTCTTGGGTCAAGATTGGATCTATGACCAAGCAGTCAATCTAAACCTAAGAAGTGGACTTCTCCAGGTTTGGGTCAATCATAGTCGAATTACAGTAGAATTAGACAATGGAGCACTCGAGGAACTAGGAAAGGCACAGACTCCTGGTCCTTCCAGGGGTACACATGAAGATGACCATGCTGTTCTTGTTCAAAACCCTGTGTTGCAGAGGAATGATATTTGCAAAAACGGAGTCAGGGATGCAACGGAACTCCCTTCTTTTCCAAAGGCCAGAAGGAGGCAGCAACCAAAGGTGGATCACAGGCAGAAGAGGCAGAGTACTACCTATGTCCGAGATCAAAAGTACCTGCGCAGCAGAATGTCCCAGAAATTAAACCAGGTGTGGGTGCGGAAAGGCGAACAACCGGTTGCACCACCGTCAACTACACGGGCAAAGCCTCTTATTAGTAACCAACAACACGACGCTAATAAGAAGTCTTTCAGGAACTCTTCTGCTAAAGTAAAATCTATTTGGGTGCCCAAGAAGTCGATGAAGGCAAGCCCACAATCAAGACAAATTTGGGTGCCTAAGGCTTGCTTGAGGGCACAAGTAGCTACGCCAAGGCCACAACCTATGCAGCATAACCCAACTACGAGTATAACCAGTATTCACTCGCTCTCAACACTTAGGAACACACCAAGAACGAAGAGCACGCATGTAATCACTTATAAGTGGGTCCCTAAAAGGCCCGATTCCCAAACCGCGACACCGAGACCGCTCTCTAGAGTCTCTACGAAACCGAAAGCAAAGCCCATTCACTGCATTTGGCAGTCTAAGACCTGTAATAAACCCCCCGACCCCAATTTGTAAATTCACCCCCACTTACTAACGGCAGTAGTCTCCTAGGAATACACAAACATTAACTACACACACTGTCTTCGTGCACATACTAACCACTAACTCACCATCTACCTCATGTTAATGTTGTAACGGGGACAACAACGGATTTATTCTGTCCATTACGATGTTAACACATGATTCTATATTCTCACAGAATCAGAAGGCAAGAAGTAAAATGGCAGAAGCGACAGGTTCGGGCTCACAAGTAGGGATACTTACTGCAGGAATTGATGTGGATAGTCTACCTGTGGGGGTGCCCCCGACTGAACGACCAGTGGAGATGCAGCACCTTCAGCAAATCCCGGTGCCAGATCCACCTACAGGGATCACGGAAAGAGTCCATGCCAATTCTCATTGGTTCAATGGCATGCCAGGTCCATTAGGAGAGGCCAAGTATATCTGGGAGTCTAAGTGCGAGTATGACAGATCATGGGTGCGATTCCAATTTTTCTCCAAGGAGTTCGAGACTTTACAGAACACCGAAGATCTCCAGACCATATGGCAAAGAGCAGGGTTGGCAGAATATTTTGAAGCCCCACTCCCTAAACCCGATCTCCTCCGATGTTACTATTTGGTCTCCACATTACAAGCCAATGAAGATAAGGACAAACCCGGATAATTTGTTCTCCCCTCATTGCTGAGCAACAACTAGTTGAAGAGGTTTGAACTTACTGTGGAGTTGGTAAGCGACACTTTGAATATGCATGGTACGCATGTACCCTCTGAAAAGGATGCTCTTGTTCCCACTAACATGAAGGATAGGAAACTATTGAAGCTGAAAGACATGGCAGCACTCACCCCAAATGTGTCCATCCCTCTCCGCATGTGTATGCAACATTTCGCCTTTCCCGGCCAAGACCGATTCACACAACCACACAAGAAGATCTGGTTCGCTCTCTACTTAGCGGAAGCAGGTGCGTTACCCATTAAGCTACCAGTATGGATTATAGATCAGTTGTATGAAGCAAACAAACGGGCTTCTAGGAAATTAGTGGTGAACGGATGCTGTGCAATCACACGCATCATTTATCGATGCCTAGCATATGATGTCCCCATTGAACGTGCCTTAACTTGGGCACAATTACAAATGTTTAAAAGGCTCAAGACATCCACACATCAGTCCAAGCGCATGAGGGGCGCGATTCCTTGTGTCCAGGCAAGGGAAGTCCTGACTACTCCCGAGGCATCACCACTAAGAGAGGCCACTGTACCTCCCTTTACCATCAGGATACCCAGGTCGGAATCGGACACTACGACACAAGCTACCCCATCGGCTCCTCCTGTTCCAACCGAATTCGAGTTTGCCGCCACCGGAGAGGCTGAAGGACTGGACCCCCAGGATTTCGAAGCATTCCTACAAAGCACACAATTCTCCGATGTGGAGTTTTATTCAGAGGCAGAGGAGCAGGGCACATCCTCACGGAGAAGAAGAAAGTCTACAGACGGTAGACATGTACATTGGAGTGACGCCCAGCAAAGTCAACAACAAGGACACCCGGAAGAAGAAGAAGCGTATGAAGAAGAGACCACTGAAGCCCCAGCCTATACAGCAGAACTCCGAAGGCTGTATCAGATTATGGAAAGAGTGCGATCCCAGCAACTACTCACTGAACAGAGCAGCAGAGTACTTATGACTCAGTTGTTGGAAGAAGCGGGAGTTGATTCAGAGTACAGGGAAGGTCTCTTATTGATGGCAGAAACATATGGAGTAGTAGAAGCAGTGCGCACTGCCATTCAGAGGCCTGCAGTTCAATATGACCCACGAAGGTTCCAGACACGACCTCGGTCAGGTAAGAATATCCAAATTCCCATTACAGTTGCAGAAGAGCCAACTACTACACCTGAAACTATCAGGACAACCTCCCAAACAGCGAGCCAACAGCACCCAGCCACCCATGAGGCGTCCACTGAACCACTACCATCCACTCCCCCACCATCACCTCCTAGAAGAGAAACAGAGGAAACCACATCGACTACTCAACCCACTGACCCCACCTTCATCTTCCGTACTCCCATCTCTAGTGCCACCCTATTCTCTACCACTGATAACCCTACCTTTGAAGCAACCCCCATCACTACACAATCCACCGAACCCCTCCTAGAGCCTGCCCTAGGGCAACCATCCCCAACGTCCTCAGCCATGGGTCATCCTGACCCTAGATCCACATTCATGGGCTTCCCTGCTACCATGCAACCCTTTCAGCCCTTCCCAAATTTACAACCCCAACCCCCGACATCCCTCTCTCCATTTCTACAATCCCTTCATGACTTCCTGGCCAGAACTTTTCAACCAGGCTCTCAACCATTCCCTGCCTTTGCAGCTCCCCACCCCACTTCACATCTATTCACCACTTTCACACACACACCACCTACCATACCAATGTATATGGCAGGCCCCATACTAACACCCACTCCTGAAGGTATGGACATTTCACCACCCACGGCACCTCCACCCACGGTTTCACCTCCTCCCATTCCCCCTCCACCAATTTCACCCACACACACAACTTTCGTAGACACATCATTCACTGTCTCCCTTCCCCAATTCCCTTCCCATGCATCTTCCACGGTAAACACCCCCCACTCATCTATAGGTAATGCATTGGACACCATGATGGCTTGTATATCAAATTTAAGAACAGATTACATTCAGCTCCAGCAACAAAACGAACGCCTGCACGAGCACTCAGAGACACTACAGCACCGCCTTGCGGCACTAGAAGAGGAGAACGCTCGCCTCCACACACAGTTCCAAACCCTCCAAGAAGCCCATAACATATCGGAGGTACAGTTACAGAACGTAGATCAGGAAGCGGTGCAGGTGGTAGAAGGTCACCTACGGACACAGCTGGAACGCAACTCTAAACTTCAGCGAAATATGGCACTACTCAAACGCCATCTTGCGGCTGCTCAGGAAGAGAATAGACGCCTATAAATACAAAATCAAGAGAACCTGGAGGCAGCTATTGAGAGCACACCGGGGGCACCCATCAGCCCATCCAAGTTTCAAGCAGTGACCCCCGATAATATCAAGATTATATTGGAAGATTATGCCATGCTGCTCGAAGCTCATGATAAGCTATCGGAGGAGCTGGGACAACTGAAGCAGGAACACCAACAAGCACCAACAGCAGCCCATCCAACCACACCCTCTGCGGCTTCACTTCTCACAGACGCAGAGGCCATAAAAGATCTCCAAAAACAGGTCACTGAACTGCAAACACGCCTACTACAATATGAGGGACCATCTTCCCCTCCAGAGGCTCCCACGGACGAAGAAGTTGTGCAAATTCCTGTGGAACAAACGTTTGACGAAGAATACGATCCGCAACCATTCCCAGGAGGCCAACAAACAGAAGAAGCGCAGGACACATTCGAGGCACCACGGCCCCCTTGGTTACGTCAAGTGGAGGAAATAGGGAGTTCGCACGAAGAGCGCACCGTAATGCAAAATCAGGCCATGAGGGTCATAGAGGAGACTGTGTTACAATCAGCTTACTTTAAGAACCTGTCATCGAGACGCCTTATTCTCTCATCGGAACTCCAATACAGGCCGTATTATATTATCTTGGCTGATTATAATGCAGAAATACAAAGAGTCACGGGTCAGATTCCTACTTTTGCGACCCAATTTCAACCCGAAGACCTTCCTCCAGAGGTGCAAAAAGGCAAGATTCGTCAACCAACATGGCGGCAGAAACTTTTAGAGACCTATCCAGAAATGCTACGCACATGGAACAACGCGCCGTTGCACCTCCTGTACAACCCATGCTACGGTCCAGTCCCCCGCCGCAGGTCGTGGAAGGCATTTAATATCAAGGTACAGAACAACGCGCAATGCAAGGAATGGCTGAACTACCCGTACATCACGCCACCACAAGGACCACCATCGGTAGCATATATGATGGGGACCATTCGCCACTGGATGCCGCGCTTGAAGCCCATGCAAGATGTAGCAGCGCAAATGATGCTTAAAATCTTAGATATGATGCAAGTAGTCCTGAAGACCTTCAGAAATGCAGCCGCACCACAGGTACGTCTCCCGGGGTTTAGCAATGGAAATTACGACTTGGTGTATGACATGAGCACCACCCCCAGTATTCGTGTGGCTTACGGTTGGCATGCACGTATCAAATACCTCCCCGCCTGCTACAAACAGACCTTCGAAGAGATGTTCAGATCAGGTTTCTGGGAGTATCACTCGGAGGTTTTCGCACCAAAGCCAACACATCTGCTTCAACTGTTTGCTTGTGAACAAGCAATGTATTCAGAGTACTACACCACCCCGCAACCCGAAACCCCTGGTGCAATAAATTGGGATGCATTGGAAGCTGATCTAGCAAGAGGCTTAAGGATAGGAGAACATGAACTGGCCACCAATGTCATCCAATATTACATCGACCACCCGAGGGAACAAAGGTCTGTCAGGGGCGACAGACGCTAGGAAGGGGGGAGTGTTGGCATACAAAGCAACAAAGGAGTCATGCACAATACGGCAACAAGGCCAGATTATTTTTTCCCATAGATTATGTACAACTCAAGTGATTTTAATCACTACACAAACATTGTAAATCCCGTTTTTGGTAGAATAGACTCCATTTTGTGCAAGCCGAGGAGTCCTCGAGCTTGAGGAGTATTAGAAGTACCATCGTACCAATTTTCATAATTTTTAGACTTCGTTTGAGCCCTCAAATAAGCCCTGGAACCTAATTTTTAACTAGGCCGGACACTAGGTCTGGACAGGGCCAAAACTAGTCAAAAACTATAAAAAGAGCTAGAGAGCTCATTTTTGAGGTTAGATTGTAATTGAAACAAACTTGTAAGAGCTTTTGAAAGTAATCTAAAGAACTCCATTGATTCTCTCTCTTTGTCTTGCCGTGTGTGCGCGTGTGTGTGTGTGTGTGCATGCTTGTGTGCTTCTCACTCACGCACTTGTGCCGCCACTTGCTCGAGGTCTTCATACCATCCTCACGTCTTCCCGGATTGACATTAAAGGAGGTGCTACTCATCACTGAGCTACACCAAAGTTGCAGAGTATTCATAACTTGGGCACATCCCTAAAAATCGGGCTTGTAGATCAGTAACTCAAAGTATTTATGAATGCTCACCTTCTTCATTACGTCCATGGTTGATGTGAGCTCATGTACTACTTTGAAATCTTTGGACATCACAGGGAATTGGTGATCTGTATCCATGATTTTAATGGTTACTAGGAATAAGAAATCCCCTGCTGGTTGATCATCTCTAAACTATTGACCCTTTTCTTTAGTCACACTTTGCAGAGGGAATTCCAGCACTTCCACCTTAATGGTAGCTTTAGAGTCTTCAGAAGCCATCTGCACTCATAATGAAAAGAGCATTAGCTTCTATAGAACACATGTCTTAGTGATGTGTGTTGTAGTGGCATTTCATTCGTTCCTTCACTCCGTTTCCCCTTGCTTGCACAAGTGAGATCCCTTACCGCATAATTTTTCATTTTTACTCCTGAAAAGAAAACAAGAATTAGTATGGCCGAAGCAATTATTTATTTACATAGTAGGTCCATTCCTATGAAAGTAGATCATGTGCCGAATGCCTGGCCTCGTAATGTGGCCCTATCATGCATACTTTAGGTGCGTTTGATGTTTCATGTGTGCAAGAGAAATCTTCTTGGTGTTGGTGTTCTAGTCCTTGCTGTTGCTTTGGTTTCCATATCCATTTCATAGTAGAGGTTTTAGGCCTTGTCTTCTCCTCATTTTGTTGTGCTGCAAGCACTTCTTTTGGCTTTTTTGTTGTTCAACTCATTGGATTCCTGCTTCTCCGATATCTGTGACTAATCTTGCTTGGTTTCAAGGTTTTACTGTGTCGATACAATGTTTTCTCGTACTTGTCTATCTCTTGAATGGCCACTTGTCTAACTGTCTTTGGAATCCACATTTGTTGCCGTGTTTTTTGAGCTTCTATCAAAGGCTTCGGAAGCCATACTTTCAAAACTCATTTTGGTTCTGATTTTGTTGAAGAAGAATCCTTGTCCAACCTTGTCTTCCTATAAGTAATGATGTGTGTTGGTGTTGACTTCTCTGATTCCTTCACTCGATCCTTGCGAACTCACTTGAAGTTAGCATTTCTTGATTGCGAGTAGCTGATGGTGGATCTCCAGGCTACGGATCGCTTTGTCCTCCTTGCTTCCCTTCTGTTCACCAGTAAAGTGGGATGGATCTACTTTCTCCTTGGATACATTGGGGTTTGAATTCCCTTCTTCTGTCAGACCTGCTTCTGATTGATTTGTGCTGGAATCATTTGCTCTGTGATCGTGTACGATTTGCTCAGCACTTCTGATGACTCCTGATCTATGTGAGGGTTTCTCTCCTAATAAACTAAAGATTTCCTTGTGCCATATTTTGGCTGAAATGTATCCTTGAGCTAGGTGGATGCTCACTTCATTCTCAATGATCCAGTCTTGTCCTAGGATCAAGTTTTCTATTAGATCCTCATCTTTGCACACTAGAACTTGTTGTTCCATAGTTGAATTTCCTAGGTGGAGGGATACTATGGCTTCTCCAATGCATGTTATAACTTGAACTCCCACACCTATCATGTGTGCTTTCGTGGTTGTTATAATCGTTTGAAGATCCGTGATGACCGTATTTCGTATGCAACTAAGTGCTGCTCCTGAATCTAGCAAGGCTTCTATTAGTTGGTACTTCGTCGTTCTAATTCCTAAGTTTAAGTAAGGCTGGGATATGCAATCATTGGTTGTGTCGGCGTTATGAACCTGGTAATTAGCCATGGGAATAGACTCTTCTCCTTGTAGATACCGTTCGTCTCTTTGGCTTATCCACTCTTTCCATTTCTTGATACGCTCTAAGGCTTCTTGTCGTGCTTCCTCTCGAATTCGTTCTTCCTCTCTCTTCCTATTTTGCGCACCTATGAAGCATGCTAATATTTGATCCGTCAATGGCTCCGTATATCGTTTTACTCGACATCCACTTATGTAGTTAGGAAGAATATCTCCGTCTAGAGTACCCAAATTAACTGCTCCACTAGTGGAAATCTTATTGATGATTAGAGGTCCATATCTGCGTTTTTGTAATTTCTTGGCATGTTGCTTCAAGGTGTAGACCAGAAATAAATACCCTTCTTTTATTCCTTTGTCTTTTATGTGTGCATCATAGTATGCCTTTTGTCTTCTCTTGGCCGCATAAATTCCTACAACCGCTTGTATTCTGGTCTCATGTAGTTTCTCAATTTGGTCTAGTTGCTTGGATAACTCATGCCCGGCCCACTCATATTGTTGGGCTACTCTCAAAGTTGGCACTAAAAAATCAATCGACAGGATTGCATTTTGTCCATACACAAGGTTGAATGGGGTAGTCCCAATGGCAGTCTTGTAAGCGACTCCGAAGGCCTTATTGGAACTTTTCGCTTGACCATTGGCTTGAGGGTGGTATGGGGCTGATTTTTTAGGAATCACTAAGAATTCATTCATTAGGGACTCTATGACTTCATTGATGAAATGCGTTCCTCGATCACTCACAATCTCAATTGGTAATCTGAAACGAGTGAAAATGTGCTCAAAAAGAAACTTAGTAGTGGTCTGAGCATCATTCTTTCTAGTAGCCTTTGCCTCCACCCATTTAGTCAAATAATCTATGGCTACTATTATGTATTCGGCATGTGACCCTTTGGCTGGTGGATTAATGGGTCCTATAAAATCAATACCCCATTTGGAAAATGCTCTAGCACAAACAATAGGTCTCAATGGCATGTCATCTCACCGAATCGTGTATTTGGCCCTTTGGCATGTCTCACAACTTTGGGCATAGGTGTCAGCATCCATATGTAGAGTTGGCCACCACAAGCCGGCAAAGAGGATCATTTTTATAGTTGTATCGGATGAAAAATGACCTCCTGTAGCACCTGCATGTGCCATCTCTAATATGGGTAAGTATTCTCCTTCATGCACACATAGCCATAACTGATTGTCTTTCCCTCTCTTGAACAAGTTTCTTCCCATGATTACATAATCCTTACTCATTTCTTCTAGGGACCGTTTCCTTGCTAAGCTAACTCCTTCCTCATGTTCTCGTGTCTTTAGGAATTTCACTAATTTTATCACTCCATTTGGGTGCTATTGTAGAGAAGGGTAAGGATGTGTGATCCTCTAGTATGGTTTCCTGAAATTCTGCGCAATTACTAACATAATCATGGACATCTCTAGGCATATCAGGCTAGTATACTCCTAATCGTTTCAATTCTCTTAGAGTTCCGTGAATTCCTTTGTGCATCTTCCATTTGTTTACATGGGCTTGTTCAATCAACTTCATTTGTTCGTCTTCCTCAACACATCTCGATAGTACACCGTTGGGTTCCTTATAGTACACACTTCCTGCAATAATGTGCAAGTTCCGTGATTGCAGAATTTCCTTTTTACCCTCTTTATTAATTGATTATTGTGGGCCATCAGTGAGGATTGGGATTAGCTTCTCTGCCCACTTTGGACACACTTCCAAATTAAACAGATTAGTGTCTGGCAAATCGTCTGGTACTCCACTTGGTGGCTCTCCATGTGTTAATCTAGAGAGGTGATCTGCTCTTACATGGGTATTTCCCTTTTTCATAATTACTTCAAAGTCGAACTGCATCAGTAGCAGAAACCATCTCACAAGTCTTCCCGTGTTACAAGGCTTATTGACTAAGTACAATAGGGCTTGATGATCTATGAAGAACTTGAACTTGTTGGCTAAGAGATAGTGTCTGAATTTCTTTACAGCGTACACCATTCCTAATCCTTCTCACTCCGTGTTGCTCTAGCACAATGGTGAGAACCACGTTAAGAAGCTTCACCTCCTTAATGTCGATCCGCGGAAGAGATAGGAGTGATATGAAGATCGTGAATGTGAGATGAAGTGAGAGTGAAGGTGAGAAGCATAGAAATGCACACACACATACACATACACTACGAAGAGACAAGCAAGACACAATGGAAGGTGAGGAATCAACTCTATTACTCAAGAACACTATTACAAGCTCAAAATAGCTCTAAGCTCTTCTCTACTCCAACAAGCTAACCTCAAAAATGAGCTCTCTAGCTCTTTTTATAGTTTCTAGACTAGTTTTGACCGGTTTCACATCTAGTGACCGGCATAGTTAAAAATTAGGTCCTAGATGCTATTTGGAAGGGTAAACGATGTCTAAAAATAACGAAAATTGATACGCTTGTTCTACCTAAGCTCCTCAAGCTCGAGGACTCCTCGGCTTGCACAAAATGGAGCTATGGATTACAAAATGGGGTTTTCTATGTTACATATGTTACAATAGTGATAAAAATCACTGTTGGAGGTTTTTGGAAAGTATTTGAAAACATAATTCTTTGAAAAATGATTCGACTGGCTCCCTGCTCTGTCGTTACATGCTTCCATGTCGTCTGTGCCTCTGGCTGCTTCCAACACCCCCCTCCCTCTCGCTTCTGTCGTCCCTGACAGAACCTTGCTGTGAGGTCTGCCGGATATAGTTCTGTAGGAGGTCTTGAGCGAGGGTGTGCTCGGAGATACGAATGCCTCGGGCCAGATCTGCCTCGAGTTTCTCCCAGTCGATTGGTTGCGGTTCTTCCGGTGGCGGGAGCTGATAGTGTGTGGAATAGACCATTCATTCACAGGCAAATAATTGTAATAAATGTGTAGGCCTGCTTATGAATACCTCTGAATGGTATTCCCAGAAGCCGGTTGTGAACATCTCTTCGAACGTCTGCTTGTAGCACGCCGGTAGGTACTTTATTCTGCAGTGCCAGGCATAACACACCCGTAGCGATGGCGTTGTACTCATATCATATACCAGGTCAAAATTGCCATGCTCAAAGCCCGGGGTGTTGACGTGGGGTGCCTTGACGCGTCGGAAGACTTTAAAAATCATTTGCATCATGTCAAAGATTTTGACAGTCATATGCGCCGCTATATCGTCCATATGCTTTAATCTAGAAAGCCAATGGCGAATTATAGCCATCATGTAGCCAACAGTTGGTAACTCAATGGGTGGCTTAAAATAGGGGTAATTCAACCAGTCTTGGCACTGCTTATTGTTTTGTACCTTAATAGCAAAGGCAGTCCAGGAGCGGCGTCGTGGCACTGGTCCCCAACACGGGTTATACTTCAAATGCAAAGGTGCCTTTACCCATGTACTCATCATCTCTGGATACTGCTGGAGTAAATCTTTTCGCCACTCTGGTTGATAGATCCTTCCTTTCTGTGCATCTAGCGGCAAATCATCCGCCTCGAATTGAGTCTCAATGGCTAACTGGTATTCGGTGGGAAGGAGGGTGAAGAGGGGAGGCTGGAGGGACGGGCGGTGAGAGAGGAGCGGTTGGGGTGGTCGGTACGTCAGTGACTTCTGAGGTCTGTACAGTTGTAGCGCGGGGTGGGGAATCTACAAAGATGGTTTCTACTGCCAACGAACTTTCGGGGACGAGGCGTGCCTCCCTGGCTTGTTCTGAAGACTGTGCTCCTGTGGGTACACGAATGTATTTGCCGGGCTTTGAAAGTAGTCGTACTCTGCGGGGGTCAAACTGTGGTAGTGGCTTTCGTTGCAAGTACCTGAGTGCTTCGTTGGAGCCTACTAATTTGACTAACTCTTTGAATCCTTTGATGTATGCGTCTTCGAATCCGCCTGTGACAAGTTCTTGTTCTATTATTGTTTGACTCTCTTCCTCTGTCAGCTTTTTACGTGCCCAAACTTTTTCCATAGTTCTATACAGCTTCTTGATGGCTAGTGTGTAAGTTGCTGCCTCGTACGTTTCATCTTCATGGGTACTTGTATCGCCATGTGTGTCTGTTTGTTGGCCTTGGCCATCTGTCTGTTCATGCTCTTGGGATTCCTGTGTTCCCTGGCTAGCTTCGTCGTCTCCTTCGTCGTCATCGGTTGCTGTTCTTTCGTCATCAGAGCTGGACACGACCTGTCCTTGTGGCTGATCCCTGGGTGTGGTAGGGTAGCTAGGCCTTTCAAATTCTTGAGAAAACAATTGTCCTTCTAAAAACTGGAACTCATTGGAGAATGCATCAGGCATCTCAAAATCAAAAGTTTGGTCCAGTGGCTCTGCTTGTCCTGGTTCTAAATGCGGTATCGGAAAAGAGAAAGCTTCCGCACCAATAGTGGTGGGAAGTTCAGCTGCTGTGGTGATAGGTTGTGTGGTTGTGGCTGCTTGGGGTGCAACAGTACTGGTGGTGCCCTCTGGCGTAACTGGTCTTGATAACCGTATACGAATTGGTGGTACTGTGGGAGTGGCTGCTGTTGGTGACTGCTCTGGAGATGGTTGTGGCGAGGGTGATTCTGGGACTTGTAGGCATGGGATAGTACCTCTCATCCGCTTTCCGGCTCTGCCTTTGCTAGACTTTCTAGCCTTCCTAGTGGTGCCTTTAAATGCTTTCAGTTCCTCACTGGTCATGGCACGCTCAATTGGTAAGTCATACGCCAAGCACATATATATGATCCTGGTGAGGGCGCAGCATCCATTGATTACCTTCTTTCGCTCCCACCTATGTTGTGCCAAATAGAGCTGATCAATTATCCAGCTGGCTAGATCAACAGTTTGAGGTCCAGTACATGCTAAGTACAATCCAAACTAGATTCTCTTGTGAGGCATGGTAAAACGATCCTGAGTTGGGAAAGCAAAGTGCTGCATGCATATCCGTAATGGCTTAGAGAGCTCAGGGGTTATGGCTGAAATATCCTCCCACTTAGTTACGTCACCACGTTTCATATGCTCTGGGACTAGTCGTTCCCTCTCCGTCGGAGTGTGTGTTCCATGTATTTTCAGAGCTGCGCGAATTAAATCTTTAGACAAATAAAACCTTCTGAATGGAGGATCATTTACCAAGGATGGTAACATGAATGTGCCAGGTAGATTCTTGTTTTCTGAAGCTGTCAAGGTGGTTACTAGGTAAAAGCATCTGTAAAAATTGGGTTTTAGCAGAGGGTCACTAAAGTATTCTGTAAATCCCGCTCGTGCCCAAATGTGCGTTAAATCTTGTGTATTCTGCAGTCCTTCAAATTCTCGTGAAAAGAACTGGTACTTGGCCCATGTGCGTAAATCAAATGCCAAATTGGCCTCAAATATGAAATCAGCATCAGCTAATGGTCCTGCTAGGCCTTGAAACCAGTGAGAATTATGATGAATCTTCTCAGTATATCCTCTAGGAGGATCATCGATGGGCATGGGTCCTGGAAAACCTTGAAACTCTGGTGGTTGCATCGTAGGATAAGATTCCGCTAGTAATTCTCCAATAGTGGCCATCAGTGCACTGGGGCCAGCTTCTGATGGTCCTGCTTCGGTTAGCATGATGACTGATGAGCTAATGGAAAAGATCTGCTACAAAAGATTAACACATTAGTATGGAAATTAATTATGATCCCATTAAGGTGAGACCGCAATCCTTTTCCATGACCGATGTGTAACCCGTGTAGCCAAGTGTCGTGAAGTGATTGATGCAATGATCTTTTTGTAGAGCTAATGCAGGTCTCTAGACACCTACATGGTTCAGATTATGCCTACAATTCTTGATGAGCTTTTATTATGCATGATGTGGGGTTTGGGTGTATGAATTTATACAAGGTTTGGTTGAGGGTGAATTATTACAAGGGTGGAGTTTAAATGGGGTGGGAGAATTGTTAGATAATGGGGTACAAAAAGACGTTTGGATACGTTTCGGTATCCATTTCCTAAGAGTCTTTGAGTGGATGGTGTGTTTCTTCTGAGGGACAAAAAGTGGTATCGGGTTTGGTGGTATCGAAGGATGAAACGATTTCTGAGGGGTATATATTACATGGCTAGAGGGTTGGCTATAATACATTGCTTGGGTACCCAAATCTGCATGGGTGTGGGTCGATTGATAAGATACTTCTTGGCGATCCAAATCTGCCGAGTATTTGTACTTGGGGAAGAAGATCGAGGGGACTTTGGATGCTGACTCTGCTTCTTTTGAAACTTTGTCCTGTTCTTGTCTGCGGTGTTGCCAATAGCCTGTGGTTGCTGTCCTTTTGGCACCCATATTTGTTTTGTGCCACTTGTTCTGTGATGTTGATACTTCTGCTTTCTTTGCCTTGCCTGGTGGTGTTGTCGGTCTGGGTTCCTCTGTTGTGGTTGACTCGTTCGTGGTTGGGTTTGAGAGGTCCATTGGACGCTCTACTTTGGAAAAGAAGGGAGATCCAACACTTGCGTGACCTGCCCATTAGGAAGTGATTCGTTCTTTATCTTTAATCTAGGCCAGTCGGCAGCAAGTTTGGAAGGATGAGCACCGCAGGGTGTTGTGCTCATTTGGCCGCTGATGCAACCCACTTGACCGCTGATTGTGTCTATGTGCCCTAGCGGTTGGGTAGCTGCCCCTTCTAGTTTGTAGGAAGCCCTAGGGAAGATCTCCTGTCATTCTCTTGATTGACAATTGTCCATAGCCAAGCCCGAGTGGTTTGGTGTAGACCTAACGTGACTGGTCTGACCCAAGATCTTCCGGACTTCCGTTGCATGCGTTTCATAGGGTCGAGGGTTACAAACCTTAATCGGAATGCAATTAGGGAAGTCAAGCTGTATCACTTGCTTCTGTTCTAAGGTTCCAATCTGTAGGGAGCCTTGTCTAAGATTTAGGTCCACTGAGTGATCGTATAGCCAATCTTGGCCAAGGATTAGGGGTTCTATCAGGTCGTCATCATGGCACACTAGTAGCTTCGCTGTCATGGTCACATCCTTAATGAGGATAGGAAGGTCCACCTCACCCATGCAAGGGGTTTCCATGCCTCCTAAGCCTATGAGGTATGCCTCAATTGGCCGCATTTCTATTCCTGAATCCTTATAGTGGGACCATCTAATCGCACTAGTCGCAGCACCTGAGTCAATTAAAGCCCTGAGCTCTTGGCAAGGGTTGCCGTGCTCTAGCCTGACTGTAATGAATGGTCTCCTGTCCACTATGCTAGGATGAGTGGTTGACTTTACTTGACACATGGCCATGGGGTATCTGGGTGTAGTTTCCAGATGGTTATAATGTTCTGTCCCTAGTCCTTGTCTTCTTAACTTCATGCGTTTAATGCGTTCTATTGCTTCTGCCTGAGCTTCCGCTCGTATTCTATTTTCTTCCTCCTTACGCTTCTTTGCCAACGTGAGTCGTCTAAGCATATCCTCAGTAAGAGGTTCCGGATATAGCTTGACTCTACAGCCACTAATATAATTAGGCATTATATCTCCTTCTAAAGTGGCTAATTGTACTGCTCCGCTTGTTGAGAGTTTGTTAATGATCATAGGTCCATAACCTCGCTTTTCTAACTTACGTGCGTGTTGCTTTAGCGTATATACTAGAACTGAATCTCCTTCTTTTAAGCCTTTATCTTTCACATGTGCATCAAAATATGCTTTCTGTCGCTTCTTCACTGCATATATTCCTGCTGCTGCCTTTAGCCTAGTTTCTCCTAATCGTTCCAAGTCCATTATCCTCGCTGATAATTCATGGCCGGTCCACTGATGTTCTTGTGCAACCTTAAGGGTCGGTATCAAGAAGTTCAAAGGAAGCACAGCATTCTGACCAAAAACCATCTGAAAGGGAGTTGCATTGAGTACGGTCTTGTAGGCCACTCGATATGCCCAAACAGCGTGGTGTAACTGTTTGTCCCAATCTGAACGTTTGTTGTTCACGAGTTTCGTCAGTACGTTACAAAGGATCTTATTAGTGCTTTCAGCCTGACTATTGGCCTGAGGATGATATGGTGCGGATTTCTTGTGAATCACCATAAAGTCCTGTAACAAATATTCAATGACTTGGTTTAGAAAGTGAGTGCCTCGATCGCTCACTAACTCTATAGGCAATCCATATCTTGTAAAGACATTCTCAAATAAGAATTCTGCAGTTGTGTGTGCATCATTCTTTTTCGTGGCTTTTGCCTCTACCCATTTCGTCAGATAATCTGTGGCAACAATAATGTATTCAGCATGTGTACCTTTTGCAGGGGGGTTAATGGGTCCTACAAAGTCTATACCCCACTTAGAAAATGCACGTCCGCCCATCATGGGTTTCAATGGCATTTCATCTCTGCGAGTAGGAAACTGAGTTCTTTGGCACACATCACATCTCTTTACATAGGTATGAGCATCCATGTGAACAGTGGGCCACCATAATCCTGCAAAGAGGATGGCTTTGATTATCCTATCGGGTCCAAAATGACCTCCTGCAACACCTTGGTGTGCAGTCTCTAGTATGCTCAGATAATCGCTCTCATGAACACATTGTCTTAGATATCCATCTCGTCCTCTTTTGTATAGGTTATCGCCAATAAGTGAATAATCTTGAGCTTCCTGCTCTAGAGTACGTTGTCGAGCTAAGGTCATTCCTTGAGGGAATGTGTTCGTCCTCAAGTATGTCACTAATTGTTCACTCCAGTCTGGTGTGAGAGACACATGATATAGTGTAGCATGCTCTACTGGTGGTCTTTCACAACAAACATTGCATTCCTTACACAACCTGTAGACATCTGCTTCCATCGAAGGCCAATATACTCCTAGTCTATGCAAAGTCTGTAATGTTCGATGTTTTGAATGATGTTGCTTTAGTGCACCTACATGTGCTAATTGCAACCAATTCGCATGTTCTGATTCATCCACACAACAAGCAAGAATCTCTTGATTATCCTGTTTATATATGCTTCCTGCCATTATTTGGTATCTCTGCGACTTGTTAATCTCTCCCTCTTTGATCTTTATCCTAGGATTCTTGGGTCCATATGTGAGAATAGGGACTAAAGGCTTAGCCCATTCTGGTGCTATCTCAAGATTAAACAAGTATGCATCTGGTAGATCATCCGCTACTCCTTGAAGAGCTTCTCCTGAGGTTAATCTTGAAAGGTGGTCAGCTCTAAGATGTGTCTTTCCTTTCCTGACTACTACTTCAAAATCATATTCCATGAGTAATAGAAACCAACGTATCAGTCGTCCTGTGTTACATGGTTTGTTGACTAAGTACAATAGGGCTTGATGATCTGTAAAGAACTTGAACTTGTTGGCCAACAAGTAGTGCCTAAACTTCTTTACTGCGTAGATCATCCCTAATCCTTCTTGTTCCGTCGTGGTGTAATTTCTTTCTGCTGCGTTCAATTGTCTGCTCGCGTAAGCTATGGGGAGATCTATGTTACCTTCATTCGTGGGTTGTGCTAACACGCATCCTATGGCATAATTGGATGCATCCACATGTACATGGAATGGCTTACTCCAATCTGGGGTAGTCAATATAGGTGCTGAGCACAAACGTCGTTTGAGTTCATTGAATGAATTTTCACATTCATTCGTCCATTCGAAATTGGTTAAAAGAGAGTACAAAGGCTTGGCTATGATTGCATACATGTGTATGAATCTCCTATAATAACCGCAATGGCCCATAAATGCTTGTACCTCTTTCACATTAGTTGGTCTAGGTAAATCTGCAATTACCTTCACCTTTTCTTCATCCGTAGAGATTCCATTTTTTGACACAATGTGTCCTAGAATTTTGCCTTGTCTGACCATGAAAATGCATTTTTCTGGGTTCAAACAAACCTGATATTCTCGACATTTGTCAAATATTTGTCTTAACTCTAGGATATGCGTCTGCCTAATATTAGAATGAGCACATATGTCATCGACATAAACTTCCAAACTCTTGCGTAAGAATTCCTTGAAGACATGACACATGAGTCGCTCGAAAGTGGCGGGTGCATTTGTTAAGCCAAATGGCATCACACGAAATGCAAATATGCCCCATTCAGTGGCAAATGCCGTCTTGTGTTGGTCCTCTGGAGCAATGGCTACTTGATTATAGCGTGAAAATCCATCAAGAAAGCTGTAAACTTCCTTGCCCGCAACTCTTTCCAATAGATGTTCTGTGATAGGAAGAGGATAACTATCTCTAATCGTTGCGGCATTAACTTTTTTAAGGTTAATACACACACGCAATTTTCCATTCTTCTTGGGCACAACTACAATGGGGGATACCCATTCGGTATGCTCAATTTCGTAAATGAATCCTGCTTCTATCAAGCGATCTATCTCCTCTTTAATCTTCGCAGCGTAATCATTATACGTGTACGGTTTCTGTTTTGTCGGTTTTGCATCTGGAGTCATAGGGATTCTATGAGAACATATATCTGGATCTACTCCTTTCAAATCTTTGTAACTCCAAGCAAAAACATCTCTATATTCGCGCAATAGGGCAACTAGCTCTTCTTCTTCTTCAGTTGTCAAATCATGCCCTATGTATGTACATTTTTCTTCTTCTCCTTCTATGGCTACGATTATTTTCTTGGTTTTCTCTCGGTTATCATATACTTGTCCGTCATTCGCCTTTCTATTAGGCATTCGCACCATGATTCTTCTATCTTCGACTTCATATTTCTTGAAGTTCTCGGGTACTTCAAACAAAGACTCTTCTTTTTCTGACATGGTTTCTTTCTTCTTTCTTTTCTTGCCTTCACTCTTGTTAGTCACTTCCGTGGCTAACCTCACCTCATTCGTAATTTCCTCGTGTCTCTGAGTGTGAGTCTCTACCTCGAAAAAATATTCTTCCTCTGATGCAAACGGAGAATCCATGATAATTGATTCTAAATCGAAATCGCTTGCATCCTCAAATGCATCAGTGTTAGGTTCACACTCTTCTAAAATTGCATCGCACATGATTGGCTCTATCGTGAAAACTGATATGTCATAGCCATCCTCGTCACAGTGGGGTGTCCATTGTTCCTCATTGATGGCTACATCCATGGTTGCTAGGATTTCTGCCCAACCATGGGGTTCAAACTCTTTGTCTGGGAATACTACAGGTGCATAGGCTGGATCTTGAAGGGTTCGTGGATGTTGTTCTGCGCCTAAGGTCCTGGCTTCTAACCTTTCTTCCTCTTGTTTTGCAACTTTACACATCCATAAGTGAGTATCCTCATGCAACCAAGAAGGATCTGATTCTAATGAGTGCACAGATTCTGTCTCTACTGGTGTCTTATGGATGGTATTCCATTGTATTGGGGGTACATCTCTATGTGAATAGTCTTTAAGATTGACTTTGGTAGTCACTCCTAAATGTTGCAGGTACAAAGAATTAGTTCCCCAATCTTGTACAATTTGCAACTGACGCATGAAGGGTCGTCCCAATATCATCTCATAAGCCTGGTTTTTTGCAAAGTCACAAATGGCAAAAGTATGCTCAAATTCTACACCACAAGTGGTGAGTGATATGCCTTCTAGTAAGCCTAATGGTTTTTCTATGTGTCCATCAGCCATTTGTAGCTTCATCCTGGTGGGTCTTAATGCTGGCTTACCCCAACGTTTCCATAAAGCGGTGGTAGCGATGGCTACTCCGGCTCCTGAATCTAAGATGGCTTTCGTGGTGTAGCCCTGATGGGTTATCGGAAGATAAGTGTTACCTTCCTCTCCTTCGCTTACATCTCCGATCTTTTCTACGGGTATCTCTGGTACCTTATTTTGTGATCCTATTTGTGAGGGAGTAGTAGCAAGCTCGGGGAATTGATTTGCTACATGTTTCCACAATTCTGGTTTTATCTTCAGCAACTCCTCTAGAGTGAAGTTACATTGTACTTTAGCATTCTTGATCACTTCCGTGTTTCTAGGGATTACTGATTCTTCATTCCTCACTATTATAGTGGGTGCTCTCATACTAATAGACCTTGCCTCCCAAGGTCCTGTGAACTGAGGTAATTCTTGTAACGAATTAGATTCAAATCTGGTGTTTTCACTCAGTTGTTCTTCCTCTACACCATCGTAAATAGAGGGAATGTCTTGGGGAAATTGTTCCTGCAAGTAATCTATTTCTTGAATAGGAGGATGGGTTCCTTGTTCCTTTCTCCACTTCTCTTCTTGTATTTCTCTCAAAAATTCATGTGAAAATTTATGTATGGAAGACAAATTGTCTTGACTTTCTGTATTGGGTACTTGAGACAGGGATGGTGCGTTATTTTCCTATGTCTCTGGGACAATAGAGTTCCTGTGCTGATCTTTTTTCTCTTTGCTTTCAATCAAGTATTCTAGCCTCTCCATTAGTCCTTGAAAATGTAATTCCGGTTTCGCCATGTTATTCCAATTAAGATATCTAGAGGCTTCAAACAAAGCTTGTGCTAGTTCTACCATCTTCATGCACAGTTTAGTTCTCTCAATTTCTAGATCAGCTCGAGGGTAGTTTTTGCTCATTTCAGCTACCTGAGGTCCCTCTTTTAATCTATCCTGATATGCACGAAACATCATGTCTAGATTTTCTGGTATGGGTTCCGCTAAAACTGATCCTAATTTTTGAGCTGGATTCTCTTGATTTAAGTCCTGTGAAGTCAATTCTAGGATTTTGGCTCTAGATTCCTTTAAACTTCCTTCCAACTCAGTTATCTTTTTACTCCATTTTCTCTTAATTCTTTCTCTAGAATCTTTCCAAGATTTTGTCTTTTTACTACTAGATTCTACAACTTCACTGGTTCCGGCTACTTTCTCTTGATTAAGCTGTTGGTTCTGTAAGAGCGTCTGGGCTCTTGTTATAGCTTGGATAGGCACGTATGTAGGGTTGGATCCATCTGCGTTACTTACAATACCTATCACATTGATCGGTGTCACATTCGAAGCGTTAACTGGATTTTTTGGACAATCTTTGATTATGTGCTCTTTGCCACAATCGGCACAAAAGCCTTGTATGTTATAGTACTGTGATTGCCCTGCTATTGGAGGATGTGGACAATCCTTTATGAAATGATCTCCTTGGCACCTAAAGCATGGTCCTCTAGGGTCGTGTGGTCTTTGTTGTCTCAATTGGGGCCGTGGATTTGGGTTTGTGTACATCACATGAGCGTAGTCGGGCTCCCAACTAGGTTCCACTGGTGGACTATCATAATGATATGTCTCCACGTGTTCTGGTGACTCTGTGTAATATGCGGGTGGACTATCTACATGAGTGGAGTCAAAACTATTTGAATGTGGGTCACTCTCTGTGATCAAAGGTGAAGAAGGCACTAGGGCCCTACTTAGGTTCTCTTCTGCAGCAGTGTATTTGACTGAGATGACATTCGCTGGTGGGGGTGGCTGCTGAGCTAAGACAGGTTGAGGTCTCTGTTGAGCCTGGTATGGGTAGTTCTGAGGAGGCCTATAGTAATAAGGCTGAGCATTGTATTGGCCTTGATACCTACCTGGCTGCGGGTATGCTTGCGGGACTTAAATCAAGAGCCAAAATCCTAGAATCACGCCAAACTCATTCGTATTGTTTGGCTGCGTACTTAATATGTACATCGTTCCTTCCTTGTCTATGTGCGCGTCTCTCTCGAATTTCACCACTGGACGTTCCAATCCAATGGGTTGATCGGGGTTGTGCATTTGCACCACTTGCCTTCGCAAACCATCCTCGTAGAATCACCTAATCGGTTGGTTCGGAGAAACTCTAGTTGTGTTCTATAGGGTCCTTCTGGTTTTTCTAAATAGGCTACATTCGACCCTCCTTCTGGTCTTTCTGTGCTAAAGGCCATTTCTGATTCGCTAGTATCTGAGCTCTCGTAGGGATAACTAGTGTTCAATTGTTGAGCCCACGATCGTGCAGTAGTTCTTACACTTGCCTCTGATGATCTAAGGCTTCGTCGGTCTGACTTACCTATATGTTTGCCCGATCTAAGGTTCATTAATTTTCTTCCTTGCACACTCAGTACACGCTCAGATCGTCAATGATTCTTTGTTATTACTTTCTTGATTCTTTTTAAATTTCTTTAGATTCTTGTCTTAATGTATGCGTCAGGAATTCGACTTTCCGTGGTACTTTGAGTTCTCGTTCCGTTAGACTTATGTTCTTTCCTTTAGGTTTTCGTGTCACACACCTTTATCTTTAGTCTTGGACTTGATAAATTTAATTCTCTTGAACTTGAGGCGTTCCTATCGTCGTTAATCCACAACACTACCATTTAGCCTAAGCTAAGAATTGACTGAGGGGGTTGAGTAATCTTCCAACCTCGAGTCAGCTTTTCTGGTTGCTCTGATGCCCAAGAAGCCGCGCTTCCCAAGCTTTATGCCCTTCACTGCCTTGCCTTGGTTGCCTTTGATTGCCCTTGCTAGACCTTTTCCAAGCTTTCCTGATGCACTAGAGCTCTGTACCTGCAAGAAAACTCAAGAAAACAAAAGCACATGCAAGCACAAAAGCTCTCTCTCACTCTCTCGCATGCACAAATGAGGGGAAATGAGGAGAATGGGTGGATATGGTGAATTTTCTGATTTTTTTGGAGATGAAGATGATGATGCGGTGATGAAGATGGAGTGTGGGGGAGGTGAAAAACAACAAAAAAAACTGAAATTTTTACCTTCCAACGCCACTCCTTGCTATACTCTTACCATCACACATTCGTCCTAGACTCGATCCCTGGCAACGGCGCCAAATTTGGTGTTGCTCTAGCACAATGGTGAGAACCACGTTAAGAAGCTTCACCTCCTTAATGTCAATCCGCGGAAGAGATAGGAGTGATATGAAGATCGTGAATGTGAGATGAAGTGAGAGTGAAGGTGAGAAGCATAGAAATGCACACACACATACACACACACTACGAAGAGACAAGCAAGACACAATGGAAGGTGAGGAATCAACTCTATCTCTATGCTCTCATATTCTTCTTTCCACTCTTTTTGCAATATTTCTCCTAATTCTACTTCTTGAAGGACAACCATGTACAAATTCACATTGTAGCCTTCTTCATCCACACATTCATTCATTGTCAGAACCTCTTCATTCACACATACATTCAAGGTTGCTAGGATTTCCATCCATCCGTGCGGTTCAAACATTTCATCAGGGAAGATTTGAGGCATGTACATTGGATCTTCTATGGGCCGATAATTAGGATGTCCTATTGGCCATAACTGCCTTTTATTATGCTCTTTCTTGGCTTCTTTACACATCCATAATTGGGCGTCCTCATGCATCCAAGATTGATCGCTTGATCCAGCACTATGGATAGACAAATCATCATCTTCCTTATGTATGGGGTTCCATTGTAGTGGTGGTACATCTCTGTACGCAAAGGTATGCAAGTTTATCTTGGTGGTGTTTCCTTGATGTTGAAGGTATAATGAGTCTCGTCCCCAATCTTGCACTACCCTAAGCTGTCTCATGAAGGGTCTTCCTAATATCATCTCATAGTTATTTGCTTTTCCAAATTGACAGATGGCTAAAGTATGCTCAAATTCAACTCCGCAGGTGGTTAATTTGATCTTTTCTAATATTCCCAATGGTTTTTCAACATGAACATCTGCTAACTGAAGCTTCATGCGAGTGGGTCGTAAGGCAGGCTTTCCCCATTTCTCCCAAATCTCCTTGGTAGCAATACCAGCTCATGCTCTTGTGTCTAGTATGGCTTTGGTCATATAGCCATTGTAAGTGACAGGTAGACATGTGTTACCTTTGTCACTAAATTCTCCAACCTTATCCACTGGAATTTGTACCTTGAGTGGGTTTTCATTTCCCTTGCTTTCCTCTTCGTTTTTCTCCTACCCTAACTCCAGTTGACCTGCTAATTGTTTCCATAATTGTGGTTTAACATGAAGTAATTCTTCCACAGTCAATTGGCATTGTACTTTTTCTTTTTAAGTTCTGTTAAATTGTGTGAAATCTTGTCTGAGTTTCCCTTTCCTTTTCCTCGTACTATGGGTGCACGGAAGATCATGGATTCTGTTTCATACTCTCCCATGTAATTTGGTAGGGTCAAAATGCTCCGAGCTTCTTCCCTATTTCGGTATAGTCTCGATACTTCCTCATATACTTCTTCCATGTTGGGACTTGGTTGATAAATTTCCACATCTAATTCTTTAAAAGGAGGTTTAGCCACTCCATTCCTTTTCCATTGTTCTTCTCGGATTCTATTCCACAATTCTTTTGGCTAGTCAGCCTCTAATTCAGGAACTGTGGACATAGGTTCGTCTTGGGTTTTCAATAGCTCATGTTTATCATCCTTCTCTTTCGGTTCCTTGTCCTTGGCTTTAACACAATCCTTGTATTGATCCTCCGATATCCTTGTCTTGGGGAGGGCATGGATAGTCTTTTCTAGGGTGACTTGTGCTACCTCTATGAGTTTTCTACATATCGCAAGCCTCTCCTTTTCTAACTCTCCTTGTGGGTAAAGCTTTTCATGTTGCTCCACATTTGGTCCAGTCTTAATTGTAGCTTGGTATGCTTTTAACCACATGTCCAAATCATCTGGTTTTGGGTCGGCTAGAATTGATCCTGGATTTTCAGACTCTCGGATAGGCGGTGGAATGGGAACTTCTTCCATCTCTAGTTCTTTAGGCTTCTTATTGCTTCGTGTATATTTCTTATCTTCCTGATTTTTGTTTTTCATCCATTTTTCCTTGAGCTTCTCTCTTCTTTCCTTCCACTTTTGGCTTTTCGTTGCTTGAGTACTCTCCCATGGGTCTTCTGAAATTTCCACTATTTGGATTTTGGGGTTTATGGTCTTACAATTTTCTTGCTCAAGGTCCGGTTGTTTCCCTTCTTGTTCCTTTGCTCGTGCTATTGTAATGGCCTTTAATGGTACAATGTATTCCTTGTCACTTTCCGGTGCTTCTATCACTTTGATCACATTAATTGGTGCAGTATCTTGAGCCTTGTTGGGATTTTTTGGGCAATCTCGGAAAAGATGCTCCTTTCCACAATCACTACAATACCCTTCCCAAGTCCTAAGAGGTGGTGGGTTGTATGGCCGAGTGCATTCTCTGATAAAGTGGTCTCCTCCGCATCTATAACATGGTCCTCTTGGCACAGGTGGTCTGATGGATGGTCCTACAGGTGCCTGTGCTTTAGGTGTGGTGTACATTAATGTCGCCACTTCTGGTCCATAGGTATTGTCTTATCCTTCGTATCCATAATATTGTGGGCCATAAACTTGCTTTTACTCCATTATACTAGCATCATAGGAATAGTACTCCCCTTGGGATTGCTCGTATCTTGGAGTCGTTGACTCTACATTGGCTATTGGTGATGCTGGCACTATGGCTCTTTCTAAGTTTTCCTCTAGTTGGGTATACTTGACAGGTACCACATGTTGGGGATGTGACAGTTGTGGTCCTAACACTGGCTGGGGTTGTGCATATTGAGCTTGCTCGTATGGCCTAGGTGCTCCTGGTGGTGCTGGGTAGGTATTGTACCTGGGCATCTCTCTCCCTGGCTCTCTAGGTGGATATCCATATGGTCAATACTGAGGTGGTTGTAGAGGCCGTGCGTGCCTATTGAATGGGAAATTTTTTGTGGTGTGATTGGTGTATTTTTGTTCTATGTGACAATACAAGGTCGTTCCTTGATGGGGCTGCCTATTATGAGGGTACGCTTGAGGTACACCTGTTCCTCCTCGTACACACACGTGAGTGGGGTGATCACCTCCACACGAGCTACATCTTCGTAACATAGGTATTCTCAGTGATGGATGCTGGTAGTTCCTTTGCCCGAGAACTCCTAACTTCTTCGCTACCAGATCCGCTAGCTCTTCCACATTGCTTGAGTTGGAGGTTACTATGCTTCGAGTGTCTTCAGACTTAGTGGGACTGGTCGCACTCTTGAGATCATCTGCTAGGTTTTCCTCAAGATCAATACACTCTTGGAGACATTCACTCAATGTCTGTAGTCTCTTCACATAGACTAATGTTCTTAGAGTTCCGTTCGTTAATCCGTCCAAAAATAATCATATTATTTTTTGCTGCGTAGGTCTTTCAGCTACGCGACATCTATCAACATACTGATTGAATCTTCATGCAACTCTTTTTACAGTTTCCTTGGGGTTCTGTTTAAAGATATGGATTAAAGATGAAGAGTTGTGTTTAATCCCTCTTTTAATGAATTCGCCTATGAATTCTTGGAAGAATTGTTCAATATCTCCAAATTGATTGGGATCTAATGGCTGGAACCACGTCAGAGCCGTTCCTATGAGAGTGAGCCCAAAGGACTCATACTGCACAAAGAAGTCATCCACTTATTCAGCTTTCAGAACTTGTTTAAATTCAGCAATGTGGTCGTAAGGTTCTCCCAATCCATCGTAATTATTTCTCATACATTTGGCCACCTGAATAGGTCTTAAGCTTCTCATGGGCTCTGGCTGTATAGGTATTACAGGGACTACTGGTCTAATTGGGGGTATTCCAGGTTGCACTCCTAGTGGTGGTCTTGGTCTTACTGGTGGTCGGTGTTGGTTGCCTAATCCAGGGTGTGTCTGATTGTGTGCTTTCATTCCGGGCATTGTAAATGTACATGTGTTCTATTTGGAACACTCCAATGGCTTGCTTGTCCTGACATAGTATGTTCCATCTCTTGCTATGTCCCAAAAGGATTCTGAGAGGTAGTTTGCTCTCGCTGGGGAAATATAGGCAAGCCCATATACTTCAGTCGAGCTCTATCTAAGGCATCGACAAGCCAATACCTTCTTTGGTTCTTGTCTAGGTATGTTACTCTAGACTCGTCTTCAGGATCTTTTAACTCGTAGAATGTCATCGTGCTTTCTTCTCGTCCTTGTGTAGGTGAGTCAGTTTGTAGCAGTAAATGTGCTCCATGGATCAAATAGACCTCCAATAAGTAGTCATCTTGAGGTATCAAATCCCCTCTCAAGAGTCGTGTCACTACTGAATTGCCTCTGGGAGTAGTTACTAACTCTCTAGGGTCTGGTCTTCCTGAATGTTCTTGTCCTTCCAATTCTCCTCTCTCATTGATCAATTTTGGGTGTTCCGTCACCACATAGATGTGACCCAACTTATCCATATACACCCCTCCTTCATACTTGACAGCTGGTCTGGGCACAATTGTGGCATTGGTGGAGGTTATCCTAGCCACTGATCTATTTAACCCATCCAGGAAGATAGGAATCTCCTCGGCATTAGTAGACACATATTGAAAGGAGGTGCGGTAATCCCCTTCTACCGTAGACATGAAGTTTCTCCCGGGAACATGACCTTGCATGTCTTCTGAAGCCATGGGTATCTCCTCCTCCGAATCACTAGAGGTGTCGGAATAGATAGAGTGGTGACTGACCTGAGCGGTAATTCCTACCGATGATATGACACTTCTCCGGCTACTTAGAACCCTTCCAGACCTCAAGTTCATTCACCCTCCTAGGGCTTTCTTGGGCTATAATTCTCTCCGTAATTGGCTCCTCAAATGCCTCAATTTTACCCTTGAAAATGCTCAAAGTGTTCTGGACGATACCACTTTGGCAATACTGCACTAGGTGATACCAGGTTGTCGAGGATACGATACCACTATCAGTCGCGATACAATACTCGGGTAGTCACGATACGATACCAAAGGACTGGACAATAGGATACTGCTTTTCACATGACATGATACCAGTGCTCTAGGCGATATGATACTATGGGCTTCAGGTGATACGATACCACCCGAAGACACGATACGATACTACTATAGAGCATGATACGATACTAGAAATCCTAACGATATGATACCAGTGCGGCTGGTCATACGATACTGCAAAACCGCACGATACGATCTCAAAATTCGTCACGATATGATACCAAGAATGCTCACGATACGATAGCGGTGCTCTGTCACGATGCGATACCCCAACAATGCACGATACGATACTCGAGTCCTCGTGATACGATATTTCCAAAACACACGATATGATACCACGAGGGGTAATGATACGATACTGGATTAGTGTGCGATACGATACCGCTAGGTCGATGATACGATACCGCTAGGTCGATGATACGATACCGTGACCAGGGCGATACGATACCAAGTGGACCGTGATATGATACCACTGACAGATCGCGATCGCGATACCAACTTGAAGATATGATATCAAAAATGGTATTGCAATACCTCAAGTGGTATGCGACGATACGATACTTCGGCGAGTATCGCAATACAAGGGAATTTCGGTATCGCGATACCAAAACTCAACCGATCGCGATACTCCAGCCAAAATAGCTCCAAATGCAAAAATTTTTTCACCCCCTGGCTTCTCTCTCACTCCTCTTCACTGTCCACCCTCCGTCTCACCGAAAAAACTTCTGAGAACTCTCTATCCCACCCCGCGATACCGGATACGCTTTTAATCACGTGTTAATGCACTTCTACAATGTTTCTGATATTGAAATCTTGTAGCTTACCTTGGTGATACCCCACTTGAGCCTTGAGTTCCCTAGGTAGCTTGAAGGCTTGGATAGCGCGATACCACTAGGGTGATACTGATCATTGATTACAGATGATACCACACTCTCCGTGCAAGTATCAAATGAACTTTTTTTTTTATTTTTATAGTTTCTTATGACTGAGGCCTATCCTACACTAACTAAGCAACTTTTTTGGCGTTTTCCTTGGTGCTTTGCCACTTACTTCTACTCCAAATCTCTTCCCAACCTAACCCTAACTCTTTCTTCTGTCCCTCACTCCTAACCCTAAACCTAAAAACTCATTACACACACCTCCGGGATGTGAAGTAACAAGTGTTGAAGTATTTGATTACTTGCCACGGAACAAATTCACTTCTACAAGTACGCTTTCCTCACTCTAGAGCTATAACCATCACAAAGGCACCTTGGTTGGGTGTTTCCCCAACAACGACGCCAAAAACATGTGTACCTAAGTCACGAAGTCTCAGGGACTTGTGCCAAAGACATTAAGTCTCATTTGCCACACAAGTACACATAGTAGTGGATTGACACATGCTTAATTATCAATCTGATGAACCGACCTAACCAAGTGTATGAGGACTTGTGCGCACATGATGGAAATTGAAGTGGTTCAGTCAACATGCATGAGAAAAGACTAACCTCTACCTCTACAACTCACTTAACCTCTGAAAGTGTCTACCGCGATACCACTTATAGCAATTTTCACAAATTCAAATGTTTCTCCCAGCTCCAAACTCCAAATATGGCAAATAGCAGGTTCCTTTCGAAGCTCTCGACGAGACACATCTACTCATGTATTTTCACTCGAATCTGACAATGGCTCTTCAAGTTATGGCCAAAACAGTGAATGACGGGAAACACACACACTCACTTCACAACTCCTATTTGCTCGCACAAACACTACAGTAGCTCAAAAGTGATGGGAAGGGGTAGATAACAGTCTTACACACACATTCCAAGCTTCACACACACACTAAAGATCATAGAGAAGATGAAAATATACAGGAAAGAAGCGAATTCGAAATTCAGGAGCTCTCCTCCTTCACAATGGCAAAAAGTCTTTACAAAGAGTCACAAAGTGACTTATATACATGTGCCCTAAAAAATGGTCCTTTCACACAAGTGACCGGAACTTTAGTAGCTAATCTCTATTCTCCTACTATTTTACAAGAAATATATTACAATGATTTGGGATTATGCATCTAGAGGACTCCTCTAGTGCATTTACATAGCTTTTGAGGGAATTTTCCAAGATTTTGAAGAAGAAAAATATGCCCATTAATTTTAAAATTTTGGGGCTCCCCTTTTGTGCCTCTTTGCTCTGCAACACTGAGGTAAACCCATATCACAAGCAAGAGGAGAAAGCCACAATGCTTCGTTACATGCCTCACTTGCTGCAACATACTCTGCTTTTGTGGTGGAAACAGTTGTACATTCTTGAAGATGAGATCTCCAAGAGATAGCATCTCCAACAAAATGAAAAATGTACCCTGATGTAGACTTACGATTGTCTACACAACCAGCATAGTCAAAATCTGTGTAACCAATAATGGATGTTTTTCCTCTGCCTAAGCATAGGCTCTTGTCCTTAGTGCCACTCAGATATCTTAAAATCATCTTGAACGCTTCCCAATGTTTCTTACGAGGATTAGACATATATCTGCTCACAACTCCCACTGCAAATGCAATGTCTGGTCTCGTAGCTACCATAGCATACATGAGACTACCAACAGCAGACTGATAGGGAATTTTGGTCACGAATTCCTTTTCCTCATCTGATTTGGGGCAATCATCCTTGCTCAATTTCACATATGTGGGTAAAGGTGTACTCAATGCCTTTCCACCCTGCATATTGAACCTGTGAATTACTTTGGATATGTACTCACTTTGAGACAAGTATATGCATCTTTGCTCCTATCACGAGTAATGCGCATGCCAAGAATATGTTTGGCATCCCCCAAATCCTTCATATCAAATGTCTGACTCAACTTCTTTTTGAGAATTGAATAAATCATAAGAGGACTTCCCAACAATCAACATATCATCAACATAAAGTATCAAGCATATCAAGCTGCCATCTGAGCATCTCTTTGTGTAGAGACAATGATCCTCATTGCTTCGAGAATAGCCTTGAGACTTCATAAAAGCATCAAACTTTTGGTACCATTGTCTAGGGGATGTTTAAGTCCATACAAGCTCTTCTTAAGCTTACAAAACTAGACTTTCCTTGCCAGGAACTACATAACCGTTTGGTTGTTCCATATAGATCTCATATGTAAGATCTCCATGCAAGAAAGCAGTTTTCACATCCATTTGGACTAGCTCTTAGTCCTCCATTGCAACAAATCCAAGCAACATGCACAAAGTAGTCATCTTGACCACTAGAGAGAAGATTTCCTCAAACTCAACACCATGTTGTTGCTTAAAACCCTTTACAACAAGTCATGCTTTATACTTTGGAGAAGCACTAGCTGATGTTAATTTCAGCTTATATACCCATTTACATGGTAAAGCTTTCCTGCCCTTTGGCAAAGGTACTAAATCCCAAGTACCATTCTTGTGAATAGAATCCAACTCACTCTTCATGGCACGCTCCCACTTGACATGATCCTCTGTTTGCATAGCCTCTTTGTAGAAAGAGGGCTCACCGACATCTGTTAGCATAACAAAATCTAAACCTGGAACATATCTATCAGGTGGATGTGAGACACGTGCAGAACGTCTCAATGGTTGCTCAACAGGAATATGTGCATAATGATCTGAATTGACATTCTCTTCAACATCCCAATGTGCAGCATTTTTATGCATGCTAACCAAAGGACTAGTATCCTCAAACACCACTCTTCTCACTTCAACCTCCTTAATGGGATGTTTATGCATCTTAGACTCATTGAAAATGACATCACTACTTTTGATCATTGATCGTGTTTTAGGATCCCATAAGCGATATCCAAATTGTCCTTCTCAACCATATCCAAGAAAAATGCATTTCTTTGACTATGGTCCAACTTTTGTCTAAGATTCTTGGGTATATGAACATATGCTTCACACCCAAAAACTTGAAGATGATCATAATATGGTGGCTTCCCTGTCCATAACTCTTGTGCCACTTTCAGACCTTTGGCAATACTAGGTGAAAGGTTAATCACATGAATTGCAATCAATACTACTTCTACCCAAAACTCTTGTGAGAGGTTTGCATGATGCAACATAGAGACTACTCTATCTTGAATAGTTCTATTCATCCTCTCAGCTACACCAATCTGTATTGGGGTACAAGGAGCTGTAAACTCTCTATGAATCCCTCTAGACTGATAGAGAAGGCTAAATTCATGTGAGGTATACTCACCTCCATTATCTGAACGTAAAGCCTTAAGCTTAGTTCCTTTTTGAGTCTCAACTAAAGCAAGCCATTTTTTGAAAGTAGGGAATACCTCATCCTTTGATTTGATAGGATATACCCAAACTTTTCTAGTAGCATCATCTATGAAAGTGACAAAGTAAAGAGAACCACCTAAGGACCTAGTCGGCATAGGACCACGCACATCTGTATGAACTAGATCTAAAGGCTGAATTGAAGAGTCAATGTGTGTTCTATGCACATTTTTGGTTTGCTTTCCATATTGACAATGCTCACAAAATGAAAAATTAGAGAAAGATAACACAAGTAAGTAGCCAAAACGAGAAAGATTTTCCATTCCACTACGAGATATATGGCCCAAATGACCATGCCAAATACAAGCCATAGGCTGTTTAGTAATAGCTAACAAGTGTTCTTTCTATGATACAAATAAAGGATAAAGTGAGCCAACTTTGCTTCCTTTTGCAATAACCATATTGCCCTTTGATATGCAAAAAAACTGAGCATAGAAGACTACCTTGTTACCAAGGTGTTGGTAGCAGTCAGGGAACCGAAGGAGCGACAAGACAAAGAGAGTCAGAGCGAAGGGACAGCACAAGCAGACATGGCAGTCAAAGAAGATCTGGCAAGTAGGCCAATAATTTTCTTCATGAAGAAGCAAGTATGAGCATTCACGCAGATCTAGCACTAAGGCAACCCTTTAATTTTTCAAAACCTTTACACCAATTAAAAGTGATTCTCATCACTAAACACCATTGTAAATACCATTTCATATTTTTATAGCTCCATTTTGTGCAAGCCAAGGAGTCCTTGAGCTTGAGGAGCTTTACAAGTATCTACCTGCCAATTTTCGTATTTTTTAGATCTCGTTTGAGTCCTCAAATAAGCCCTGGAACCTAATTTTTAACTAGGCCGGACACTAGGTCTGGACAGGACCAAAGCTAGTCAAAAACTATAAAAGGAGCTAGAGAGCTCATTTTTGAGGTTAGATTGTAATTGAAATGAACTTGTAAGAGCTTTTTGAAAGTAATCTAAGAACTCCATTGCTTCTCACTCTTTGTCTTGCCGTGTGTGCGCGTGTGTGTGTATGTGTGTGCATGCTTGTGTGCTTCTCACTCACGCACTTGTGCCTCCACTTGCTCGAGGTCTTCATACCATCCTCACGTCTTCCCGGATTGACATTAAAGGAGGTGCTACTCATCACTGAGCTACACCAAATTTTGGCGCCGTTGCCGGGGATCGAGCTTTGAGGACGAGCGTGTGATGGTAAGACGTAGATTGGAGACGTTGGCGTTGTAGGTATTTTCTTTACTTTTCCTATTTTTCTCTTTCTTACCTTACCACCATCATCACCATCATCATCATCACCGTCTCCCACCTCCATTTCCATCATCGTGAAAATTTCAGTTTTTTGATCATATCACCATCTCCACCTCATTTCCCTCATTCTACTTGTGAGAGAGAGCGAGAGAGCGAAATTGTGTGTGCTGTTTTTGCATGTTTTTTGAGCTGTATTGTAGGTACAGGCCGCATCATCGTCCCCAACACTCTGCGCAGGTACGGAATTCAAAGTAACTGTCTGTGTGTTGCCGACCTCTGTCAATCGCGACCGACTGAAAAAATGCTCAAATTGCCAAACAAAGTGCAAAACCATGATCTACAGGCCTAGAGCTTCCCAAAAATGTGTTTAGTTTTTTGAAATTCCTCAGAATTCTGTCAATCGCGATCGCTCTGTCAATCGCGATCGACAAACCATGACGGACAGACCTGTCAATCGCGATCGACACGTCAATCGCGATCGACACGTCAATCGCGATCGACAGCCCACGACGGCTCTGTCAATCGCGACCGACAGAGTCAACGACCGATTGACCACGACCGACGGACCATACGCGTGACACGTGTTAATCGCGATCGAGCCATCAATCGCGATCGACTCATCAATCGCGACTGACAGCCCACGACGGCTCTGTCAATCGCGACCGACATAGTCAACGACTGTTTGACCACGACCGACAGACCCTCGCGACCGACTTGTCAATCGCGATCGACCCATCAATCGCGATCGACAGAGTCAACGACTGTTTGACCACGATCGACTGAATTTTTGGCCACGTGTCAATTGCGACTGACCAGTCAATCGCGACTGACAGCCACGACGGACCTGTCAATCGTGATCGACACGTCGATCGCGACTGACCTGTCAATCGCAACCGACAGACTTTGCGAACACGTTAGAAGGGCAAATTAGGTCAAATTTTTAAGGCAAAAATAGTGGTCTAAATTTTGGCCAAGTGTGGGACAAACACAAGGGTGTAGTATTGCATTACGAGGGCATGACCCAAGTAACTCGCGAATTCCTGTTTGCCTGTTAACCTAGTTTAATCCTGTTTTAGCCCCAAAACCCTGAACTGGCATAACTTTCTCATACGAAATCCGTTTGCCGTGATTCTTGTTTTGTTGGAAAGCTCGTGGGGAGTACAACAAAAACATCAACTGGTTACGGTCAAATTAAGATCAGGAATATTAGATAGGGTCTTTTGAAGGTGACCATACCTAGGGGGAACAAAAATTCAGGGGTCTCTAGAGTTGTGTCCAAAGAGTCATAGTGCAAATTGGTGAAGTGTTACATGAATGAAAGTGATTGGTTCAGTCTTTTGAATTTAAGTCTTGAGCTAACAGTGGGCCTTTTACAGGTCCTTTGAGAGCAGCAAAGGGTACGCAAGGCAAGAGTAAGTGCAGGCTTGGGAACACGCGTCCTGGGCACCCCAGGGCAACAACACAAGGAAAGGAACTCAAGGTTCAAAAACCCGCAACACCCTCTGTCAATTCTTAGTTTAGGCTAAGTGCCGGTAGTGTTAGAAGTAATTCCAGGCAACGATAGGCATGAGATAAATCAAAGACTGTCTAAGAAATCAAGTTCAAGTCAAGAGATAACCTGTGTGTGTGTGAACGACAACCTTAAAGGAAAAGAACCTAACGGGAAACGACCAAACTAAAGTGCAAAATTAAACTCAAGTGTTCCTAACAACGTGATATCAGACAAGAGTATAAACATGATAATCAACATAAAAAGAACCAAGTAACCGATACAAAAGGACTCAGAAACGTGGTTGTACCTGGGAGAAATTGGGTTAATCAGTTAGGCATATGAACCTTAGATCAGGACGACACCTAGTAAGAGAGAGACAAAGCCTTAGGTCTTCAGAGGCTAGTGTCAATCATACTGCAAGGTCTTGGGCCCAGCAGTTGAGTCACCACTCGCATTACCCTAGCTCTGATACCAGTGAATCAGAGATGTCTCAAGGCATGGACAGACCTACGGGAAGTTCAGGTGTGCCATACTTGCACAGGGTAGAAGGCCCTTACAAAACACAGTTGGAATACCTTAGGACCAACCGATTAGGTGCTAGCATCTATGAGGACGGCCTAGGAAGATCCGTGGTCCAGATTAAAAACCCTGACCAATCCATAGGACTAGAGCACCCAGCTGTCAAGTTTGAAAGCGGAGCATACATGGACAAAGAAGGAACCATATACGTAGTCACCAGTCACCCAGATAGGACGGACGAATTTGGAAATGTGATCTCAGAAGCGGACTTAGGTGACTTGGAACAAGGAAACATGGGTGTAGAACCTAGAACCCCCCGAGGCAAATCTGTTCTCACTAGGATTATCACACCTGAGTGGGTTCCCCAAGACAACAAGAGCATAGATCTGCTTCTGAACCGAGAGACTGACGAAGCCTTTTGGAGGTATAAATCTGATCGGCCAATGGATATAGGAACTATCATGATCTATGAGTTTAAGGATCCTGATAGCCCAGGCAGAGTGACCTACTTAGATCACGCTTCGGAGAGGATCTTTGTGGTTACGGAAAATGATAGGCATGCTTACACTTGGAAGGGTGAATTCGTTTTCCCCCAACCAAGATCGGATGTTTCCTATGGTCACCCTGGAGCTGGAACATCCCAAGCTCATGGGACTCAAAGAGACAGACATAGAGAAAGGCCGGAAGTAAGCTTTGCCAACCCAGTGGGCAGAGAAAGAACGAGGGCGAAAACAAATAGAGTAGAACCTGAGATACTTAGAGCTCACAGGAATCAAAGAAATGCGGATGAGTTCCCTCTACCACGACCTAGAGAGCACACAAGGACTTTGAGACCGACTCAGCTAGTTAAGTCCATGAAGAACTACTTCGATGGCACTCGAGATCCATACGATCATGTGGCTGAGTTTAGGCAAGTCCTGAGAGCCGAACAAGTGGAGGATCTATTCACGCAATACAATGCCTTTGGTCTGACCCTTAGGAACACTGCCCTGACATGGTTTCAGCCACTAAATGAGAGGCAATTCAGGAGCATAGACCAACTCCTAGAGGCTTTCATTATTGAATTCTCTAAGAGTGGCATAAGGCATAATACCTCCTCGCTGATTCACAGCTTCAAGCAAACGCCGCAAGAGACCGTGAGACTTGCAGGAAGGAGATTTAGGCAATACTTAGAAAGATGCCTTGTCCCTGAGTTACCCACACCAGCTAAGCAAGTGGCTTTATTCTTGGATGGATTGCTAAGTACCAAATTGAGATCCTATGTGTACTTGAAGGACCCTAGGACCATAGAAGAGTGTGTACGCATGTGCATTGACATTGAGGATTGTTGGGAGTGATGGTTGGATGCACTCAAGAAATGAGTTGGTGCTGCTATACCTGCTTCACACCAGCCCTCCTTTGATTCCAGGAATGCTTAGTAGACTCCTTGAGCTTTCAAATGATACCAAGAAACCATATATGTACTTTGCAAATGGTTTGTGCAATGATCAAACCAAAACAGATAACTTGGTTCCTTCACAAATTCAAAAACTTGCTATTTTTGTAATGATACCTGCTCAGTGTTTTGCTCAGTGTGACCAGCACACTTGCAATTGAAACAATTCCTTTTGGGAGTATTAAAGTACCTTAATAAGCTACCAATTACAAGTGGAATCACTCAAATTGATAAACCATACACTGAGAAATAAGTTTAGCAAAATTCTGATTACCCCCGACTTTTTAGGAGAGTTGCAGAGATAGACCAGTGACTGCTTCGAGCGCGATTTCTCCCAAATGGCTGAATGAAATCTTCTGAGATTTTGTATGCGTGTAGAAGACCTTGAGCTGGTTCCAATGAGCTATTGAACTCTTGATTTGGTTCCGTGAGCACTGAGAAATGCTCCTTGGAAGTTGACAGACTTGGAGTAGGAGACTTAGACAAAACAGAGATGATGAATGTAAGTATTTGTATTATATCATATGAATGTACATTCCCATTGGCATGATAGACATAGCACAATGGTACTCAGAGGTGCAAGCTATGGAGTAGGCCTTACACACTCAATGAATGGTACAGAATAGCCTCGGGATTGATGATGGACACCCGCGACTTTTTGCTTGTAGTTTTTATAGGAGTTGTACTATGTTTTGAATTTGAAATTCAAATTGTAGGCTCCCTAGAATATCTCTACTAAAAGTAGGGAGATATTCTCTCTACTAAATCATTCTCTTTTCCACGACTAATGAAGTAGGTAAGTGACTAAAGTGATTACATATAACTGCCAAGTCATATAGATTTTTACAAAGGGGTAAAAAAGGTAAGAACATCTAAGCATATGTTCATATGACCCTTGCTTCAAGTGAAGCCTTGATAAAGCTTTGTCCAAGCTAGTCTTCCATGATTCCAAGCCAATGTGTGAAGGCTTGATATGCACCAACAGCTCCCCCTCAAGCCAAACACTTTGGCTCAAGTCTTCATCTTCTTCATCTTTAGTCTTCAATCACATCCTGCAATCCAATCATGGATTTAAATCTGCATAACTTGTTTCCATCTAATGCCTTTGTAAGTAAATCTGCACATTGCATATTAGTAGACACATAAGTCAATTGTATATCTTTGCTTAGCAACTTCTCTCTCACATAGTGGTAATGAACCTCTATGTGTTTGGTTCTGGCATGATAAATTGGATTAGCTGCAAGGTGAAGAGAGCTAGTGTTATCTCCAAAGATAATTGGTGGCCTTGTATATAGGCCTAACTCTATGTATAGAAGCTTCAACCAGATAGCTTCTTGAGTGGCATTGGCAAGCCCTCTATACTCTGCTTCAGTGGATGATAATGCCACTGTAGGTTGCTTCTTGGCTGACCAAGAAATGGGCTTATCTCCTGCAAAACAAATGTATCCAGAGGTGCTTCTCCTATCATCCTTGCATCCTGTCCAATCTGCATCTGAGTAAACCTTAATGTCAATATCTGATGTATAAGGAAAGTACAAACCATGACTTTGAGTTCCCTTCAAATACTTCAAGATCTTCTTTGCTGCCTCTAGGTGAGGTACCCTTGGTTTGTGCATGAATTGACTAAGCACACTAACTCCATATGCTATGTCAATTCTTGTCAAGGTAGCATAGTTCAAACTACCTACCATACTTTGATACCCTGTGATGTCTTGGACTTCTTCTCCTTCATGAGCACTTAGCTTTAGGTTGACCTCCATTGGAGTAGTAGATACCTTAGCATCCTGCAAACCAAACTTCTTGACCATATCCTGCACATACTTCTTTTGAGTGATATATATACCTGAGTTGGTGTAGACTAACTCAAGACCTAAGAAGTACTTCAATAATCCAAGATCACTAATCTTGAATTCTTTCATCATCTGTCCTTTGATGTGTCTAATCCCATTGACATCATTACCTGTAATGATGATGTCATCAACATAAACACATAAGTAGATTACTTCTGTACTACTTCTCTTTATGAATAGAGAAGTGTCTGCTTTACTCATCACAAATCCTTGGTCTAGGAGGTAGGTTGTCAACCTGTAATTCCATGCTCTAGGTGCCTGCTTTAAACCATACAGAGCCTTCTTCAATTTACAAACATAATGTACCTTTTTTGGATCTTCATAGTCAGGTGGTTGTGACATGTAGACTTCTTCAGATATCCATCCATTCAAGAAAGCATTCTTGACATCTAATTGGTACATATTCCAATTCTTGGATGCAGCTACACTCACCAATATTCTGATAGTTGGCATCTTGGCCACAGGAGAAAATGTCTCCTCATAATCAATACCTTGGGTTTGTGCAAAACCCTTGGCTACCAACCTAGCTTTGTACCTGTTTATTGTTCCATCTGAATTCTTCTTTAGTTTGTAGATCCATCTGGATCCTATTACCTTCATAGAGTCTTTCTTGGGTACCAAGTCCCAAGTATCACTTTCCTTGAGAGCCTCCATCTCTTCATCCATGGCTTCTTTCCATTCTGGTTTGGTAATTGCTTCTTCATAAGTACCTGGTTCTTCATTCAACAAGTCCTTTGCAAGATATACAGAATGTTTAGTTACAAGTGATGTGTCATACCCAAATCTGATAGGCTTCTTCTTTTCTCTCTGAGATCTCCTCATTGCTTGAGTTGAAGATTCTGGTTTATCTTCTAGTTGCTTCATCTTCATCTTCCCTTTGGACTTCCAAGCCTTGAACTCTTCAAGGTTTATTGTATCATCATCATCTGAGCTTGAATCTTCTTGCTGAATTGGTTCCTCCTTGGTGAGCTTTGGAAAGTCTTCTTCCATGTCATAGGGTAGACTAATCTTCCTGCATTCATTTTCATACCAAGAGTCATTCTCATCAAAGATGACATCTCTGCTTACCTTAAACCCTTTGTTTGTTGGGTTGTAGAATCTGTATCCCTTTTGGTTCAAATCATAACCAATGAAGATACATTTTTCAGCCTTGGGATCTAGCTTTCCCCTTACCTGTGAGGGAATATGCACATATGCTATACAACCAAAGATTTTGCAATGATCCAGAGAGGGTCTCTTACCATGCCAAGCTTCATATGGTGTCATGCCATCAAGTGATTTGGATGGCAACCTGTTTATGAGATAGGTGGCAGTGGATACACTCTCTGCCCAAAGATAATTTGGTAACTTTTTCTCATTAAGCATAGACCTAGCTGTTTCTACTATGAGTCTATTCCTTCTTTCAGCTACCCCATTTTGTTCAAGTGAGTACCTTGTAGTAATCTCCCTTTTGATGCCTCTTTCCTGCAAGAAATCTTCAAACTCATTGGAGAAGTACTCTCCTCCACCATCTGACCTTAGCCTCTTCAAGCTTCTTCCTGTTTGATTTTCAACAAGTGCAAGATACCTCTTGAAACAATTAAACACTTCATCTTTATGCTTCATAAAGTATAAAATGGTCCACCTGCTATAATCATCAATGAAGGACACATAATACCTTGAACCTGAGATAGAAGGGTCCTTGCTAGGTCCCCAAACATCTGTGTGTACCAAGTCTAGGTAGGCTTCATGCATGAAACCTTTCCTTGAATAGGGTAACCTGTGAGACTTACCAAATTGACATGATCCACACTTGTAAATCATGTGTTGCTTGGACAGATTAGGTATCCCAAGCACACATTGATCCCTGCATATTTGCTTTAGGGTTCTTTCACCTATGTGCCCTAATCTCTTGTGCCATATTTCTAACTCTGAAAGTGTCTGATCCTTGTAATTATACAAAGCAATGTTCTTGGTGTCTTCTAGCTCAAAAGTAAACAATCTACCTGATTTCTCCCCTTTGGCTATCCTTCTGAATCCATGTCTTGGGTCCTCCACATATGCTCCATGTTGTGTGAATCTGACCTGCAAACCTTTCTCCACAATCTGACCAACACTCATTAGATTCTTGGTGATGGTTGGTACATAGAGTACCCTGCTCAATAGATTCTGGTTACCATCACATGTCTTCACATTTCCAATCTTAACAACAGAATGTTTAGTGTCATCACTTGTTTGTACCTGATGTTTGCCCTTGGGCTCTTCCAAATCAGAAAGTAGTGCCACATTACCAGCTACATGGTTAGAACATCCAGAGTCAATATAAAATAAATGATCATCATTTGTACCTGCCTTGGAGGTCATATTCATGATCAATAGGGAGTCATCTTGCTCCTCTGTGTAATTGTTGTAGTCTCTTCTATTTCTGAATCCACCTTGGTAATTACCATTGTGGTTGTTGTTGTAGTTGTTGTTGTATTGGTTGTTGTATCCATTGTAGCCTTGATGTTGGTTGAATCTGCCTCTCCCTTGAGAGTATCCACCTCTTGAGTAGCCTCTTCCTCTCTGATTCTTGTAATTCTTGTAGCATTCATCTGTGGTATGATTGGACAATCCACAAATGTTGCATGGTGATGAGTTGTAGGGTCTCCCCCTACCTGACTTACCTCCTCTGCCTCTTCCTCTAGATGACTTACCTCTCCCTGCATAATTAGCTTGAGAGGTAGAGCCTTCTTCATCTTGTTTCTTCCCTTTGCCTTTATCTTTAACTTTCTTATCAATATAGAGAGCAGAGGGGTTGTTACCTTTTGATTGATCTCTTGCCTTTGTAAACTTTGCTTCATGTGTGAATAGTTGGCCCATAAGTGTTGTGAGATCTGGGGTATGCATGTCCATATAGAGGTCCATTGCAGTGGTGGAACTTTCCCACTTATCATCTGCCTTGAGTCCGTTTGTTACTTGCCTGACTATTTGCTCCTCTTCAATCTCCTCTCCAATGCTTGCTAGTTGGTCTGCCACATCTTTAATCTTTGTCACATACTCTGAGACTGGTTGCTTGGGCTGCTTCCTAAGGGTTGTGAACTCAATCCACAATTGATTCTTCCTAGCCCTTGTGTTAGAAGAAAAGTAGGTTGACAAGGTTTCCCAAGTCTCTTGGGAAGTCTTACAATTCCTTACATGAGGTCAAAGAAAGTCAGATATAGAGTTTAGAAGGTAAGACCTTGCCAAAGCATCCTTTGCACACCATTGGTTGAGTCTTTCATGTTCATCCTTTGTGGGTAGTCCTCTAGTCTTGAATGAGGGTAATTCCTCATCTCCTGATATGTATCCAAACAAGCTCCTTCCTTGTAGATAATTCTTCATTCTCAATGACCAAGCTTGGTAGTTGTTCCTATCCAATTTGTCAATGAATGAAGGAAATCCATCACCCATGTTTACCTTATTTGCTCTGATACCACTGTTGGGAGTGATGGTTGGATGCACTCAAGAAATGAGTTGGTGCTGCTATACCTGCTTCACACCAGCCCTCCTTTGATTCCAGGAATGCTTAGTAGACTCCTTGAGCTTTCAAATGATACCAAGAAACCATATATGTACTTTGCAAATGGTTTGTGCAATGATCAAACCAAAACAAATAACTTGGTTCCTTCACAAGTTCAAAAACTTGCTATTTTTGTAATGATACCTGCTCAGTGTTTTGCTCAGTGTGACCAGCACACTTGCAATTGAAACAATTCCTTTTGGGAGTATTAAAGTACCTTAATAAGCTACCAATTACAAGTGGAATCACTCAAATTGATAAACCATACACTGAGAAATAAGTTTAGCAAAATTCTGATTACCCCCGACTTTTTAGGAGAGTTGCAGAGATAGACCAGTGACTGCTTCGAGCGCGATTTCTCCCAAATGGCTGAATGAAATCTTCTGAGATTTTGTATGCGTGTAGACGACCTTGAGCTGGTTCCAATGAGCTATTGAACTCTTGATTTGGTTCAGTGAGCACTGAGAAATGCTCCTTGGAAGTTGACAGACTTGGAGTAGGAGACTCAGACAAAACAGAGATGATGAATGTAAGTATTTGTATTATATCATATGAATGTACATTCCCATTGGCATGATAGACATAGCACAATGGTACTCAGAGGTGCAAGCTATGGAGTAGGCCTTACACACTCAATGAATGGTACAGAATAGCCTCGGGATTGATGATGGACACCCACGACTTTTTGCTTGTAGTTTTTATAGGAGTTGTACTATGTTTTGAATTTGAAATTCAAATTGTAGGCTCCCTAGAATATCTCTACTAAAAGTAGGGAGATATTCTCTCTACTAAATCATTCTCTTTTCCATGACTAATGAAGTAGGTAAGTGACTAAAGTGATTACATATAACTGCCAAGTCATATAGATTTTTACAAAGGGGTAAAAAAGGTAAGAACATCTAAGCATATGTTCATATGGCCCTTGCTTCAAGTGAAGCCTTGATAAAGCTTTGTCCAAGCTAGTCTTCCATGATTCCAAGCCAATGTGTGAAGGCTTGATATGCACCAACAAGGATAACCTAGGGGAGGAGTTAGAGCTTTCCAAGATATACAAAGATTAGGATAGTGCCTCTAACGTCTCTTCCACGCAATCCACATCAATCGAGGAACTCGCGGAAAAAGTAGCTCAAAAATTAGGCGTATCTAGTAAACAAATTCCTAGATTTGCCCCAGTGAAAAGATGTTATACTTGTGGTGGCGACCATATGGCGAATGTATGTCCCATTATGGCTCAACCCCAAGTTAATCCTAGTAGCCAGTACTGCACCATAGAACGGAGATACACAAATCACACAGCGCAAGATTGCCCATACAACAAGCAGGCGGTTAGGCAACCCTACCCTCAGCCATACCCTCAGCAGGGAAGATACCAGAACCCGTACCCTCCACAACCATATGGCAGGCCACAACAACCTTATCAGCAACCATACCAAAACCAACAAAGGCCTCAGCCTGTGTTAGCTCAACAACCCCCTGCCCCAGCTAATGCGATCCCAGTAAAATATGCAGCAGCAGAAGAAAACCTGAATAGAGCTATAGTCCCTGTAACACCACTGCTTTCTGAAAGTGACCCCAGTGACCATAGCTTTGATTCTACACATGTCGATAGCCCCCATGCTTACTACATGCAATCTCCTGAACATGGTGAGTCTTACTATAGTGAAGAGCCAAACGAACCTAGTTGGGAGTCAGATTACACAAACGTCATGTATACAAACCCCAATCCTTTTGGAGCAAACCAATCACAAATTGGTGATTATACAGATCTTGGAGAATGCTTATGATCAGAATGAAGCAATGGAAGACATTTGCAAAATTGAGAAGAAGTCAGAATGTTGTCTTGTACACATATGTACATTAGCATAGTCATAGATGACTTAAATCTTTTGTTCAGTAAGAAGTATGTACAAATTATCTATAAATACCTTGAGAAAAGTCGGGGCATGTATGAGAGCATATGTAACAATAGTTACAAGTCAAGAATTAGGAAGATAGAAGCAATGATAGAGTGGAAAGTGAGTGTGTGTTTGCTCTCATCACTCAGTTGTAATTTTCTGAGTTAATGAAGAAATATTGCGCCCGATCTTTTCGTGTCTGCTCCTTCTGTGTTTGATGATTAGCAAAATCCTTTTGAGGATATCTAAGTTGTTAGTTAATGAGCCTGTGACCTGAATTTCAGAGTCCAATTGTAAACAGGCTAGGAGAATTGTGGATAGGAACATTCATATGTGTTGAATGTCTACAGTTCTCTGAAACAGGCGCAAATTTCGTGTTTAATCTTTTGATCAGTGCTCACTCCATAGTTTAAAGTTTTGTGCAAGCAAGCACTTAATCTTTAAGTTGGAAGGTGATCTACTCGTGGCTAAAAGCATTTGGCAAAACGGGTTAGATACTGTGAGAATCAAAGTTAAGAAGTTAGGGGTGTCTGAATCGACTTCTCAGAAGTACAGTTTCTGACATAGGTAACTTGAGAAGTTGATTTCTCAAGCTACACTTAATCTTTTGGAGTAATTCAACTTGGAATAGTTGCGCAATCTCTAGGAGATGATTTGTACAAAGTTTTATCAAAAACTTTACACGTTTGATAAGTCAATGTAAGAAAATAGTGCAGCAGACTTTTCTGTGTATCACCTTCTTCACAGATTTGTTCATCTTTTGATAATTAGAAGTTGATCCTCTAAATGTGTGAAAGGTTTTGACTTATTCTTGATATAGAGGTGCTCTAATCACAAGAATAAGTTATTCTTTTGGAGATTAACATTCTCCATCAGTGGTATCAGAGCAGGAGACATCAATTTGAAGAAAAGGAGGATCTCGACTGCTGCAGATTCAAGAGATTCAACATTTGAAGGATCAAGAAGTGAAAGCTTGGAGTCAAAGTTCGAGGAGAAGACAAATTGACATCAAGAAAGGCAAAAGGAGCTCAATTCGAAGTAAAGGTACATACATTGTTTGTAAAGCTTGAAGGTTTCAATACACAGGTGGATACAAGATGGGAGAAAGCTTGCAGATTGATAAGCTAGATAGGGAGAACTATCCAGCATGGTCCATGAGGATGGAAGCACACCTCATGAGCAAAGACCTTATATCATTTATTACAGGAGATGAAGAAAAACCAGAGTTTGCAGATCCAAGTATTCCTACTAGAGAAGAACTTGCAATGTTGAAGACTTGGATGAGAAAGGATGCTCAAGCAAGGAGTATCATCTACATGGCTGTAAATGATTATCTTCTACCTCACATCAGAGGTTTAGAAAGTGCTACAGATGTTTGGAATGCCTTGGAAGAGCATTTCCAAAATACTACTAAGTCAAGGAAGTCCTCACTATGGGCTGAGTTCACAACTTTCAAGAAGAAGAGTTCACAATCAATTTCAGATTATGTGGCAAGGATGAAAGATATTGCAGATAGCTTGGGAGCAGTGGATGAAGATATTGAAGAGGAAAAGTTGGTAAGACAAATACTTACAGGTCTAAGAGGTGATGAGAAGTGGAAGCCTTTTATCTTGTCCATAGAATTGTCACTTGATCACTTTACTCCTGATCTTAATCAATTGCTAGGACACATGCTAACCTTTGAGCAGGATCTTAAAGGAGACAATGATAGAAGTACAAGTCAAGCTATGTACTCCAAAGACAAGAAAAAGAATGGCAAGGGAAAGCAATCAAATGATGATGAAGGGAGTTCAAATCAAGCCAACTTCACAAAAGGGAAGACAAATTTCAGAGGTAAAGGAAGAGGAGGTAAGAACAAAGATAATGCTAAAGCTTGTTGGATTTGTGGCAGAACAAATCATTTGGCAAATGATTGTTGGTACAATAATCAAAGTGGAGGATACAACAATCAGAATTATAGTCAAAGAGGTAAAGGAGGCAGAAACCAAAGAGGCAACTTCAGAGGAAGAGGAGGTAGGACATCATATGGAAGAGGAGGTGGAAGAAACTTCCAATCTCAGTCCTACAACAATAATTATTACAATTATGCATCAGATCAGAAGGATGACATGACTCTTATTTTGAATTCAACTCATGAATCAATGGGAGAAGATCAGAGAGTGTTTTATATTGACTCAGGGTGTAGCAACCATCTGAGTGGGAATCTATCCTTGATGACTGATATGGAAGCAAGGGTGAATGGACATACAGTTCAAACAGGTGACAATACCAAACATAAAGTGGAGAGCATTGGATCAGTGAAGACAAAGAGTGGAAGTACACTTCTGAGCAAGGTACTTTATGTCCCTACTATTCCTAAGAATTTGATAAGTGTAGGGCAAATTGTGGAGAAAGGATATGAAGTAAGATTCACAAATGATGGTGTCTATGTACAAGATCCAAATCAGGGATATAGAACCATAATTGCAGGTAAAAAGGAAGGAAGATTGTTTACTCTTAAGGTCCAAGGTAATGTGGGACATGCATTGTTTACCTATGGAGGTCAAAAGGTATCTGAATTAGACCTATGGCATAAAAGGCTAGGTCATTTCAATGAGAGAGCTATAAAGGAGATGTCAAAGAATCAGGTGGTGCTTGGATTGCCAAACATTGAAGGGCAACATATGGTGTACAAGTGTGAAGCTTGTCAATTAGGTAAAGCACATAAAAGTTCTTATAACAAATCAGGGTACAAGTATTCAAACATGCTTGAATTGGTTCATACAGATGTATGGGGTCCCTCAAGGGACTATAGCATAAATGGATCCAGATATTATGTGTTGTTTGTTGATGATGCAACCAGGTGGATTACTTTGTATGTAATCAAGGACAAATCAGAAGTCTTCAAGACATTCAAACATTTTCATGCTTATGCAGAAAGGATCACAGGACAAAAGTTAAAGAGGTTAAGATCAGATGGAGGGGGAGAGTATTTCTCAAAAGAGTTTGATGATTATTTGTGGAATGCAGGTATCAAAAGAGAAGTGACTTGCAGGTACTCCCTGTTGAAAGTTTTTCAAGCTCAAGAGTGTGGGAACATGCCCCAAATTGAACCTTCCACATCATCCACAATCAAAGGAGGCTGATTTCCACGAGTTTGAGGCATCCAATTATGCCCATAATGGAAAGAAGTTGATTAGAGAAGATTTAGCTCACCTCTTGATGTGATTGGACCTCACTTTTGACATGTATATGCTTTTGATTGGTTAAAGAGGTTAGTATGAGGTCTTTAAAACCTCTAATGAGTTGTATTATGACTTAGAGTCGTGGAAATACGTGCCCAAGCTGCCCCCTTGCTTAAGCACACCCCCTACTAGCTGTTCTCTGCATATTTTGCAGAAATTTCACTTTTACACACTCTATCTATCTAGATGTTTTTGGCAGACCCCCCGGTCTTGTAATTGTTGTTTCTCCTTCATACGGAATCCATTTGCAATGATTTTTGTCTTGTTGGAAAGCTTATAAGTTCTACTTTGTCTGGTATAAGTCTCAGGCTCAGTGCCTGCACATGTGCAGAGAAATGTCCAGAACAGTGTCTGTCCAGTTAGCTCATACTCTGTGAAGAGATCAAGTTATCTGTTTTGTTACAGCTGGTTGAGGCATCATCCAGTATCCAAATGGAGTGATTTTACTCTCATTTGAAAGCTCTTAAAGTCTAGTTTATGCCTGCAAAATTTCATTTTCATTCTCTGCATATACTCAGAGAAACTCAGAAAATACAGAACCTATGTCTGAAAAATTTCAGGATCCTAGGAGGGTTCATTTGCTTTTGTTGTGCACATAGGAGTGTTTATCCTCCAACAGTGGTATCAGAGCTATAAGTGGAGTATCAAAGAGAGAAGAAGGAGCTACTGAAGTGAAGTGAAGACTTCATCAAATTTTGAAGGAAGGAAGCAAAGAACGGGCACGTCAACAACAAGGGGAAGCAAATACATCATCAAATCAAAGACGAAGCTTCATCAAGAGGAGTAGCTCTATTTTTTGAGGTAAAAGCCATCCTTTTCAACTTCATTGCATCAAGGGGGAGGTTCAAAAGAGTTAGGAGGCACCATGGCTGATCTCAATGCTCAGATTGAGAAGCTCGAAAAAGGAAACTACCAACCGTGGCGATTTAGAATAAGCAATTTTTTGATGGGGAAAGGTTTGTGGGGACTTGTGAGTGGTGGAGAGCCAAAACCCTACATAGATGAGGTAAATCCAACCAATGACCAGAGAAGAGCAGTAAGAGAGTGGGATGAAAGGGACAAAAGGGTCATTTTCATTTTATCTCAGCATATTAGCAACTCTATGGTAGGGCATATTCAAGATTTGGATACATCGAAGAAGGTGTGGGAGTGCTTGGAGAGATTGTATTCAACCTCCACAAAAGCTAGAAAAATTCAGCTCAAGAATGAGCTAAATAATCTTAGGAAAAGCCCCTCTCAAGGTGCTAATGATTACATATTAAAGGTTAAAGAGCTTGCAGATGCACTAGGGTCAATCGGTTGTGCCCTAGATGATGACGATCTTGTCGCCCACACCCTAAATGGACTTAGGGATGATGAAAAATGGAGGGCTTTCACAACTTCAGTGTATGTAAGGGACTCTCTTCCTGATTTTGATCAACTAATCACTCTCATGGTGACAGAGGAGATGAACCTTGGTGGTCATAATGCCAAGGATAGCCAAGGGCAATTGTTGTATGCAGGTAGAGGAAGAGGAAGACACAACCGAGGTGCTACAAGAGGAAGAGGAAGATATCAAAGCAACCAAGGAGGTCAAGGACAACAAGAAAATGCAGGTCAAAGAGGTGGAAGAGCCACAAATAGAGGAAGAGGTGCAAGATTTGGTGGAAGAGGACAAGCCACTTCAAATGGATGCTTTGTATGCGGTAAGCCCGGTCATTTTGCAAATGAATGCTATCATAGAGCTCAAAGACAAGGGAATCAAAGCAACAACAACAATTATAGAGGGCAAGGTAATTATGCAAACACATCATCCAGCCAAGGGAATGATTATTTACTTGCCATGAGGTATGGTGAAGATACAACTCAAGCTAGTGAAGATGTATGGTATGTAGACAGTGGATGTAGCAATCATATGTCATGTCGAAAGGATCTTTTTAGTAATTTGCAGGTCCCAAAGCATCAAGGGCATGTGGAAACAGGTGATAACTCAGAGCATACCATTCAACATGTGGGAGATATCAGTTTGGAAGGAAATCAAAGAGCAAAGTGCTTATCAGAGGTATTACATGTCCCTACTATTACCAAAAACTTGATTTCGGTAGGCCAAATGGTAGAAAAAGGCTATCAAGTTAGGTTCAATGAAAGAGGATGTTTTGTTGAGGATCCAAGGGCAGGTTTCAAGCTCATAGCAAAAGGAAAAAAGCAAGGGAGAATGTTCACAATGGGCATAAATCAGCCACACCATTCAATGTATGTCACATATGGAGACAAGAGGATAGCAGATTTGGATCTATGGCATAAACGAATAGGTCACATCAACCTACAAAAGCTCAAGGACATGCAAAGGAGGAGCTTGGTAAGAGGCCTACCAAATTTTACATCTAAAATGTTGCATGAAATTTGTGTAGCTTGCCAACAAGGAAAACAATCAAGGCTGCCCTTCAAGAAGAGTACCTATGTAAGTGCAAATGTTTTAGACCTCATTCACACGGATGTTTGGGGTCCAACAAGAGAAGCATCCCTTGCTGGAAATAGGTATTTTGTAACCTTTATTGATGACTTTTCAAGGAAAGTGTGGTTGTATTGCATTAGAAACAAATCAGATGTGTTCCACTACTTCAAGAAATTCAAAGCACAGGTGGAGAAGGAATCTGGCAAGTTTATCAAAACTTTGAGATCCGATGGAGGGGGAGAGTACTTCTCCCATGAATTTTCTGAATTTTTGCAGGTCAATGGCATCAAAAGACAATTTACATGCAGGTATACCCCTCAACAAAATGGGGTAGCAGAGAGAAAGAACAGACACATAGCAGAGGTAGCAAGGTGTATGCTCAATGAAATGAATATGCCGCATTGTTATTGGGGAGAGGCTACATATACAGCCACATACATCATGAATAGATGTCCTACATCAGGTATACATCATCTAACCCCTGAGGAAGCATGGAGTGGAAGAAAACCTTGCATTTCACATCTTAGAATCTTTGGTTGTATATGCTATGTACATGTACCTCAAGAGTTGAGGTCAAAGTTAGATGCCAAATCTGAAAGGTGTATTTTTTTGGGATATTCTATGGAACAAAAGGGGTATAAATGCTATAATCCCATTACCAAGGAGTTGAAGGTAAGTAGGGATGTTGTCTTTGATGAGTTGAAGCCTTGGTATGCATGCACAAGTCCATTGCAGGTTGAAGACATAGGTGAGACAGATTTGAAGAATGATGATAGAGTTCAAGAAAGCATGGATTTGAGTGGTCCAAGCAACTCATGCAACACAAGGACACCCTCACCATGGAGTGGAAGGCTTAGGGAAAGACAGACCAGCTCTGAAGAAAGCAAAGTCAAGGGCAAAGAGAAGATTTCAGTTGAAGAAGGAAGCTATGTGGACGAGAGCATGTTGGAAGATGAAGAGATAGAAGAAATTCAAACTCCAGGAGTGGCAAAACAAAGAAAGAAGATGGCAACCACACCCAAAGGAAGTGAAAGAAGGTCTTCAAGAGTAAGATATCCAGTACAAAGGTTAACATATGATAATTTCATTGCAAAGCATTATGCATACATGACTCAGGTAATCAAGGACAAGGAACCAACTAGTTATGAAGAAGCTAAGGATTGCAAGGAATGGCAAGAGGCAATGAAGGAAGAGCTCAAAGCACTTGATGAGAACCATACTTGGAGCTTGGTACCAGCTCAAGAAGGCATGAAGGTGATAGGTAATAAGTGGGTTTACAAAATTAAAAGAAATTCAGATGGTTCCATTGCTAGGTACAAAGCAAGGTTGGTGGCGAAAGGCTTCTCCCAAAGCTACGGGATAGATTATGATGAAACTTTCAGCCCCGTAGCCAAGATGCCAACAATTAGGACTTTGATTGCAGTGGCCACATCAAGGAAATGGAGCTTATATCAGTTGGATGTGAAGAATGCCTTCCTCAATGGAGAGCTTGAAGAAGTAGTCTACATGAGCCAACCTCAAGGATTTGCTAGTATGAGGTACCCAAATCATGTTTGCAAGCTAAGGAAAGCATTATATGGACTAAAGCAAGCCCCAAGGGCCTGGAATCAGAGGTTAGTGGATTATTTATCAAGTTGTGGATACAAAGAAAGTGTTGCAGATCCATCACTTTACATGAAGAAGCAAGGAGACAAGATGGTATACATATGCATCTATGTGGACGATTTGATCATCACAGGAAGTGATATTGCAGGTATTAAAGATATCAAATCAAAGCTAGGGAAGGAGTTCAAGATATCTGATCTTGGAACACTAAAGTACTTCTTGGGAATAGAGGTAATCTATGCACACAATGGCATCTTCTTGATTCAAAGAAAATACTTGTTGGATGTGCTATACAGGTTTGGTATGAGTGGTTGTAAGCCACTTTCTCAGCCCATGGAGCCCAATACAAAGTTGGTTGCAGGTCAAGGAGAGGCTATACAAGATATTACACTATATAGAAGCATAATTGGTTCATTAATTTATGCTACATTCACTAGACCTGATCTTGCATATGTAGTAGGTGTTCTCTCTCAATTTTTGCATGCACCTACTCATGATCATCTTATGGCGGCAAGAAAGGTGCTTCGTTACATCAAGCACACCATCAACCAAGGTCTATTTTACTCATATGATGCTGATCTAAGTGTCAAAGGATATAGTGATGCTGATTGGGCAGGTAGCAAGGATGATCGAAGGAGTACATCGGGTTATGTTTTCATGATAGGTACAAAAGTGATCTCTTGGAGCTCTAAGAAGCAACCCACTGTTGCTCTTTCATCCACAGAGGCTGAGTACAGAGGTTTAGCATTGGCTACATGTGAGCTATTATGGCTTAAGAAGCTACTTAAGGACTTGGAAGTGGAAGTGCAGGAGTTTCCTCTTTATGGAGACAACATTTCAAGCATCTATCTAGCTAACAATCCCATGTTTCATGCAAGGAGCAAGCACATAGAGGTTCATTACCACTTCGTTAGAGAAAAGGTGATGGCAAAAGAGCTAGATATAAGGTATGTGAACACTAAAATGCAGGTTGCAGACATGATGACAAAGTTTCTTGAAGGTACAAAGCTTGGAGGATTCAAGGAAGCTATCAACATAAGAGACATAGGTTGAAGCAACAAAGGAAAAGACTTGAGCTTGAGGGGGAGTGTTGAAAGTTTTTCAAGCTCAAGAGTGTGGGAACATGCCCCAAATTGAACCTTCCACATCATCCACAATCAAAGGAGGCTGATTTCCACGAGTTTGAGGCATCCAATTATGCCCATAATGGAAAGAAGTTGATTAGAGAAGATTTAGCTCACCTCTTGATGTGATTGGACCTCACTTTTGACATGTATATGCTTTTGATTGGTTAAAGAGGTTAGTATGAGGTCTTTAAAACCTCTAATGAGTTGTATTATGACTTAGAGTCGTGGAAATACGTGCCCAAGCTGCCCCCTTGCTTAAGCACACCACCTACTAGCTGTTCTCTGCATATTTTGCAGAAATTTCACTTTTACACACTCTATCTATCTAGATGTTTTTGGCAGACCCCCCGGTCTTGTAATTGTTGTTTCTCCTTCATACGGAATCCATTTGCAATGATTTTTGTCTTGTTGGAAAGCTTATAAGTTCTACTTTGTCTGGTATAAGTCTCAGGCTCAGTGCCTGCACATGTGCAGAGAAATGTCCAGAACAGTGTCTGTCCAGTTAGCTCATACTCTGTGAAGAGATCAAGTTATCTGTTTTGTTACAGCTGGTTGAGGCATCATCCAGTATCCAAATGGAGTGATTTTACTCTCATTTGAAAGCTCTTAAAGTCTAGTTTATGCCTGCAAAATTTCATTTTCATTCTCTGCATATACTCAGAGAAACTCAGAAAATACAGAACCTATGTCTGAAAAATTTCAGGATCCTAGGAGGGTTCATTTGCTTTTGTTGTGCACATAGGAGTGTTTATCCTCCAACACTCCCCTCAACAAAATGGAGTAGCAGAAAGGAGGAATAGGACTCTTGTAGAGTTTGCAAGAGCCATGATGAAGGAAAAGAGTTGTCCAAATTACTTATGGGCAGAGGCCATTAACACTGCAACATACCTTGTGAATAGGTTGCCTTGTAAAGCTTTGGATGGAGGAACCCCTTATGAAGCATGGTGGGGTAAGAAGCCTAGTCTTGATCATTGTAGAGTATTTGGATGTATTGCATATGCTTATGTTCCTTCACAATTAAGACATAAGCTAGAACCAAAAGCAGAGAAGTATGTGTTTATTGGATATGATGATAGACAAATGGGTTACAGGTTGTGGAGTCCATCCACAAAGCAATTTCTTGTTACTAAAGATGTGACATTTGATGAGCAAAACACATGGTATACAGGATCACCAAATGAGTATGCAGGTGTTGAAGAAATTCAAAGGAAAGGAAAGGCAAAGGTAAGAGTATGTGAAGAAATTGTTGATGAAGTTGACTCTAGATGTAGAGTGCAGGATCATGTAGAAGAAGGGCCAAGATTTGATCCAGAATCAAATGAGGCTGAAACTTCAAGAAGTGCAGAAATCAGAAGATCTACAAGAGAAAGGAAAGAGCCTATAAGGTATAGTTATGATACATCTTTCCTAACAACAAGAGATTATGCTTACATTGTGAAAACAGAAGAAGACCCAATTACTTTTGAAGAAGCCAAAGGTAAACAGAATTGGGAGAAGGCAATGCAAGAAGAGTATGATGCTCTACTTGAGAATGAAACTTGGGAGTTAGTACCAAGACCAAAGAATCAGAAGGTCATTGGATGCAAGTGGGTATACAAAACAAAGAGGTTTGCAGATGGTAAGGTGTCTAGATATAAGGCTAGACTAGTGGTCAAAGGTTATGCCCAAACTTATGGGGTAGATTATGATGAAACCTTTAGTCCTGTTGCTAAGATGTCTACAATTAGGACATTGATTGCTATTGCTGCTTGCAAAGGATGGAAATTATCACAATTGGATGTGAAGAATGCATTTCTTAATGGTTACATTGCAGATGAAGTATATATGGAGCAACCAGAAGGTTTCATGGAGTCAATTGAATCAGATTATGTGTGTAAGCTCAAGAGAGCTTTATATGGGTTGAAGCAAGCCCCAAGAGCTTGGAATTATAGATTGGTCAAGTTCTTGAATGAATGTGGATTTCAAGCATCAAAGGCAGATAGTAGCTTGCTAGTGAAGGCAAGTGAAAATGGATATATTTACATGTGCATTTATGTTGATGATATTATTGTTACAGGAACAGATGCTCAAGGAATCAATGAACTCAAGAAGCAAATAGAGAAGGAGTTCAAGATAAGTGACTTGGGAAACTTATCTTATTTTCTAGGAATGCAGATTGTGTATACTCAACATGGAGTATATGTTTCACAAGAGAGATACTTGAAGAATCTTTTGATCAAGTTTAACATGGAAGATTGCAAGACCTCAACCACACCATTGGAGGTAAATCATAAATTAAGCAGGTATGGAGGTGAAGAGTTCAATGACATGAAGAAATATCAGAGTTTGGTAGGTAGTCTAATCTATGCTACCTTGACAAGACCAGATCTATCATATGCAGTAGGTGTGTTGTCACAATTTATGCATTGTCCAAAGAAGACTCATTGGATTGCAGCCCAAAGGGTACTCAGATATATCAAAGGAACCCTAAGTGAAGGTTTATACTATGGTTTTACTTCTGACACAAGAATCAAAGTGTTTAGTGATGCAGATTGGGCAGGTGACTCAGATGATAGAAGGTCTACTCATGGATATCTATGTTATGTTGGAGACAAGTTAGTGTCTTGGTGTTCAAAGAAGCAACATACAGTTGCTTTATCATCCACAGAGGCTGAGTATAAGGGAATGGTAGAAGCTGCAAAGGAAGTTATATGGTTGAAGACCTTGATGAAAAGTTTTGAGACTGATCATAGTACTCCAATAATTTTTGGAGACAATATGAGTTCTTTGTATTTGGCAGCTAACCCTGTTTTTCATGCCAGGACTAAGCATATAGAGATACAGTATCATTTCTTGAGGGAAAAGGTACTTGATAAAGAGATTGAAGTAATGTACACTCCAACAAAAGAACAAGTGGCAGATATGATGACAAAGAGCTTGGATGGACCTAAGCTACAGAGATTCAAGGAGATGGCAGGAGTGAAGAAGAATGGAATAATCACAATTAGTGATTGAGGGGGAGCTGTTGGAGCAAACCAATCACAAATTGGTGATTATACAGATCTTGGAGAATGCTTATGATCAGAATGAAGCAATGGAAGACATTTGCAAAATTGAGAAGAAGTCAGAATGTTGTCTTGTACACATATGTACATTAGCATAGTCATAGATGACTTAAATCTTTTGTTCAGTAAGAAGTATGTACAAATTATCTATAAATACCTTGAGAAAAGTCGGGGCATGTATGAGAGCATATGTAACAATAGTTACAAGTCAAGAATTAGGAAGATAGAAGCAATGATAGAGTGGAAAGTGAGTGTGTGTTTGCTCTCATCACTCAGTTGTAATTTTCTGAGTTAATGAAGAAATATTGCGCCCGATCTTTTCGTGTCTGCTCCTTCTGTGTTTGATGATTAGCAAAATCCTTTTGAGGATATCTAAGTTGTTAGTTAATGAGCCTGTGACCTGAATTTCAGAGTCCAATTGTAAACAGGCTAGGAGAATTGTGGATAGGAACATTCATATGTGTTGAATGTCTACAGTTCTCTGAAACAGGCGCAAATTTCGTGTTTAATCTTTTGATCAGTGCTCACTCCATAGTTTAAAGTTTTGTGCAAGCAAGCACTTAATCTTTAAGTTGGAAGGTGATCTACTCGTGGCTAAAAGCATTTGGCAAAACGGGTTAGATACTGTGAGAATCAAAGTTAAGAAGTTAGGGGTGTCTGAATCGACTTCTCAGAAGTACAGTTTCTGACATAGGTAACTTGAGAAGTTGATTTCTCAAGCTACACTTAATCTTTTGGAGTAATTCAACTTGGAATAGTTGCGCAATCTCTAGGAGATGATTTGTACAAAGTTTTATCAAAAACTTTACACGTTTGATAAGTCAATGTAAGAAAATAGTGCAGCAGACTTTTCTGTGTATCACCTTCTTCACAGATTTGTTCATCTTTTGATAATTAGAAGTTGATCCTCTAAATGTGTGAAAGGTTTTGACTTATTCTTGATATAGAGGTGCTCTAATCACAAGAATAAGTTATTCTTTTGGAGATTAACATTCTCCATCAAATCCTAGGCCTCAACCTAGGCAGGTAAGACCCCCATTCCCTAGAGGACCATGCTACAGATGTCAGGGGGATCACCTCATTCGTGATTGTCCCTTACCTCCACCTACGCAACCCCAATCAGTGACAATTCAGGGCTTTTGCCAAGAATGTGGAAAGGAGCATCTCTTACGAGATTGCCCTAAGAATCCTAATAATATTCCAAAAATCACCCCTATTAACGTTATTGGGTTGGTGGTAGACTCCACAGGAAGTGTGACATCCACTGCACCAGTTCAGGTCGTGACTAGAGCTCAGGCATTGCAGCAGAACCGAGGGGTAGACAAGGGTAAGAACCCAGAGGCTAGTGAACCCGAGAGCGTGACAAAGAAAAGGACTAGAGCTTGGAAAGATAGTCGGGAAAGAATGAAGAGACAATGGGCTAAAAAGATGAGTGAACTTGAGGAAAGCATAAGAGAAACCAAAGCCAGGATAACTGAACTCACATCTCAAACTCCCTTGTTGTTATAAGGGTTGCCCACAATTTCCTCATGCAATGGCACCCTCTAGCCCTCATAAAAATATCTCTTTTTTGTATTTAGGAGATGTCCATATGAACACTCCCCTAAGCCCCTTTTTTGATATTTCCCTTAGGCTATGGTTTTTAAGCCTCTCAAATAATGTAGCTTTTTGGCACATGTAGAAATCCCCACGTACAAGTTTCCCACGCCTTCATTTCTTTTGAGTTGGTTGTTGGAGAATATTCACAAAGATTTAGAGAGAGATGAGCATGTGCTCCTTTTTGACTAGTCAAAAAGAGCACATGGGAGAATGTGCTGAGCCTATAAATAGAGGCTCATTTCTTGTAAAGAGAGGTCCCTTGGCCATGGCCTTGGCCTCCATTTTGGTAATGGAAGAAGGTGTCATTTGCTACTCTCCTGTTTCCTTGTGTGCAAGGCGATGATCTTGGTGTATGGATTTGCATGTGTGTGTGCATGGTTGGGAGGATGTTCCCCTTGCTCCTTGTGACGTTGGCCATTGTTGCCATTGCTCCATGAGCGTGCGTGAACCTCTCCTCTCATTCTTTGCCCCAACTTGGAGAAACCTCTCACTTCCATGTGAGGCGGTTAGGGTTGTTGCTCCCCTTTTCTCAACAATTTGGCGTCGTTGTCGGGGACGTCGGCCTTTAGCCGTTGGTTTTTCCAAGTTTGCAGTTTGCAGGCCACACGTACCAAAGAAAAGCCCAGATTCGAAGTTCCATGAATATATGCGTGAAAATATTCTGTTAGGATGTGTTGTTCTCTATTTGAATGGACCATGCATGTCTTGGTTGGTCTTTACCACCTACCACTTGAAGGCGTAGTTAAATGTGGGCAGTACTCTCACGAGTCACGTACATGATTAAGGGGGGGGGGGGGGGGCTGTATTCGCATATGTGTGGGGCGTTAATGCTCTCATGCTTTACTGGAGGCATCTGACATTTTGAATGTGGGTAGGTGGGAGGAGGTTCCCTCCTTCCCTCCCAATCTCTCTCTAAGAAGACGTTTACTGGGGTCGTGCCCTCTTGGCTCCCTCTTCTCACTTTTGTGACCAAGGGTTGAGCTCCATCGAGCTCCCCTTCCTGAGCGCTGTCAAGGACCGAGCTTCACCATGCTCTCTCTCTCACTCTCTGCTCGTGGACCTTCCCTCTCGGAATGAATAGGCTCGAGACACTTCATGGGCTGAGGATCTTCTGCCTCCTAACACTCATTGTGTGGGTGTGCGAAGTTCTGTTCCCTCCTTCCGTGGAGTTGGGCATAGCAGCTCTGTGTTCCTCTCTTGATGAAGTACAGTTGAGGACTGTCGCCTGGACAGCCACTGCGCGGGTCATGCTCATCTACATGCTTCCGCCTATTGGCTTATCTTCAGGCCCTTCTCTCTTCGTCATTATCGAGGTTGGGCAAATATTGGGCTCGTCCATCGTCTGTGGCTGGGGGAGTCGATATTGATGGCCATATTCCCTATTGATCCTTCGTTACTGTTGCGAATTCATGATGTTGGTAGTGTTGTTCAATGGTCCGTCGCCGTATTGTATATAACCTCCAATAACGCTTCCTCTCCATCCACTCACTCGGTGCATACATCTCATTCACATCGTTGGTCGTGGTTGTGCTATTGTGGTCATGACGGGCAAGCTACCCTTTTGCGACGGGCTATTCTAGGGCTGAGAGGCTAGTCAATGTTCCATCTCACGATGCAATCCTTTGTGCATGGAGCTCCATGCTACTCTAATCTGGTTGCTTGCTTACCTGCACATCATGGGAATCAAAGCCCAACATGTTACTATATCTATTGGAAAGCCTTTGTGCAGGTTCTTGCCCAGCTGTTGCATGCTCTATGGTCGTGCCACTTGTTTGCATGGAATTTTCTTGAATATGAAGATTGGGAAACTGAGAGCATCGTGTAGGATATGTGTTTTTGAATGGATTAATCAACATATATTTTCCTCAAACCATTAATTGTGTGTGGGCTTTTGGCAAGTACGGGAGGTTCCATATGGCAAGAAAATTCATCCGTTTGTACCTACGGAATGATTGATAAGTCTGTTTGTTAAGAAATGCCTATAATCTCTATTATGATGTTTTGGGAATATCACGTGGAAAATAGAGTGATCTTCTGTAAATGTTGTATGGTTTCTCATGACAGGAAATCGTCAAATGCTAGTTAATACAAAATACCAAAGGTTTATGATTAACTTGGGCAACTCTGGTGATGATTGAAGAAGGGACGACACTAGTCCATTGTCATGCACATGACAACCCTCAATGTGCCTAATGCAAAATTTTCACGCCAAGTCTTTCTATGTGCCTATCGTATTTTGGCCTTGCCTCATGTCATAGTCTTAAGTTATGAGAATGACATTTTGATATATTTCTTCTAACATAGAATCGAGGTCGCCCTTGTGCATACGCCTTGCGGTGAACAGGGCTATATATGAGGTTCGTATCCTATACGACAGGCTTCAATATTAGAAACCAGCTACACCGAAGGTTAGCGCATCATGTATGGTAGAGACCCGCTCTGATAATCGAGATGAAACCTTTTGGGTTCCTCTCCAAGTCCCCTCTCTTTGCTTTGATGCTCTGAGCTATGCCTAGATCTCAACAGATCCATGGTTGAGTCTATCTTCAACACCCCCATCCATGAACCTTAAGGCACCTCCTGTTTTTTTTTTCTCCTATAGTTGGACATACTATTGGAACCGGTATTTGAATCCATTCTGACTTATTTTGGTTCGGGTTTCATAGAAGGGTGTATTTTATTTGCTTGAAGAGCTTCAATATGAGTTGTTTATTTTCTTGATCATCAAGCGCTGTAAGGGCAGCCATTTCAAGAAATGTATGGAGAGTTTTATGGGGGCTCTGCTTAAATCCCAGCCTCAACATCGTTGGTAAATCCATGTGGATAATTGACTGGATTGATGTTGCGTGTAATGTTGACTTGTCGTAAACAGAAGTTGTAATTTCTGACATTTCTTACCTTGATGTGGTCAAACTCTGTACAAATCCTTAGGACACCAAAGCGAAAACTTCCTTTACTCTTTTAGCCAACACATCCTCCAACTTAAGTTGGGCAAGTGTAGAATGCTTCCCAAGGCATTTTTTTATAGTGCTTTGTTTTGGTGACTCCATGTTTGCCCAAAACTTTGGAGGGTGAAACATAGCGTGGTGGTAGCCCTTTGGCTTGGGGGAGCTTGTACCACTATACTCCAAGATTTTCAACCAATCTAAATAGGCAAGTGTTCTCAGTTTGCAATACTTGATGTGTTGGGAAGTTGTAGGATTGATAGGATGAGATCCACTCATGCTGTTCTGTGTTCTTGTGAGTAACATATTGGGAATGTCCTAAACCCTATTGAACACATCTTCACAACGTGAGGCATTCATGATAGTCACTCTGTGAACCTATTTTTCTTGGGCTCTTCATGGATAATATGCAAGGTATGGTCACATTTTAACTTTTGCAGCTTGGAGCTTCATTTCAGGGATGGTGCCTTGAAGTTATCAAAGCTAGATGGATAAGACTGCTCAATTTTTATGTGATGAAAGCTAACATAATTACTGACTGCCTGGAGTATATTGATTATTCTCGTTAAGGAAGGAGCCCCTTAGAATGATTAAAGAGCTTTTGGGGATACTGAATTCTTTTTACTAATGTTTAAATGAGAAGCTAACTGTGTACTCATACTCTGGATGTTACAAGTTTGAAACGAAGGATGATGGTGCTTCCATGTCTTACGAAGTTTCTATTGCATGATTCTGTCATAATCATTAGAAATGGATAAAATATTGTGCTCAGATTGGCTTGCTCCAAGAGTGTGTCTGCCCAATATTTCACGCATAGATTCTAAAGGGCTTGTTTTGATCTTGCAAAGTTACTGGAAAAGTGGAATTAGACTTGTTCAGATATAACAGTCTCGATGATATGAATGTTGCTTGATGTTCTGTATCCATTGACCCACTAACAAAAATCAGACACAACTCTTGCTACTTGCCAATGCATCTCTTTTGATTCCATTCTTTATTAAAGCAAGTGACTGCTTCTAGCGAAATTTCTAAGGTTGGGTGCATAATGCTTTAAAATGTTCTTCATGATGCAAGCATAAAGGATATTTGCAGGTGAAGGTGCACATAGGAGGTTGAAAATTTTTTAGACCTGAACTAAATTAAGTATGACTACATTGAATGAGTGATTGTTTTCTGCTAGGGATGTAACTCTCTAGTTCCACATCCCTCATTTAAGGCTTAATTTTTCATAGTTCATTATAGGCCAACACACTTAGAACTTCAACAGTGATCTTTCTTAACTCCTATGGATGATTTGCTACTATGCCTTGCAGGAAGCGAGTTGGATAAAGTTGTTTGAATCTCATGAATGCTTGTAAGATGATAGGACTCATAAAGTTGCACTATTGTCTATTGATTTTATGAGCACAACACACTCATGTTAAATTGCAAGCTTGATTGACTAGAAGCTTAGTATAAATGATGGCAGGACCATAGGCTACATTCATCTCATGCTTTACATTGCAAAAGGTCCCACTCTCACTTGAAAATAACAGAGTATGGAATCATTGAGACATAAGGGACTGACACTCATGGTCTTGATAAGGGCTCCTTGTTTTGGGACTATGGTTTTTCTTTTCTTTGCCGGAGCAAGACGGTTTTTCATGCAGGCTTCTCTCCAATAGAGCAAGTCTTGTGGCAATGGATGCCCCCTGAAGTGGAAACTAAAAATGGAATTAACATTTTTTGGGTTGCTTCTTTTCAAAAATCAGTCTACTTGTGGTGTATGTTTAATTTTCAGGTATTGGAGCTTTGAGTGAAGGCACATTGGAAGGAGGCTGGGCTGACTGCCCCCCAAGGGGATTGTGTCGCTCAGCTCTAAAGACTCAAGACTTGCAGCTTGAAGCCTTGCAGACTGAAGAATTGCAGATTTTGAAGACTTGAAGATTCCCAGACTTGAAAGACTCTACCTTGGGTCGGTTCAGCTATGTATACTCTTCACTTAGCTTTGTCAAGGACGACAAAGTCTAGGAGGAGGAGGGTGTTGTTATAAGGGTTGCCCACAATTTCCTCATGCAATGGCACCCTCTAGCCCTCATAAAAATATCTCTTTTTTGTATTTAGGAGATGTCCATATGAACACTCCCCTAAGCCCCTTTTTTGATATTTCCCTTAGGCTATGGTTTTTAAGCCTCTCAAATAATGTAGCTTTTTGGCACATGTAGAAATCCCCACGTAGAAGTTTCCCACGCCTTCATTTCTTTTGAGTTGGTTGTTGGAGAATATTCACAAAGATTTAGAGAGAGATGAGCATGTGCTCCTTTTTGACTAGTCAAAAAGAGCACATGGGAGAATGTGCTGAGCCTATAAATAGAGGCTCATTTCTTGTAAAGAGAGGTCCCTTGGCCATGGCCTTGGCCTCCATTTTGGTAATGGAAGAAGGTGTCATTTGCTACTCTCCTGTTTCCTTGTGTGCAAGGCAATGATCTTGGTGTATGGATATGCATGTGTGTGTGCATGGTTGGGAGGATGTTCCCCTTGCTCCTTGTGACGTTGGCCATTGTTGCCATTGCTCCATGAGCGTGGGTGAACCTCTCCTCTCATTCTTTGCCCCAACTTGGAGAAACCTCTCACTTCCATGTGAGGTGGTTAGGGTTGTTGCTCCCCTTTTCTCAACATCCCTCTCACACTACCCCACCACCACCATTCCCATCGCCATCCGATCGGCCACCTTCCAACCCACCTCATACGATTCCACCACCCCCTAGAGTAGGATCAGTATTAGCTGATCCCACTCCTGAAGACATAGACATGATGCTTAAAGCATATCAGGCCAGAATCCAAGAAGGGCCAAATGTAACGGATCATGACAAGTGCTACCCTAGAGCTGACCTAGAGATAGAAAGAACCAAGCTTTGTGCGAAAATGGTCGCATTGGCTCAGACTATGTTTGAAGCCAGTCGCCTTTTCAATTACTCGGGCTCAGCCAAGACGCAATTACACTTGGATGGACTTCTAGAGAAGTTAGAGGGCATAATTGCAAGATATGCCAAGGAAGAAAAAAATCAAGAAAGAGGTAAAACAAGCAAAAACATGACCCATACCCCATCGGAAGCTTATGTGCCCAATTCCACTGAACCAGACAACCCCCCTTCCCTAGGAAGAATAGAAAATCTGAGGGCACAATCAGAAAAGGAACCAACTCTACGGAGCCAGATACATCATCTTCTATGAATCGGTTCACTCCAGAATTCCTACGCGAGATTCAAGAAGACAAATGGGCTAAAGAAAGTGAAGTCCCTCCTCCCATTGAACTTGTGGATGAGGCACATGACCAATTCCCACAAGACATCCCATCCATTTATGGGGAGCAGGAGAGTACCCAATCTCAAGAAAGATTAGACTTCGAGTCTAATTCTTTACAAGAACTACCCCATTTCACAGGCCCATGGGAAGCAAGGTCCACCTGTATGAGAGCGCCTACAGTCATGGTAAGAAACGAAGATTCAGTCATACCTAGGAACACAGAGGTAGTGAAGAACACCAAAGTGCAGTGCAATCTCACTTGGGAAGAGCTGCTTAAGGTTAAACCAGAAGTGTGGAAACATGTAGCCAAACAAGTGCCCGAGATAGCAAAACCTCGTTCCCAGGTAGGATCACATAGGACAGTGCCAGAGATACCCTTAGATAAGATAGGAGATATGTGTGAAGGTGAAGAAGGGAACACCTATCTTCCCATTACCTACCAGGAGTACACCACCAAGGCAATTTTGGACTCAGGTGCAGGAGTTGCAATTGCCACCACTTCCCTATGGAAGCGTTGGGGCAAGCCAGCACTCAGGCCAACGAGAATGAAATTGCAGATGGCCGATGGTCATATTGAGAGACCCTTAGGAGTGCTAGAAGGAATAACTCTCACCACTTGTGGTGTCGAGTTTGAGCATACATTTGCTATATGTGACTTCAGCAAAAATCATGCCTATGAGATGATTTTGGGAAGACCATTTATGCGACAGTTGCAAGTGGTACAGGACTGGGGAACCAATTCTTTGTACTTGCAACACTTAGGTGTTACAACCAAAGTCAATCTTAAGGATTACTCCCATAGAGATGTACCTCCTATCCAATGGAATCCCATCCATAGAGCCAAAGATGATACAGAATCGGTGCACTCCATAGGATCAGGATCCTCATGGATGCATGAAGACACCCACTTATGGATGTGCAAAGTAGCAGTGGACGAAGAGAAGAGAGAAAAAGCCAGAGAAGTAGGTGCAAAAGAAACCCATAGATCAATCCAAGACCCAGCCTATGCACCTGTAGTTTTCCCAGACGAAGAATTTGAACCTCACGGCTGGGCAGAAATTTTAGCAACCATGGATGTAGCCATCAATGAGGAACAATGGACACCTCACTGTGATGAAGATGGCTATGACATTTCAGTCTTCTCCATAGAGCCAATCATGGGAGAGGCAGTTCTAGAAGAATGCGAACCTAGCCCTGATGCATTTAAAAGAAGTCTCACCAGAGGAGGAAGAATCTTTGTTTGAGGTCCCGAAAAATTTTAAGAAGTATGAGATAGACGACAGGAGAGTCATGATAAGAATGCCTAAACCAGAGGCACAAGTAGGAGAGGCCTATGATAACAAAGAAACCACCAAGAAAATAGTAGTGGCCCTAGAAGAAGGAGAGGAGAGATGCACGTACATAGGCCATGACCTAACAGAGGAAGAAGAGCATGCGTTAATTGCCTTGCTAAGAGAATACAGAGATGTATTCGCTTGGAGTTACAAGGATTTGAAAGGTGTTGACCCGGACATATGCTCACACACTATCCCCATGACCTCAGATGCTAAACCCTCTAAGCAAAATCCCTATACATATAACGATAATTACGCTGCTAAGATCAAAGAAGAGATAGATAGACTGGTTGAAGCTGGATTTATCTATGAAATTGAGCACACTAAGTGGGTATCCCCCATCGTAGTGGTGCCCAAGAAGAATGGCAAGCTGCGTGTGTGCATTAACTTGAAGAAGGTCAATGCAGCCACAATTCGAGATAACTATCCGCTTCCCATCACAGAACATCTCTTAGAAAGAGTGGCAGGCAAGGAAGTTTACAGCTTCCTTGATGGATTTTCAGGTTACAATCAAGTAGCCATAGCTCCAGAGGATCAGCATAAGACAGCCTTTGCCACAGAATGCGGCATTTTTGCTTTTAGAGTAATGCCATTTGGGCTTACCAATGCACCGGCTACCTTCCAGAGGCTGATGTGCCATGTGTTTAAGGAGTTCCTGAGGAAGAACTTAGAAGTCTATGTTGATGATCTTTGTGCCCATTCCAACATTAGGCAAACCCATATTCCTGAACTCAGACAAATCTTTGACAAATGTAGAGAATATCAAGTCTGCCTGAACCCAGAAAAGTGCGTTTTTATGGTCAGGCAAGGCAAGATTCTAGGACACATAGTGTCGAAGAATGGCATATCTACTGACGAAGAGAAAGTGAGAGCCATAGCAGAGCTACCTAGGCCAAGGAATGTCAAGGAAGTACAAGCTTTCATGGGACATTGTGGTTACTACCGCCGGTTCATTCACATGTATGCTGTCATTGCAAAGCCCATGTATGGGCTTCTGACAAACTTTGAGTGGACGGATGAATGTGAGAATTCCTTCCAGGAGCTTAAACGAAGATTGTGTTCAACACCAATCTTGACCACACCAGATTGGAATAAGCCATTCCATGTTCACGTGGATGCATCCAATTATGCCATTGGGTGTGTACTCGCACAACCTACGGGTGAAGGTAATATGGATCTTCCAATTGCCTATGCCAGTAGACAATTGAATGCAGCTGAACGGAATTACACCACTACTGAGAGAGAAGGCTTAGGCATGGTATATGCAGTCAAGAAATTTAGACACTATTTGCTTGCAAATAAGTTTAAATTTTTTACTGACCATCAAGCATTGTTATATCTCGTAAACAAGCCATGCAATACAGGAAGATTAGTAAGATGGTTTCTCTTGCTAATGGAATATGATTTTGAGGTGGTGGTAAGGAAAGGGAGAACTCATTTAAGAGCAGATCACCTCTCTAGGCTCACATCGGGAGAAGCCCCACAAGGAGTATCAGATGACCTTCCTGATGCTTACTTGTTTAATTTGGAAGTTGTACCGCAGTGGGCTAAGCCATTGGTACCAGTATTGACATACGGGCCTAACCATCCTGTAGTAAACACACAGAATAGAGAGGTTGTGAAAGCTTTAAAGTACCACATCATGGCAGGAAGCATGTACAAGCATACAGATCAAGGAATCTTGGCTTGTTGTGTGGAAGAGGATGAGTACACTAAATGGTTGCAATTAGCACATGTAGGTGCATTAGAGCAACACTACTCAAAACAACGAACCCTACAGACACTAAGGAGACTCGGAGTGCATTGGCCAACTATGGAAGCTGATGTCCAAAAGTTGTGCAAGGAATGCCCAATCTGTTGCACTAAACCACCTGTGGAACACGCCACTCTTTATCAAGTATCCATAGTGCCAGATTGGAGTGAACCACTAGTATCCTTCCTGAGGACAAAAACATTCCCTCCAGACATGACTCTGGCTAGGAAAGGGAGTTTAGAACAAGAAGCCCTGGATTACTCACTCATTGGTGACAATCTATATAAGCGTGGTAAAGATGGTTACCTGAGGCTATGTGTCCATGAAACTGAATATCTTAAGATCTTGGAAACTGCTCACCAAGGTGTAGCAGGAGGACACTTTGGACCAGATCGGGTGATCAAGGCAATACTATTTGCGGGCTTCGGGTGGCCTACCCTTCACATGGATGCACATACCTATGTGAAACGATGTGATGTCTGTCATAGAACTCAGTATCCTATACGTAAAGATGAGATGCCACTGAAACCTATGATGGGTGGACGTGCATTCTCTAAATGGGGAATAGACTTCGTAGGTCCTATTAATCCCCCAGCTAAGGGTTCCCATGCAGAATATATCATTGTTGCAACAGACTATCTAACTAAGTGGGTAGAGGTAAAAGCCACAACGAAGAACGATGCTCAAACAACTGCTAAGTTTTTATTTGAGAATGTGTTCACTAAATACGGGCTACCTGTAGAGCTAGTTAGTGATAGAGGCACTCACTTCTTGAATGAAGTTATTGAAAATCTGCTCCAAGAATTCTTGGTAGTACATAAGAAGTCTGCCCCCTATCACCCACAAGCTAATGGGCAAGCCGAAAGCACAAACAAGATTCTATGTAATGTGTTGACCAAGTTAGTGAATAATAAACGCTCTGATTGGGACAAACAGCTACACCATGCTGTTTGGGCATACCGAGTCGCCTACAAAACGGTACTCCAAGCCACCCCCTTTCAGATGGTATTTGGCCAAAACGCTGTGCTACCCTTGGACTTCTTGATACCTACATTGAGAGTAGCACAAGAGCACGAATGGACGGGTCACGAACTCTCCTCTAGACTTTTTGACCTTGAACGATTAGGAGAAACAAGACTGAGAGCAGCTGCAGGGATATATGCAGCTAAGAAGAGACAGAAGGCATACTTTGATGCCCATGTGAAGGATAAGGGTTTAAAGGCAGGCGACTTAGTTTTAGTCTACACATTGAAGCAACAGGCAAGGAAGCTAGAAAAGAGAGGATACGGACCTATGATCATCAATAGGATCTCCACGAGTGGAGCAGTACAACTAGCCACGTTAGAAGGTGATGTTCTCCCAAACTACATTAGCGGATGCAGAGTCAAGTTGTATCAGGAACCTCTCACAGAGGAAAAGCTAAGTCGACTCAATACTGCCAAGAAACGCAAGGAAGAAGAAAAACGAATTCGAGAGGAAGCTCAAGCAGAAGCTTTAGAACGCATCAGAAGGATGAAGCTGCGAAGGCAAGGTAGAGATCAGCCTAGAACAAACGACTATGCAGATCAAGGATATCATATGGCAATGTGTGAAGTTGCAGGAACAAGCTCACATAGGATAACTGATCGACGTCCTTTCATAACCTTAGATATAGGACAAGGAAAGAGAGCAAGGACTGTAAAAGCCTTGATTGACTCAGGTGCAGCCACTAGTGCGGTTAAATTGTTTTACTGTCAAGAGTTGCAATTAACTGTCAATCCTGTGGAAGCATATCTCATAGGATTGGGAGGCGTGGAAACCCCTTGCATGGGCGAGGTGGAACTTCCCCTCTATATTCATGATGAGGCAATGACAGTTAAAGTACTAGTGTGTCAAGATGAGGATCTCACGGAACCCCTTGTCTTGGGTCAAGACTGGATCTATGACCAAGCAGTCAACTTAAACCTAAGAAGTGGACTTCTTCAGGTATGGGTGAATCAGACTAGAATTACAATTGAGTTAAATAATGGAGCACTCAAGGAACTAGAAAAGACACGGACTCCTGGTCCCTCCAGGGGTACACATGAAGTTGACCATGTTGTTCTTGTCCAAGGCTATGTGATGCAGAAGAATGAAGATCTCAAAAAAGGAGTCAGAACCGCAATGGAACTCCCTTCTTTTCCAAAGGCCAGAAGGAGGCAGCAACTAAGGGCAGATCAATCAATGAAGACTCTCCAGGCGAGAGACCAAAAGAATGCACGACGCAGAACAACTCAGCCGATGAAACAAATGTGGGTGCGGAAAGACGAGCTGCCGGCCGTAACTAAGCGGCAACAACGGTCTCAACTTCCTATTAGTAATCAACGACTTGATGCTAATAAGAGGACTCCTAAAACCTCAGTTGAGAAAATAAAATCTATTTGGGTACCCAAGAAGTCGATGAAGGCTGACCCACAATCAAGACAAATTTGGGTGCCTAAGGCTTGCTTGCGGGCTCAATTAACCCCGCACAATTCACATCATACATGACAGGGTTCACTCGGTCAAGCAGTCACCACCCACTCTTGTCTGATACACTCGAACACACTGCCACCTAGAAGCATGCACAGACTCACTCGTAGATGGGTCCCAGTGACACCACTACTCCCAGCAGAACTACTCATGCAACCCTCTCGAATCTCCACAAAACCAATACCAAAAGCCATTCATGGTGTTTGGCAACCTAAGACCTGTAATAAACCCCCCGACCCCAATTTGTGAATTCATCCCCACTTACTAACTGCATTAGTCTCCTAGGACTACCCAAGCATTAACTCTCATCGCGCACTCACTAACCACTGATTCATAACCTACCTCATGTCAATATTGTAACGGGGACAACTACGGGTTTATTTTGTCCATTACAATGTTAACACCTGGTTCTATATTCTCACAGAACCAACAAGCAAGCAGGGCCATGGCAGAAGCTGGAGGTGCCAGTTCTCAAGCCGGATCCAGTGCACAGATTGTGGACATAGAAACACTCCTCCTCGAACCCCATCTCACCGAAAGGCCGCAAGAACTTCAAGCTGTGCATGTGCTCCCAATTCAGGATCCTCCCCAGGGGCACACCTCTCAAGTGGGCAAACACGCTCATTGGTTCAGTGATGTTGCTGGACCATTGGGTGATGGAACCTATTTCTGGGAAGCTGAATTGGAGTTTAATGGTAAATGGGGACGTTACCACTTTTTCATGCGCGAGTTTGAGAGCTATCAAAACGCCGAAGTCATGCGATCAGTATGGACCAAAGCCGGCTTGGACAGTTATTTCAGGGCCCACTTACCAAAACCGGATTTCTTACGTTGTTCGTATCTTATCAGTACCATCACGCCAAGCAGGGCCAAGGGAGGCGACAGCACCTTTGTGTTACCATCAGTGCTGCCGGGTCATGAGCTTAAAAGATTCAAGCTGACCCTCAATCTGGTACGAGAAGCATTGGGCATGTATGGCATGCACATCCCCACGGAAAAGGAAACAATGGTTCCAGGCAAAATGAAACATAAAGATCTTAATAAGCTGAAGGATATGGTAGCGATGACACCGACCATCGCCCTGCACCTACGGACTGTCATGCAGCATTTTGCTTTCCCTGCCCAGGAAAGATTCACCATGCCCCCAAAGAAAATATGGTTTAGCTTGTATCTGGCAGAGACAGAAAGCCTCCCCATCAACGTGCCACATTGGATCATAGATCAGATTCACCTAGCCCATCAAAGGTGGAACAAGAAGCAAAAGAATATGCTTCACGGATGTTGTGCTCTAACCAAGATAATCTACCGATGTCTTGCCTATGACGTGCCTATTCAGCGGGCACTCATATGGCCCCGGGCCCAGGAATTCCAGAGAAGGCTATCAGCAGCAGGTCCCCCATCAAAGAAGATGAGAGGGGGAGTCCAACTACCCTGCGCTCAACCAAGGGGAGCCACCACTACACCAGAAATTACCCCTCCCCAGACACGACGCATTAGACCATTCACCATTCGGCTACCAAGACCAAGTACAGAGGGACCCAATCTGGTATTTCCACCCATCCCATCAGATTTGGAATTTCCACAGGGCTTTACTCTCAATGATCTCACTGATGAAGAAGTGGCCAGACTAATCTACGACTCTAATCTCGAGACAGAAACAGAGCGAGCTCAGGAACCACAACCCCATACAACAACATCAGCCCCCATCCACCCACAAGTTGTGGAAGTCGATGTCGAGGAACAAGAGACCGAACAAGAGGAAGAAGCCTACGAGGAACAAGAGTATGACGAACTTTCAGAGTTAGCAAGTGCCCCTACGTATTCGGCACAAATAAAAAGACTATATCGAACCATGCAACTAGTTCAAGAACAGCATAAAATGTCACTTGAAGCAGGCAAAAAACTCATGAACCAATTGCTAGCGGAGGAAGGCATGGACGATATGTTCATTGAGTCCATAAACCTACATGCCGATGCAGTAGGATTGGATGAGGCCATTCATGAGGCTATGGCCTACATTCACCGATTTGAGAAAAGAGTTCCCGCTCGTCCCATGAGGTCCGGGAAACAAATTCATATCAATGTATCAGCACCAGGAGAGACAACGCAAGCAGACGAACATCAGGAAGCACCACTGTCACCACCCTCCCCACCTCTCACTACACAACTCACTCCACCACATGACACTAGCACCACCACGTCCACTACCACCACAATCGTCATGGGAATTCCACTCTCTCCGGGAATCCAATTCGGGGGAGTCACCATGCCCACTTTCACCACTCTCTTCACTAACGTCACATCCACCCCACCCACAATCCCCATATACACGATCACTCAAACAATTGACACTATGGAAACATCTCCTGCCACTGCACTGCTCCCTCCCCCCATGCCACCTCCATCTCCCATACCCCCTCCACCCACATCTCCACTTGCATCCACATCATTCACAACTCCCTTTCCCGCTCCCATTCCCCCTGCATCTTCACCCCTCCCTGCATCATTTAATGTAAATAGTATATTTCTAGCGTTAAATCAATGTGTATATCAGCTTCAGAATGAGTACAGAGCTCTGGACGGCCGGTATCAACAACTGACAGCACATCACCAGAACTTACAAAGGCAATTTAAAATTCTGGAAGAGGAAAATGCAGATGTGAATCAACGTTATACAACGCTTGAGCAGGCTCACCAAACACTATTGGAGGCACCCCAACCTTCGACAGAATCAGGCGTCAAACAACTAGAAGCTTTGCTCAAAGTATACCAGGCTGATAACCTACGAGTCAGACGTAACTTGGCGCTACTCAGGAAACATATGGCCACAGCACTGGAAGAGAACAAGAGATTGCAAAAACAAAATGAAGAGAATCTGGAAGCGGCAATGGAAGGATCCCCCCACGAGATAGATCCAGAGCAGTTCAAAGCAGTTCCCACGGAGACGATGAAAACCATTTTGGAAAGCTATGCAGATCTTCTGGAAGCCCATGATGACTTGGAAAGAGAACGTGACACACTACAGAGCAGACTTAAGGAATAGGAAGAACAACCGAAGAGTGTCCCATCAACCTCTACCTCAGACGAAGTAAAGGCTTTAACTGAGCAGGTAGCAGAATTACAAAAGAGGTTACTGACATACGAGAGGCAGCCCTCTCCAGTAGTAGAACCAGAGCCAGAAGAGTTGGTCCCTATTGAGGTAGATGATTCGTACGAAGAACCGTATGTTCCTATGCCAATGCCAGGCGGGCAACGAACCTCAGAGGGACTAGACACCTTAGAAGTGGAAGCACCCGAGTGGCTTCAGACACTGGAAAGGACAGCGAACACCCACGAAGAACGGGTGGCCATTCAGATCCAGTCACTAGCAAACCTAGAAGAAACTGTCATAAAGTCAGAATATTTCAGAAGCATGTCTCATCATAGATGGATCGGCACCAATGATGACCAATATGTGCCATACTGCATACTGTTGGCCGATTACAACGCCGAGATTCAACGACGATGCGGCAAGCCTCCCACATTCGCTACACAATTTGGTCCAGATGATATACCGAAAAGTGCTAAGAGTGGGTCCATCCATCAACCCACCTGGAGAATCAGGCTTTTGGAAACATATCCTGAAATGGTCCGAACCTGGAATAATATGCCGTTGTTTATTAAATATAATCCTTGTTACATTCCAGTTCTTCGATGACGCACCTGGCCTGAATTCACTATTGCCGTCAGAGACATCAAAGCCTGCGCAAAATGGTTAAATTACGTTTATCTAGCACCTCCACGAGGACCCCCCACGGTGAACTACATGATTTCTACAATCCGTCACTGGAGTATTCGGCTACGCAATAATCCCGATGTGATGGCCCAAATGTGTATGAAAATATTCGAATTAATGCTGATCACTTTCAGGACGTTTAAGAACATTAAGGACCCCCACTTCTCAGGAGCAGGCTTTGTGACAGGAAACCAGGATCTAGTGTACGATATGAGTACCACCCCATCAATTGAAGTAATATATGCTTGGCACGCCAGAATCAAGTACCTCCCAGCTTGCTTTAAACAGACATTTGAGGAAATGTTCATCACAGGATTCTGGGAATACCACTCCGAAATCTTTATACCTAGGCCATCACATCTCCTCCAATTATTTGCTGTGGAGAGAACTATTCATTCAGAACAATTGAGGGTGCCTCATCCGGATGTTCCCGGACCTGTGAATTGGGATGATTTGCTCACAGATCTAGCACGCGGCTTACGACTCGAAGAACACCACCTAGCCTCCGATGTCGTCCAATATTATGTTCAAAAATCCTCTAGACAAGGGTCTGTCAAGGGCGACAGACGCGAGAGTGGGGGGGGGGTGTTGGCAGCAGTCAGGGAACCGAAGGAGCCACAAGACGAAGAGAGTCAGAGCGAAGGGACAGCACAAGCAGACATGGTAGTCAAAGAAGATCTGGCAAGTAGGCCAATAATTTTCTTCATGAAGAAGCAAGTATGAGCATTCACGCAGATCTAGCACTAAGGCAACCCTTTAATTTTTCAAAACCCTTACACCAATTAAAAGTGATTCTCATCACTAAACACCATTGTAAATACCATTTCATATTTTTGTAGCTCCATTTTGTGCAAGCCAAGGAGTCCTTGAGCTTGAGGAGCTTTAGAAGTATCTACCTGCCAATTTTCGTATTTTTTAGATCTCGTTTGAGTCCTCAAATAAGCCCTGGAACCTAATTTTTAACTAGGCCGGACACTAGGTCTGGACAGGGCCAAAGCTAGTCAAAAACTATAAAAGGAGCTAGAGAGCTCATTTTTGAGGTTAGATTGTAATTGAAATGAACTTGTAAGAGCTTTTTGAAAGTAATCTAAGAACTCCATTGCTTCTCACTCTTTGTCTTGCCGTGTGTGCGCGTGTGTGTGTATGTGTGTGCATGCTTGTGTGCTTCTCACTCACGCACTTGTGCCTCCACTTGCTCGAGGTCTTCATACCATCCTCACGTCTTCCCGGATTGACATTAAAGGAGGTGCTACTCATCACTGAGCTACACAAGGTCATCAAGTTGACCAACTGACATCAAACTATGTTATAACTAAGGTACATGTCGTACTTTATGCATAGTAAATTTTGAACCATTAATGAACTGCACAACCACATCTCTAATCCCCACAACATCACATTGGCAAGAGTCACCAAGTCTCACGGTACCCAGAGACTTTGCTGCATAATTAGAGGACCATTCTCTATGTGGTGTCATATGGAAAGAAGCACCAGAATCTAGCAGCTAGGTGTGGGAAAGAGAATCAGCCATAAGAGCCTCAGTTGGCACAGTACTATCAAGTATCAACACATCAGCATCATCAAAAATAGCATTAATTTCATTAATCTTCACAGTCGAAGTAGATGGTGCAGGCAACTGTTTAACATGCCCATCAACATTCTTTCCTTTACCTTTAGCATTCTTTAATGCATAACAATCTTTCTTCATGTGTCCTTTCTTATGACAATAATGGCATTCGATATCCCTCTTCCTTGATTTACTTCTACTCTGATTCCGTTGACCATTATTTTCCTTGTTCTTGCTCCTACCGCGTTATTGATTCTTTCCTTGGTAAGAATCATGAACATTATATGCATCTCCACTCTGAGTGCCAACCACAGATTTTCTGCGAATCTCCTCACTCAAGAGTGCTCCACATATGTCATCATAGACGAGTTTACCACTAGGTGCACTATTGCAAATAGCTGTGCAAATGTATCCCATGATGATGGCAAGGTGCATAACAACAATACTACTTTCAATTCATTATCCATATCCATTTTTTGATCCTATAACTGAGAGAATATTGCATCAAACTCATTTAGATGAGCAACAACACTATCTGTGTCCTTCATACGAAGGTCATATAATTTTCTCAACAGATAGACTTTATTTGATGCTGTCTCTTTTTCATATGTATTGCATAACTTCTTCCAAAGCTCCTCTGCACTTTCAAAGTCTAATACTGTAAAGTAAACATTATCTGCCACGTGCAAGCAAATGGTAGACCTGGCCATTTCATCTAACTCATCCCAATCATCTTCATCCATGTCAATAGGCTTCTTTGAAATTCCATTTACTAGCTTCCATTGCCTCCTTTGAATCAGCACATCTTTAATCTGATTCTTCCATAGAGAAAAGTTTGTGCCATCAAATTTTCAAATCTCAAAATGGTCTTTGCCCTGCAAGTTATAGCTCCTCCTCGAAACACTAGCACTAGACCCTGATCCATCAGATGTGCCTGAGACCTCTGATGCCATGATGGTAGAGAACTGAATAGAATGATAATGGAGCTAGAAGAGTTTGGACACCAACGAATAAGTGTATCAAGGAGTGAATCAACCATTGTATAGTTGACAAAACCAGAAATCTGGAAAAAGTTTTCCAGAGTATCCTCTGCAAAATATCATAAAACTGCAAGTACTGACAAGTTTTCCTGCATATTGAATCACTAACTCGACTGCATATAATCAGTTATCGAATAGAAGCCAACTAGGCTTATCAAGCACCTATGAACACTGTCAAAATTTCATAAAACTGCAAGTACTGACATGTTTTCCTGCATATTGAATCACTAACTCCACTGCATATAATCAGTTACCCAATAGAAGCCAACTAGGCTTATCAAGCACCTATGAACAACAACCATACATCTCTTTTTGCCTCGAACTGCTCTAATACCAGTGAAGTATTTTGATCGCGATGCACCACAGTGTGCTCTCCTTCTTGGGAGCTTCACGACGATATCCTCGGGGTAGAAAACTGAGCTCCTAAGGCTGCACACAGTACTCCGCAAAGGTTTCTAAATACGAAGAAAACACAGTACATAGGGAGCACGAAGACAGACTTCTTAGGTCTTACAAATGCGGTCGAACTTGTAGTCTATGACTGACCATGCCACTATATTTTTTATTAAAGAACATATACAAAGAAGTGTCAGGTGGCCATTTGGCCGTTCACATGGACACTAATGGTAACAAAGAGGACACCATTTCAGAATTCTGCAGGCATAGCAAACTAGCAAAGTTCAGATGAACAAAGCGTGCATGCCAAAGCTTTGCATCTAACATAGCCTGAGAATCATGTACTACACATGCCAATTTTTATAATCTTTGAGCTTATACAGCCCACGACATAAAGTGCCAGAAGCAATAATAACATCGCCATTTGACAGATCATGAACTGTACATCTGTCATCAACAAATTTCACAACCAAGCCAATCTTGGCTAATGTAGAAACTGATAACAAATTCTTCTTGATCCGTGGCACAAATAAAGCATCTGACAAAGTGAAAGAACTACCATCAGCAGTAGTGAGAATGATCTTACCAACTCCCATGATAGGATAAGAGGAGTTGTTGGCACATGTGACAGTATTCCCTATAGGGAAAGGCTCGAGTGAAGAGAAGAAACTGCGTTGCGAGGTAATATGTTTGGTCACCCCACTATCAAAGTACTAAACATCTGAGTCTACTGCTGACATGCACTACTCATGACAAGATGGGTTAGAACTGCAAACAGTAGTAAATGCACATTCTTCATCCTGCACAAGGTTAGCAGACTCTGTTTTTGGAGTAGAGGCCTCTACAACAACCATTCCATCCTCTTTTTTCTTTGCCTCTTTTGTAGCTAGTTTAGGATACTTCTTTATGATATGATCATTTCCTTTACAGTACCTGCAAAACAATTTCTGCTTTTCTCATTTATTCTCATCTTTGCCTTCCTTCTTCAAATGTGCAGAATCAGCAGATTTTTGCTTACTAGTTGAAGAGCTCCATTTTCCTTTGCCCTTTTGACTAGCTAGGAAGGCTTGATCTGCAACATGCATAATGGACATGTTCTGCCTCAACTGATCTTCCTGCAACAGAACAAAGACTAAGTCCTCAAATGACAAAGCATTTGGATTGCCTTTCATCATCAACCGAAGAGTAGAAGAAAAACTCTTATATGAATCAAGAAGACCATTCAAAATGATCTACACAAGTGAGCTATCTGGTATAACTTCATCAACAAAAATCAATTGTTCCTTCAAGTCTTTGATCTTTGTTAGAAAATTATCCACAGAATCACCTTCATGCATGTGCTCACTCTCCAACTGTTTTTGGAGGTAAGCAACACGAGCCTCATTCCTAGCTTGGTACAATGTGGTAAGTGTATCCAAGCATCCTTAGCTATTCTGCAAGAGCGAATGTGAGGAATAATGATACGTTTGACAAACAAAGTTATCAATGCATGTGCCTAAGCATTTCTGCCATCCCAACAAATTTGCTCTACAGTAGGTGAAGCAGAAACTGCAGCACAAACAGAAATCTGTAGAATATCATCATCTTCGACACCATCTCCATCTGCTCCAACACCTATATTTGTAGTACCTGTATTCACAGGTGTAACAAGATGTCTTTCAACACCTTGCACAATATTCCATAGTCCTTTTGCAACCAATACATGTCACATCATATAAGCCCATAACGGGTAGTTGGTATCATCCAAATTATCCTCAACAGCCAACATACGGAATACATCACTGCTTTCAGCCATGGTCGGTGACTAAAATACCTTGATGTAGAAAATTGAGTGTATCTCAAAAAGTTGAACAAAACTGCCTAGACAAATTCTATTAAACCTATAGTAGACTTTGAGATGCTTATACTGGTGAACCGAAACTGGTATATACCTTTGGCACAAAAAGGTAAAAGAGCCTACATAAGCATTGCGATAGTGCATTCGGAGGCTGAAACGAGCTCAGATCGCAATTTCAGCACCACAAAGAGAAGCCATTTTGATCTTTGAAACACCTTGAGTATGCTGCCAAGTATGCTTGAGGTCTTCAATCTTGAGGAGTTTCCTGTAACCCAATCATAGCCTTGAATTTGCAAAGCTTTGTACCATCCAATGCTTTGGCTAGAATATATGCACATTGTTGATGAGTGGACACATATGATATTTGAATCTTCTTGCTCAAAACTTTCTCTCTTACATAGTGATAATGAACTTCAATATGTTTAGTCCTTGCATGAAAATTTGGATTAGCAGATAAGTGAATAGAGCTCATATTGTCACCAAAAATAGTTGGAGACCCAAATTCCAATCCAAGATCTGTGAAAAGTGTCTTCATCCACATAACTTCCTGAGTTGCTATGGCAAGACCTCTATATTCAGCCTCTCCAAAAGACAAAGCAATTGTAGATTGTTTCTTGGACGACCATGAGATAAGCTTTGAACCTACAAAAGTGAGATATCCAGAAGTGCTTCTATCTTCCTTGGAGCCAGCCCAATCTGCATCAGAGAATAACTTTATACCTAAATCAGATACATAAGGGTAATAAAGTCCATTTATGGTCCCTTTGAGATACTTGAGTATCCTTTTGGTAGCTTCCATGTGTGGTTTCCTAGGTGTGTGCATAAATTGACTTAGCATACTCACACTATAACATATAGTTTAAACTACCCACTAGACTCTGATATGTTGTGACATCTGTGTACCTAAGTCACGAGGTCTTAGGGACTTGTGTCAAAGAGACTAAATCAAATAGGGCCAATAGGGCCAATAGAGACTACATCAGTAAGCACAAATTCAAATGTTTCTCCCAGCTTCGAACTCCAAATAGGGCCAATAGCAGATTTATTTCGAAGCTCTCGATGAGATGCATCTATTGGTGGTATTTTCACTCAAATTTGACAACCGCTCTTAAAGTTATGGCCAAAACAGTGAATGGTGGGAAACACCTACACTCACTCCACAACTCGTATTGATTCACACACACACTACAGTAGTTCAAAAGTGATGGGGAGGGATAGACAACAGTCTACACACACATTCCAAGCTTCACACACACACAAAATATCATAGAGAAGATGAAAATCAATAGGGAAAAAGCAAATTCAAAATTTCAGTTCTCCTCCTTCACAATGTAAAAAAGTCCTTTACAAAGAGTCACAAAGTGACTTATATATATGTTCCCTAAAAATGGTCCTTCCACACATGAGACCGGCATTTTATTGACTAATCTCTATCTCCCTACTATTTTACAAGAAGTATATTACAATGATTTGGGCTTATGCATCTAGAGGACTCCTCTAGTGCAATTACATAACTTCCAGGGAATTTTCTAGGATTTTGAAGAAGAAATTTATGCCCATAAATTTGAAAATTTTGGGGCTCCTCTTTTGTGCCTCTTTTTTCTGCAACACTCTCCCCCTCTTTGTCTCTGGCATCCCTTGACAGGCTTTGCTTCTTTGTCTGCAGCTTGTTTGTGGCTCCTTAGTACACGCATGTTGGCAGCAGTCAAAGCACCCAAGGACTCACAAGACAAGGAAGCCAAAGAAGGGAGCCCGAGCGGAGAGAAGGCACAAGCAGACAAAGTAGTCAACAAAGATCTGGCAAGTAGGCCACTCAAATTTTTCCAAAACAACATCTTCATAATAGTGATTCTCATCACTAAAAATCATTGTAAATACCATTTCACCTTTTTGTAACTCCATTTTGTGCAAGCCGAGGAGTCCTCGAGCTTGAGGAGTATTAGAAGTATCATCGTACCAATTTTCATGATTTTTAGACTCTGTTTGAGCCCTCAAATAGGCCATAGAACCAAATTTTTAATTAAGCTGGACACTAGGTCTGGACAGGGCCAAAAGCTAATAAAAAACTATAAGTAGAGCTAGAGAGCTCATTTTTGAGGTTAGCTTGTATGAGCACATTTGAAGTAATCTAAAAGAATTCCATTGTCTCTCTCTTTGTTCTTGCCGTGTGTGCGCGTGTGTGTGTATGTGTGTGCATGTTAGTGTGCTTCTCACTCACGCACTTGTGCCATCACTTGTTCGAGGTCTTCATACCATCCTCACATCTTCCTGGATTGATATTAAAGGAGGTGCTACTCATCACTGAGCTACACCAAATTTTGGCGCCGTTGCCGGGGATCGAGCTTTGAGAACGAGCGTGTGATGGTAAGACGTAGAGTTGAGGCGTTGGAGTCATAGGTATTTTCTTCACTTTAATCTATTTTCTTTTGTTTTGCTCATCACCATCATCATCATCACCATCTCCCACCTCCATCTCCATCATCGCGAAAATTTCAGCTTTTGGTCATATCACCATACCCATGCCATTCCCCTCATTTCACTTGTGAGAGAGAGCGAGAGAGCATTTGTGTGCTTGTGCTTTTCTGTGTTTTTTGAGATTTTCTGCAAGAATCAGCATCCCCAGCAGTTGTACCAGCTTCAGTAGGTAAAAAATCTGACTGTGCAGGTCCTGAGGCGTTGACCTCTATCAATCGTGACCGACAGAAAAAGTGAACATTTTGCTAAACAAAGTGCATAATCATGATCTGCATGCCTATAGCTTCCTAAATGTGTGTTTAAAATTTTAAAACTCCTCTGATTTCTGTCAATCATGATTGACCTGTCAATCACGATTGACAAAGGATGATGGACACCAGCCGACGGACTCATCAATCGTGACCGACACCTCGATCACGACCGACTGAGTCAACGACCCGCTGACCACGACTGACAGAATTTGCACACGCCACATGTCAATCGCGATTGACCCATCAATCGTGATTGACCAATCAATCGCAACTGACAGCCCCAACGGACCTGTCAATTGCGATCGACCCAATCAACGACTGTTTGACCACGACCGATAGAACCCTCGCGACAGACCTGTCAATCACGATCGACCCATCAATTGTGACCGACAGAGTCAACAACCCTTTGACCACAATCGACTAAATTTCCGAGCCATGTGTCAATCACGATTGACCCATCAATCACGACTGATAGCCATGACGGACCAGTCAATCACGACCGACACGTCGATCGCGACTAACATATCAATCGCGATTGACAGACTACTCGATCGCGATTGACAGGCAAATTCAGTCATTTTTTAGGGCAAGGATAGTTGGTCTATTTTGGGGTAATATCTGGGCAACATTAGAAATTTGTGAGAGCATTGTGAGGCCACTAAACAAGTATTTCGAGAAGTTCTCTTTGTTGTGATTTTTGTTTTGTTGGAAAGCTCATGGGGAGTACAACCAAAACTTCCACTGGTTATGGTAAAATTAATATCAACATTATTAGATATAGTATTTTGAAATGACCATACCCAGGGGGAAGAAAAACTAAGGGATCTTTAGGATTTTTTTGCATAAAGCCAAAGAACATGTTGATCTCTAGATTGCATGAATCAAGATGGGCTGTTGTGTCAATTAAATTCAAATCCTAAGCTAACTTTGGAACTTTTACAGGGCCTTTGAGAGCAGTGAAGGGCAATCTCAGCAAGAGTAAGTGCAAGCTTGGGAACACGCTTCCTGGGCACACAAGGGCAACCGAGGAGAGAAACAAAGGTTGGAAATTCTCAACACCCCTTGTCAATCCCTAGCTTAGGCTAAGTACGGAAAGAGGTTTTGATCAATTGGGGATACGTTAAATACGACCAAGTCCAAGAACTCTAACCACTCAAGTGCAAGTACCAGAAGATTAAGTTTGCGATACAACCTAAGGGAAAAGAATTTGAATAGAGCGACCACACTCAAAGTACGATAAAACTTAAGTGTTCCTTGCGATGAAGATTGATTGGACAAGAAGTGACACCATAAGGAAAATTAAAAAGAACAAGTGACTAATACAAAAGAACTCAGCAACAAAAATTGTACTTGGGAAATTTGGGATTATTCAATTGGGCTTATGAACCTTAGATCAAGACGACACCTAGGAAGAGATAGACAGAGTCTTAGGTCTTCAGAGGCTAGTATCAATCATATTGCTAGGTCTTGGGCCCAGCAGTTGAGCCATTATTCGCACTACCCTAGCTCTGAAACTAGTGAATCTGAGATGTCTCACGGTATGGAGAGACCTACAGGAAGTTCAGGTGTGCCATATTTACATAGGGTAGAAGCCCCTACAAGATGCAGCTGGAATACCTTAGGAACAACCAATTAGGTGCTAGCATCTATGAGGACGGCCTAGGAAGATCTGTGGTCCAGATTAAAAACCCTGAACAACCCATTGGAATTGAACATCCAGCCGTCAAATTTGAAAATGGAGCATACTTGGACAAGGAAGGGACCATATACGTAGTCACCAGCCACGCAAATAGGACAGATGAATTTGGTAATGTGATCCCAGAGACAGACATAGGTGACCTAGAGCAAGGAAACTTAGGTGGAGAGCCTAAACCCCCCCGAGGCAAATCTGTTCTTACTAGAATCCTCACACCAGAGTGGATTCCCCAGGACAACAAGAGCATAGATCTACTCTTGAACCGAGAAACTGACAAAGCCTTTTGGAGGTATAAGTCTGAACAACCTAATGAGATAGGAACGATCACAATTTATGAGTTCAAAGATCCGGATAGCCTAGGCAAAGTGACCTACCTAGACAGTACTTCAGAGAGGATCTTTGTGGTCAAAGAACATGGTAGACATGCCTACACTTGGAAGGGGGAATTTATTTTTCCCCAACCAAGATCTAATGTCTCTTTTGGCCACCAAGGGGCTGGAACATCCCAAGCTCATGGCGCTCAAAGGGATAGAAGTAGAGATAGGCTAGAAGTCAGCTTTTCCAACCCAATAGGAAGAGAACGAACGCGAATAGAGACGAATAGAGAAGAAACAGAGAGAACTAAAGTTCCAAGGAACTTAAGAAATGCTGAGGATTTTCCTTTGCTGAGGCCTAGAGAGCACACGAGGACTTTGAGACCTACACAGTTAGTTAAGTCCATGAAGAACTACTTCGATGGCATTGGAGACCCATATGATCATGTGGCCGAATTTAGGCAAGTCTTGAGAGCTGAACAAGTGGAGGATCTATTCACGCAGTACAATGCCTTTGGTCTAACCCTTAGGAACACCGGTCTTACGTGGTTTCAACCACTAAATGAGAGGCACTTCAGGAACATTGACCAACTTCTAGAGGCTTTCATTATTGAATTCTCTAAGAGTGGCATAAGGCATAACACTTCCTCACTAATTCATAGCTTCAAGCAAACCCCTCAAGAGATGGTTAGACTTGCAGGAAGAAGGTTTAGGCAATATCTAGAGAGATGTCCAATTCCTGAGCTACCCACTCCAGCCAAACAAGTGGCTTTATTCCTAGATGGACTGCTAAGTACAAAGTTGAGATCATACGTGTACTTAAAGGACCCGAGGACCATAGAAGAGTGTGTACGCATGTGCATCAACATCGAGGATAACCTAGGGGAGGAATTAGAGCTTTCAAAAATCTACAAAGTTCAGATAGTTCTTCTAGGATCTCTTCCACGCAATCCACATCTATTGAGGAACTCGCTGAGAAAGTAGCTCAAAAACTAGGTGTCTCTAACAAAAAAATCCCAAGATTTGCCCCAGTTAAACGGTGCTATACTTGTGGAGGTGACCAGATGGCGAACGTATGTCCCATCATGGCTCAACCCCAAGTGAATCCCAGTAGCCAATACTGGGATTAAGGGTTAGGCCAAGAAAAGAGTGCAGAGGTGAGTGAGACTGAGAGCATAGCCAAGAAACGGTCGAGAGCCTGGAAGGATAGCCGAGAGAGAATGAAAAGACAATGGTCTAAGAAGATGAGCGACTTAGAAGAAAGCATAAGAGAAACGAAAGCCAAAATTGTTGAACTCACCTCTCAAACAAACTCTCACATACCACCACCACCTTCATCCCTATCACCATCTAATCCACCACCTTTCAACCCACCTCATACCATTCCACCACCCCCTAGAGTAGGAACAGTATTAGCTGACCCCACTCCTGAAGACATAGACATGATGCTTAAGGCATGTCAGGCCAAAATCCAAGAAGGGCCAAATGTGACGGATCATGAAAAGTGCTACCATAGAGCTGACTTAGAGATAGAAAGAACCAAGCTTTGCACGAAAATGGTCGCATTGGCTCAGACCATGTTTGAAGCCAGTCGCCTCTTCAACTACTCTTGCTCAGCTAAGGCACAATTGCACTTGGATGGACTATTAGAGAAGTTAGAGAGCATAATTGCAAGATCTGCCAAGGAAGAAAAAAAACCAAGGAAGAGATGAGGCAAGTAAAAGAATAAGCATTCCCCCCTAGGAAACTTATGTGCCCAATTCCACTGAACCAGAAACCTCTTCTTCTATGAATAGGTACACACCAGAATTCCTATAAGAGATTCAAGAAGAGAAATGGGCAAAAGGGAGTGAAGTCCCTCCTCCCATTGAACTTGTGGATGATGTGCATGATCAATTCCCACAAGATATTCCCTCCATTTATGAGGAACAGGAGAGCACCCAATCTCAAGAGAGATTAGACTTTGAGTCTAATTCTTTACAGGAATTACCCCACTTCACAAGCCCATGGGAAGCTAAGTCTACTTGTATGAGAGCACCCACGGTCATGGTATGAAACGAAGACTCAGTCATACCTAGGAACACAGAGGTAGTGAAAAATACTAAAGTGCAGTGCAATCTCACTTTAGAAGAGTTACTCAAAGTTAGGCCAGAACTATGGAAACATGTAGCCAAACAAGTACCAGAGATAGCTAAATCGTGTTCCCAGGTAGGTTCTCATAGAACAGTGCCAGAAATTCCTCTAGATAAGATAGGAGATATGAGTGAAGGAGAAGAAGGAAACACCTACCTCCCCATCACCCATCAAGGATACACAACGAAGGCAATTCTGGACTCAGGTGCACGAGTTGCAATTGCTACCACTTCTCTATGGAAGCGTTGGGGCAAGCCAGCACTCAGGCCCACGAGGATGAAATTGCAGATGGCTAACGGTCACATAGAGAGACCCTTAGGGCTGTTAGAAGGAATAACTCTCACTACATGTGGTGTAGAGTTTGAGCACACATTTGCTATCTATGATTTTAGCAAGAACCATGCCTATGAGATGATTTTGGGAAGACCATTTATGCAACAGTTGCAAGTGGTACAGGATTCGGGAACCAATTCCTTGTATTTGCAACACTTGGGTGTCAAGACCAAAGTGAATCTCAAAGATTACTATCCTCATGGATGCATGAAGACACCCACTTATGGATGTGCAAAGTGGCAGTAGAAGAAGAGAAGAGAGAGAAAGCCAGATAGGTAGGTACGAAGGAAACACATAGATCAACTCAAGACCTAGCCTATGCACCTGGAATATTTCCTGACGAAGAATTTGAGCCTCACAGCTGGGCAAAAATTTTAGCAACAATGGATGTAGCCATCAATGAGGAACAATGGACAACCCACTGTGATGAGGATGGCTATGAGATTTCAGTCTTCTCAATAGAACCAATCATGGGAGGTGCAATTTTAGAAGAATGTGAACCTAGCCTCGATGCATTTGAGGGTGCAAGTGACTCCGATCTAGAGTCAATCATCATGGACCCACCCTTTGCATCAGATGAGGAATACTTCTATGAGGTAGAAGCTCACCCTCAAAGACACGCATAAATTATGAACGAGGTGAGATTAACCACACAAGTGGTCGCCAAGAGTGAAGGCGAGAAGAGGAAGAAGAAAGAAGTCACACCAGAAGAGGAAGAATCTTTGTTTGAGGTCCCTGAAAATTTTAAGAAGTATGAAATAGATGATAGGAGAGTCATGATAAGAATGCCTAAACAAGAGGCGCAGTCAGGGGAAGCCTATGATAACAAAGAAACCACTTGCCATAGAAGAAGGAGAAGAATCATGCACCTATATAGGGCAGGACCTGACGGAGGAAGAAGAGCATGAGTTAATAGCCTTGCTAAGAGAATACAGAGATGTATTCGCTTGGAGCTATAAGGATTTGAAAGGAGTAGACCCTGACATATGCTCACACACTATTCCCATGACCTCAGATGCCAAACCCTCTAAGCAGAAGCCATACACATATAATGATAATTATGCTGCCAAGATCAAAGAAGAGATAGATAGACTGGTAGAAGCTGGATTCATCAATGAAATTGAGCACATTGAGTGGGTGTCCCCCATCGTAGTTGTGCCCAAGAAGAATGGAAAGCTATGTGTGTGCATTAACTTGAAGAAGGTTAATGCATCAACTATTCTAGATAACTATCCGCTTCCTATCACTGAGCATCTACTAGAAAGAGTAGCAGGCAAGGAAGTGTACAATTTCCTTGATGGATTTTCTGGTTACAATCAGGTAGCCATTGCTCCAGAAGATCAACATAAGACAATTTTTGCCACAAAATGGGGCATATTTGCCTTTAGAGTAATGCCATTTGGGCTTACCAATGTGCCCGCGATATTTCAGAGGCTGATGTGGCATGTATTTAAAGAGTTCTTGAGGAAGAACTTAGAGGTCTATGTTGACGATCTTTGTGCTCATTCCAACATTAGACAAACACATATACCTGAACTCAAGCAAATCTTTGACAAATGTAGAGAATATCAAGTCAGTTTGAACCTAGAAAAGTGTGTTTTCATGGTCAGACAAGGCAAGATTCTAGGACACATAGTGTCAAAGAACGGCATATCTACGGAAGAGGAAAAAGTTGAGCTATTGCAGAGTTACCTAGGCCAAAGAATTTCAAGGAAGTACAAGCGTTCATGGGGCATTGTGGTTATTACCGATGGTTTATACACATGTATGCCATCATTGCAAAGCCTCTATACGGACTTTTACCCAATTTTGAGTGGACTGAGGAATGTGAGACTTCCTTCAACGAGCTCAAAAGAAGATTGTGTTCAACACCAATCTTGACCACACCAGATTGGAATAAGCCCTTTTATGTTCATGTGGATGCATCCAATTATGCTTTTGGATGTGCACTCGCACAACCTACAGGTGAAGGTAACATGGACCTTCCAATTGCCTATGCTAGTAGACAGTTGAATGCAGCTGAACAAAACTATACCACTACAGAGAGAGAAGGATTAGGCATGGTGTATGCGGTTAAAAAGTTTAGACACTATTTGCTTGCAAATAAGTTTAAATTTTTTACTAATCATCAAGCACTGTTGTACTTGGTAAACAAGCCATGCAATACAGGTAGATTAGTAAGATGGTTTCTCTTACTAATGGAATACGACTTCGAGGTTGTGGTGAGGAAAGGGAAGACTCAGTTGAGAGCAGACCATCTCTCTAGGCTCACATTGGGAGAGCCCCCACAAGGAGTGTCAGATGACCTTCTTGATGCTTACTTGTTTAATTTGGAAGTGGTACCTCAGTGGGCTAAGCCATTAGTGCCAATATTGACATACTGGCCTAACCATCCAGTCATAAGCACTCAAGATAGGGAGATAGTAAAAGCCCAAACATACTAGATCATGGCAGGAAGTATGTACAAGCATACAAATCAAAGGATCCTAGCTTGTTGTGTGGAAGAGGATGAGTACGCAAAATGGTTGCAATTAGCACATGTAGGTGCATTAGAGCAACATTACTCAAGGAAAAAAACCATACAGACACTAAGGAGACTAGGAGTGCATTGGCCAACTATGGAAGCAGATGTTCATAAGTGGTGCAAGGAATGCCCAATCTGCCGTATTAGACCACCAGTGGAGCACGCAACCTTGTACCAAGTGTCTCTAGTACCATATTGGAGTGAACCATTAGTAGCCATTCTGACGACGAAAACATTCCCTCAAGACATGACTTTGGCTAGGAAAAGAAGTTTAGAACAAGAAGCCCTAGACTACTCACTCATTGGAGATAGCTTATACAAGCGTGGTAAGGATGGTTACCTAAGATTGTGTGTTCATGAGAGTGAATACCTTAAGATCCTGGAAGTTGCTCATCAAGGTGTAGCAAGAGGACACTTTGGACCGGATCAAGTGATCAAGGCAATTCTATTTGCAGGATTATGGTGGCCAACCCTTCACATGGATGCACATACCTATGTGAAACGGTGTGATGTTTGTCAGCGAACTCAATATCCCATACGCAAAGATGAGATGCCTCTGAAACCTATGATGGGTGGACGTGCATTCTCTAGGTGGGGAATAGACTTTGTTGGTCCTCTTAATCCCCCAGCTAAGGGCTCACATGTTGAGTATATCATTGTGGCCACATACTATCTAACCAAGTGGGTAGAGGTAAAAGCCACCTCAAAGAATGATGCCCAGATGACAACCAAGTTCTTATTTGAGACTGTGTTCACAAGGTACGGGCTACCTATCGAGCTAGTAAGTGATAGAGGGACTCACTTCTTGAATGAAGTTATTGAAAATCTGCTCCAAGAATTCTTGGTTATACACAAGAAGTATGCCCCCTATCATCCATAAGCTAATGGGCAAGACGAAAGCACAAATAAGATTCTATGCAATGTGCTGACTAAATTGGTGAATAATAAACGCTCTGATTGGGACAAACATCTACACCATGCTGTTTGGGCATACCGAGTTGCCTATAAAACGGTAATCCAAGCTACACCCTTTCAGATGGTATTCGGCCAAAATGCAGTGCTACCATTGGACTTCTTGATACCTACACTGAAAGTAGCACAAGAGCATGATTGGACAGGCCATGAGCTCTCCTCTAGAATCTTTGATCTTGAACGATTGGATGAAACACGATTGAGAGCGGTAGCAGGAATATATGCAGCCAAGAAGAGGCAAAAAGCATATTTCGATGCACATGTGAAGGATAAGGGCTTAAAAGCAGGAGACCTAGTTTTGGTCTACACCTTGAAGCAACATGCACAAAAATTAGAGAAGAGAGGCTATGGACCTATGATCATAAATAGGATCTCAACGAGTGGAGCAGTTCAGCTAGCTACACTAGAAGGTGATGTCCTCCCTAGTTACATTAGTGGATGCAGATTCAAGTTATATAAAGAACCCCTAACTGAAGACATCTAAATCGACTCAACACTACCAAGAAACGCAAGGCAGAAGAAAAACAAATTCGAGAAGAGGCACAGGCAGAAGCATTGGAACGCATCCGAAGAATGAAATTGAGAAGACAGGATAGAGAGTGGCCTAGGACAGAGGCCTATGCAGCTCAAGGATATCATATGGCTATGTGTGAAGTTTCAAGTATTAACTCTCATAGAATAGTTGATCGACGCCCTTTTGTAACCTTAGAGATAGGACAAGGAAAGAGTGCAAGGACTGTACGGGCCTTGATTGACTCAGGTGCAGCCACTAGTGCTGTCAAACTTTCTTACTGTCGAGAATTGAACTTAAGTGTCAATCTTGGGGAAGCATATTTCATAGGATTGGGAGGTGTGGAAACCCCTTGCATGGGCAAGGTGGAACTTCCCCTCTACCTTCAAGATTTTTTAATGACAGTTAAAGTACTAGTGTGTCAAGATGAGGATCTTACTGAGCCTCTTGTCTTGGGTCAAGACTGGATCTATGATCATGCAGTCAACCTAAACCTAAGGAGTGGACTTCTTCAGGTCTAGGTAAATCAGAACCGCATTACGCTTGAATTAGAGAATGAAGCACTCAAGGGACTAGGAAAGACACATTCTCCAGGTCCTTCCAGGAGTCCACATGAAGATGACCATGCTATTCTTGTCCAAAACTATGTGATGCAGAGGGATGATGATCGCAACACAGAAGTCAAGGATACAATGGAACTCCCTTCTTTTCCAAAGGCCATCGGGATGCAGCAACCAGAGGCAGATAAAAGGCAGAAGAAGTAGACGACTTATGCTCGAAGCCAAAAGAAAATACGAAGCACAGTATCTCAACCATCAAAACAAGTGTGGGTGTGGAAAGGCGAGCATCCTATTGTGGTCAAGCCACGACAACTAGCTCAACTTCCTATTAGTGATCAACGACTAGACACTAATAAGAAATCCTCCAAAAATTCTTCTGTAAAAAATAAGTCTATCTGGGTACCCAAGAAGTCGATGAAGGTTGACCCACAATCAAGACAGATTTGGGTGCCTAAGGCTTGCTTGCGGGCTCAACTAGTCACACACACATCACACCATGCACGACATGGTTCACTCACTCTAATAGCTAATGCCCCCTCTTATTTGATACACACAAATACATATTTACCCATGAGCACGAGCGAAATCACTTGTAAATGGGTCCCTAAAAAGCCTCATTTCCAAGCAGACACCCTCATAAAGCCCTCGAGAGTCTCCACTAGACCAAAACCGAAAGTCATCCACTGTGTTTGGCAGCCCAAAGCTTCTAATAAACCCCCCGACCCCATTTGTAAAGTCATCCCCACCTACTAACTGCATCATTCTCACACTACATCTTTTCACTTAGCTCATAGGACTACGTGTTCACTAACAACACACACAATCATCGATCACTCTCTAATCTACTAACTCATCATTCACCTCATGTTAATGTTGTAACGGGGACTAAAATTGTTCTACCTTGTCCTTTAATGTTAACGCATGCTTCTATATTCTCACAGAACCAGCAAGCAAGCTGTAACATGGCAGAAGCCGAAGGCACCAGTTCCCACGCAGGGTCTAGCGCCGAGATTGTGGACATTGAAACCCTCCTTCTTGAACCACAACTCACTGAGAGGCCTCAAGAACTTAGAGCTATGCATGTGCTTCCTATTCAGGACCCGCCTCAGGGGCACACTTCTCAAGTGGGGAAACACGCACATTGGTTCAGTGATGTTGCAGGGCCATTGGGAGACAGCACCTACTTTTGGGAGGTAGAACTTGAGTTTTTTTAATGGCAAATGGGGACGATATCATTTCTTTACCCGTGAGTTCAAGCAGTACCAGAATGCAGAAGTAATGCGATTGGTATGGACCAAAGCGGGCTTGGATGGCTATTTCCAGGCACATTTACCTAAGCCAGATTTCCTGCGTTGCTTCTACCTTATCAGTACCATCACCCCTAGCAGCCCTAAAGGAGGCGATAGTACTTTCGTGCTACCCTCACTGACACCAAGCCACGAGCTCAAAAGATTCAAACTAACCCTCAACCTAGTACGAGAAGCATTGAACATGCAAGGTATGCATATTCCCACTGAGAAAGAAACAATGATTCTAGGCAGGATGAAGCACAAGGATCTCAACAAATTGAAGGACATGGTAGCAATGACACCAACCATCGCTCTCCACCTATGAAGGATCATGCAACACTTCACTTTCCCCACCCAAGAATGCTTCACGATGCCACCAAAAAAGATCTGGTTCAGCTTGTACTTGGTAGAGACAGAGAATCTCACCATCAATCTGCCACACTAGATCATCGATCAAATCCACCTAGCCTATCAACGATGGAATAAGAAACAGAAGAACGTGCTTCATGGGTGCTGTGCTCTGACAAAAATAATTTACAGGTGCTTAGCTTATGACATGCCCATTCAAAGAGCACTAGTATGGTCCAGGGCCCAAGAATTCCAAAGACGACTATCAACGGTGGGTCCTCCATCGAAGAAAATGAGAGGGGCAGTTCAATTACCATGTGCCCAAGCAAGGGGAGCCATCAACACACCAAAGGTGACTCCTCCACAAACATGACGTGTCCGACCATTTACTATTCGCCTACCCAGACCAAGTGCAGAAGAACCCAATCTGTTGTTCCCTCCGATTCCATCGGACTTGGAGTTCCCACAAGGATACACCCTAGCCGATTTGATAGATGAAGAAATCGCCGACATGATTAATGAGTCTAACCTGGAGACAGAAGCAGAGCAGACCCAAGGACCACAACCTACCACTACAACTTCAGCCCCGCCCCAACCAGAAGTAGTGGAAGTAGAGGAAGATGAAGAAGAGACTAAGGACGAAGAAGCATACGAGGAGCATGATCAAGAATACGAAGAACCTTCAGAACTAGCGAGTGCCCTAGGCTATTCGGCACAAATAAAAAGATTGTATGAAACCATGAAGCGAGTCCAGGAAGAGCACAAACTATCACTCGAAACAGGAAAAATGCTAATAAGTCAGATGTTAGGAGAAGAGGGAGTGGATGAAATGTTTATTGAGTCCCTGAACCTGCACGCCGACGCGGTGGGCCTGGATGAAGCCATTCATTCGGCTGTGTCTTACATTCATCGCTTCGAAAAACGAGTGCCAACCCGTCCCATGCGATCTGGCAAGCAAATTCACATCAATGTATCAGTGCCAGGAGATACCACACAAATAGAAGAACATCAGGCGGAACCACTCTCACCACACCCCTCACCTCTCACTACACAATTGACTTCACCACATGGCACTACCACCCCCACTTCCACCATTACCACATATGTCATGGGAATTCCTCTCTCTCCCGGCATCCAATTTGGAGGAGTTGCCATGCCCAGTTTCACAACACTATTCACGAACATCACATACACCCCACCCACTGTCCCCATCTGCACAGTCACACACACGTTTGACACCATGGAAACATCACCAGCCACAGCACCACTCCCTCCCCCCACGCAACCTCAATCTCCCATACCCCCTCCACCCACATCACCACTTGACTCCATCTCATTCATGACTCCCTTTCCCTTCCCCATTCCCCCTGCATCCTCTCCTTTCCGTGCATTCTTTAATGTAAATAATGTGTTTTCGACGTTACATCAATGTGTGTACCAACTACAGAGTGAGTATCAGGCTCTCGAAGACCATCATTGTCAACTAACTACGAATCACCAACAACTACAGAGGCGGCTTACAACTATAGAAGACGAAAATGCTGACCTCAATCAATGCTACACCACACTTGAACAGGCCCATCAAACCCTCCTGGAGACACCCCAACCATCACAGTTACCAGGCGTCAAACAACTCGAAGCTTTACTTGAAGTCTACCAAACAAATAATCTAAGAGTCCGGCATAATTTAACCCTACTCAGAAAACACATGGCTACCGCCCTTGAAGAGAACAAGCGCCTGCAGAAGCAAAACGAAGAAAACCTAGAAGCCGCAATGGAAGGCTCCCCCCCACGAGATCGACCCAGAACAGTTTAAAGCAGTCCCCTCAGATACAATAAAGACAATCCTGGAAAGCTATGCCGATCTATTAGAAGCACATGATGATCTGGAAAAGGAATGAGATGCACTACGCCGCCAGCTTAGGGAACAGGAGGAACAACCCAAGGTCATAGAGACAACATCGACTTCAGAGGAAGTAAAGGCATTAAAGGAGCAGGTGGAAGAATTGCAAAAGAAGCTACTTGAGCATGAAAGACAACCCTCTCCAATTATAGAACCAGAGCCAGATGAATTGGTGCCCATTGAGGTGGATGAGTCGTATGAGGAACCATATGTTCCTATGCCGATGCCAGGAGGTCAGCAAACCTCGGAAGGAATGGACACCCTGGAAGTCGAAGCGCCTGAATGGCTTCAGAAAATTGAAAAGACAGCTAAAACCCATGAAGATCGAGTGGCAGTCCAAATCCAATCAATGGCTAAACTGGAGGACACTATCATAAACTCAGAATACTTTCAGAACATGTCACACCACCGCTCGATAGGCACTAACGATGATCAATACGTGCCACACTGTGTTCTCCTGGCTGACTACAATGCGGAGATTCAACGACGATGTGGCAAAGCCCCGACTTTCGCCACACAATTTGGCCCTGATGATATCCCTGCAAGTGCTAAAAAAGGATCCATTCATCAACCTACATGGCAGATACCACTTTTAGAAACTTACCCTGAAATGGTTCGTACCTAGAATAACATGCCGCTCTTTATCAAATACAACCCCTGTTATGTTCTAGTCTTTCGAAGACGCACCTGGCCCGAGTTTACCATTGCTGTCAAGGATGTCAAAGGCTATGCGCAGTGGTTAAATTATGTCTATCTAGCACCTCCAACAAGGACCTCCCACCGTTGCTTACATGATTTCTACAATCCGTCACTGGAGCCTTCGACTACGGAACACCCCTGATGTGATGGCACAGATGTGCATGAAGATCTTTGAATTAATGCTGATCACATTCAGAACGTTCAAGAACATCAAAGGCCCCCATTTCTCAAGAGTTGGCTTCACTGCAGGCAACCTAGACCTGGTATATGACATGAGCACCACCCCCTCAATAAAGGTAATATATGCCTGGGATGCAAGAATAAAATACCCCCCAGCTTGCTTCAAGCAAACCTTCGAGGAGATGTTCGTCATAGGGTTCTGGGAATATCACTCAGAAATATTCGTACCCAAGCCCTCACATCTCCTCCAACTATTCGCTGTGGAGAGGACCATCCACTCAGATCAATTGCGGGTGCCACATCCAGACGTTCCAGGTCTAGTGGATTGGGATGCATTGTTAACAGACCTAGCACGGGGGCTGCGAGTAGAAGAACACCACCTTGCTTCAGATGTGGTTCAATAGTATGTCCAACGCTCAGCTCGACAAGGGTCTGTCAGAGACGACAGACGCGAGAGAGGGGGGGTGTTGGCAGCAGTCAAAGCACCCAAGGACTCACAAGACAAGGAAGCCAGAGAAGGGAGCCCGAGCGGAGAGAAGGCACAAGCAGACAAAGTAGTCAACGAAGATCTGGCAAGTAGGCCACTCAAATTTTTCCAAAACAACATCTTCATAAGAGTGATTCTCATCACTAAAAATCATTGTAAATACCATTTCACCTCTTTGTAACTCCATTTTGTGCAAGCCGAGGAGTCCTTGAGCTTGAGGAGTATTAGAAGTATCATCGTACCAATTTTCATGATTTTTAGACTCCGTTTGAGCCCTCAAATAGGCCATAGAACCTAATTTTTAACTAGGCCGGACACTAGGTTTGGACAGGGCCAAAAGCTAGTAAAAAACTATAAGTAGAGCTAGAGAGCTCATTTTTGAGGTTAGCTTGTAATAGATTTGAACTTGTATGAGCACATTTGACGTAATCTAAAAGAATTCCATTGTCTCTCTCTTTGTTCTTTCTGTGTGTGCGCGTGTGTGTGTATGTGTGTGCATGTTAGTGTGCTTCTCACTCACGCACTTGTGCCATCACTTGTTCGAGGTCTGCATACCATCCTCACGTCTTCTCGGATTGACATTAAAGGAGGTGCTACTCATCAGTGAGCTACAACACACCCAGTGGTTGACTAAGCGATAAGGATTGTCAGACAGTTTGTTACTTTATCCGAACTTAGTCTTTTGTTCCTATAAGCCCCTTGGTATTCCTTATATCATAAATCTGGGTTGCTATACTAAGTCTGACTGTCACACACACCATCAGTGGCTAAGAATGTGATATTCTTAGTCACTCTCTTCAACTTTTTAGTCTCTACCTCTTTCTAACTTTTGGTCTTCTAATATGTCTTTCTCTTCATATATCTGACCTCGTTGTATTGCCTGGAGCCTGTTTACTTTTCTTCGTTGCATTACCCTTTAAAGGTCCTGTTCTTAGATTTTCTTTGTCATCCTCTGGGACCTGATGCATTTCTTTCCATTGCATGCATCCAGGAGAGGGAGAAGTGTCTAGAATTCTCAGACAATTGGTTATCTTATCCGATGAAGAATCCTTTGTGTACTGTCTCCCTTCAATAGGGCCTGATTGTAATTCTTTTGTTTCTATTCTTCGGGCCCTAGTCCTTTGTTGTTGTTGCTTGATGCATTGATTAGCCTGTTCATTTCTTTCCACCACATGTACCTGGTGGATGAGGAAGTTGTGTACAACCTCCCATGAAATGTCTTGGTTGTTATCTTTCTTTATTTCCAATCCTGAGGACCTGGTTCTTTGGTGTTGTCTCCTGATGCATGCCCATATAGGGCTTTGGGCAGAGGGTTTTTCTTTTCTTTATGAGCTTTTTTCTTCACTGAGTTGTTTTATTCTTTGATCTCCTTCTTCTTTTCTTTTTGCTTGATTCCTCTTCCACACATCCCTCCTCTTGAACTCTGTCATCCCCGATAGGCTTTTTGTGTATGACTTTTTGCTCTTGACGGTTAAGCAAAGAAGCTTAATTCATAGGCCACCAGTCTTGTATTGAGGTTAGAAGATATTTTTGCAAAGATTTGTGAGTCCAGTTCAAAAAATCCAGTAAAAAATGCCTCTTCAAATGTCTGCATATATGGACTTGGAAAAAACATGTCTTGAGTATATGGCCATGAGTGTTAATCGGCTAGGTATAGTCGATAAATCGAAAACAAGAGCATCTCAACCTTGGTTAATGTTGATAAAGTTCAAAAATGTATGTTGAGCATGTTGAAATACCTTTATTATAGTAATTAACATACTCAAAATTTTGTTTGTCATTTTTATAGCTAAATCTGGTACGGTGGCATATCTGGCAATCCAAAATTTGATTGTTTTTACCATGTATTCTTCGGTCAGTAAGTAACTTCATGGCAGAATTGGTAATAATGGATAGTTTGGCCATTGATAGTTTATGCTTCCCTGGTGTTGTGCTTCCCAAAATTGCATCCAGGAGCATCTTCGGGGTACTGGGCAAAAAGATGGATTGAATTGAAGCACATATAGTGCCAATTCCCAGTGTACCCATAAGGTAGGATTCTTTTCCAAAAATTTCCATCTCCAGATAGGATTTGCTTTATCAAATTCCTCTTGAGTATAGGTAAATGTCTTCATGTTGAACTGTAGGTTGCTATCTGGTTCTTTATTGGTTGTGGTCTTTATGTCTTGGTGTGTGTCTTCTTTGAGTAGCCCATAAGGTATGTTGAAGGGTGTTGCTCTAAGGGTTGCCCATAATTTTTCTCATGCTATGGCATCCTTTAGCCCTCATGAAAATACCTTCTTTTTGTAAATTAGGAGATGTCCATATGAACACTCTCCTAAACCCCTTTTTTGATATTTCTTTTAGTCTATGGTATTGAAGCCTTTTTGAGACTCCTTTTTGCACAAGTACAAAAATCCCACGTAGAAACTCTCCACGTGCTCTCTCTCTCTCTAGGTGGTTATTCCCATATCACATGAAGATTCTCTTTTTGATTTAGCACATGTGGTCTTTTGACCACATGTTTTATTCACATATGCCTCTCTTCTCTATATAAAGAAGAACCTCGTTTGTAAAAGGGGAGGTCCCTTGGCCATGGCCTTGGCCTCCATTTTTGTTAATGGAAGAAGGTGTCATTTGTTACTCTCTTGCCTCCTTGTGTGCAATGGCGTTGGTCTTGGTGTATGGCTTTGCATGTGTGTGTGTGCATGGTTGGGAGGATGTTCCCCTTTGCTCCTTGTGACGTTGGCCATTGTTGCCATTGCTCCATGAGCGTGGGTGAACCTCTCCTCTCATTCTTTGCCCCAACTTGGAGAAACTTCTCACTTCCATGTGAGGTGGTTAGGGTTTGTTGTTCCCCTTTTCTCAACAATTTGGCACCGTTGCCGGGGACGTCGGCCTTTAGCCGTTGGTTTTTCCAAGTTTGCGTGTCCATACTTCGTGAGATGCACCTTGGCACTTGGAGGAGGATGAATACGTGTGGCCTTCGGTTGGCCTAGGGTACCTCTCTTCTTTTAATTTTTGAGTAATTTTAGTTCATTTCTGTTTGATGCATAAAAACACCCCTAACCCCCTTCTCTCTCTCACTCCCTTACTCACATTTCCCCACACATAATTGGGCATCACTTTTTACTTCTGCCACCTCTTTCTTTGTGATAGCTTGGAGTGGAGGGATAAGGTGAGTTCTTCCTTTGCCTCTTCCCTCTATTCCCTTGAATATGGCCCTTTCCCATGAATTATCTATGAGATGCTCATAAAAAATCGCGGAATTCAAAACCCTTGGTGCAAAGGAAGGAAGGCGGCCACTACCCTCTTTTTCCCAAATTCAAGTATCACGCATGGGAGTTAGGTGGAGGTTATTTCTGTCCTTTTATGGTCTTGTCCTTATATGATCAATGCAGACAGGTGGTGGAGTATTTACTCTATTCTTGCATGCGAGGTAAGTGGGGGAGATGATTGTCTTTCCCTCCTTTTTTTCGTTCCTTTACCCACGAGGGTCTGCCGCTAGGCTATGGTGGGGTTCCCCTCATCATGCTTCTTCTCTGCAGATGGCTATGGCGATTCCCCTTATTGGAATAGAGATAAATGCCTTTTCCCCTCCCCATTCGTTCTCTGAGTAAGCTATGGGGTTGAGTTCTTAGGAACGCTCCCTCCCCGTCCTGCACAGGCTCCGCTATTTTCATCCTTGCCAGGTAGTCAAGCTCGCATTTCTGTGAGTTAGTGCTGGACGGGCGCTCTGCACCTATCTCCTCCAGTTGAATACAATCCCAAGGGGCGTTTCTGCGCTTCCCCTAGATCTTTGAAGGACAACACTTGGTGGTGGGGTTGAGTCGAGCTCCTGCTTCTTTAGCTTCTTTTGCTATTTAGGACCAAAGCTTGGTGTTTCTCACAGTCGAGCTACCTCAGAGTGAAGATATTCATGCTACTGTTCGGTTTCTATGTTTGCCATACAGTAAGGATCTTTGTGCCCTTTGCTTGCCTTTGACTCTCCACCATGGAAGGATCGTTTCACTCACGATCGGAGACAAACGCAACCCTGGCTGTGTTTTGGGTGACTCCATCACCTGCTGTTGGATGCTTGTCTTCGACCAACATTTCAGGAGTTTTCTCTTTTAGATCTTCAAGTATAATTGGACCAGCTCAGACTCGAACCTCCCTTGTGAAGTTGGGCTGCACCTTGGAAGTCACTGCAGGCTCTCATGGCCCTCTTGGCTTCATCCCCGATGGCATCTTTTGGAGCAACGCTCTAACAGGGTCACACACTGGTTAAACATCATCCCGGGGGTTCTTTCATGTGATGCACCAGGAGAAGAAGTCTCAAGTTTTCCATGACAAAGGCTACCGCAAGGCTGTTGTAATTCTGGTTGATTGGGTAATTCACTATTATAGTAATTTCTGTGACTGTAGGAGGTTGCCTGATTTGCTTCCTCAGTAATTGTATGATCTGAACCATACCATAAGGGTTAACTTAATCTTGCGAATGACTATATTCTGATATACTATCGTCGGAGAGGCTATGATTTTTTTTTGTATGCTTTACTCCTGTATGATTTCTCCTCGTGGAATTAATTTAAATAGCTCCCTTCAATCGCAGTCGGATATGGTTCAGCTTTATAACAGGATCTTGATTTATTGTGTTTCAAAAGTTGGACAAATATGTTTATCCATGAATGGTTATTAGTTCTTGAAAAATTTCGTGCTTTCATTATAGCATCTTGCAGGAGTGACTGTTCTAAAGCTTGAGGTAACTAAAATAAGGAATGGAAAACGACAGATGAGTAGTTACACCTTCCGAGAGCGGCTTGGAGTTTGTTATAGAAAGCTGGAAGTTTGAGGACTAATCAATGATTTCTGACAAATAGAGATAGGGTATGTTGGTATTTGGTTTTTCTAGGAGTTCTCAAAAGGATGGGAGTTTTGCCTGCATCAGGGGTTGTGTCCACATCACTTGCCCATAAGGTTATGATAAGCAATTCATGCAATCCGGGAAGTCATGTCTTGAAGGTTTCTTGAATTATCTTCTCGAAAAGTTCTATAAAAAGCAGGTTTTAGGACATTGACGGCAATGCTTACATTGATTGAGTTTCTGTTGACTAACCCTGATATACCCCCGTGTCAACTCACTTAGTTTCTCACATCACTCTTATGCTCATATGCACACATAACACACTGAATGAACAAGAATGTATGATGCATCTGTATGAGTAGTCAACGGTCCACATCTACTACGTTTCATTGCAAGTGGTCACATATGTACAACACATTATATTGCGAGACACTTTTAAATCAGCAAGGATTTGCATGGTAAAGGGTTGCTTATGGGCAAGTAGCAAAACAAAAGATGCATCCTGGTCTCTTGTCTGCTTGAAGATCAATTGGCTTCAATCCTTAGGTGACTCCCATGTCTTTGGGATTGCGACTCTCTTTGCTACGTGGAACTTGTTACATACAAGTCCCCAGTGTAGTCACTCTCCATGAACAAAATAATGGTTACTCTCATGACCCTCCAAGATAGATTGAGATGTCTACTCACTTTTGGGTTTTGCAATTAAAAGTGATTCGTAACTATGACTTGAGGTTTTCCCAGGTTTAGACGTACAAGATTGGAGCTGCTCCCCTGACGAAAACTTAATTCTTGGTGATCAAGAATCCTTGAGTTTATGAGGATGCACTTCATGGCTTGGTAGGAAGGTTCAAGCATCTATTCTCTTGAAGGGCATGTGCCCCACTTGTTGTCCTTTGCAGGATATGGACTCTTAACTTTGTCGGGAGCAAAGTATGATCTTCACTATGGTATTATGCAAAGGGGAAAACCTGTTGCATGTGTTCTTGACAATTATAGAGTGGAGCACTGCAAGCATTAATGACAAATGAAAATACACCTCCACAAATATTAGCAACTGCCCTAAAAAGGAATGAGTTCATACTCACACTATGTAGGGAAGTATAATGAAACTGCAAAATTTTGAGGACTGGACCAAGTCCTAGCCCTGGAATAACTTTCCTTACTGTGCTTCATGATTTGTTTTAGTATTATAAGTGTGGAGTGAATATGAGCTTTGTAGAAATTGCATAAAAGACTTATGTCCAAGATTATGGCTTTCCATCACTTATTGCTGACTCAAAAATTCATGATATGATTGTCCCACACTTTTCAAATGTTCCTCAGACAGTAGTTGATTAATTAGTTCTCCTCTAAAGCCGGCATTCTGTTTTCATAATACGAATAGGATCAACACTCTTCATGATTTCTTCCATTTGGGAAGATGCACATGTGGTTTAACTTCCTGCCATCACCTGAAGGGAATATTAAAGTGCAATGAGGTGTCTTACCTATGTTTTTGCTCTTCTTTTGCTCTACATTGTAGATTTCAGAAGGTCTTGAGGATATCTTGTTCCTGTAAAACCAAGAAGACATTGTGGATTGGACAGCAAATTGATATCCAGCTCTCTATGGTGACGATATTAAACTTCAACAATTTGCAACCACATTGGAAGGACGAGCTATGAGCTGGTTCAGTCAATATGGCATTACCCATTTTGCTACGTATGATGATTTAAAAATCGCATTCTTGCAACGGTTTAGAAAAGAAAAGACGCCTTCCGATGTATTAAGGAAGTTGAGGGCTATTAGAAAAAAGACTATGCTAGTGGAAGACTATGCTCAGAAGTTTAGGACTTTAATGGACAGGCTGCAAGGTAATGAACGACCTGCGGATGAGATGTTGGTAGGATTTTTTTTGAAAGGATTAAGGAGCACCATCAGACATCTGGTGGCCAGTGTGGACATTGCTAATGGTTTTGATGTCTTAGTATTAGCAGCAGCGCGTGTTGAAAGAAGGTTTGGACGAGCAAAAAAGAAGCAGTCTGATTCTGGTTCAGAGGTTGGATCGGATTTCGAAATGGAGTCAGGTAAGAGTTCCGATGACTCTGATACTGATGATTATGATGATGAAATAGTGAAGACAAAGCATCGTAAGCCTAAACCTATGTTGGATCAAGACAATCAACAAATTGTGATTATACAAAGGGCAGAAGTAAATACATGAAGAGAAGATTGAAGATCAATGTCAAGAATTGAAGGAAAGAATTAGATAGTAAAGTCCTTTAATCAAATGTATATTAGTTCTTTGAGATACTTCAATATACTTGAAGTAGTTACGAGTTAGGACTTTTATATATATTAAAGTACATGTTTGTAGTAGTATGAGACATAGAGAAGAGAGTTGAGATGAGTTAGTTGATGTACATTGTACAAATCAACCATCAGATGTATGAAGAAAATAGATAAGTGAAAAGTTCAGAAATGGCGCGTTGATCTTCTCTCCCATTCTCCTTCTGTGTTTAATCTTTTGAGAAATCCTTTTGCATGTATCTAAGTCAATAGTTAATCTATCTATGACTAGAATTTGAGAGGCTAATTGCAATCAGGTTGAGAGAATTTAGTTTAGGAACATTCATATGTGAAGATGTTCTGAGAGTCGTAAAAATTGGCGCAGATTTCATGTTCAGAGAAATGAACATTGCTCAGTGCACAGTGTAAAGTTTTACACAAGTGAGGGCTCAAAATCTAAGTTGGAAGGTAAGCCATCTATGGCTAAAAGATCTTGATCAAACGGGATTTATTTTGGGAGAACCAGTGTTAAGAAATTACAGGTGTCAAAGTTGCCATTGCAAAGAAGCTGCTTCAGACATAGGTAAAGTGTTTCACACATTTCTCACAGTATGCTCAATCATTTTGAGGAATTTAACTTGGATTAGTTGCGCAACCTTCAGGCGAAGCATTGTGCAAAGTTTTATTAAAAACTTTACAGGATTGATTAGTCAATGAGTGATTAATCTACAGCGGATTTTTCAGGAAGTTTCAGTTTTCAACAGTTAGACAAAATTCTGATAATTTGGTGATTGTTTTCTAAATTAAGTGGAGTCAGAAGTTGTTCTTGATATAGAGGAGTTCTAAATTCAAGTACAACTTGTTCTTTTGGAGATTAACAATCTCCATCAGTGGTATCAGAGCAGGATATGTCAAAATTGAAGTGAAGAAGACTCCGACTACTGCAGAAACACAAATCTTTACATCTCGAAGGTGCAAAGGGATAAAGGTTGAAGAAAACTTGAAGGTAGACACATTGAAGCTATCAAAAGGATCAGAAGGAATGGATTGGAAGTTAAAGTACATTTATTTCTTGTAAAGGCTAAAGCTTTGAGACTACAGGTGAAGCAAGAATGGGAGATAGTCTCCAAATTGAAAAGTTGGATAGAGAGAACTATCCAGCTTGGTCTATGAGAATGGAAGCTCATCTTATGAGCAAAGATTTGATAGCATACATTACAGGTGAAGAAGAGAAGCCTCAGTTCAGAGATCCTAGTGTTCCAACTAGGGAAGAATTGTCAGATCTAAAGAATTGGATGAAGAAGGATGCTCAAGCAAGGAGCATAATTTACATGGCAGTCAATGACTATTTGCTTCCTCACATTAGAGGACTTGAAAGTGCAAGTGACATTTGGAATGCTTTGGAAGAGCATTTCCAAAACACAACCAAATCAAGGAAGGCTTCACTATGGGCAGAATTTACTACTTTCAAGAAAAAGGCCTCACAATCAATCTCTGATTATGTGACAAAGATGAAGGACATTGCAGATTCTCTAGGTGCAGTGGATGAAGATATTGAAGAAGATAAATTGGTAAGACAAATTCTCACAGGGCTAAGAGGAGATGAGAAGTGGAAGCCTTTTATTTTGTCTACAAAACTTTCATTAGATCACTTTACTCCTGATTTGAATCAATTGTTAGGTCATATGCTAACTTTTGAGAATGATATCAAAGGAGATGTTGATAAGAGTGCAGGTCATGCAATGTACTCAAAGACAAGAAGAAAGCTAACAAAGGAAAGCAACAATCAGGTGAAGAAGAAGGTACTTCAAACCAAGCAAATTTCATAAGAGGAAAAGGAAATGGTAGAAGTAGAGGAAGAGGCAGAAACAACAAAGATAATGCAAGAGCTTGTTGGATATGTGGTAAGACCAATCATTTATCTCATGATTGTTGGCACAATAATCAGAAGAATGGTAGTTATCAGAACTTTAATCAAAGAGCAAGAGGTGGTAGATTTCAGAGAGGAAACTTCAGAGGTAGAGGTGGTAGGAATTCTTTTGGAAGAGGTGGAGGAAGAAGCTTCCAAAATCAATCCTATAATAACACCTACTACAACTATGCATCAGACCAGAAGGAGGATTTGACTCTCATTATGAATGCAACATGTGAAACCTCACATGAGGACATGAGAGTGTTCTATATTGATTCAGGATGTAGTAATCATTTAAGTGGAAATATTGCTTTGATGACTGATCTAGATCATAATGCAATTAACCATACAGTTCAGATAGGTGATAATACAAAGTATAAGGTAAAGTCAATTGGTTCAGTCAAAGCTAAAGATGGGAGCACTCTTCTGAGTAAGGTTCTTTATGTTCCCACAATTCCAAAGAATTTGATCAGTGTAGGTCAAATTGTGGAAAAAGGATATGAGGTAAGGTTTACCAATGATGGAGTCTATGTTGAAGACCCTAGTCAAGGGTATAAACAGGTTGTTACAGGAAAGAAAGAAGGGAGGCTCTTCACATTGAAGGTACAAGGAAATGTTGGACATGCTATGTTCACATATGGAGAGCAGAAGGTATTTGAATTGGATCTTTGGCACAAAAGACTTGGACACTTCAATGAAAGAGGTATTAAAGAAATGATTAACAATGGTTCAGTGTTTGGGTTGCCTAACATTGCAGGTCAACACATGACATACAGATGTGAGGCATGTCAATTAGGTAAGGCTCATAAGCAATCCTATTCCAAGCATGGGTTTATGTATTCAGAAAGACTTGAATTGGTGCATACAGATGTGTGGGGTCCTTCAAAGGACTTTAGTATAAATGGTTCAAGATATTATGTCATATATGTTGATGATGCTACCAGATGGATCACAATTTATGTGATTAAAGAAAAGTCAGAAGTGTTTAATACATTTAAACACTATCATGCATACGCAGAAAGGATTATAGGTCAAAAATTGAAGAGACTAAGGTCAGATGGAGGGGGAGAGTATTTTTCAAATGAATTCAATGATTACTTGTGGAATGCAGGTATAAAGAGAGAAGTTACTTGCAGGTACTCTCCTCAACAAAATGGGGTAGCAGAAAGAAGAAATAGGACTCTTGTTGAGTTTGCAAGGTCCATGATGAAAGAGAAGAATTGCCCAAATTATTTGTGGGTAGAGGCTGTTAATACAGCTACTTATTTGGTCAACAGATTGCCTTGTAAAGCTTTGCAAGGTATGACACCATATGAAGCTTGGTGGGGTAAAAGACCTACCTTGGATCATTGCAGAATATTTGGATGTTTGGCATATGCATATGTGCCATCTCAATTGAGGCATAAGTTGGAGCCTAAGGTAGAAAAGTATGTATTCATTGGTTATGATGATAAGCAAATGGGATACAGGTTGTGGAGTCCATCCACAAAGCAATTCCTTGTATCCAAGGATGTTACATTTGATGAGCAAGGTCCTTGGTATGCAGGTAAAAATAATGTACATGCAGATGTTGAAGAAGTAGTGGATCAAAGGAAAGGTAAAGCAAAGATTCAATTACTTGATGAAAATGAGAATAATGAAGTACAGGTTGAAGTTGAAGAGAGGCCAAGGTTTGATCCAGAATGTGATGAACCAGAGACTTCAAAAAGTGCAGAAGTTAGGAGGTCATCTAGGCACAAATGGCAACCTACAAGGTATAGCTATGAAACCTCATTCTTGACTACTAAAGATTATGCTTATTTGGTAAAAGCAGATGAAGATCCATCTACATATGATGAAGCCAAAGGAAAAAGAAATTGGGAAGAAGCCATGCAAGAGGAGTATGATGCATTGATAGAGAATTAGACTTGGGATCTGGTTCCTAAACCTAATAGCCAGAAAATTATTGGATGTAAGTGGGTTTATAAAACAAAAAGATTTGCAGATGGAAGTGTGTCTAGGTACAAAGCTAGACTTGTTGTGAAAGGGTATGCACAGACATATGGAGTGGACTATGATGAGACCTATAGTCCTGTGGCAAAAATGACAACCATTAGAACTCTCATAGCAATTGCTGCTTGCAAAGGTTGGAAGTTATCTCAATTAGATGTTAAAAATGCTTTTTTGAATGGTTACATTTCAGATGAAGTATACATGGAGCAACCAGATGGGTTCAAAGATCAAGTGAATCCAAATTATGTGTGTAAGCTCAAGAGAGCTTTGTATGGATTAAAGCAAGCCCCAAGGGCATGGAATTATAGGCTTGTAAAATTCTTGAAGGATCTTGGATTTCAAGCATCAAAGGCAGATAGTAGCTTGCTAGTCAAAGCAAGTGAAGATGGGTTCATTTATGTTGATGACATAATACTTACAGGAACAGATGATAAAGGAATACAAATGATCAAGAAGCAGATGGAGAAAGAGTTCAAAATCAGTGATTTGGGGAACTTATCATTCTTCTTGGGAATGGAGATTTCTTATACTCAACATGGAGTATATGTGACCCAAGAAAGGTATCTTAAAAATTTGCTAACCAAATTTAAAATGGAAGATTGCAGGGTTGCACCTACACCATTGGAAGTGAACCATAAATTGTCTAGATTTGGAGGAGAAGAATTCAGAGACATGAAGCTCTATCAAAGTTTGGTTGGTAGCTTGATTTATGCTACATTGACAAGGCCTGATTTGTCATATGCAGTTGGTGTGCTTTCACAATTCATGCATTGTCCTAGAAAGGAACATTGGATTGCAGGACAAAGAGTACTTAGGTACATCAAAAGTACACTCAAAGAAGGGTTGTACTATGGATTTACTTCTGATACAAGAGTGAAGATATATAGTGATGCAGATTGGGCAGGTAATGTCGATGATAGAAGATCAACACATGGATATTTGTGCTATGTAGGAGACAAATTGATTTCATGGTGTTCTTAGAAGCAACATACAGTTGCTTTATCATCTACAGAAGCAGAATACAAAGGTATGGTGGAAGCTGCAAAGGAGGTAATATGGCTAAAGACACTTATGAAGAGCTTTGATGTTGTTCAAAGTATTCCTATAATTTGTGGAGATAATATGAGCTCTCTATACTTGGCAGCTAATCCTGTGTTTCATGCTAGAACTAAGCATATTGAAATACAATATCATTTTCTGAGAGAGAAGGTCATTGATAAGGAGATTGAAGTCATACACACTCCTACAAAAGATCAACTTGCAGATATGATGACAAAAAGTTTAGATGGACCAAAGTTACAGAAGTTCAAAGACATGGCAGGAATAAAAAGGTTGCAGATAATCACAATTGATGATTGAGGGGGAGTTGTTGGATCAAGACAATCAACAAATTGTGATTATACAAAGGGCAGAAGTAAATACATGAAGAGAAGATTGAAGATCAATGTCAAGAATTGAAGGAAAGAATTAGATCGTAAAGTCCTTTAATCAAATGTATATTAGTTCTTTGAGATACTTCAATATACTTGAAGTAGTTACGAGTTAGGACTTGTATATATATTAAAGTACATGTTTGTAGTAGTATGAGACATAGAGAAGAGAGTTGAGATGAGTTAGTTGATGTACATTGTACAAATCAACCATCAGATGTATGAAGAAAATAGATAAGTGAAAAGTTCAGAAATGGCGCGTTGATCTTCTCTCCCATTCTCCTTCTGTGTTTAATCTTTTGAGAAATCCTTTTGCACGTATCTAAGTCAATAGTTAATCTATCTATGACTAGAATTTGAGAGGCTAATTGCAATCAGGTTGAGAGAATTTAGTTTAGGAACATTCATATGTGAAGATGTTCTGAGAGTCGTAAAAATTGGCGCAGATTTCATGTTCAGAGAAATGAACATTGCTCAGTGCACAGTGTAAAGTTTTACACAAGTGAGGGCTCAAAATCTAAGTTGGAAGGTAAGCCATCTATGGCTAAAAGATCTTGATCAAACGGGATTTATTTTGGGAGAACCAGTGTTAAGAAATTACAGGTGTCAAAGTCGCCATTGCAAAGAAGCTGCTTCAGACATAGGTAAAGTGTTTCACACATTTCTCACAGTATGCTCAATCATTTTGAGGAATTTGACTTGGATTAGTTGCGCAACCTTAAGGCGAAGCATTGTGCAAAGTTTTATTAAAAACTTTACAGGATTGATTAGTCAATGAGTGATTAATCTATAGCGGATTTTTCAGGAAGTTTCAGTTTTCAACAGTTAGACAAAATTCTGATAATTTGGTGATTGTTTTCTAAATTAAGTGGAGTCAGAAGTTGTTCTTGATATAGAGGAGTTCTAAATTCAAGTACAACTTGTTCTTTTGGAGATTAACACTCTCCATCAACCTAACCACCGTAAAGAGGAGGAATGGATTCGTAAGTTAAAGAAACATGGGTATTCTATATTGGCTCCAAAGGAAACACGATTTTGTGATATTTGTGACAAAGAGGGACATACCACAACCCAGTGTTGGTATAACCCTAAGAATAGAGGGCAAAGTTCTCGGCAAGACAATAGAAATCTAAACGACGTGGCGGCCAATCAGGCTATTCCTATCCAAGGGCGAGGTAACTTCCAGAGACAACCACAAGTAAGACCCCCATGGAGAGATCAAGGAAATCAGCAAGGAAATAATCAACAAGGCAATTACCAAGGTCAACCACCAAGGGTCATGCCTTGTGGGTATTGTTCAGCTCCTGATCATTGGATAGGGCCGAATTGCCCTTTGTGGGTAAAGCATCGTGAAGAAAGGGGTATACCTGTCATTCAGTATAACCAACATAATCAGCAGGGACAACATCAACAACAGGGGCAGTAGGCGGCTCAGGCAAATGCCATGCTGATTGAATGGCCAGAACAAGTCGATAGGACCCTTGATGCACCCAATACATCTGCTCGAATGCATGGTAACCACCAAGGGCAGTGTGATGGTACGCAATGTGGAAAAAATAAAGAGGTTGAAGTATTGGCGGCCACTAGATCAAAAAATAAAGGCCCTATTGAGTGGCACGAACAAAGGCAAATTTGAGATAAGGTTTTGGAGCAGGTTCGAGACGAGCCTGCTAATCTGGTAAAGGGTGATGAATGGACCGAGAGACAAAAGGGTGTGAAGTTGGTACCGCCCATGATGGAGCAGGATCAGGCTCAGTGTAAACAAGACTTGGCAAATGACTGGTTTGCTGACATCATTAGTGCACCGTTACAGTTGTCTTTGGATCAGCTGTTATCTTTAGTACCGGTCTTTCGCGAAAAATTGTTGAGAAAGCTACTTGGATATCAAACCGAGCCCGGGAGTAGGACGATCCCTTCAATTTCGGCCAACAGTATTGATCCAGCAGATGTGGATTTTGTCGTACCAGTAATTCAGGTGCAGTACAATAAGCGGAGTTTTGCCGAAGTATTGCTAGATGGAGGATCAGGGGTAAATATATTACCTGAACATATTTTTATTGAAATGGGAAGAGGGGCATTGGCTCCAGCCCCTTTTCAGGTCAAAATGGTGGATCAAACACGAGTCCGTCCTGTTGGCATTCTGAAGCAACAACAAATTATTATTTCCGGTATGACATTCATGGTCAATTTTGTAGTCATCCGAATGACGGAGTCAGCGTACCCGTATGAAATGTTGTTAGGAAGACCTTGGTTTCAGCTTGCTAAAATTAAGCAGGAGTGGGGCTTGAATGTAGTAATGATTACCAAGGGTAAAAAGCAAGTGACAATTCCCATGCGTGGGCGGAAAAATATGTCGGTACAGGAAAAACCGTTGATGGCTCAGACTATTAATTTAGCAGATGAGATTGAAGATGAAGAAGAGGAAAATTTTTTGCAAGCAAACCCAACGGTGGTGCCAGTATTAGAAGTTGATGTAGAAGGAGTATTAAGTAAGGATTATAGTGGTGGGCCAAACGAAGAAGAGTCACTTCCTGGTGAACAGGTGGCAGGTGCCCAGTTACAAAAAATATTTGATCAATGTATGAATGTTCCGGTGCAACAGCAGATGGAACAACAGGAGGAAGAGATAATTATGCGAACGGAAAGGATTTATGATCAGAAGTATGCAGGTTCTGTGTGCGTGAAGGAGGAAGAGCTTCAAGAGGTTAATTTAGGAACAAAAGCTGAACCCAAGATGGTGCGGATTGGTAAAACATTGGAAGGAAAGTTTAAGGAGACTCTTATTTGCTTGCTTAAAGAGTATGTGGATGTGTTTGCTTGGGACTATACTCAAGTAAAAGGTATAGATCCGCAGTTGCATCAACATAGGATTAATCTAAAGGCGGATGCAGTACCTGTGGCACATCAAAGATATAGAATGAATCCTAATTTTGCTAAACAAGTAAAGGAAGAGATTGATAAGTTGTTGGCAGTCGGATTTATCAAACCGGTGAATCAGGTGACTTGGCTATCTCCTATTATAGTGGTCCCTAAAAAGAACGAGAAGATAAGAATTTGCATTGATTACAGAAAGCTAAATGCGGCAACGGTTATAGACCCGTTTCCTATGCCGTTTTGTGATGCAGTATTGGATGCAGTTGCCGGCCATGAAATGTATAGTTTCTTGGATGGATTTTCCGGTTATAATCAGATCAGTGTGGCTGAGGAGGATACTTAAGATATTTAGCAAACATTTCCTCACCACTGATGCATTTGACCAAGAAGGATGTTTCGTTTATATGGGCAGAAGCTCAAGAGAAGGCATTTCAGTTATTAAAAAAGATGGTGTCGGTGGCACCTATTTTGCAACCACCTGATTGGTCAATGCCATTTCACATATTCGTTGATGCATCGGATGTGGCCGTAGGTGCAGTTTTGATGCAACAGAAAGATAAAGGTTGGTATAAACCTATTTATTATGCCAGCAGGGTATTGGCTGCGGCTGAAAGAAATTATCCGGTGACCGAAAGAGAAGCTTTGGCGATGGTGTATGCCCTTAACAAGTTTAGACATTATTGTTAGGCAATAAAGTGATTTTTCATGTGGATCATCAGGCTCTGGTTTATTTAATCAAGAAGCCCTTATTAACAGGCCGATTAGCCAGATTGATGCTTTTGTTACAAGAATTCGATTTTGTAATTGTGCATACCCCAGGGAAAGAGCATGCGATGGCAGATTATTTTAGTCAATTGGAATCAGGAGACACACCCACTAGTGTACTTGATGTATTTCCGGATGCTGAATTGTTTACAGCACAAGCAGTCGAGACAGATTCGTGGTATGATCAGTTACTAATGTTTCTCACAGAAGGGGTATTACCACAACATTTTTCACCTGATCAGAGAAGGAAGTTTGCTCTTAAAAGTAGGCCGTATTTGGTGATAGCAGGGGCATTATACAAGAAGGGCGTGGATCAAGTTATCAGGAGATGCGTACCAGACTATGAACAATCAGTTGTGTTACATGAAGCACATTCCGGTTCAGCAGGAGGACATTTGTCAAGCGATATTACCGGAAAGAAAGTATTACAGGCAGGGTTATGGTGGCCGAAGGTGTTAAAAGATGTGCATGAGTATGCTAAAGGCTGTGTGATTTGCCAAAAGTTAGGCCAACCTAATAATTCTGATCGTATGACTGATCATCCGGTATTACCGCTGGATCCTTTTCAAAAATGGGGCATGGATTTTGTGGGACCTATTAAACCTACTACTCAGTGAGGTAATATCTATATATTGGTGGCGACAGATTATTGTACGAAATGGGTGGAAGCAGTAGCACTGAAGGATAACAAGGCAGCAAGTGTGGCAAAATTTCTTTATCGTAATATTATGACAAGATTTGGGTGTCCGATTGAGTTAGTGATCGACCGAGGTACTCATTTCCTGAATGAGGTGATTTCAGAATTAACAGGACTTCATCAAATAATGCATATTCTTAAAAAGTTGGTACATGAAAATCAGAAAAAGTGGGATTTGTTTCTTGACTCAGCTTTGTGGTCATTCAGAACAGCATTTAAAGTGACGACAAGAATGACACCTGTTGGTAGTATATGGGAAGAAGCAAATACAGGCATACATGCAGATCTAGCACTAAGGCAACCCTTTATTTTTTTTCCAAACCCCTACACCATTTAAAAGTGATTCTTATCACTAAAAACCCTTGTAAATATCATTTCACCTTTTTGTAGCTTCATTTTGTACAAGCCGAGAAGTCCTCGAGCTTGGGGAGCCTTAGAAGTAGTTGCCTGCCAATTTTCATATTTTTTAGATCTCGTTTGAGCCCTCAAATAAGCCCTGGAACCTAATTTTTAACTAGGCCGGACACTAAGTCTGGACAGGGCCAAAGCTAGTCAAAAACTATAAATAGAGCTAGAGAGCTCATTTTTTGGGAAAAACTTCTTGTAGTCTTGAGCTTGTATGAGAACTTTGTTGCAATAGAAGTGATTCCATTGTCTTACTCTCTTTGTTCTTGCCGTGTGTGCACGTGTGTGTGTATGTGTGTGCATGTTAGTGTGCTTCGCACTCACACCTTTGTGCCTTCACTTGCTCGAGGTCTTCATACCATCCTCATGTCTTCCCAGATTGACATTAAAGGAGGTGCTACTCATCACTGAGCTACACCAAATTTTGGCGTCGTTGCCGGGGATTCGAGCTTTGAGGACGAGCGTGTGATGGTAAGACGTAGCGAGGACGCGTTGGAATGGTAAGTAGTAGGTAAATTTCTGGTTTTCTTCTCCATCTCCATCTCCACCTCCACCTCCTTCTCCACTACATATTCCCTCTTCCTTGTCATTCTCCTCATTTGTTGTGTGCGAGTTTGAGAGAGAGCGAGCACGTGCATTTGTGTTGTGTGTTTTTTGCATGTTTCTTGCAGGTACCAACTCCATCACCATCTCCAGCAAGCTCAGCAGGTACAGAATCTTTCTGCACAGGCCCCAAGGCGTCGAGCTCGAGCTATCGTGACACTTTGAAAACTTTGACTAATCACGTTTCTGAGTGCACCACGACACTGCACATGCCGAGAGCACCTAGGATCACAAGACAGAACCACAAAATTCACCATAGCTCGACCTATCGCGACACCTCGAGGTATCGCGACACTCACGACTTATCGTGACACCTCGGGGTATCGCGACACACCGACCCCACCTATCGTGACACCTCGGAGTATCGCGACACTCCCAAGTATCGCGACACTCCCAAGTATCGCGACACTCCCAAGTATCGCGACATTTCCACCTATCGTGACACCCCGACCTATCGCGACACCCCGACCTATCGCGACACCTCGACTTATCGCGACACACCTCGACTTATCGCGACACACCGACCCCGACCTATCGCGACACCTCGGAGTATCGCGACACTCCCAAGTATCGCGACACCCCGACCTATTGCGACACCTCGACCTATCGCGACACTTCCACCTATCGCGACACCTCGACCCGACCTATCGCGATACATGGGCTTAACGCATGAAAATTTAGAGTAAATTGATTGACTGAATTGAGGTATCTTTGGGCTTAATTTTGGACACATTGGGGTAACATTAGAGCCTTAGGAGTGAGCAAAAGACCTAGAAACCAGGGAGGGATCTCTTGAACCCTGAGAGCCTGTTTTGACCCCTAAGTGCCTGAATGGTCATAACTTCGCCATACGAACTCCGATAAAGGAGATTTTGGTCTCGTTGGAAAGCTTGTTGAGAATCCTACGTGGATCTTGACTGGTTTTTGTAAGAATCATACGCGGGGTTTTAGAACATGTATTTTTAAGTTGGCCTTTAGGTTGAACTAGGGGGTACAGTGAGTGACTCCAAGGGGGGGCCTGTAAATGTTGATGTGTGTCTTTCAATCCCTTGTGGTAATAGAGCTATATTGACTTGTGAACTTTTGCAGGAACATTGTGTGCAAGCAAGGCATTCCAAGGAAAGCTAGCAAGGGTGAGTACCAAGCTTGGGAGAAGGCTTCTTGGGCTTGTTTAGCAGTCTGGTCAACCAGCTAATTGAGGTTGGAAGATCTCTCAACCCTCCTTTGTCGATTCCTAGCCTAGGCTAAGTACGACTTAGGTGTGGTAATTAATTAGGACAATGCTAGGCACACATCAAGTCCAAGAGAACTAAGCAACTAAGTGCAAGCATTCAGTAGGACTTAAGTGCGAAAACCCTAAGGGACAAAAGTAAACTTGAATCGATCACTTATCAAGTGCAAAATTCACTTAAGCATTCCTGAGGACGTGATATCAGACAAGATCATAAACAAAATAATCAGCTAAAAAGAACAAAGTGATTGGTGTTAAATAACCTGCAATGATAGTGTACTTGGGATCAAGGGGGTAGAGAAACCAGGCATATGAACCTTAGGTCAGGTAGACACTTAGGCAGAGACAGACAAAGCCTCAGATCTTCTGAAGCTAGTTGTTGGAAGCAGTCAGAGGCACAGACGCCACGGAAGCATGTGAAGACGAAGCAGGGAGCCAGGCGGATCAATCTTTTAAACAAATACATGTCTTATTAATTTTCCCAAAACATTCAACAGTGATTATTATCACTAATTGTAACATATGTATCATAGAAAACCCCATTTTGTAATCCATAGCTCCATTTTGTGCAAGCCGAGGAGTCCTCGAGCTTGAGGAGCTTAGGTAGAATACTCGTACCAAATTTCGTTATTTTTAGACATCGTTTACCCTTCCAAATAGCCTCTAGGACCTATTTTTTAACTAGGCCGGTCATTAGATGTGAAGCCGGTCAAAACTAGTCTAGAAACTATAAAAAGAGCTAGAGAGCTCATTTTTGAGGTTAGCTTGTTGGAGCAAAGAAGAGAGTAGAGCTAGTTTGAGCTTGTAAGAGTATTCTTGAGTAATAGAGCTAATTTCCCACCTTCCATTGTGTCTTGCTTGTCTCTTCATTGTGTGTGTGTATGTGTGTGTGCACCTTTGTGCTTCTCACCTTCACTCTCACTTCATCTCACATTCACGATCTTCATATCACTCCTACCTCTCCCTCGGATTGACATTAAGGAGGTGAAGCTCCTTAACGTGGTTCTCACCATTGTGCTAGAGCAACACCAAATTTGGCGCCGTTGCTGGGGATCGAGTCTAGGACGAATGTGTGATGGTAAGAGTATAGCAAGAAGTGGCGTTGGAAGGTAAAAATTTCAGTTTTTGTTGTTGTTTTTACTTAGTTTTTAGTGTTTTTCACCTTCCCCATACTCCATCTTCATCATTGCATCATCATCTCCATCTCCAAAAAAATCAGAAAATTCACCATATTCACCCATTCACCTCATTTGTGCATGCGAGAGAGCGAGAGAGAGTTTTTGCGCTTGTATGCACTTGTGTTTTCTTGAGTTTTCTTGCAGGTACAGAGCTTCAGAGCATCAGGAGAGCTTCCAAAAGGTAAAACATGTACTTTCTGTCAGAAATTTCCGAGCAGGGCGGACCATCGCGATGGTCTGCAATTTTCGGTTTTTGAGGTAGGCGACCACACCACTAGATAGGCGATACCTGCGCATACACGGAACCATTTTTGCATTTCAAAAATTCGTTGTTTGGTGGACCATCGCGATTGGCTCGGACCATCGCGATTGTGTCACACCATCGCGATAGGCTCACGCCATCGCGACGGCTCGGTCGGACCATCGCGACGGTTCGCTTTTTTGGACCATCGCGACGGTTCACTTGAGCCATCGCGACGGTCCACTTGGACCATCGCGACGGTTCATTTGACCCCGGACCATCGCGATTGGCCCATGCCATCGCCACGACAGTGCCACGTGTCACGATAAACCATCGCGACGGTTCATTTTTTGGACCATCGCGACAGCCCAAAATCGGACCATCGCGATTGGCTCAAGCCATCGCATCGCGGACCATCGCGACGGTTCACTTCGGACCATCGCGATTGTCCACCGTTGACCGTTGACCGTGCCATCGCAATTGTCCGCCCGATCACGCCATCGCGACGGTTCAATTTTTGGACCATCGCGACGGTTCGACCTCACGCCATCGCGATCGTTCATTTCGGGCCATCGCGACGGTTCGCTTTTTCGGGCCATCGCGATTGTCCAAATTCCACGCCATCGCGACGGTTCGCTCGGACCATCGCGACGGTCCCAGACCATCGCGATTGCCCACCCCCATCGCAAATTTTGGACTTCAATTTTTGACCAATTTTGAGGGTATTTTTGGAAAATTTTTGGACCATTAGACTCATAGGAGACCCCTTAGCTCATATTTGAGGGAAAATTGGATTGTCAGTTTTTACCCCCCAGGGCCTGAACGCTCATAACTTTTTCATCCGAAGTCCGTTTTTTGAGCTTAATAGCTCGTTAGAAAGCTCGTGACGAGTACTACGTGACCTCAACTGTTTTTTTCATAAAGAATACATCTATTTTTGGATAAGCTATTTTGAGGTTCACCTAGTCTGGGACTAGGAAGTCAGGGGGCACACATTGAAAATTTGAGCTTAAAAGGTGTATATACTCAAGTGTTTAATCATCTTGTGAATTGGTCTAACATTGGAATTTTCCAGGTCTAGCAAGGGCAATCCAAGGCTAGCAAGCAAGGCAGTGAAGACAGCAGAGCTTGGGAAGCACGGCTTCTTAGGCAACAGGGCATCAGAGCAACCAGAAAAGCCGACTCGAGGTTGGAAGATTACTCAACCCCCTCAGTCAATTCTTAGCTTAGGCTAAAACGTTAGCATTGTGGATTTAAGTCGATAGGAACGCCTCAAGTTCAAGATACCTAATTCTTTCAAGTTAAGATTACAAGTAAAGGTGTGTGTGACGAAAACCTAAAGAAAAGAACATAAGTCTGACGGAACGAGAACCCAAAACTATAACGGAAAGTCGAATTCCTGACGCATATATTAAGACAAGAATCCAAAGAAGAATTAAAAAGAATCAAGAGAATTAATCACAAAGAACCATTGACGATCTAAGTGTGTAATTGAGTGAGCAAGGAAGGAAATTAATGAACCTTAGATCGGGCAAACATATAGGTAAGTCGGACAGAAGAAGCCTTAGATCATCAGAGGCTAGTGTGAGAACTACCGCTCGATCTTGGGCTCAGCAATTGAACAGTAGTTATCCCTACGAGTTGAGCTCAGAATCAAGTGAATCAGAAATGGCATTTAGCACAGACAGACCAGCAGGAGGATCTCATGTAGCATACTTAGAAAAACCAGAAGGACCCTATAGAACGCAGCTAGAGTTTCTCCGAACCAACCGACTAGGTGCTCGCATCTATGAGGATGGTTTGCAAAGGCAAGTGGTGCAACTGCACAACCCTGATCAACCCATTGGATTGGAAAGACCAGTGGTGAAGTTTGAGAGAGACGCTTACATAGACAAAGAAGGAACAATGTATATCTTGAGTACGCAGCCAAACGATACTAATGAGTTTGGCACAATCCAATTAGAGACGGAAACGAAATTTCAAGGAAAAGAACCGTTAGAAGAACCTAGAACACCGAGAGGGAAATCCGTATTAACAAGAGTACTCATCCCAGAGTGGATCCCTCAAGATAACAGGAGCACCGAGTTGTTTGTAAATAAAGATACAGATGAAGCCTTTTGGAGGTACAGAAAGGAAAACCCTGGTGAGGTAGGCATCATTACAATCTATGAATTCAAGGACCCAGATACACCTGGAAAGGTTGTATACCTGGATGAGACTTCAGAAAGAGTCTTTGTGGTGCCTGAACGCGCTAAAAACACATACACATGGAGAGGTGAATTGATATTCCCTCCATCCCGAACAAACATGAATGCAACTCAACAAGGGGCAGGAACATCCTCAGCCCATGGAAATCAAAGAGAAGGAAATCACGAGAGACCGGAAGTAAGCTTCATTCACCCCATAGGGAGAGATAGAACAACCACGAACACTAATAGGACGGATAGACAAAGAGAACATGGAGTACCAGGTGGTAGAGATGATTTTCCTCTACCTAGACCACGTGAACACGCAAGAGTATTGAGGCCCACGCAATTAGTAAAATCAATGAAAAATTATTTTGATGGGACAGGAGATCCCTATGACCATGTCGCAGAATTCAAGCAAGTACTAAGAGCAGAACAAGTCGAGGACATGTTCACGCAGTACAATGCATTTGGACTAACGTTAAAGAATACCGCTTTAACTTGGTTCCAACCACTGCAACAAAGGCAATTTAGAGACATCCATCACTTTTTAGAGTCATTCATCACTGAATTCTCTAAAAGTGGGGTTAGACATGACACGTCTTCGCTGATTCATAGTTTTAAACAAACCCCTCAGGAAACAGTAAGACTGGCAGGTCGTAGATTCAGACAATATGTTGAGCGATGTCCAATGCAAGAGCTACCCTCACAAGCCAAACAAGTATCACTGTTCCTAGATGGCTTGTTGAGCGCTAAACTACGCTCCTATGTGTACCTAAAAGAACCCAGAACGCTAGAAGAGTGTATAAGAATATGTATAGACATCGAGGACAACCTAGGAGAGGAATTAGAACTCTCAAAGGTCTATAAAGACTCAGATTGTTCTTCTCTAGCATCCACAAAATTGTCTAATTCAATAGAGGACCTAGCAGAAAAAGTGGCCCAAAAACTAGGAGTTTCTAGTAAACAGGTGCCCAAGCTACCAACAAATGTACGTTGTTACGCTTGTGGTGGAAATCATTTGGCAAACATGTGCCCCAATGCACCTCAACCTCATGTCAACCCTAGTGGCCAATATTGTACAATTGAGAGAAGGTACACGAATCATACGGCTCAGGACTGCCCATACAATAAACAAACTGTGAGACAGAACTGCCCGCAAACATACCAGCAGCCAGGTAGGTATCAAGGCCAATACAATGCTCAGCCTTATTACTATAGGCCTCCTCAGAACTACCCATACCAGGCTCAACAGAGACCTCAACCCGTCTTAGCTCAACAGCCACCCCCACCAGCGAATGTCATCTCAGTCAAATATGCGGCTGCAGAAGAGAACCTAAGTAGGGCCTTAGTGCCTTCTTCACCCCTGATCACCGAAAGTGACCCGAACTCAAACAGTTTTGACTCTACTCATGTAACTAGTCCACCCGCTTATTACACGGAGTCACCAGAGCATGTGGAGACATATCATTATGATAGTCCACCAATGGAACCTAGTTGGGAGCCAGATTATACTAATATGATGTACGCAAACCCAAACCCACGGCCCCAATTGAGACAACAAAGACCACAGGGCCCTCCAGGACCATGCTTTAGGTGTCAAGGAGATCACTTCATTAAGGATTATCCACATCCTCCAATAGCAAGGCAATCACAGTACTATAATGTACAAGGCTTTTGTGCTGATTGTGGCAAAGAGCACATAATCAAAGATTGTCCTAAGAACCCAGTTAACACTTCAAATGTGACATCGATCAACGTGATAGGTATTGTAAACAACGCAGATGGATCCAACCCTACATACGTGCCTATCCAAGCTATAACCAGAGCCCAGGCGCTCTTGCAAAACCAACAGCTTAATCAAGAGAAAATAGCCGAAACTAGTGAAGTTGCAGAATCGAGTAGTAAAAAGACAAAATCTTGGAAAGATTCTAGAGAAAGGATAAAGAGAAAATGGAGTAAAAAGATAAGTGAGTTGGAAGGAAGTCTAAGAGAATCTAGAGCCAAAATACAAGAATTGGCTTCACAAGAATCAAACCAAGAAATCCCAGCTCAGAAATCAGGATCAGTCTTAGCGGAACCCATACCAGAAGATCTAGACATGATGTTTCGTGCATATCAGGCTAGAATAAAAGAGGGACCTCAAGTCACGGAAATGAGTAAAAACTACCCTCGAGCTGATCTAGAAATTGAGAGAACTAAACTTTGCATGAAGATGGTAGAGTTAGCACAAGCCTTGTTCGAAGCCTCTAGATATCTTAATTGGAATAACATGGCAAAACCGGAACTACACTTTCAAGGACTAATGGAGAGTCTAGAACATTTGATAGAAAGCAAAGAGAAAAAGGATCAGTCTAGGAACCCTACTGTTCCAGAGACACAGGAAAGGAATGCACCATCCCTGTCTCAAGTACCTAATACAGAAAGTCAAGACAATTTGTCTTCCATACATAGGTACTCACATGAATTTTTGAGGGAAATCCAAGAAGAGAAATGGAGAAAAGAACAAGGAACTCATCCTCCTATTCAAGAAATAAACGACTTGCAGGAACAATTTCCCCAAGACATCCCCTCTATTTACGATGATGTAGAGGTGGAACAACTGAGTGAACCCACAGGATTTGAATCTAATTCTCTACAAGAATTACCTCAGTTCACGGGACCTTGGGAAGCTAAGTCTATTAGTATGAGAGCACCCACGATAATAGTGAGGAATGAAGAATCAGTGATCCCTAGGAACACAGATGTGGTCAAGAACACTAAAGTACAGTGTAATCTTACTCTAGAGGAGTTGTTAAAGGTAAAACCAGAATTGTGGAAGCACGTAGCAAATCAATTCCCTGAGCTAGCTACCACACCCTCTCAGATAGGGTCACATAAGAAGGTACCAGAGATACCCGTGGAAAAGATTGGAGACGTAAGCGAAGGAGAGGAAGGTAACACATATCTTCCAATAACCCATCAGGGCTACACCACGAAAGCCATCTTAGATTCAGGAGCCGGAGTAGCCATCGCTACTACCGCTTTATGGAAACGTTGGGGTAAGCCAGCCCTCAAACCCACTAGGATGAAGCTACAAATGGCTGATGGACACATAGAAAAACCGTTAGGCTTACTAGAAGGCATATCTCTCACCACTTGTGGTGTAGAATTTGAGCATACCTTTGCCATTTGTGACTTTGCGAAAAATCGTGCGTATGAGATGATATTGGGACGACCATTCATGCGTCAGTTGCAAATTGTACAAGATTGGGGAACTAATTCTTTGTACTTGCAACATTTAGGAGTGACTACCAAAGTCAATCTTAAAGACTATTCACATAGAGATGTACCCCCGATACAATGGAATACCATCCATAAGACTCCAGTAGAGACGGAATCCGTGCACTCATTAGAATCAGATCCTTCTTGGTTGCATGAGGATACCCATTTATGGATGTGTAAAGTAGCCAAACAAGAGGAAGAGCGGTTAGAAGCCAGGACCTTAGGTGCAGAACAACATCCACGAACCCTTCAAGATCCAGCCTATGCACCTGTAGTATTCCCAGACGAGGAATTTGAACCCCATGGTTGGGCGGAAATCCTAGCAACCATGGATGTAGCCATCAATGAAGAACAATGGACACCCCACTGTGACGAGGATGGCTATGACATTTCAGTTTTCACGATAGAGCCAATCATGTGCGATGCAATTTTAGAAGAGTGCGAACCAAACACTGATGCATTTGAGGACGCAAGCGATTTTGATTTAGAATCAATTATTATGGACCCACCCTTTGCATCAGAGGAAGAATATTTCTACGAAATAGAGACTCCCACTCAGAGACACGAGGAAATTACGAACGAGGTAAGATTAGCCACGGAAGTGACTACCAGGAGTGAAAGCAAGAAAAGGAAGAAGAAAGAACCCATGTCAGAAGAAGAAGAATCTTTATTTGAAGTACCCGAGAACTTCAAGAAATATGAAATCGAAGATAGAAGAATCATGGTACGAATGCCTAATAGAAAGGCGAATGACGGACAAGTATATGATAACCGAGAGAAAACCAAGAAAGTAATAGTTGCCATAGAAGGAGAAGAAGAAAAATGCACATACATAGGGCATGATTTGACGACTGAAGAAGAAGAAGAGTTAGTTGCCCTATTGCGCGAATATAGAGATGTTTTTGCTTGGAGTTACAAAGATTTGAAAGGAGTAGATCCAGATATATGTTCTCATAGAATCCCTATGACTCCAGATGCAAAACCGACAAAACAGAAACCGTACACGTACAATGATAACTACGCTGCGAAGATTAAAGAGGAGATAGATCACTTGATAGAAGCAGGATTCATTTACGAAATTGAGCATACCGAATGGGTATCCCCCATTGTGGTTGTGCCCAAGAAGAATGGAAAATTGCGTGTGTGTATTAACCTTAAAAAAGTTAATGCCGCCACGATTAGAGACAGTTATCCTCTTCCTATCACGGAACACCTATTGGAAAGAGTTGCGGGCAAGGAAGTTTACAGTTTTCTTGATGGATTCTCAGGCTATAACCAAGTAGCCATTGCTCCAGAAGACCAACACAAGACGGCTTTTGCCACAGAATGGGGCATATTTGCATTTCGTGTAATGCCATTTGGCTTGACAAATGCACCCGCTACTTTCCAGCGACTCATGTGTCATGTTTTTAAGGAATTTTTACGCAAGAGCTTGGAAGTTTATGTCGATGACCTATGTGCGCATTCAAATGTAAGACAGACACATATTCCAGAGTTAAGACAAATATTTGACAAATGTCGAGAATATCAGGTTTGTTTGAACCCAGAAAAATGCGTTTTCATGGTCAGACAAGGCAAAATTCTAGGACACATTGTGTCAAAAAATGGAATCTCTACGGACGAGGAAAAGGTGAAGGTAATTGCAGAATTACCAAGACCAACTAACGTGAAAGAGGTACAGGCATTTATGGGCCATTCCGGCTATTATAGGAGATTCATACACATGTATGCAATCATAGCCAAGCCTCTGTACTCTCTTTTGACCAATTTTGAGTGGACAGATGAATGCGAAAATTCATTCAATGAACTTAAACGACGCTTGTGCTCAGCACCTATATTAACCACTCCAGATTGGAGTAAGCCATTTCATGTACATGTGGATGCATCCAATTACGCCATAGGATGTGTATTAGCACAACCCACGAATGAAGGTAACATAGATCTCCCCATAGCTTACGCTAGCAGACAACTGAACGCAGCAGAGAGAAATTATACCACGACGGAACGAGAAGGATTAGGGATGATCTACGCAGTAAAGAAATTCAGGCACTACTTGTTGGCCAACAAGTTCAAGTTCTTTACGGATCATCAAGCCCTATTATATTTAGTCAACAAACCATGTAACACAGGACGACTGATACGTTGGTTTCTATTACTCATGGAGTATGATTTTGAAGTAGTAGTCAGGAAGGGAAAGACGCATCTTAGAGCTGACCACCTCTCAAGATTAACCTCAGGAGAAGCTCCTCAAGGAGTAGCGGATGATCTACCAGATGCATACTTGTTTAACCTTGAGATAGCACCAGAATGGGCTAAGCCTATAGTCCCTATTCTGACATACGGACCCAAGAATCCTAGGATAAAGATCAAAGAAAGAGAGATTACCAAATCTCAGAGGTACCAAATAATGGCAGGAAGCATATATAAACAAGATAATCAAAAGATTCTTGCTTGTTGTGTAGATGAATCAGAACATGCGAATTGGTTGCAATTAGCACACATAGGTGCACTAAAGCAACATCATTCAAAACATAGAACACTACAGACTCTGCAAAGACTAGGAGTATATTGGCCTACTATGGAAGCAGATGTCTACAAGTTGTGTAAGGAATGCAACGTGTGTTGTGAAAGACCACCAGTAGAACATGCTACATTATATCATGTGACTCTCACACCAGACTGGAGTGAACCATTAGTGACCTACTTGAGGACGAACACATTCCCTCAAGGAATGACCTTAGCTCGACAACGTAGTCTAGAGCAGGAAGCTCACGACTATTCACTTATTGGCGATAATCTATACAAAAGAGGACGAGATGGATATCTAAGACAATGTGTTCACGAGAGCAATTATCTGAGCATACTAGAGGCTGCACACCAAGGTGTTGCAGGAGGTCATTTTGGACCAGATAGGATAATCAAAGCCATTCTCTTTGCAGGATTATGGTGGCCCACTCTTCACATGGATGCACATACCTATGTAAAGAGATGCGTGTGTCAAAGAACTCAGTTTCCTACTCGCAGAGATGAAATGCCATTGAAACCCATGATGGGCGGACGTGCATTTTCAAAGTGGGGTATAGACTTTGTAGGACCCATTAACCCCCCTGCAAAAGGTACACATGCAGAATACATTATTGTTGCCACAGATTATCTTACAAAATGGGTAGAGGCAAAGGCCACAAAAAAGAATGATGCTCACACTACTGCAAAATTCTTATTTGAAAATGTCTTTACAAGATATGGATTGCCTATAGAGTTAGTGAGCGATCGAGGCACTCACTTTCGAAACCAAGTCATTGAATATTTGTTACAGGATTTTATGGTGATTCACAAGAAATCTGCACCATATCATCCTCAGGCCAATGGTCAGGCTGAAAGCACTAACAAGATACTTTGTACCGTACTGACGAAACTCGTGAACAATAAACGTTCAGATTGGGACAAACAGCTACACCACGCTGTTTGGGCATATCGAGTGGCCTACAAGACCGTACTCAATGCAACTCCCTTTCAGATGGTTTTTGGTCAGAATGCAGTGCTTCCTCTCGACTTCTTGATACCGACCCTTAAGGTTGCACAAGAACATGAGTGGACCGGCCATGAATTATCAGCGAGAATAATGGACTTGGAACGATTAGGAGAAACCAGGCTGAAAGCAGCAGCAGGAATATACGCAGCGAAGAAGCGACAGAAAGCATATTTTGATGCACATGTGAAAGATAAAGGCCTAAAAGAAGGAGATTTAGTTCTAGTATATACGCTGAAACAGCACGCACGGAAGTTAGAAAAGCGAGGTTATGGACCTATGATCATTAACAGACTCTCGACGAGCGGAGCAGTACAGTTAGCCACCTTAGAAGGAGATATAATGCCTAATTACATTAGTGGCTGTAGAGTCAGGCTATATCAAGAACCTCTTACTGAGGATATGCTTAGACGACTCACGTTGGCAAAGAAGCGTAAGGAGGAAGAAAATAGAATACGAGCAGAAGCTCAGGCAGAAGCCATAGAACGCATTAAGCGCATGAAGCTAAGAAGACAAGGACTAGGGAGAGAACATTATAACCATCTGGAAACACCACCCAGATATCCCATGGCCATGTGTCAAGTAAAGTCAACCACTCATCCTAGCATAGTGGACAGGAGACCATTCCTTACAGTTAGGCTAGAGCACGGTAACCATAGCCAAGAACTCAGGGCTTTGATTGACTCAGGTGCTGCAACTAGTGCGATTAGATGGTCCCACTATAAGGATTCAGGAATAGAAATGCGGCCAATTGAGGCATACCTCATAGGCCTAGGAGGCATGGAAACCCCTTGCATGGGTGAGGTGGACCTTCCTATCCTCGTTAAGGAGGTGACCATGACAGCGAAGCTATTAGTGTGCCATGATGACGACCTGATAGAACCCCTAATCCTTGGCCAAGATTGGCTATACGATCACTCAGTGGACCTAAATCTTAGACAAGGCTCCTTACAGATTGGAACCTTAGAGCAGAAGCGAGTGATACCGCTTGACTTCCCTAACCGCACTCCGCTTGACGGTTGTGACCCTAGACCCTATGAAACGCATGCGACGGAAGACCGGAAGATCTTTAATCCGACCAGTCACGTCACGTCTACACCAACCCACTCGGGCTTGGCTATAGACAGTTGTCAGTCAGAAGGACGACAGGAGATCTTCCCTGGGACTTCCTGCAAACTAGAAGAGACAGTTACCCAACAGCAAGGGCAGAAGGGCACAATCAGAGGTCAGGTGGGTTGCATCAGCGGCCAAATGAGCACGACACCCTACGGTGCTCATCCTTCCAAGCTTGTTGCGGACTGGCCTAGATTAAAGTTACAAAAGGCATCACTTCCTAATGGGCAGGTCACGCAAGTGTTGGAACTCCCTTCTTTTCCAAAGCAGAGTGTCCATCCGACCTCTCAACCCCAGCAACAACAGAGTCAACCACGACAAAGGAACCCAGACCGACGACAGTATCAGAGGAAACAACATGGAAAGCAGTTTAGGCCTCCCAAAGGAAGCGACACCAGACAAATGTGGATGCCAAAAGGACAAAAAGCACCAAAGAACTCCAGCCAAGCAGAAATCGACAAAAAAAGGGCAGTACAGAAACAGAATCGATATCCACCATCCCCTCGACCTTCTTCTACAGGTCCGAGCATTCGACAGATTTGGATCGCCAAGAAGTACCTTACCCATAGACCCACGCCCACGCAGATTTGGGTACCCAAACCATGTATCATAGCTCAACCCATATGCCATGTAATATATAATCCTCACAAACCTTTTCATCCCTCGACACCACCACACCCGATACCACCTTTTACCCCTCAACAGAAACCCACCACCCGTTCAAGGACTCTTAGGAAATGGATACCGAAACGTGTCCAACCGTCTTCCCCTAACCCATTGTCTAACTACCCCCCGACTAACATACAACCTTGTACTAAATCACTAACCTTTAAACCTTGTATAAATTCACACACCATCATCACACCTCACTCGTATTCTCATCAAGAAATGTATGCATGATCTGAAACGTATAGGTGTCTAGAGACCTGCACTAGTGCTGCACGAAACATTGCATCCATCACATCACAGCACTTGGCTACACGGGTTACGCATCAGTTATGGAAAGGGATTGCGGTCTCACTTTAATGGGATCATGATTAATTTCCATGCTAATGTGTTAATCTTTTGTAGCAGATCTTTCTCACTAGCGCACCAGCCACCATGCAAACTGACGAAGGAACATCAGGAGCAGGCCCCAGTGTAGCAGCAGTACCACTCAACGTGCTACGAGCAGAGTCCCACCCTACTGCTCCACCGCCGGAATTTCAGGGATTTCCAGGGCCCATGCCTATCGATAACCCCCCTATGGGCTACACCGAAAAGATACACAGGAACTCTCATTGGTTTCAGGGCCTGGCAGGACCCCTCGCGGACGCAGACTTTATATTTGAATCCTCTCTGACTTTTGATGACCGCACGTGGGGAAAGTACCAGTTTTTCTCCAGAGAATTCGAAGCCCTACAAAGCACCCAGGATTTAACTCATGTTTGGGCCAGAGCCGGTTTCACAGAATATTTCAGTGATCCTCTACCCAAACCGGATTTTTATAGGTGCTATTATTTAATCACTACATTGATGGCATCGGAGAATAAGGATATCCCAGGAACCTTCATATTGCCTACTCTAGTGGATGATCCACCTTACAAGAGATTTTATCTCTCTAAGGACCTAATCAGAGCAGCCATCAAGATTCATGGAACCCACACACCCACAGATCGAGAGAGATTGATTCCAGAACCGATGAAACGTGGGGATGTCACGAAGTGGGAAGAGATTTCGGCCATTACACCTGAGTTGTCAAAGCCACTAAGAATATGCATGCAACATTTTGCATTTCCAGCTCAGGACAGATTTACCATGCCACACAAAAGAATATGGTTCGGATTATATTTGGCATGTACGGGACCTCAAACAGTTGATCTGGCAAGCTGGATCATAGATCAGATGTACCTGGCACAGCACAGATGGGAGCGCAAGAAGGTGCTTAACGGATGTTGTGCGCTCACTAGAATTGTGTATATGTGTTTGGCTTATGACTTGCCCATCGAGCGTGCATTAACAGGAGAGGAATTGAAGGCATTCAAGAGCACAACGAAGAAAGCTCGGAAGCCCAGTAGGACACGGGCAGGTAAGCGCATGCGAGGCATCATCCCTTGCCTCCAAGTGCCAGAGTCGCCGTCACCACAACCCTCTCCCGAGCGCCCACAGACAGAAGCTGCTCCCACTATACAACCTATTCGCATACGGTTGTCCAGACCAGTAATTACGGAGGCCACCACGAGTACTGCTGCACCTCAGGCAGCTACCACCTCAGAACCCGCCACCACAACAGCAGAAGCTCCCACCACTATTGGTGCGGAAGCGTTTTCTTTCCCGATACCACATATGGAGGCCGACCCCATAAACACGACATTTGATTTTGAGATGCCTGATGCATTCTCAAACGAGTTCCAGTATTCAGAAGCACAACTGTTCTCCCAGGAATATGAACGTCCCAGCTACCCTACTACGCCGCGAGATTTGCCACAAGGACAAGCTGTGTCGGGCTCTGAAGAAGAAAGAACCGAAACAGACGACGATCAAGGCGACGATGAAGCCAGCCAGGGCTCACCTGACGAACAGACAGAGGGGCAAGGCCAACAAACCAACACGCACGGCGACACCAGCACATATGAAGATGAAACTTTCGAAGCCGCAGCGTACACATTGGCCATAAAGAAATTATATCGTACCATGGAGAAAGTCTGGGCACGAAAGAAGTTAACTGAAGAGGAGAGCCAGGCATTAATTGAACAGGAACTCATCTCCGGAGGATTCGAAGACGCATATATCAGAGGGTTCAGAGAGTTAGTCAAATCCGTAGGCTCCCATGAAGCACTCAGGTTTTTACAAAGAAAGCAACTACCACAGTTTGATCCCCGCCGAGTGCGACTACTCTCAAAACCTGGGGAGTATATTCGTGTACCAACAGGAGCCCAATCTTCAGCACTGCTACAACTCAGAGAACCAGCAACACAACAGGTACCAGTAGCAGCGGAATTACCAGCGCCTGTGGACCCTGCCCCTGAAGTTTTAGAGGAACTCAACGCACTCCGGGCCCAGGTAACAAATCTTGAATCTAGGATTGCCATCTATGAAGCACCACCAAGGCCAGACTCCCCACCTGAGCTACCAGCTGAGGAAGAAACCGTCACTATCCCAGTGGAGGAGACCTTCGAAGAGGCTTATGAACCGATACCCATCCCAGGCGGACGTGTCACGATCGAAGGCCAGATGACCTACGAATTACCTACCCCCGCGTGGATGAAGACAGTAGAAGAACTCGGAACGACACACTCGGCCAGAGTAGAGGCACAGCTACATGCCATGGCCATAATTGAAGAGAAAATTTTACAATCACCATTCTTTGCTCAAATGGCCCCGCGACGATACATATCCGGGCATGAGCTTCAGTATAAACCATACTTCATGTTAATGGCAGAATATCAGTTAACCATAGAGAAAGAAACCGGCATGAAACCAACGCATGCAACTCAATTCGAGCCAGAGGACTTGCCACCAAGGGCACAGAGAGGTGAAATCCTTCAACCAGACTGGCGCAAAGATTTATTGCAAAATTATCCAGAGATGATGAGCACGTGGGTAAAAGCGCCGCTTCACTTAAAATTTAATCCGTGCTGGGGACCAGTACCACGACGCCGCTCTTGGACTGCCTTCGCTATAAAGCTACAAAACAATAAGCAGTGCCAAGACTGGTTGAACTACCCCTACTTCAAGCCACCAGTCGCGTTACCCACAGTAGGCTACATGATGGCGACGATCCGCCACTGGCTCCCTCGATTAAAACATATGGATGATATTGCTGCGCACATGACTGTCAAAATCTTTGACATGATGCAGATGGTCTTTAAAGTCTTCCGACGCATCAAGGCTCCCCATGTTAACACCCCGGGCTTTGAGCATGGAAACTTTGATTTAGTCTATGATATGAGCACAACGCCATCGCTACGGGTGTGTTACGCCTGGCACTGCAGGATCAAATATCTACCGGCATGTTACAAGCAAACATTCGAAGAAATGTTCACCACCGGTTTTTGGGAGTACCATTCCGAAGTATTCATAAGCAGGCCCACACACTTATTGCAATTATTCGCCTGTGAACGAATGGTGTACTCCACACACTATCAGCTCCCACCACCAGACGAGCCGCAACCTATCGACTGGGAGAAACTCGAGGCTGATCTAGCCCGAGGTATTCGTGTATCAGAGCACACCCTCGCTCAAGACCTCCTACAGAATTACATCTGGCAGACCTCACAGCAAGGTTCTGTCAGGGACGACAGAAGCGAGAGGGAGGGGGGTGTTGGAAGCAGTCAGAGGCACAGACGCCACGGAAGCATGTGAAGACGAAGCAGGGAGCCAGGCGGATCAATCTTTTAAACAAATACATGTCTTATTAATTTTCCCAAAACATTCAACAGTGATTATTATCACTAATTGTAACATATGTATCATAGAAAACCCCATTTTGTAATCCATAGCTCCATTTTGTGCAAGCCGAGGAGTCCTCGAGCTTGAGGAGCTTAGGTAGAATACTCGTACCAAATTTCGTTATTTTTAGACATCGTTTACCCTTCCAAATAGCCTCTAGGACCTATTTTTTAACTAGGCCGGTCATTAGATGTGAAGCCGGTCAAAACTAGTCTAGAAACTATAAAAAGAGCTAGAGAGCTCATTTTTGAGGTTAGCTTGTTGGAGCAAAGAAGAGAGTAGAGCTAGTTTGAGCTTGTAAGAGTATTCTTGAGTAATAGAGCTAATTTCCCACCTTCCATTGTGTCTTGCTTGTCTCTTCATTGTGTGTGTGTATGTGTGTGTGCACCTTTGTGCTTCTCACCTTCACTCTCACTTCATCTCACATTCACGATCTTCATATCACTCCTACCTCTCCCTCGGATTGACATTAAGGAGGTGAAGCTTCTTAACGTGGTTCTCACCATTGTGCTAGAGCAACACTAGTGTCAATCACACTGCTAGGTCTTGGGCCCAGCAGTTGAGTGATTACCCATACACCCCACGATCAGAAACAAGTGATTCTGAAATGTCCTATCACATGGAGAGACCAGTAGGAAGTTAAGGGTTGGCTTATCTAGAATAGCCAGAAGGACCTTACAAGACTCAACTGGAATACATCAGGACTAATCGTCTAGGTGCTCGCATCTACGAAGATGGCCTGAGAAGATCGGTGGTCCAGATTAAGAACCCCGATCAACCCCATGGACTAGAACACCCAGTAGTCAAGTTTGAGAATGGAGCATACCTAGATACAGAGGGGACTATATATGTAGTCACCACTCTTCCAGATAGAACCGACGAGTTTGGAAATGTGATTGCAGAAACCGATATGGGTGATATAGAGCAAGGAAATTTAGAGAAAGAGCCGAGAACTCCCCGCGGTAAATCAGTCTTGACCAAAATCATTACTCCAGAATGGATTCCCCAAGATAATAAAATCATAGATTTGCTTTTAAATCAAGAAACCAATGAGGCCTTTTGGAGGTATAAGCCTACCTTGTCGCATGAAGTAGGTGCTCTCACAATCTATGAGTTTAAAGACCCTGATAGTCCAGGCAAAGTAACCTACCTAGACAATACATCAGAGAGGATCTTCGTGGTCACCGAGCACGGCAGACATGCCTACACATGGAAGGGTGAATTTGTTTTTCCCCAACCTCGGACTAATGTGTCATACAGTCACCAAGGAGCTGGGACCTCCCAAGCTCATGGAGCTCAAAGAGACAAAAGTAGAGACAAACCTGAGGTAAGTTTTGCCAACTCCCTGGGAAGAGAAAGAACGGGAACGGAAAGAAATAGAGTGGAACCTGAGGGACATAGAACCCCATGGAATCAAAGGAATGCTGAACATTTTCCTTTGCCAAGGCCAAGAGAACACACTAGGACCCTGAGGCCAACTCAACTGGTGAAGTCCATGAAGAATTACTTCGATGGCAATGGAGACCCTTATGACCATGTGGTAGAGTTTAGGCAAGTGTTGAAAGCTCAACAGGTAGAGGACCTATTTACACAGTATAATGCTTTTGGTCTAACCCTTAGGAACACTGCCCTCACGTGGTTTCAACCAGTGAACGAGAGGCATTTCAGAAACATAGACCAGCTCTTAGAGGCATTTATCATTGAGTTTTGTAAGAGTGGCATCAGGCACAACACTTCCTCACTAATTCATAGCTTCAAGCAAACACCTCAAGAGACGGTCAGACTAGCAGGAAGACGGTTTAGGCAATACCTAGAGAGATGCCCGATGCTTGAGTTACCCACACCAGCCAAGCAAGTGGCCTTGTTCTTAGATGGATTGTTGAGCACCAAGCTCAGGTCATATGTGTATCTGAAGGACCCCAGAACTATAGAAGAGTGCGTGCGCATGTGCATAGACATTGAGGATAATTTGGGCGAGGAGTTAGAACTGTCAAAAATCTATAAGGATTTTGATAGCTCTAGTAGCCTCACATATGGACAATCCACATCCATTGAGGAACTTGCAGAGAAGGTAGCTCAAAAACTAGGTGTCTCTAGCAAACAAATTCCGAGATTTGCCCTAGTTAAGCGGTGCTACACTTGTGGAGGTGACCATATGGCAAATGTATGTTCCATTATGGCCCAATCCTAGGTGAATCCTAGTAGCCAGTACTGCACCATAGAGCGAAGGTACACCAACCACACTGCACAAGACTGCCCATATAACAAACAAACTGTTAGGCAAAATTACCCTCAGCCATATCCACAACAGGGTAGATATCAGAATCAGTACCCACCACAACAGTACAACAGACCACAGCAAACTTATCAGCCACCTCATCAAGGGCAGCAGAGACCTCAACTAGTCCTAGTGCAGCAACCCCCTGCTCCAACCAATGTGATCCCAGTGAAATATGCATCTGTTGAAGAAAATATGAACAGAGCCATAGTCCCAGTCACCCCATCGCTATCAGACAGTGATCCAAGTGACCATAGTTTTGACTCCACACATATTGATAGCCCACAGGCTTACTACATGCAGTCACCCGAGCATAACGAGTCATACTATTATGAGGACCCAAGTGAAAATAGTGGGGAGCCTGAGTATGCTAATGTCATGTACACCAACCCCAACTCTAGACCTCAACCTAGGCAGGTACGACCCCCATTTCCTAGAGGACCATGCTTCATATGTCAGGGAGATCACCTTATATGGGATTGTCCATTGCCCACCCCTACACAACCTCAACCAGTAACAATTCAAGGTTTCTGTCAAGACTGCGAAAAAGAGCATCTCCTACGAGATTGCCCAAAGAACCCTAATAACATGCCTAAAATCACTCCTATCAATGTCGTTGGGTTAGTAGTAGACTCCACAGGGAGTGTGACTTCCACTGCACCTGTGCAAGTGATCACAAGAGCCCAAGCACTACAGCAAAACCAAGGTGTTGGTCAGGAAAAGAGCCTCGAGGTGAGTGAAACAGAGAGCATAACCAAAAAGAGGACTAGAGCCTGGAAGGATAGTCGTGAAAGAATGAAAAGGCAATGGGCAAAAAAGATGAGCGAACTTGAAGAAAGCTTGAGGGAAACCAAAGCAAAGATAAGTGAACTCGCATCTCAAAACCACTCTCACACCACCCCTCCACCACCTCTTCCTTTACCCGCCAATCCATCTTCTTCCATTCCCCAACCTTTCAATACACCACCCTTAACCCACCCACCACCCAGAGTAGGATCCGTCCAAGCCCATATCCCACTCCCGAGGACCTAAACATGATGCTTAGAGCATATCACGCCAGAATCCAAGAAGGGCCAAACGTAACTGATCATGAAAAGTGTTACCCTAGAGCAGAACTAGAGCTAGAACGAACCAAAATTTGTGCTAAGATGGTGGAATTGGCTCAGACTATGTTTGAAGCCAGTCGCCTCTTTAACATCTCTAGTTCAGCTAAGACGCAGTTACACTTTGATGGACTACTAGAACGAATAGAGAGGCTAATTGCACAATCAGAAAAGGAACCCGCCTCTCAAAATAAGGGCAAGGCAAGTGAGAATGTGAGCCTACCTCCCCAGGAAGCCTACATGCCTAACTCTACGGAGCCAGACACATCATCTTCTATGAATCGGTTCACACCAGAATTCCTCCGAGAGATTCAAGAAGACAAATGGGCTAAAGAAAGTGAAGTCCCTCCTCCCATTGAACTTGTGGATGATGCACACGATCAATTCCCACAGGACATCCCATCCATTTATGAGGAGCATGAGAGCACCCACTCTCAAGAGAGATCAGACTTTGAGTCTAATTCTCTACAAGAATTACCACATTTCACAGGCCCATGGGAAACCAAGTCTACTTGTCTGAGAGCACCCACAGTCATGATAAGAAATGAAGATTCTATCATACCTAGGAATACAGAGGTAGTAAAGAACACTAAAGTGCAGTGCAATCTCACTTTAGAAGAGCTACTCAAAGTTAAGCCAGAAGTGTGGAAACATGTAGCCAAACAATTGCCAGACATAGCGAAATCGCGCTCCCAAGTAGGATCTCATAGAACAGTGCCTGAAATACCATTGGATAAGATAGGAGACATGAGTGAAGGAGAAGAAGGAAATACCTATCTCCCAGTTACCCATCAGGGATACACAACCAAGGCAATTTTGGACTCAGCTGCAGGAGTTGCAATTGCTACAACCTCCCTTTGGAAGCGTTGGGGCAAGCCAGCACTCCGACCAACGAGAATGAAATTGCAGATGGCCGATGGTCATATTGAAAGGCCCTTATGATTGCTAGAAGGAATAACTCTCACTACATGTGGGGTTGAGTTTGAGCATACTTTTGCTATATGCGACTTTAGCAAAAACCAAGCCTACGAGATGATTTTGGGAAGGCCTTTTATGCGGCAATTGCAAGTAGTCCAGGATTGGGGAACCAATTCCTTGTATTTGCAACATCTAGGTGTTACAACCAAAGTCAATCTTAAGGATTACTCTCATAGATATGATGGAGAGTGTTAATCTCCAAAAGAACAACCTACTCTTGAATTTAGAACACCTCTATATCAAGAGTAAGTCAAAGGCTTCACCAATTTAAGCTATCAATGACCAAATATCAATTTCTTGACTAAACTGTGAAGAAGGAATTTCCTCAGAAAGTCTGCTGCATAGATCTTGCTCATTGACTAAGTAAATGTGTAAAGTTTTTTATGAAACTTTGCATAAGGTGTCACCTAAAGATTGCGCACCTTCTCCAAGTCGAATTACTTCAAAAGGTTCAGTAGATCTTGAGAAATCTACTTACCAAGTCAGCTATGTCTAAATCTGCACTTCTGAGAAGTCGATTTGGACACCCCTAACTTCTTAACTTTAATTCTCTCAGTATAAAACCCGTTTAAGCAAATGCTTTTAGCCACGAGTAGCTTACCTTCCAACTTAAAGATTAAGTGCTTACTTGCACAAAACTTTAAACTGTGGAGTGAGAAATGATCAAATCATTAAGATCAAAATTTGCGCCTGTTTCAAGAACCAGTGAGTACTTTCCCACATGTAAATGTTCCTACACACAATTCTCTTAGCCTGATCACAATTAGACTCTCAAACTCTAGCCATATATTGATTAACTATGGACTTAGATATCTTCAAAAGGAATTCACAAAAGATCTATCACACAGGGAGAAAACACAGAAACATCGGGCGCAATTTTTCTTCTATTTCTCAGAAATTTACAACTGAGTGAGGATGGAGAGTTCAACTCACTTCACACATGTCTAATGACATTTTCTACTACTCAATACACTAATCTCATGATCTCCTATTGTCTCTCCTTGTCTTCTCTCTTCTTGCCCCGACATTTTCAAAAGTATTTATAGGCAATTATGTACAGACTTCTATCAAAGCATAAGTAGAAGTAACCTATGTCTTAACTAATGTACATATGTGTACATGTCTTTCACTCTGTGAATGTATCCATCTTCTTTGCTTCAAAACTTGATCTCATCTCCATCCTTTGTCCTTCAAATCTTCAATTGGTGATTGGTCTGCACCAACAGCTCCCCCTCAATCATCAATTGAGGTTTCTCTTATCTTCTTTATACCTGCCATGTCTTTAAACTTCTGTAGCTTTGGTCCATCCAAGCTCTTTGTAAGCATATCAGCTATCTGATCTTTTGTTGAAGTATGTATGACTTCAATCTCCTTATCCATCACCTTCTCTCTTAGAAAGTGATACTGTATCTCAATGTGTTTAGTCCTGGCATGAAAAATAGGATTAGCAGCTAGATATAATGAACTCATGTTATCACCATAAATGATAGGTATGTTCTGTATAGTGTCAAAACTCTTCATTAAAGTCTTAAGCCATATCACTTCTTTTGCAGCTTCAACCATGCCTTTGTACTCTGCTTCTGTAGATGACAAAGCAACTGTATGTTGCTTCTTTGAGCACCAGGAGATTAACTTATCTCCCACATAACACATGTATCCATAGGTTGATCTTCTATCATCTGGATTACCTGCCCAATCTGCATCACTATAGATCTTGATGTTTGTATATGATGTAAACCCATAATACAAACCTTCTTTGAGTGTACCCTTAATGTACCTCAACACTCTTTGACCTGCAATCCAATGCTCTTTCCTAGGACAATGCATGAATTGAGACAAAACCCCTACTGCATATGATAAATCAGGTCTAGTTAAAGTAGCATAGATAAGACTACCAACCAAACTCTGATATTGTCTCATGTCCTTGAATTCTTCACCTCCAAATTTACTCAATTTGTGATACACCTCCATTGGTGTGGGTGCTACCCTGCAATCATCCATTTTAAACTTGATTAACAAGTTCTTCAAATACCTTTCTTGGGTCACAAATACTCCATGTTGAGTATATGTAATCTCCATGCCCAAGAAGTATGACAAGTCTCCCAAGTCACTTATTTTGAACTCCTTTTCCATTTGCTTCTTTAGTCTTTGTATTCCTTCCTCATCTGTACCTGTAAGGATTATATCATCAACATATATGCACATGTATATGAAACCATTATCACTTGCTTTGACAAGCAAGCTACTATCTGATTTAGACACCTGAAATCCAAGTTCTTTCAAGAACTTTACAAGTCTATAATTCCATGCCCTTGGGGCCTGCTTCAAGCCATACAAAGCTCTCTTGAGCTTGCACACATGATCTGGATACCTTTTATCTCTGAACCCTTGAGGTTGCTCCATGAACACATCATCTGAAATATAACCATTCAAAAAAGCATTTTTTACATCTAATTGACACAATTTCCAACCTTTACATGCAGCAATTGCTATAAGTGTCTTGATGGTTGTCATCTTTGCCACAGGACTATAAGTCTCATCATAGTCAACACCATATGTCTGAGCAAACCCTTTGACAAAAAGTCTAGCTTTGTACCTAGACACACTTCCATCTGCAAATCTCTTTGTCTTATAAACCCACTTACATCCAATGATCTTCTGACTATTTGGTTTTGGAACCAAATCCCATGTTTGATTCTCCAATAATGCATCATATTCTTCCTGCATAGCTTTCTCCCAATTTTCTTTACCTTTTGCCTCTTCATATGTAGAAGGGTCTTCATCTGTTTTAATCATGTAAGCATAATCTTTGGTAGCCAGAAATGAAGTATCATAGCTATACCTTGTAGGTTGCCATTTGTTCCTTGTAGACCTCCTAAGTTCTCCACTTCTTGAGGTTTCTGGTTCTTCATATTCAGGATCAAACCTAGGTGTTTCTTCCACTTCAACCTGCACTTCATTATTCTCTTCTTCATCAATTATTTGAACCTTTGACTTACCTTTCCTTTGGCTCACAATCTCTTCATCATCTGTATTAATATTGATAGTACCTGCATACCAAGTACCTTGCTCATCAAATGTAACATCTTTTGATACAAGAAAATGTTTTGTGGATGGATTCCACAACCTGTATCCCATCTGCTTATCATCATAACCAATAAACACATATTTTTCAGCTTTAGGTTCCAATTTGTGCCTTAACTGTGATGGCACATATGCATAGGCCAAACATCCAAATACTTTGCAATGGTCTAGTGTAGGTCTCTTACCCCACCATGCCTCATAAGGTGTCATTCCCTGCAAAGCTTTACATGGTAACCTATTGACCAAATAAGTAGCTGTATTTACAGCCTCAGCCCACAAATAATTAGGGCAATTTTTCTCCTTCATCATGGACCTTGCAAACTCAACAAGAGTTCTATTTCTCCTTTCTGCTACACCATTTTGTTGAGGAGAGTACCTGCAAGTAACTTCCCTTTTTATACCTGCATCCCACAAGTAATTACTGAATTCATTAGAGAAATACTCTCCCCCTCCATCTGAACTTAGTCTTTTCAACTTATGTCCTGTAATTCTTTCTGCATATGCATGATAGTGTTTAAATGTATTAAACACTTCTGACTTATCTTTGATCACATAAATAGTGATCCATCTAGTAGCATCATCAACATAAATCACATAATACCTTGACCCATTTATACTGAAATCCTTTGATGGTCCCCACACATCTGTATGTACCAACTCAAGCTTCTCTGAGTACATAAAACCATGCTTGGAGTAGGAATGCTTATGAGCCTTACCTAATTGACATGCCTCACATCTGTATGTCATATGTTGACCTACAACATTAGGCAAACCAAGCAATGAACCATTGTTAATCATGTCTTTAATACCTCTTTCATTGAAATGTCCAAGCCTCTTGTGCCAAAGATCTAACTCAGAAATCTTATGTCCTCCATATGTGAACATGGCATGACCAATATTACCTTGAATCTTCAATGTGAACAATCTTCCTTCTTTCTTCCCTGAAACAATTTGTTTATACCCATTGCTAGGGTCTTCCACAAACACTCCTTCATTAGTGAACCTTACTTCATAACCTTTTTCCACAATTTGTCCTACACTTATCAAATTCTTAGGAATTGTAGGAACATACAAGACCTTACTCAATAAGGTGCTTCCATCCTTGGCCTTCACTGATCCAATTGACTTCACATTGTGCTTTGTGTTGTCACCTGTTTGAACAACATGATTAGATACCTTATTCTCCAAATCAGTCATCAAGGCTATATTACCACTCAGGTGATTGCTACACCCTGAATCAATGTAGAAGACTCTTTGATCTTCATTCTGCCTTTCACAAGTTGCGTTCATTATCAATGTTGAATCTTCCTTTTGATCTGAAGCATAATTGTAGTAGGTGTTGTTATATTGTTGACTTTGGAAACCTCTACCTGCATTTCTTCCAAAGTAACCCCTACTACCTCTGCCTCTGAAATTACCTCTTTGATTTCTTCCACCTCTTCCTCTTGTATTATAGTTCTGATTATATCCACCATTACTCTGATTATTATGCCAAGAATCATTAGCTAAATGATTTGTCTTACCACAAATCCAACAAGCTTTGCCTCCATCTTTGTTGTTTCTGCCTCTTCCTCTACCTTTGCCACCTCCTCTACCTCTTAGGAAGTTGGCTTGACTAGTTGTACCTTCATCTTCACCTGCTTGTTGCTTTCCTTTGTTAGCTTTCTTCTTGTCCTTTGAGTACATTGCATGACCTGTACTTTTGTCACCATCTCCTTTAACATCCTGCTCAAATGTTAGCATATGACCTAGCAACTGATTTAAATCAGGAGTGAAATGATCAAGTGATAATTTTGTAGACAAAATGAATGGCTTCCATTTGTCATCACCTCTTAAACCTGTAAGGATTTGCCTTACCAATTTATCCTCCTCAATGTCTTCATCAACAGCTCCTAAAGCATCTGCAATATCTTTCATTCTTGTCACATAGTCTGAAATGGATTGAGAAGCCTTCTTCTTAAAGGTGGTAAACTCTGCCCATAAGGATGCCTTCCTTGACTTAGTAGTATTCTGGAAATGCTCCTCCAAAGCATTCCAAATATCAGTTGCACTTTCAAGACCTCGAATATGAGGTAACAAGTAATCATTGACTACCATATATATAATGCTCCTAGCTTGAGCATCTTTCTTCATCCAATTTTTCAAATCTGCTAACTCTTCCCTAGTTGGAACACTAGGATCTCTGAACTGTGGCTTCTCTTCTTCTCCTGTGATGTAAGCTATTAAATCTTTGCTCATAAGATGAGCTTCCATCCTCATTGACCATGCAGGATAGTTTTCCCTATCCAATTTCTCTATCTGTAGAGAATCTCCCATCTTGTGTCCACCTGTGTATTGAAATCTTCAAGCTTTATGAATAATATATGTACCTTTACTTTAAATTAGAGTCCTTTTGTCTTTCTTGATGTCTTATAGTCTCCTCCTCAAGCTTTGCCTTCAAGCTTTCACCTTTTAGTTCTTCAGTTGTTGAATTTCTTGAATCTGCAACAGTGGGGATCCTCCTTTCCTTGATTTTGATGTTTCCTGCTCTGATACCACTGATGGAGAGTGTTAATCTCCAAAAGAACAACCTACTCTTGAATTTAGAACACCTCTATATCAAGAGTAAGTCAAAACCTTCACCAATTTAAGCTATCAATGACCAAATATCAATTTCTTGACTAAACTGTGAAGAAGGAATTTCCTCAGAAAGTCTGTTGCATAGATCTTGCTCATTGACTGAGTAAATGTGTAAAGTTTTTTATGAAACTTTGCACAAGGTGTCGCCTAAAGATTGCACACCTTCTTCAAGTCGAATTACTTCAAAAGGTTCAGTAGATCTTGAGAAATCTACTTACCAAGTCAGCTATGTCTAAATCTGCACTTCTGAGAAGTCGATTTGGACACCCCTAACTTCTTAACTTTAATTCTCTCAGTATAAAACCTGTTTAAGCAAATGCTTTTAGCCACGAGTAGCTTACCTTCCAACTTAAAGATTAAGTGCTTACTTGCACAAAACTGTAAACTGTGGAGTGAGAAATGATCAAATCATTAAGATCAAAATTTGCGCCTGTTTCAGGAACCAGTGAGTACTTTCTCACATGTAAATGTTCCTACACACAATTCTCTTAGCCTGATCACAATTAGACTCTCAAACTCTAGCCATAGATTGATTAACTATGGACTTAGATATCTCCAAAAGGAATTCACAAAAGATCTATCACACAGGGAGAAAACACAGAAACATCGGGCGCAATTTTTCTTCTATTTCTCAGAAATTTACAACTGAGTGAGGATGGAGAGTTCAACTCACTTCACACATGTCTAATGACATTTTCTACTACTCAATACACTAATCTCATGATCTCCTATTGTCTCTCCTTGTCTTCTCTCTTCTTGCCCCGACATTTTCAAAAGTATTTATAGGCAATTATGTACAGACTTCTATCAAAGCATAAGTATAAGTAACCTATGTCTTAACTAATGTACATATGTGTACATGTCTTTCACTCTGTGAATGTATCCATCTTCTTTGCTTCAAAACTTGATCTCATCTCCATCTTTTGTCCTTCAAATCTTCAATTGGTGATTGGTCTGCACCAACAAGATACGTATCGCCTATTCAATGGAATCCCATCCATAGAGCCAAAGAGGAGACTGAGTCTGTGCATTCCATAGGATCTGGATCCTCGTGGATGCATGAAGACACCCACTTATGGATGTGTAAGGTAGCAGTAGAAGAAGAGAAGAGAGAGAAATCCAGAGAGATAGGTGCAAAAGAAAACCATAGATCAATTCAAGACCCAGCCTATGCACCTGTAGTCTTTCCTGATGAGGAATTTGAACCCCAGGGCTAGGCAGAAATCCTAGCAACAATGGATGTAGCCATCAATGAAGAGCAATGGACACCTCACTGTGATGAGGATGGCTATGACATTTCAATCTTTTCAATAGAGCCAATCATGGGAGATGCAATTTTAGAAGAATGTGAACCTAGCCCTGATGCATGTGAGGATGCGAGTGACTCTGATCTAGAGTCAATCATTATGGACACACCCTTTGCATCAAATGAAGAATACTTCTATGAAGTAGAATTTCAACCCCAGAGGCATGGAGACTTACAAATGAGGTAAGGCTAGCCACACATGTGACCCCGAAGGAAGAAGGAAAGAAAAGAAAGAAGAGAGAAGTCACAACAGAAGAGGAAGAATCTTTGTTTGAGGTCCCGAAAAATTTTAAGAAGTATGAGATAGATGATAGAAGAGTCATGATAAGAATGCCTAAACGGGAGGCACAATCCGAAGCGGCCTATGATAACAAAGAAACCACCAAAAAAATAGTGGTAGCCCTAGAAGAGGGAGAGGAGAGATGTACTTATATAGGACATGACCTGACGGAAGACGAAGAGCACGAATTGATAGCCTTGCTAAGAGAATACAGAGATGTATTCGCTACCCAGACATATGCTCACACACGATTCCCATGACCTCAGATGCTAAACCGTCTAAGCAAAAGCCATACACATATAATGATAACTATGCTGCTAAGATCAAAGAAGAGATAGACCTCTTGGTGGAAGACGGATTTATCTATGAAATTGAGCACACTGAATGGGTATCCCCCATTGTAGTGGTGCCCAAGAAGAACGGCAAATTACGAGTATGCATTAACTTGAAGAAGGTTAATGCAGCCACTATCAGAGATAGTTATCCGCTTCCTATCACTGAGCATCTATTAGAAAGGGTAGCAGGCAAGGAAGTGTACAGCTTCCTGGATGGGTTTTCGGGCTACAATCAAGTAGCCATTGCTCCAGAGGATCAACATAAAACGGCTTTTGCCACGGAGTGGGGCATATTTGCCTTTTGGGTAATGCCATTCGGGCTTACTAATGCACCTGCTACCTTTCAAAGATTGATGTGTCACGTGTTTAAAGAGTTCTTGAGGAAGAATTTGGAAGTCTATGTTGATGATCTGTGCGCTCATTCCAACATTAGACAGACCCATATACCTGAATTCAGACAAATCTTTGATAAATGCAGAGAATATCAAGTCTGCTTGAACCCAGAAAAGTGTGTTTTCATGGTTGGTAGGGCAAAATTCTAGGACACATAGTGTCTAAGAACGGCATATCCACTGACGAAGAGAAAGTGAGAGCCATCGCAGAACTACCTAGGCCAAAGAACATCGAGGAAGTACAGGCTTTCATGGGGCATTGTGGTTACTATTGCCGGTTTATACACATGTACGCCATCATAGAAAAGCCTCTGTATGGACTTTTGACTAACTTTGAGTGGACTGACGAATGTGAGAATTCCTTCAATGAGCTTAAACAAAGATTGTGTTCAGCACCAATCTTGACCACACCGGATTGGAATAAGCCATTCCATGTCCACGTGGATGCATCCAATTATGCTATTGGGTGTGTACTCGCGCAACCTACCGGTGAAGGTAATATGGATCTTCCAATTGCCTATGCTAGTAGACAGTTGAATGCAGCTGAACGAAATTATACCACTACGGAGAGAGAAGGACTAGGCATGGTATATGCAGTTAAAAAGTTTAGACATTATTTGCTTGCAAATAAGTTCAAATTTTTTACTGATCACCAAGCTCTACTGTACCTGGTAAACAAGCCATGTAATACGGGCAGATTAGTAAGATGGTTTCTCTTACTAATGGAGTATGACTTTGAGGTAGTAGTGAGGAAAGGCAGAACTCACCTGAGAGCAGATCATCTCTCAAGGCTCACATCAGGAGAAGACCCACAAGGAGTGTCAGATGACTTACCTGATGCTTACTTGTTTAACTTGGAAGTTGTACCGCAGTGGGCTAAGCCATTAGTGCTAGTATCAACCTACGGGCCTAACCACTCAGTAATGGCCACACAAGATAGAGAGGTAGTAAAAGCCCAAAAGTATCACATCATGGCAGGAAGTATGTACAAGCACACGGATCAAGGGATCTTGGCTTGTTGTGTGGAAGAGGACGAGCACGTGAAGTGGTTGCAATTAGCACATGTCGGTCGATTAGAGCAACACTACTCAAAACAACGAACCCTACAAACATTGAGGAGACTTGGAGTGTACTGGCCAACTATGGAAGCAGACGTCCATAGAATGTGCAAGGAATGCCCAATTTGTCGCACTAAGCCACCAGTGGAACATGCCACCCTTTATCGCGTGTCTCTAGTGCCAGATTGGAGCGATCCACTAGTGGCGTTTCTGAGGACGAAAACATTCCCTCAAGATATGACCCTGATGAGACAAAGAAGTCTAGAACAAGAGGCCCTAGATTACTCACTCATTGGTGATAATCTATACAAGCGTGGAAAAGATGGTTACCTGAGACTATGTGTTCATGAGAGTGAATATCTAAAGATCTTGGAAACTGCTCACCAGGGTGTAGCAGGAGGACACTTTGGTCGAGATAGGGTGATCAAAGCAATTCTATTTGCAGGATTTTGGTGGCCCACCCTTCACATGGATGCACATACCTATGTGAAGAGGTGTGAGATTTGTCAGCGAACCCAGTATCCTATACGCAAAGATGAGATGCCACTGAAACCAATGATGGGTGGACGCGCATTCTTTAAGTGGGGAATAGACTTTGTAGGTCCTATTAATCCCCCAGCCAAGGGTTCCCATGCTGAGTATATCATCGTTGCCACGGATTATCTAACCAAGTGGGTAGAAGTAAAAGCCACAACGAAGAACGATGCTCAAACAACAACTAAGTTTTTATTTGAGAATGTGTTCACTCGATATGGGCTACCTATAGAGCTAGTTAGTGATAGAGGGACTCACTTCTTGAATGAAGTTATTGAAAATCTGCTCCACGAATTCTTGGTAGTACATAAGAAGTCTACCCCCTATCACCCACAAGCTAATGGCCAGGCTGAGAGTACAAATAAGATCTTATGCAATGTACTGACGAAATTAGTAAACAATAAACGTTCTGATTGGGACAAATAGCTACACCATGCTGTTTGGGCATACCGAGTGGCCTATAAAACGGTACTCCAAGCCACACCCTTTCACATGGTGTTCGGTCAGAATGCGGTGCTACCCTTAGATTTTTTGATACCTACATTGAAGGTAGCACAAGATCATGACTGGACAGGCCATGAACTCTCCTCTCGAATTTTTGATCTTGAACGTCTAGGCGAGACACGATTGAGAGCGGTAGCAGGAATCTATGCAGCGAAGAAGAGGCAAAAGGCATATTTTGATACCCATGTGAAGGATAAAGGCCTGAAAGCAGGAGACCTAGTCCTAGTCTACACATTGAAACAACACGCAAGGAAGCTAGAAAAGAGGGGCTACGGACCTATGATCATAAATAGGATCTCCACAAGTGGAGTTGTACAACTAGCCACGTTAGAGGGTGATGTTCTCCCAAACTATATTAGCAGATGTAGAGTCAAGTTGTATCAGGAACCCCTCACAGAGGAAATGCTAAGTCGACTCAATACTGCTAAGCAACGTAAAGAGGAGGAAAAACAAATTCGAGAAGAAGCACAGGCAGAGGCCTTAGAGCGCATCAGACGAATGAAGTTGAGGAGACAAGGGAGGGATCAGCCTATGATTGACACTCAAGAGTCTCCAGGCTATCACATGGCCATGTGCGAGGCTTCAAGTGAACGTACCCATAAGATAGTGGATCGGCGACCTTTTGTAACCCTAGAAATAGGACAAAGATGCAGCACAACAAGCGTGAGAGCTTTAATTGATTCAGGAGCAGCCACTAGTGCAGTTCGGCTCTCTTATTGCCAGCAGCTGCAATTGGAGGTAAAACCCCTAGAGGCATATCTGATAGGATTAGGAGGTGTTGAAACCCCTTGCATGGGAGAGGTGGAACTTCCCCTCTACATACAAGAGGTCCTCATGCCAGCAAAAGTGCTAGTATGTGAAGACGAGGATCTTACTGAACCTCTGGTCCTAGGCCAAGACTGGATCTACGATCACGCAGTCAACCTCAACCTAAGAAGTGGACTTCTTCAGGCTTGGGTAGGCCAAAGTCGTCTTACGATTGAATTAGAAAATCAAGAACTCAAACCCTTAGAACAGGCACCAACTCCTGGTCCCTCCAGGAATCCACATGAAGATAACAATGTTGTTCTTGTCCAAACTTCTATGGTGTAGAGGTTTGTCAATCTTACCAAAGGTACAAGAGTCAATGAGGAGTTCGCAGCTGGGTCAAAGGAGATTCTAAACATGAAGACCAAACACTATACAACACGAAGGAGGCCATTGATCAAGAAGTAGGAGCGCCAACTAGTGCAACACGGAATACCTCGTGACACGAAGCAGATCTGGATACGCAAGGATGGGAAACCCACAGCTCTAGTAGTAGACTCTCGAGGAGGCGACAAAAAAGCCACACCATCAAGGACACAAGTAAAGGAGTACCCTAGGCGACCTCCTAGGCACACCACGTCTATTTGGGTTCCCAAGCGGTCAATAAAGGCTAGCCCCAATGCTGGAATCATATGGGTGCCCAAGGCCTGTTTACGTGCCCAAATAGTTCCAGCTCTAGTCACTAACATAATTCATCATCCACAAGTCCTCTCGAAAAACAACGCAGGAACTCTACCTAAAGACCACCCTAACCCACACTCAACCAAATCGAGAAATGTCTGGAAATGGGTGCCCAAAAGGCCCCAACTCCATCACACTCTAGTTCTTAAATCTCTACCTGTCTTTAGCTCTAAGAGCTACAAACCCTCTAGCAAAGTTTGGAGACTTAAACCATGTATCAAACCCCTGACCCAATTTTTGTAAATCCATCCACTCTGACATAGGTGCATTCTGAGTCCATTGCATAACCAAAGTAGGCATCTAGGATGATACTGACCTCTAATCACCACTCACATCTATCACAAGCACTTCACCTCTGACCACTAACCTTCGGGATTGTCATGTTAGTATTGTGAAGGGAACACCATTACATCCTGTTTCCTATGCAACACTAATGTGCCTTTCTTCTTCTAGCAGATAAGCACCCGATTCCCATGGCAGCAGCAGCAGGCACGAGTTCTCAGGCAGGCACCAGCACTCAAATCAATTGGGATACCATGCCTGTGGAGGTTCCACTGACAGCTAGGCCGGAGGAGCTTTTGAACGTAAGAAGAATTCCCATTCCGGATCCACCAAGTGGCCTAATAGAAAGAGTAAAGGGGCATTCTCATTGGTTCAATGAGATGCCAGGAGATTTGGGAGACGCAGATCATATCTGGGACTCCAAGATGGAATGTGGAGGAGTGTGGTGGACCTTTCAGTTCTTCTCACGAGAATTTGAAGCATTGCAAAATGCAGCTCCTCTTCAGGATATTTGGCAGAAAGCGGGATTGCAAGATTACTTTAGTGCAGCTTTGCCTAGACCGGATTTTCTTAGGTGCTACTACCTGATTGCCACATTGAAGCCAACAGGAGATAAAGATCATTCAGGCACATTTTGGGTACCCTCCCTATCGAACCAGGAGGAAATGAAGAAATTTGAGTTAAATACTACTGTAATTAGGGAAGCCCTTCAGATGTATGGCACCCATGTGCCTTCCGATCGCGATCCCTTGATACCAGAGTCAATGAAGAGCAACAGAATCAAGAAGTTGAAGGACATGTGCGCCCTCACCCCTAAGATCGCCATACCCCTGCGAATGTGCCTTCAACACTTCGCATTTCCAGCTCAAGACCACTTTACCCAACCTCACAAGAAAATATGGTATGGATTATATTTAGCAGAGACTGGAAGCTTGCCAATTAAGATGCCTGTATGGATTCTGGATCAATTGTATGAAGCAGGCAAGCGGGATGTGAGGAAGCATACGTTACATGGCTGTTGTGCGATTACCAGAATTATTTATAGATGTCTTGCATATGACGTGCCAATAGCCAAGGCCCTTAAATATTTACAACTAGAGTTTTTCAAGGGGCGGAAGTCAGGGAATCAACCTGCGAAATGAATGCGTGGATCACTCTCCCAGGTCATGATCCCTCACGAGGCCACAGCCGAAGCTCCCCCTAGAGAAGAAGCCCATGTAGCACCTTTCACGGTACATCTCCAAGGAACTCAATCAAGGGGCGTGGTACAGCCCACTCCATCCGCCCCTCCACTACCGACCGATGTCGAGTTTGCATCTATGGCCACCTTAAGTGAGGATCCCAATTTTGATTTTGAAAGATTCCTGCAGACAGCGCACTTATCTGATAGTGAAGATTTTCCTGACAATGCCGATCCGGGACCATCATTCCTTAGAGAGCAGCCACAGGGCGATGCAAGCAGGGTACATTGGGGAGATGAGGCACAACATCCTCATGATCCAAGCACACAAAATCAGGAAGAAGAACGGGGAAATGAACCAGAGGAGAGTGAAGAGGAGGCCCCTGCCTACACGGCACAACTCAAACGGCTATACAAGACAATCAAGCAGGTACAGAGAAGACATAAGATGACAGAAGAGGCGAATAGAGCTCTAGTGAACCAAATGCTTCAAGCCGAGAATGTAGAATCACATTTTGTTGAATCATTGAATCTATTGGCGGACACATGTGGGATCGGGGAAGCATTGAGGACAATGGTCTATCGGGAGAACCCTACCTATGATCAACGAAGGATTGATACACGGCCACGGCGAGGAAAAATGATTCAAATGGAAGTCTCTACTGCCTTGCCTACCACAATTTCAGAGGATGTTCACATGACTAGCCCAAGTCCCACTGACGAACAAGATGTAAATACACAGGTACCATCTCCACCGTCACCTTCCATTCAACCCTCAGAACCCTTCTCCACTAGTCCTTCTGAACAACCGATATCCACCCAACATGAAACCATTGTACACACCTCCGTTTTTACATCCTTCCCTTTACCCACATCCATCACTTCCGCCCAAATTTTTGAACCTCACACCGGTCATCTTGCCACCGATCAAACCATAATAGGTCACCCTTCCTATCTCCCCGCCCTTGGACAACCACTTGCCACTAGCCAGACCTTATCCCATCCTTTTCCATTCACCCACACATTAGAACCTAGAAGCGGCCATGGAAAACACCCCGGGAGCACCTATAGACCCTGCAAAATTCCAAGCTGTCCCCTAAGAGCATATTCAACAGATTTTAGAAGGTTATGCAACCCTCTTGGAAGCCCATGATCAGTTGGCAGACCAGATAAAGGAATTACAAGGATCCAAAGTACCGACAATACACCCACCCACACCTAAAGAGACGGTCGATGCCGCTACTTTGCCAGAACCTGAACCTTCAACGAACAGTGAGGTACTTGAGCTACGGCAACAAATTGCAGAGTTGAAAATCAAGTTGTTACAATATGAACGACCTCCTTCCCCACCTGAGCAACCCATAGAAGAAGAAGCAGTTATTATTCCAGTGGAGGAAGCATTTGAAGAGAACTATGAGCCTCAACCACTTCCAGGAGGACGAATCACGGAGGAAGGGCAAGATACCTATGAGGAACCCCCATCAGCCTGGATGAAACAAGTAGAAGAAACGGGGAAAACTCATCAGGAACGTGTCTCCACTCAGATGCTAGCAATGAAGGCCATTGAGGAAACCATACTTCAATCTGAGTATTTCAGGCACCTTGCTCCTAGACGACTCATCACGAGCTCAGAGTTACAATATAAACCATATTTTGTATTGTTGGCCGACTACAACGTAGAGATCAAAAGAGTCACCAACAAGTGCCCTACTTTCGCCACCCAGTTCGAACCAGAAGATATACCAGAGGTAGCCAGAAAAGGGGCGATATTCCAACCTACTTGGAGGCAAAGATTACTTGAAACATACCCGGAAATGCTTAGAACATGGGATCACGCTCCCATGCATTTGAAGTATAACCCTTGTTATGGGCCAGTACAAAGAAGAAGATCATGGAAAGCCTTCGCCATCAAGGTTTAGAACAATGTAAACTGTAGAGAATGGCTCAATTACCCCGCCATTGCACCCCCAACCGGCACCCCGATAGTATCATACATGATAGCAACCATCCGACATTGGATGCCACGCCTCCACCCCATGCCAGATGTAGCTGCCCAGATGATGCTCAAGATATTCGATATGATGCAGGTTGTGCTCAAAACTTTCCGCAATGTATGTCATATTCAACCTCCGATTCCCGGGTTTGTTAATGGTAATTATGACCTGCTATATGATATGAGCACCACCCTGAGCATACGCGTTGCTTATGCATGGCACGCACGCATCAGATATCTCCCTGCCTGCTACAAGCAAACTTTCGATGATATGTTCACCACAGGGTTCTGGGAATCACACTCAGAGGTGTTCGCGCCAAGGCCCACCCATTTGTTACACCTCTTTGCATGCGAACAAATGATGCACTCAGAACTCTACACAACGCCACAACCGGACATACCGGGCGCAGTCAACTGGGATACCCTTCAGAGAGACCTGATCCGAGGGCTGCGAATCAAAGAACATGATGTGGCAGCTGACATTCTCCAGGACTATATTGACCAAACCACAGATCAAAGGTCTGTCAGAGGCGACAGACGCTAGGGGGGGAGAGTGTTGGCAGTATACGGGAAGAAGCAAATACAGGCATACATGCAGATCTAGCACTAAGGCAACCCTTTATTTTTTTTCCAAACCCCTACACCATTTAAAAGTGATTCTTATCACTAAAAACCCTTGTAAATATCATTTCACCTTTTTGTAGCTCCATTTTGTACAAGCCGAGGAGTCCTCGAGCTTGGGGAGCCTTAGAAGTAGTTGCCTGCCAATTTTCATATTTTTTAGATCTTGTTTGAGCCCTCAAATAAGCCCTGGAACCTAATTTTTAACTAGGCCGGACACTAGGTCTGACAGGGCCAAAGCTAGTCAAAAACTATAAATAGAGCTAGAGAGCTCATTTTTGGGGAAAAACTTCTTGTAGTCTTGAGCTTGTATGAGAACTTTGTTGCAATAGAAGTGATTCCATTGTCTTACTCTCTTTGTTCTTGCCGTGTGTGCGCGTGTGTGTATGTGTGTGCATGTTAGTGTGCTTCGCACTCACACCTTTGTGCCTTCACTTGCTCGAGGTCTTCATACCATCCTCATGTCTTCCCGGATTGACATTAAAGGAGGTGCTACTCATCACTGAGCTACACCACCTTTTCGGTTGGTATATGGATTGGAGGCAGTATTACCCATGGAGTTTGTAGTTCCAAGTTTGAGGGTTACGGCAGAAAAGATGTCGCCTGAAGTCTCAGTTAAACACAGGAGTAAATACCTTTTACAGATGGAGGAGGATTGTTTGATAAGTGCATATATTACGGAAGTGATTCAAAGGCGGAGACAAGCCTGGGTAAATAAGAATGTGAAGTTTAAAATATTCAAAGAAGGCGATTGGGTGATGGTGTATAATTCTAAGCTAGGACCCTATCCAAGAAAGCTCACATTAAGATACAGGGGCCCATATCAGATTGTCCAAGATTTGGGTCAAGGCACTTTTCGTGTGGCAGATGTGTTTGGCACATGACTAAACAAGCCCATAAATGGATTTCGGTTGAAATTATTTCAAGGGAAGCCGCCACATTTGGACTGGTTATCTGCTAATGTGGTGCAAGTTGTATGTCGCTCAGAACAACACGTCAGCAATGTTTGTGATCATCGCAGTAACAAAGTGTATTTTTCTACATTTTTATCGGTGGTACAGTGTTTTTTGACCTCGTGTTGGTCTAAAACTACATTGAGTAAATTTTTACGATTACAATGGACACATGGTTTATAGTTGCAGTTCAACAATGCGTTATCGGTTGGCTCAGGGTCAATGATGAATAATGAAGTATTGTTGAATGAGGGTCGACAAGCTAAAGAATATGTTGGGTCTGCCAATAATGATGTGTGCGAAAGGAGTATGCCTTGTATTCCGCGTCAGCAGATCCATAAGCGGTGGAGGCATCGAGGAGAATATGAAAACGAAGTTAGTAGTCGACCAATGCTTATCTTGCAAAGTACAATCTGTCAGAACTATATGGTTAAAAGTTTTTGCACTATACAATGCAGTATTGAGAAGATAAAATATCTATTTCATCTTCTTGAGGTACGAATGAGTGTTTTCTTTCATGATTCTTCTGGCATGTGTGGAAGTTTCATTCAGCGGGTTATTGATAAGTGGGGCAATCCATTGTGGAGGATTTTTATGATAACCCACACTACAATATTATTGAGTCGCATAAAGTGTTATGTGTGTTAGTACGTTTATCATTACAGAAAGTGGCAGTTCAAGCATTCGCACTTGTGGAACAAATATTTTTGGTTCTACATAAAGGCTTCCAAGATAATATTTTCTTCAGCATTTTCTGTATTAGTGCTTGAATTAGGAATCATGAGAGGATGTATGAGAAAGAGAGAAGTGACAGTGAGAAGGGAGGAAACCACATCGGAGGAAAGTGATAGCTCATTACAAGGGGAAGATGAAGATGCAATTTCAACACCATATACAAAGACTAAGGGTGTGCATACGTTTATGGGGTCATTCACAAATTTTAAAGTAGAAGTTGACCTACAGTCTGATCTGCAGCAGAATTGGCTCAGAAGAATTGGATTATTACAGTTCCCTATGTTGCCATGGGAACGTTGGAGACACAATTATGAGGTAAAGAGTCAGTTGGAGATTATGCGGAAAATGAAGGGTCAGCTCTCCTTTTAGGTAAAATTTTCACTAGAATTACTTGCAGAAGTATTTCAATTACCTATATACGATGATGTCGTAGTTCCCAAATGTTCGGAGGAGGTTTTGAAGAAAGACTTTGGACCCCGAGAAGGAAGACGGCAGTACTATATGATGAGGAATGTAAGCTATACTCGAAGGGAACAACTAAAATGGTATTTGGAAAGATTATGTTTTATCATTAAATATGATTCTATGTCTAGGGAGAATTTTGCACCTTTAGCCTATGCAGAGGCAGGAGAAAAGGTGAGTTGGGCTCATTGGATGTATGATCACTTACAAAGTGAGATTTTCGTTGGGAATAGGTGTAAGACGCAAACAAATAGTCGATTATCAACATATTTAGCTGCTTTATTCGAATTTGTGCAGTTTGTTGAAGATCAGAAGATCATGTGGCCAAAGCAGATCAAATTTTGTGATCATCAAGCGATGAGTAAAGAGCAGGAACAGTTAGCAGTGAGACAGGTAAGGAATAGACTTTCACAAACTTCTGAAGATTTTCTTTGCGCTGGTGATATGGCACAAGAAAGGAACCAGGTTAGTCAAATCATTGAATCTGATAAATATGAAGCAAAGATACAGGAAGATATTTTTCTGCCAGTGCCAGATAGTATTGAGGATCCGAAAGTATTCGGGACTGCTTTTAGGTTGTCTAGGAAAAGAAGAGTGGAAGAGCAATTACAGGTTGAAGCCCAAAAAATGTTGAAAGATGATAATATTTCAGATTATGATGTGTCAGGGATGAAGAAGAAGTTGCAGGAAGTGTCGGATTTTTTAGTTTTTCAGGAGAAAAGATTGTTTCGGTATGAACAGACTCAAATATTTATTAATAAGACTGATTATCAGTCATTGCAGGAGAAGATTACAGAACTTCAGGATGCATTGGATAAGAAGGAATGTAGGTTGGAAGAGTTGCAGCATGATAAGAAGCAATCGGTGGTCGAATTGGCTAGTACAAAGAGGTCTATTCAAGAATTTGAAGAATGGCAGATGACTGTACAAATGCAGATTCAAAAAGAGATGATGAATTTTTCAGCGGTAAATGCTACATTGCAGGCGGAACAGGTAGTTCTTGAGTGAAGAATAAAACTTTTGCAGGAATTACAAGAGCACATATTAAAAGAGGAAGGTGTGCAGTTAGATGTTGTGTTAATGACAAAGATGGATATAGGAGAGGTGAAGCAGCATCTGCATAAATATGTTCAGGACATCTAGGGTGTTTTTCAAAGTCGTTGGTTCGGTATGATTAAGATGAACCATGAACAGGTGAAGACAAGTTTTGTTTCCAAACATGAAAAAGATTTAGTATGTATAATTTCACAACAACAACAGCAGATTGAAGAACAGACACAGATCATTGCAAAACTGCGGGAACAGTTGTTGAAAGAGACACTCGAAGAAAAGGTGGAGATATTTGATGTATGTGTTTCAAAAAAGCAGGATGGTGCAGAAGAAGATATTAATACTGAAGAATTAGAAGTACAAGAAGAGCAAATTTCCACACAATCACCGGAGATATATGATCAAGGGTCTGAAAATCGAGTTTAATTTTTGACAAAATTACCCACCAGGCTGTGCCAAGTGTTGAAGGCAGGGAAACCTGGAGAAATAAAATAAGAATAAAAAGAAAAAGACGACTATGCGGAGATTTATAAGGATATGTCGCAAGAAAAGGGGAAGTTATAAGAAAGGAGTTAGCAACAACCGTAAGAAGAAGAGGGAGAAGGTAGACGAAGAACGAAGACGCAACAACCTTGAAAAAGAAGAAAGAGAAGGTCGACGAAGACGCGACAACAGGAAGAGGAGGAAAAGTACGAGACGTAAAGACGCAATGATCAGAAGAGAGACGAGGGTGCAAGAAGTGTAGGTGCGTCAACTGTGAGACAAAGTCAAAGAAGAAGGAGTTCCTTTGTCAAGACTGGAAAAGATCAGGTTCTACAATAAACAACCAGTCTATAGATAATGATTGAATGAAGATCTTTGCGGCTTAATCAAATTCTCATACTGAAGTTCTAATCTTTACAACACAACAATCTGTATTTTTGGTATTGTGTTTACCAATGAATAATCAACCAAATGTCTGCGCAACACAGTTATAGTGCTGAAAGTCTTCTATTTATGGTTAAGTCTGTTTGAGTGACTCAGACTATACTGTGTCAGAATGCAATTGACTTGAAATATATGTGAGTGCAAAAAGGAAATCTGTAAATCTTTTGCAAGAATAAAGTGTAGCAAGACTGTGTAAATTCTGAATTAGCAGAAAACTATCAGAATGAATGTTTCCGGTGATATTACGGTGATATTCCGGTGACGTTCCGGTGACATTTCGGTGGCTATAAGAGACATTTCCGGTGGAATATCTGGGGAAGTAAAGTAAAAATTTGATTTTGCTAGTTAGACGATGTTGTGTTGAACCGGAGAACCCTCAACAAAGATCATTGTACTAATGTAGCCATGGCAGAGAAGGGAAGTAAAGATGTAATGAAAATGTATGTATTAGATCACATAGAATTACAATGTCATTGGCAATAATATGTTGCATAATGTGAGGAAAGTGATTGAGCTATGGAGTTATCTCTCAAATCACAATGTATTCCTCTCAATTGATATCCTAGTCGAGGGATATCCATGTGTGTTTTTTTATCTACTTTTATAGTTGCATTTGGAGCCAATCTTTTGAATTCAAATTCAAAAGTCCACCTAAAAGTGAACCCTAAACTATAGGATATATTCTCTCATCAATCAATTATGAGATTTGATGCTTCCTAACTTCCTCATGGATATAGGACTCTTTTACAAAGGTAAGTGTAATTGATTTTACGAGGGATTGATCACATAAGGCTCCATGAGAAATATGCTAATCATCCAAGTATGTGGGTTTGGATTCTCTTGCACCAACAACATATGCTTTTGATTTTCAAGGTCTAGTCACTCACTAACATGCCGTTTTTCTCCAATGTATGCAACTCATTCTTGAGTTTCAATTTCCATGCCTTTGTATTGGTCTCATACAATGTGACCAAACTGTTCCAAGCCTCTTTCGTAGTCTTGGCATCGTGTATGTGCCCAATCATGCTCTCCGCTAAGAGATAGCCAAGACATTACCTTTCATGCTCCTTGATTCCATTCCTCATATGCTCTTAATTGGTTTGCAGTCTGATTCCTCTCTAATGATTGTGAAGTGTTTCTATTCTCTCCTTTGATGTACTTCTAGTAGCCTTTTCCCATCAAGAAATTCTTCATTATGAATCTCCAAACATGGAAGTTGTTCTTGTCCAACTTATGGCTCAAAAGCTAACTCATTCCATCTGTGTTTCCCATTTCTATAGAGATTCACAACACTCCAAAGTCACTACAAGCAGTACTTCTACTTGAACACTATCACACTTTGACGTGACAATTTGATCTCATAAAAGCATAGTTTCTATCTATCAGTAGTACACAAAATTGCTTGAAATTCTGGATTCAGAATATTTGAGTATTGCCAAACAAGATGCAAGTTATATTTTTGCAAAACTCACCTGGTTTTTCTATGGGTCCCACCTCAAGGGTCGAAAATATTTTGATGCCTTCTAGCTTCATGCCAATTTTTGTAGCAATCTGAGGTTGTTTGTGAATCATGCCTTCTCCCATACTCTTCACTAGTAGCCTTCTCTAGAAGCTCTCTACAGCCACACTGGCTCTCATACCATGTCATGAGGAAGGAGATAAAGAAGAGAGCTCACATACACACTCTCAAAATCAAAGAGGAGCACACACATAGATTGAGGCAAGGAAGACTGATCTTCTTCTTCTTCTTCTTCTTCTACTACTACTACTACTATTCCATAAAAGGAATGTACAAGAATGACCTAAAATAACAATACAACAAGTGCAATATATATAAAAAACAATAAATAAGGAAAATCCTAATGTCCGCGAATGAGTGACCTGGCAAGAACCAAATGTGCCATCACTTTTGGTGGATAAATCTACAGAGAAATGAAAAAGTGACATGTGTCATAAAACCTGCAACCACCCATAGATGTGGTCTTTGCTGGACTCCAAATATATGTATGTACTACTTCTAGCACATTCTCACTAACATGCTTGTCATGTGGAAATGATGATCTTGACTATTTACCAAATTGACATGTTGCACATACCTTTTGCATTTTTGCAACTTTGAAATTTGGTAGTCCATGGACAATCTCCTTTGACTGCATCAGTTTCAGCCTTTGTAGATTTGCATGTCCAATTCATCTGTGCCAGATCTCTATATCAGCAATAACTCCTGCACCTTTTGCAAACATGGCTGCATTCATTTCAGGAATCTTCACATTTAAGGTGAAGATCCTACCAACTTTGTTTCCTTTGGCTACCAATTGTCCATCCTGCTTGTACTCCTCTACATATAATCCATCAGCATTGAACCTAACTTGTAATCCCTAGTCAACCATTTGTCCAACAGAAACCAGTTTCTTTGTTATATTTGGAACATGCAACACATTAGTGAGATGTTTTACCTTTACATCCTCCATACATAGTGCTATGTTTCCTGTATGCTCAATAGAATGTGATGTGTCATCACTTGTTTCAACATATCCAAGAATTGCCAATTTCTGCATAGTACTAAACCATTCCGCATGGTCTTCTATGTAGTTATTGAAGTCTCTCCTTCCTTTGTAGCCTCCTTGATAGTTTGAATGATTGTAGTTGTTGCAGTTGCCATGATAGTTGTTGAACCTTCCTCTTGAGTAGCCATAACTTCCTTTATTGTATCCTCTTCCTCTTTGATTCCTGGAATTCCTAAAGCAATTTTCAGTTGTATGATTAGTTAATCTACAAATAGAACATGAGTTGGAGTCTTGGGATCTCCCCCTGCCTTGTGTACCTCCTCTTCCTCTACCTCTGCCATGTCTTCCTCTACCTGCATAGTTAGCTTGATATGTACCTGCTTCATCATCCACTTTCTTTGCCTTTCCTTTGTTATCTTTGGACTTGCTTTTATTAGTGTATAAAGCTAAAGATTGATTACCTTTAGAGCTTTCTCCATTTTTTATAAGCTTTTCCAATGAGTAAGTAGTTGTCCAATGAGTGTATTGAAATCAGGCACATGCATGTCCATGTACAAATCCATAGTTGTGGTGAATGCTTCCCACTTGTCATCTGCCTTCAAGCCATTGATGACCTGCCTTACAATTTGCTCTTCATCTATTACCTCTCCAATGCTTCCCAACTGATCTGCTATGTCCTTGATCTTTGTGACAAAATCAGTCACATTTTTTTTGGGAGCCTTCTTGAGAGTTGTGAAATCCAGCCATAATTGATGCTTCCTAGCTTTAGTAGTTTAAGAGAAGAAGGCTTCAAGTGCATCCCACACTTCGTGAGATGTCTTACAACTTCTAATGTGAGGCAACAAAAAGCCTGAGATAGAGTTGAGGAGATAAGACCTTGCAAGTGCATCCTTGGAGCACCATGTGCTCAATCTTTCTTGCTCTTCTTGTGTTGGTTGACTTTTGTTCCTGAAACTTGGCATAACTTCATCTCCAGCCACATAACCATTTAAACTTCTACCTTGGAGATAAGCTTCCATTCTTAATGACCAAGCTGAGTAGTTACCTCTATCCAATTTGTCAATTGATGAAGGAAATCCATATTCCATGTTGTCCAACCTTGCTCTAATACCACTGTGAAGAGATGGATAGGTATGTGCTTGAAGATGAAGAGGTGTTGCAAAATCCTTGATCTACACCAGCCAAATGAACTCTAGGAGTATGTGGTGGGCCCTTTTAGCTTGCCAATGGATGTATTAGACACCCTATGTACCTTGGAAGATCACTCTCAAAAAGAAAAGATCAAAACAGAAATGTTGGAGTTATCTCAGAGGTGAAGAACTTGCTATTTTGGTTCATACACCTGTCCAGTGTTTTGCATAATTCTCTGAGCAGAGCAGCAATTAGCTTAATTCCTCTTGGGTAAGTCTAACTATCTTAAAGATATAACTTTCAAGAGTAATCGCATTAAAAATAATGAACCACACACTGAGAATGATGTTTAACAACTGATGACATCATCCCGATTTTCACGGGCTTCTACAGTAATGAGACCAGTGAGTAGAAAAATGAACATAACTCCAGATTTAAGAATCCAATGATTATGAAAATTCATATGCTTATACTAGACAGTATGTTGGAACCTAACAAGCTTTAAATCATTGAATTTGGGTACGTACACACTGAGAAGCACCTCTGACAAGATGAGTAAAAAAGTCGGGTACCAGACAGAGAAGTGAAAATGAACAGACAGGGTTGACTTCAACTGAACATAACTGAAGATTGCAATAGCCAAATGAAATGAAAATTGGTGAGCATATAGTAGAATTATAGAGCTAACTTTATCAAGTGATTTTAATATTGCACCAAGCTCAGAGAAACCATGTCTGCAAATGGATTGAGAAAACAGTGAGATATGGCAGTGAGTAGTACACTTCACAAGAATGAACTCAAATGATCATGAAAATGAAAGTATATTGATTGTAAAATACAATGGACTTACTGATAAATTTGTGTGCCTTGTAATCACACCTTGATATGGCATAAAGCTCAGCTCTTGGAGGTCTTCACATAATCACGACTAAGACTACCATGTATTTATAGTTGATGTTGGGAGGCTAACTCCCCTCAATCACTCTCCAATCAATTAGTGATTGATTTGATTCTCTATCTACCACAAATCACAAATTTGTGGCTCATATTTCCCTTTTTTATCATGAATTCAACCACTTAAGATTCCTTCACTTTTACATTAAGTCTTCAAAACTTACAAGAGGTAGTTCACAAGTGAACTTTACATTGTCTTCATTTTAAGGCTTCTTCTATGACTTTGTGGGACTCAAGCCAATACTTAGGCTTGTCATAGACTTGCTCCAACAGCTCCCCCTCAAGACAAGTATGCTTGAGGTCTTCAATCTTCCAAGATTACCTGTAAACCCATCATAGCCTTGAATTTGCAAAGCTTTGTACCATCCAATGCTTTGGTTAGAATATCTGCACATTGTTGATGAGTGGAGACATATGATATTTGAATCTCTTTGCTTAGAACCTTCTCTCTTACATAGTGATAATGAACTTCAATATGTTTAGTCCTTGCATGAAAAATAGGATTAGTAGCCAAATGAATAGTACTCATATTGTCACCATAAATAGTTGGAGTTCCAAACTCCAATCCAAGATCTTTGAATAATGTCTTCATCCACATAGCTTCTTGTGTAGCTATGGCAAGACCTCTGTATTTAACTTCAGTAGAAGAGAGAGCAACTGTGGGTTGCTTCTTCGATGACCATGAAATAAGCTTTGAACGTGCAAAGGTAAGATAACTTGAAGTGGTCCTTCTATGTTCCTTGGAGCCAGCCCAATCTGCATCAAAAAATAGCTTCAAACCTAAATCAGATAGAGAAGGATAATAAAGTCCTTCATTTATGGTTCCATTGAGATACTTGAGAATCCTTTTGGTAGCATCCATATGTGGTTTCCTTGGTGTGTGCATAAATTGACTTAGCACACTCACACTGTAACATATATCTACTCTTGTCAATGTGGCATAGTTGAGACTACCCACTAGACTTTGATATGATGTGATGTCCTCTATGAGTTCACCTTCATGTGAGCTCAAGTTGTGATTGACTCCATTGGAGTACCTGCAATCTTACAATCTTGCATCTTGAATATTGCCAACATGTCCATAATGTACTTTCTTTGAATGAGAAACAAACCATGATCTTTGTAGACAACTTCCAAACCTAGGAAGTAGGTAAGTGAACCCAAATCACTTAACTTGAACTCTTCTCTCATCTGATCTTTGATCTTCTTCATACCATCTGCATCATTTTCTGTCAATATAATACCATCTACATATACACAAGTAGATGATCTCAGAATTACTCTCTTTAATAAAGAGTGAAGGATGTGCCTTGCTTGGTTGAAAGCCTTTGTCCTACAAGAATGAAACAAGTCTGAAATTTCAAGCTCTTGGGGCTTGCTTGAGACCATACAATGCTTTGTTAAGTTTACACACATAATCAGGATAAACTTGATTCTCAAAACCAGGTGGTTGTGCCATATATACCTCTTCTGATATCCAACCATTCAAGAATGCATTCTTTACATCTAGTTGAAGTATCTTCCAATTCTTGGAAGAGGAAATACTAAGAAAAACCCTAATAGTAGGCATCTTTGCCGCAGGAGAGAAGGTCTCCTCATAATCAATTCCTTGAGTTTGTGCAAAGCCTTTTGCTATAAGCCTTGCCTTATACCTATTAATGGAACCATCAGAATTCTTCTTGAGTTTATAGACCCATCTTGAGCCTATTACCTTCATGGATGAAGTCTTGGGCACCAAATTCCAAGTGTTGTTTTCCTCAAGTGCTTCAATCTCTTCCTTCATTGCATGCTTCCATTCTGATTTTGCTTTGGCCTCTTCAAAGGATGATGGCTCCTCTTGGTTTATGTCGTGTGCTATGTAGATAGAATGTTTAGTTACTAATGAGGTGTCAAACCCATACCTTTCTGGTTTCTTCTTTTCCTTCATAGGTCTTCTTAGGCCATGATGTGATGATTCTGCCTCATGTCCAAGTTCCTGCAATTTTGCTTTACCTTTAGACTTCCATGCTTTGATCTTTTCCATCTGAGATTCTTCATCATCCTTTGAGGTGTCTTGTTCTTCAATCTTTGGTTGTTCTCTACCAAGCTTGGGAAAATCTTCTTCAAGATCATATGGTAAATTGACCTTCCTGCATGAATCTTCATACCATGAGTTGTTCTCATCAAAAACTACTTCTGTGCTTACCAAGAATCCTTTGTTGGTAGGGTTGTATAACCTGTAGCCCTTTTGATTGTTGTCATATACGATAAATACACACCTTTCTGCCTTTGGATCCATCTTGCCTCTAACCTGTGAAGGAACATGAGCAAAAGCAATACGTCCAAAAATTTTAAAATGATCTAAGCTTGGTCTTCTTCCATTCCAAGCCTCATATGGAGTCATCCCATCAAGGGATTTTGAAGGCAGCCTGTTAATCAAGTAAGTGGTTGTAGATACAGCCTTAGCCCATAGATATATAGGCAAATGCTTTTCATTTAACATGTACCTTGCAGCTTCAACAATTGTCCGATTCCTCCTTTATGCCACTCCATTTTGCTCAGGAGTGTACCTTGTAGTTACCTCTCTTTTGATTCCTCTTTCTTGAAGAAAAGAATCAAACTCATGGGAGAAGTATTCTCCCCCTCCATCTGACCTTAGCTTTTTAGTGATTTACCTGTTTGATTCTCCACAAGAGCCAAATATCTTTTGAAACATGAAAAAACTTCATCTTTGTGTTTCAAAAAGAATAGGATAGTCCATCTGCTGCAATCACCAATAAAGGAGATATAATACCTTGATCCACATATTGAAGCTTCCTTGCTACGTCCCCATACATCTGTATGAACCAACTCCAAGACATCTCCATGCATATAACCTTTCTTTATGAATGGTAACCTGTAAGACTTTCCAAATTGACATGCACTACACTTATAACTCATATGTTGTTTTGACAAATTAGGGAGTCCAAGTACACTTTGGTCCCTGCAAATTTGCTTTAATGACCTTTCACCAATATGTGCTAACATTTTGTGCCATACTTCCAATTCTATGAGTGTCTGACTACCATAATTAAAGAGAGCAATGTTTCTAGTGTCTTGTAATTCAAATGTGAACAATCTACCTGTCTTTTCACCTTTTGCAATTCTTCTAAATCCTTGACTTGGATCTTCAACAAATGCTCCTACTTTTGTGATCCTGACTAACAACTCTTTCTCTACTATCTGTCCAACACTTATCAAATTCTTTGTAATGGTAGGGACATAGAGTACCTTACTGAGTAGGTTGATGTTTCCATCAGGTGCTTTGACATTTCCTATTTTCTCCACGGGATGTCTTGTGTCATCTCCTGTTTGTACCTCATGCTTATTCCTTGGATCTTCTAAATCTGATAGGAGTGCCACATTTCCTGCCACATGATTTGAACAACCTGAATCTATGTAGAAAAGATGCTCATCAGGTTTACCTTGTGGCATAGCCATGTTCATGATCAATAATGAGTCCTCTTTGTTTGAGTCTTCTATGTAGTTATTGAAGTCTCTCCTTCCTTTGTAGCCTCCTTGATAGTTTGAATGATTGTAGTTGTTGTAGTTGCCATGATAGTTGTTGAACCTTCCTCTTGAGTAGCCATAACTTCCTCTATTGTATCCTCTTCCTCTTTGATTCCTGGAATTCCTAAAGCAATTTTCAGTTGTATGATTAGTTAATCCACAAATAGAACATGAGTTGGAGTCTTGGGATCTCCCCTTGCCTTTTCTACCTCCTCTTTCTCTAACTCTGCCATGTCTTCCTCTACCTGCATAGTTAGCTTGATATGTACCTGCTTCATCATCCAGTTTTTTTGCCTTTCCTTTGTTATCTTTGGACTTGCTTTTATTAGTGTATAAAGCTGAAGATTGATTACCTTTAGAGCTTTCTCCATTTTTTATAAGCTTTGCCTCTTGAGTAAGTAGTTGTCCAATGAGTGTATTGAAATCAGGTACATGCATGTCCATGTACAAATCCATAGTTGTGGTGAATGCTTCCCACTTGTCATCTACCTTCAAGCCATTGATGACCTGCCTTACAATTTGCTCTTCATCTATTACCTCTCCAATGCTTCCCAACTGATCTGCTATGTCCTTGAGCTTTGTGACAAAGTCAGTCACATTTGTTTGGGAGCCTTCTTGAGAGTTGTGAAATCCAGCCATAGTTGATGCTTCCTAGCTTTAGTACTCGAAGAGAAGAAGGCTTCAAGTGCATCCCACACTTCCTAAGATGTCTTAAAACTTCTAAAGTGAGGCAACAAAAAATATGAGATAGAGTTGAGGAGATAAGACCTTGCAAGTGCATCCTTGGAGCACCATGTGCTCAATCTTTCTTGCTCTTCTTGTGTTGGTTGACTTTTGTTTCTAAAACTTGGTATAACTTCATCTCTAGTGACATAACCATATAAACTTCTACCTTGGAGATAAGCTTCCATTCTTAATGGCCAAGCTGAGTAGTTACCTCTGTCCAATTTTTCAATTGATGAAGGAAATCCATCTGCCATGTTGTCCAACCTTGCTCTGATACCATTGTGAAGAGATGGATAGGTATGTGCTTGAAGATGAAGAGGTGTTGCAAAATCCTTGATCTACACCAGCCAAATGAACTCTAGGAGTATGTGGTGGGCCCTTTTAGCTTGCCAATGGATGTATTAGACACCCTATGTACCTTGGAAGATCACTCTAAAAAAGAAAAGATCAAAACAGATAATTTGGAGTTAGCTCAGAGGTGAAGAACTTGCTATTTTGGTTCATACACCTGTCTAGTGTTTTGCATAATTCTCTGAGCACAGCAGCAATTAGCTTAATTCCTCTTGGGGAAGTCTAGTTAACTTAAAGATATAACTTTCAAGACTAATCTAATAAAAGTAATGAACCACACACTGAGAATGATGTTTAACAACTGATGACATCATCCAGATTTTCACGGGCTGCTACAATAATGAGACTAGTAAGCAGAAAAATGACCATAACTCCAGATTTAAGAGTTCAATGATTATGAATATTTGTATGCTTATACTAGATAGAATTTTGAATCCAACAAGATTTAAATCATTGAATTTTGGTAAGTACACACTGAGACAGAACTTTGACAAGATGAGTAAAAAAGTCGGGTACCTGACAGAGAAGTGAAAATGAACAGATAGGGTTGATTTCAACTGAACATAACTGAAGATTGCAATACCCAAATGAAATGAAAATTGGTGCCCATATAGTAGAATTATAGAGCTAACTTTACTAAGTGAAATCACTGAAAATGATGCACCAAGCTGAGAGAAACCATCTCTGCAATCTGACTGAGAAAACTAAGGGATATGGCAGTGAGTAGTACACTTCTTAAGAACATGGAAATATGAACTCAAATGATCATGAAAATGAAAGTGTGGCATAAAGCTCAGCTCTTGGAGGTCTTCACATAACCAAGACTAAGACTACCATGTATTTATAGTTGATCTTGGGAGGCTAAATCCCCTCAATCACTCTCCAATCAATTAGTGATTGATTTGATTCTCTATCTACCACAAATCACGAATTTGTGGCTCCTCTTTCCCTTTTTGATCAAGTGGACTCAGCCACTTAAGATTCTTTAACTTTTACATTAAGTAAAGTCTTCAAAAGTTACAAGAGGTAGTTCACAAGTGAACTTTACATTGTCTTCATTTTAAGGCTTCTTCTATGACTTTGTGGGACTCAAGCCAATACTTAGGCTTGTCATAGACTTGCTCCAACACCTCCCCCTCAAGCCAAGTATGCTTGAGGTCTTCAATCTTCTAAGATTACCTGTAAACCAATCATAGCCTTGAATTTGCAAAGCTTTGTACCATCCAATGCTTTGGTTAGAATATCTGCACATTGTTGATGAGTGGACACATATGATATTTGAATCTCTTTTCTTAGAACCTACTCTCTTACATAGTGATAATGAGCTTCAATATGTTTAGTCCTTGCATGAAAAATAGGATTAGCAGCCAAATGAATAGAACTCATATTGTCACCATAAATAGTTGGAGTTCCAAATTCCAATTCAAGAACTTTGAATAATGTCTTCATCCACATAGCTTCTTGTGTAGCTATGGCAAGACCTCTATATTCAGCTTCAGTAGAAGAGAGAGCAATTGTGGGTTGCTTCTTGGATGACCATGAAATAAGCTTTGAACCTGAAAAGGTAAGATAACCTTAAGTGCTCCTTCTATCTTCCTTGGAGCCAGCCCAATCTACATCAGAAAATAGCTTCAAACCTAAATCAGATACATAAGGATAATAAAGTCCTTCATTTATGGTTCCTTTGAGATACTTGAGAATCCTTTTGGCAGCATCCATATGTGATTTCCTTGGTGTGTACATAAATTGACTTAGCACGCTCACACTATAACATATATCTACTCTTGTCAATGTTGGATAGTTGAGACTACCCACTAGACTTTGATATGATTGATGTCCTCTATGAGTTCACCTTCATGTGAGCTCAATTTGTGGTTGACCTCCATTGGAGTAACTGCAATCTTATAATCTTGCATCTTGAATTTTGCCAACATGTCCTTAATGTACTTTCTTTGAGTGAGAAACAAACCATGATCTTTGTAGACAACTTCCAAACCTAGGAAGCACGTAAGTGAACCCAAATCACTTATCTTGAACTCTTCTCTCATCTGATCTTTGATCTTCTTCATACCATCTGCATCATTTTCTATCAATATAATACCATCTACATATACACATAAGTAGATGATCTCAGTCATCTACTCAGAATTACTCTTTTTAGTAAAGAGTGAAGGATCTGCCTTGCTTGGTTGAAAGCCTTTGTCCTGCAAGAATGAAACAAGTCTGAAATTCCAAGCTCTTGGGGCTTGCTTGAGACCAGACAATGCTTTGTTAAGTTTACACACATAATGAGGATAAACTTGATTCTCAAAACCAGGTGGTTGTGCCATATATACCTATTCTGTTATCCAACCATTCAAGAATGCATTCTTTACATCTAGTTGAAGTATCTTCCAATTCTTGGAAGAGGCAATACTAAGCAAAACCCTAATAGTAGGCATCTTTGCCACAAGAGAGAAGGTCTCCTCATAATCAATTCTCAAAGTTTGTGCAAAGCCTTTTGCTACAAGCATTGCATTTACCTGTTAATATAACCATCAGAATTCTTCTTTAGTTTATAGACCCATCTTGAGCCTATTAGCTTGATGGATGAACTCTTGGGCACCAAATCCCAAGTGTTGTTTTCCTCAAGTGCTTCAATCTCTTCCTTCATTGCATACTTCCATTCTGATTTTGCTTTGGCCTCTTCAAAGGATGATGGCTCCTCTTGGTTTATGTCCTGTGCTATGTAGATAGAATGTTTAGTTACTTATGAGGTGTCAAACCCATACCTTTCTGGTTTTTTCTTTTCCCTCATAGATCTTCTTAGGCCATGATGTGATGATTCTGCCTCATGTCCAAGTTCCTGCAATTTTGCTTTACCTTTAGACTTCCATGCTTTGATCTTTTCCATCTGAGATTCTTCATCATCCTCCAAGGTGTCTTGTTCTTCAATCTTTGGTTGTTTTCTACCAAGCTTTGGAAAATCTTCTTCAAGATCATATGGTAAATTGACTTTCCTGCATGAATCTTCATACCATGAATTGTTCTCATCCAAAACTACATCTCTGCTTACCAAGAATCCTTTGTTGGTAGGGTTGTATAACCTGTAGCCCTTTTGATTGTTGTCATATCCGATAAATACACACCTTTCTGCCTTTGGATCCATCTTGCCTCTAACCTGTGAAGGAACATGAGCAAAAGCAATACATCCAAAAATTTTACAATGATCTAAGCTTGGTCTTCTTCCATTCCAAGCCTCATATGGAGTCATCCCATCAAAGGATTTTGAAGGCAACCTGTTAATCAAGTAAGTGGCTGTAGATACAGCCTCAACCCATAGATAATTAGGCAAATGCTTTTCATTTAACATGGACCTTGCAGCTTCAACAATTGTCCTATTCCTCCTTTCTGCCACTCCATTTTGCTCAGGAGTGTACCTTGTAGTTACCTCTCTTTCGATTCCTCTTTCTTGAAGAAAAGAATCAAACTCATGGGAGAAGTATTCTCCCCCTCCATCTGAACTTAGCTTTTTAGTGATTTAGCTATTTGATTCTCCACAAGAGCCAAATATCTTTTGAAACATGAAAAAACTTCATCTTTGTGTTTCATAAAGAATAGGATAGTCCATCTGTTGCAATCATCAATAAAGGAGAGATAATACCTTGATCCAGATATTGAAGCTTCCTTGCTAGGTCCCCATACATCTGTATGAGCCAACTCCAAGAGATCTCCATGCATATAACCTTTCTTTATGAATGGTAACCTGTGAGACTTTCCAAAATGACATGCACTACACTTATAAATCATATGTTGTTTTGACAAATTAGGGAGTCCAAGTACACTTTGGTCCCTACAAATTTGCTTTAATGACCTTTCACCAATATGTGCTAACCTTTTGTGCCATACTTCCAATTCTGTGAGTGTTTGACTACCATAATTAAAGAGAGCAATGTTTCTAGTGTCTTGTAATTCAAATGTGAACAATCTACCTGTCTTTTCACCTTTTGCAATTCTTCTAAATCCTTGACTTGGATCTTCAACAAATGCTCCTACTTTTGTGAACCTGACTTGCAATGCTTTCTCTACTATCTTCCCAACACTTATCAAATTCTTTGTAATGGCAGGGACATAGAGTACCTTACTGAGTAGGTTGATGTTTCCATCAGGTGCTTTGACATTTCCTATTTTCTCCACGGGATGTCTTGTGTCATCTCCTGTTTGTACCTCATGCTTATTCCTTGGATCTTCTAAATTTGATAAGAGTGCCACATTTCCTGCCACATGATTTGAACAACCTGAATCTATGTAGAAAAGATGCTCATCAGATTTACCTTGTCGCATAGCCATGTTCATGATCAATAATGAGTCCTCTTTGTTTGATTCTTCTGTGTAGTTATTGAAGTCTCTCCTTCCTTTGTAGCCTCCTTGATAGTTTGAATGATTGTAGTTGTTGTAGTTGCCATGATAGTTGTTGAACCTTCCTCTTGAGTAGCCATAACTTCATCTATTGTATCCTCTTCCTCTTTGATTCCTGGAATTCCTAAAGCAATTTTCAGTTGTATGATTAGTTAATCCACAAATAGAACATGAGTTGGATTCTTGGGATCTCCCCCTGCCTTGTCTACCTCCTCTTCCTCTACCTCTACTATGTCTTCCTCTACCTGCATAGTTAGCTTGATATGTACCTGCTTCATCATTCACTTTCTTTGCATTTCCTTTGTTATCTTTGGACTTGCTTTCATCAGTGTATAAAGCTAAAGATTGATTACCTTTAGAGCTTTCTCCATTTTTTATAAGCTTTGCCTCTTGAGTAAGGAGTTGTCCAATGAGTGTATTGAGATTAGGTACATGCATGTCCATGTACAAATCCATAGCTGTGGTGGAGCCTTCTTGAGAGTTGTGAAATCTAGCCATAGTTGAGGCTTCCTAGCTTTAGTACTTGAAGAGAAGAAGGCTTCAAGTGCATCCCACACTTCCTGAGATGTCTTACAACTTCTAATGTGAGGCAACAAAAAATTTGAGATAGAGTTGAGGAGATAAGACCATGTGCTCAATCTTTCTTGCTCTTCTTGTGTTGGTTGACTTTTGTTCCTGAAACTTCGCATAACTTCATCTCCAGCCACATAACCATATAAACTTCTACCTTGGAGATAACCTTCCATTCCTAATGACCAAGTTGAGTAGTTACCTCTGTCCAATTTGTCAATTGATGAAGGAAATCCATCTGCCATGTTGTCCAACCTTGCTCTCATACCACTCTGAAGAGATGGATAGGTATGTGCTTGAAGATGAAGAGGTGTTGCAAAATCCTTGATCTACACCAGCCAAATGAACTCTAGGAGTATGTGGTGGGCCCTTTTGGCTTGCCAATGGATGTATTAGACACCCTATGTACCTTGTAAGATCACTCTCAAAAAGAAAAGATCAAAACAGATAAGTTGGAGTTAGCTCAGAGGTGAAGAACTTGTTATTTTGGTTCATACACCTGTCTAGTGTTTTGCATAATTCTCTGAGCACAGCAGCAATTAGCTTAATTCCTCTTGGGTAAGTCTAGTTAACTTAAAGATATAACTTTCAAGAGTAATCTAATAAAACATAATGAACCACACACTGAGAATGATGTTTAACAACTGATGACATCATCCCGATTTTCACGGGCTGCTATCGTAATGAGACCAATGAGCAGAAAAATGAACATAAATCCACATTTAAGAATCCAATGATTATGAAAATTTGTATTCTTATACTAGACAGTATTCTGAACCAAACAAGCATTAAATCATTGAATTTGGGTAAGTACACATTGACACACAGCTCTGACAAGATGAGTAAAAAAGTCGGGTACGTGATAGAGAAGTGAAAATGAACAGACAGGGTTGACATTAACTGAACATAACTGAAGATTGCAGTACCCAAATGAACTGAAAATTGATGAGCATATAGTAGACTTATATAGCTAACTTCACCAAGTCAAATCACGGAAAATGATGCACCAAGCGTAGAGAAAACATCTCTGCAATCTGACTCAAAAAACTAAGAGATATGGCAGTGAGTAGTACACTTCACAAGAACATGGAAATATGAACTCAAATGATCATGAAAATGAAAGTATATTGATTGTACAATACAATGGATTTACTGATACATATGTGTGCCTTGTAATCACACCTTGATATGGCATAAAGCTCAGCTCTTGGAGGTCTTCACATAACCACGACTAAGACTACCATGTATTTATAGCTGATCTTGGGAGGCTAACTCCCCTCAATCACTCTCCAATCAATTAGTGATTGATTTGATTCTCTATCTACCAAAAATCATAAATTGGTGGCTCCTCTTTCCCTTTTTGATCAAGTGGACTCTTTTCACTTTTACATTAAGTAAAGTCTTCAAAAGTTACAAGAGGTAGTTCACAAGTGAACTTTACATTGTCTTCATTTTAAGGCTTCTTCTATGACTTTGTGGGACTCAAGCCAATACTTAGGCTTGTCATAGACTTGCTCCAACAAAACTTGAGGCATGTACATTGGGTCGTCTATGGGTCGATAATTTTGATGTCCTAAGGGCCATAGCTGAAGTTTTTTATCCTCTCTCTTTGCTTCCTTACACATCCATAATTGAGCATCCTTGTGCATCCATGATTGATCACTTGATCTGGCACTATGGATAGACAAATCATCTTCTTCCTTGTGTACAAGATTCCATTGTAATGGGGGTACATCCTTGTATGCAAATGTATGCAAATTTATCTTGGTAGTGGTTCCTTGATGCTGAAGGTATAATGAGTCTCGTCCCCACTCTTGCACTACCCTGAGTTGTCTCATGAAAGGTCATCCTAATATCATTTCATAATTATTTGCCTTTCCAAATTGACATATAGCTAATGTATGCTCAAACTCGACTTCACATGTGGTTAATCTAAATTTTTCCAATATTCCCAGGGGTTTCTCTACATGACCATCTACTAATTGAAGCTTCATACGCGTGGTCGTAGGTCTGGCTTTTCCCATTTCTCCCAAATCTCTTTGGTGGCAATGCCCACTCCCGCTCGTGTGTCTAGTATGGCTTTGTTCATGTATCCATTGTATGTGACCGGTAAACATGTGTTGCCCTCATCTCCTTCGCTAAATTCCCCAACCTTATTGCAAGAAACTAAGGATTACGACCACCACATGGTAGAGAGATGACTCTCCTCCCAACCTAATGTCTCTATATATAGCTCTCTCAAGGGGACTGCCTTCTTGGGCAGGTGGATACTAGCCAGCCATGTGTCGGTCATGTAACTGCATGTGTGCCAAGTGTCCTAGTCAACTCGAGTTAACTCAAGTGGATGCTTCTAGAAGGCTCTAGATCTCTTTGGGCAAAATACTCTCCCCATGTCATCCATCGGGATTGAACCCAAGACCTCCTCCTTCACATCCTTGAGACTTAACCACTAAGCTAAGTGGATCACTTGTTCACAAGAGTGTACACAAGACCTCCTAGTGATTCTAAACTCGAGATCTTTGGTCATACACAGGGATGACCAAACGGTGTCCGATTTTAGATCCGTCTAAACTGGCTGGACCCTTGGATCATAGACTTACTTTATTACATTCTTCCCCCCTTGGAAAAATATATTCGTCCTCGAAAATAGAGCTATATACATACTATAGGCAACCCCCGAGCCTCATGTTCTAAAACTGGAAGAACATGGTTATGTTCTAGAATTGGAAGAACATGTCTCATCTCTGTGGTGGCATCCCTATCCAAATGATCCAAAAACACTAACTGGCTTTGCACTTTGTAGACTGGTCAAAGTACAAAGTAGTGAATGAATAATAAGGGTGGATCTAAAACACCCCTAGCCAATTCATAGTTTCTCGATGTGCAATCTAGGCACAATCATGTGAACCAGGTGGATTCAAATTACTAGTCCATTTTTGGGCATGACTCATGCATGGACTTAGCAATGAAGGTGGGGATTCTTTATCCCTCTCAAGTCTTTGAGATTCACTTGAATTTTTTTTGGATAACTTGAAGTTTGGTTGTCCTAAACATCTAACTTGGATGTTTGATTAATGTTTTACTTTGATCCAACAGTTACTTGATTTTTTCACTCAACTAGAGGACTGCTTTGTCCTAATGAGTTAAAAAATCCTATGTAAACTACAGGATAAAGTTTTCCATTTACTTTTGAGTCAACTCTACTATAACTTGACCAATTCAAATCCAACTTAGGATACTTTTCTCAAAGACAAAGTTCTTGGGAATTGTCAATCTGCTGAGCAATTCGTAACTTCTCTATTCTAGAGTATACTGGACTCTAGGAAATCATTTATGCTATAACTTGAGGCAAACGTAAATAAATAAGTCCACTTAGACTTATTATCTTTTGAAGATTGAAAAGGTTCTTATACAGAACATCTATCTAGGATGTTTAATTTAGTTACCTGGTTCTAATCGGCTAACCCTAGACTTTTGTAAAAAGAATCAGATGGGTTCAAAACCCATTCACACAACTAGCACTGTTCGTTTTGCAATCTTCATATGCCGCCAAGATGGACCCAGAGAAGGATTTTATCTAGCACAAGATAAGTGATCATTATCAACTAATGATCAGCCGCCGTATTGCAATCTGGAGACACCGCCTGGATAGAATATGTCTTCACTACCTGACGTCGCATGTTCGAATGCGCATAGCCATCGCCTGTATATCGTTTTGTGATCTAATGCTACAAGATCTTTTCTTCAAATCTGGTTGATGTTTGTGGTTGAACATATATGATGGACGACATATCAAGCAGCCATGCATTTGATCCTCCAGGTTGATTCATCAGAATCAAATCTAAATTCAGTGGTGGGTGGATTAGTTGATGCAGCAAGAAGAATATCACGTGCTACATCTTTCGAGACCGAGAGTTTCAATCATCATGACACTACTATGGCTTTGTGGCTGAGGCAGAACTAGCGAACAAAAAATTGATGCAAGAGAATGATTTCCATTCGACTCCATAGAGCAGCAACTCTGGTTAGACCACCATCAAAGATTAAAACTCTGAGAAGCGATCTATCGAGTCATGGTGACTACAAATGATTAGGTCAATTATCAGAAGCATCTACCGACTAGCACTCATGGGTAGAACAAATCGCTAGCTGAGAAGTGACAGGAGATCGATACCAATGCTCTGATACCAATGCAAGAAACTAAGGATTACGACCACCACATGCTAGAGAGATGACTCTCCTCCCAACCTAATGCCTCTATATATAGCTCTCTCCAGGGGACTGCCTTCTTGGGCAAGTGGATACTAGCCAGCCATGTGTTGGCCATGTAACTGCATGTGTGCCAAGTATCCCAGTCAACTCGAGTTAACTCAAGTGGATGCTTCTAGAAGGCTCTAGATCTCTTTGGGAAAAATACTCTCCCCATGTCTCCCATGGGGATTGAACCCAAGATCTCCTCCTTCACATCCTTGAGATTTAAGCACTAAGCTAAGTGGATCACTTGTTCACAAGAGCATAAGACCTCCTAGTGAGTCTAAACTCTAGATCTTTGGTCATACACATGGATGACCAAACGGTGTCCGATTTCAAATCCGTCTGAACCGGCTGGACCCTTGGATCATAGACTTACTTTATTACATTTATCCACCCGAATTTGTATAGTAGAAGGGTTTTCAATTTCCTTGCTTTCCTTTTTGTTTTTCTCATGCTCTAACTTCAATTGTCCTGCTAATTGTTTCCATAATTGTGGTTTGACACGAAGTAATTCTTCCACAGTGAACTGACATTGTACTTTGGTCTTTTTGAGTTCTCCTAGATTGTGTGAGGTCTTGTCTGAAGGCTCCTTTTCTATTCCTTGTACTGTGGAAGCACGAAAGATTATGGATTCCTTCTCATATTCTCCCATGTAGTTTGGTAGGGTGGAAAGGCTCTGTGCTTCCTCCCTATTTCAGTCTAGCCTAGAGACTTCTTCATATACTTCCTCCAAAATTGGCATCGGTTGATAGTCTTCCACATCTAATTCCTCAAAAGGCGGTTTTGCAACTCCATTCTTTTTCCATTGATCTTCTTGAATTCTAGTCCACAACGATCTCCTCCACATCTATACAACGGTCCTTTTGGCATAGGTGGTCTGATGAATGGTGCCATGGGTGATGGTGCCTTCGGTGTGGTGCACATTAGTGTTGCCAACTCTGGTCCATAGACATTGTCATAACCCTCATATCCATAGTATTGCGGGTCATAAACTTGCTCATACTCCATTATACTAGTGTCATAGGGATAGTATTCTCCTTGAGTGTGCTCGTATCTTGGGTTCGTTGCTTCTGTACTAGCTAATGGTGATGCAGGTACTATGGCTCTCTCCAAGTTTTCCTCTGGATGAGCATATTTAACTAGTACTACATTCTATGGAAATGGCGGTTGATGTCCTAACACTGGCTACGGTTGTGCTATTGCCCTTGCTAATATGGCCTAGCTGCTCCTTGTGGTCTTGGATAGGGGTTGTATCTTGGAATCTCCCTTCCTGGCTCTCTAGGTGGGTATCCATATGACCTATACTGAGTTTGATTTGAGGGTCGTGTCTGCCTGTTGAATGGATAATTCTCAGTGGTATGATTAGTGTATTTTTGTTCTATGTGGCAATACAGAGCGGTTCCTAGATGTGGTTGCCTATTGTAAGGGTAGGCTTGAGGAAAGCTTGTTCCTCCTCCTACACACATGTGAGTAGGATGGTCTCCTCCGCATAAGTTGCATCTTCGTAACATGGGTATTCTCATTGGTGGATGTTGGTATTTCCACTATCCGTGCACTCCTAACTTCTTGACTACCAGCTCTGCTAACTTCTCTACATTACTAGAGTTGGATGTCATTGTACTTCTAGTATCTTTTGATTTCGTAGGACTTGTTGTACTTTTGAGATCATCGGCTAGGTTGTCCTCTAGGTCAATACACCCTTGGAGGCATTCATTGAACGTCTGCATCCCCTTTGCATAGACTAAGGTTCTCAAAGTCCCATTCATCAACCCGTCTAAGAATAATGAAATCATATTTTGCTGCATGGGTCTTTCTATTACTGGGCATCTATCGACATATTGATTGAACCTCCGGGCAGCTGTTTTCACTGTTTCATTTGGGGTTTGCTTGAAGCTATGGATTAAAGATGAAGAGTTGTGTTTAATTCCTCTCTTAGTGAATTCCCCAACAAACTCCTGAAAGAATTGCTCAATATCTCCAAATTGATTGAGATCCAATGGTTGGAACCACGTCAAAGCCATTCGTGTGAGGGTAAGTTCAAAGGAATCATACTGCACAAAGAAATCATCCACTTGCTCAGCCCATAGAACCTGTTTAAATTCAGCTATGTGATTGTAAGGTTCTCCCATCCCATCATAATGAATTCTCATACACTTAGCCACTTGAATGGGTCTTAATCTTCTTATGGGTTCTGGGTGTCTAGGCATTACAGGAATTGCTGGTCTAATTGGAGGCATTCCAGGCTACACTCCTAGTGGTGGTCTTGGTTTCACTGGTGGCCGATGGTGGTTGCCTAGTCGAGGGTGAGTTTGATTGTGTGATTGCAACCCTGGCATTGTGAATTGCACATGGGTTTGGTTGGGAATGCTCCAATGGCTTATCTGTCCTGACATTGTATTTTCTGACTCTTGTTGTGTCCCAAAGGGATTATGAGAGGTAGTTTCCTCCTCTCCCGAAGGGATATAGGCAACCCCATATACTTCAATTGGGACCTATCCATTGCATCAACTGACCAATACCTTCTTTGATTCTTGTCTAGGTACGTGACTCTAGACTCCTCTTTAGGATCTTTCAACTCATAGAAGGTCATTGGGCTTCCTTCTTGGCAGTGTGTGGGTGAATCAGTTTGTAACAATAAGTCTGATCCATGGATCAAGTAGACCTCTAGTAGGTAATCATCTTGAGGTATCAAATCCCCTCTCAAGACTCGAGTCACTACTGATTTGAGTTTGGGTGTAGTTACTAACTCTTCAGGTCCCGGTCTTCCCAAGTTTCCTTGTCCTTCCAGCCCTCCTCTCTCGTTGATGCAATCTGGGTGTTCTGCTACCACGTAGATGTGACCTAACTTGTCCATGTACACTCCTCCTTCATATTTGACTGCAAGTCTGGGCACTATTGCTGAATCAGTGGAATTCACCATCCTGGCTACTGATCTATTTAAGCCATCTAGGTAGATGGGGATCTCTTGGGAATTAGTGGACACATATTGCAAAGAGGTATGGTATTCCCCCTCTACTATGGACATGAAGTTCCCCCTAGGGACAGAACCTTGCATATCTTCTGAAGCCATTGGTATCTCTTCCTCTGAATCACTAGAGGTGTTAGTATAGATAGAGTGATGACTTTCCTGAGTTACACTTCCTACAGATGAAATAACATTCCTCCGACTACTTAGCACCCGTCCTGATCTCAAGTTCATCCACCCTCCTGGGGCTATCTTGGTTCTCCACTATACCACAATTGACTCCTCACTTACCTCTAATTTTGCCCTCAAATGTCTTGTGTGTTCTGGGCGATACCACTCAGGGTGATACGATACCATAGATGAAGGCGATACGAGACTGACTAATGAACATGATACTATACTTCTGCCTGTGATGATACGATACTAGAAAAGTAGACGATACGATACCAGATTCCTCGTGATATGATACCACTCTTTGCACGATATGATACTAATGCTCTGTACGATACGATACCAAAGTTTTTGACGATACGATACTAGATGGGTCAGATGATATGATACCACCTGGGTACACGATATGATACTTGTGCGTTGCACGATACGATACCAACACATCACACAATACTATACTAAAGTTCTCGTGATACTATACTAGTGCAAGTGATGATACAATACCGAGCGTTGCACGATATGATACTAAATTTCTGGACGACATGATATTGGTATTTCAAACGATACGATACTAACAACACAAACGATATGATACCACGGAGGTCAGATGATACGATACCAGATACACGATACGATACCAATAATGTGCGCGATACAATATCGCTCGGTCGACGATACAATACCATGACCAAGATGATACGATATCAAGTGGACCGCGATACGATACCACCGGTTGATCACGATCGCGATACCAACTTGACGATGCGATACCAAAAATGGTATCACAATACCTCAAGTGGTATGCAGCTATACGATACTAGGCGAGTATTGCGCTACTTGGGAATTTTGGTATCGCAATACCAAAACTCAACCGACCGCGATACTTCAGCCAAAATCGCTCTAAACTTAAAAATGTTTTGCACAAAAAGGTGTAGTTCTCACCCCTCCTCACTCTTGACCCTCTGTCTCTCTCAAAGAATCTCCCAAAACTCTCTGTCCCAACCCGCGATATCGGAAACGTCTCTAATCACGTGCAAATGTGTTTTCTAAAGTAGTTTTGATATTGAAATCTTGTTGTAGCTTACCTTCAGGGATGCCTTGTTTAAGATCTGAGCTCACAGGGTAGCTTTTTGGCTTGTAGGGCACGATACCACTCAGGCGATACCGGTCGCTGTCTGCAGACGATACCAGTTCTTGTACTTGTGTCAAATGAACTAAATTTTTTTGGTTTTCATAGTTTGTGATGCCTAAAGCCTACTCTACACTAATATTGGCAATTTTTTTGAGATTTTTCTTGGTGATTCAAACTTCCTCCTACTCCACTCCTCTCTTTAACCTAACCCTAACTCTTCCTTCTCTTCGTCACTCCTAACCCTAAACCTAAAAACTCATTACACACACCTCATGGATGTGAAGTAACAAGTGTTGAAGTGTCTGACTACTTGCCACTGAACAAATTCACCTCTACAAGTACGATTCCTTCACTCTAGAGCTATAACCATCACGAAGGCACCTTGGTTGAGTTTGTTCCCTAGAAACGGTGCCAAAAACATGTGTACCTAAGTCACGAGGTCTTAGGGACTGTTAGAAGAAGCATTTATTGAAGAAAAAGTATTTGGAAAATGTCAAAAATTTGAAGAAATATTTATACAAATGATGTAAAATTGAGGAAGAGTCTTCCTCATGAATGATAGGATCATATGTATTTTTCCTAGAATTTTTGGAAGCTCTTTGATAGCATATTTTTAGAATAAAAGGTGAAAAGGACCAAAATTCAAGTGTGAAAAGGGACACTTGAAAAAGTATAAAAGATAATTTCTTCTATTTTGAAGAGGTTGGTTGTATTATTTTGATGCTATCCAAGTATGTGAAGAGCTTTCCTGCAAAAAATCGTATTTCTCCTTCCATGATCTTTCTCTTGATTTGCTGAGTCTTTTCATTGTATAATCCATGGAATTTGTGAACTTTTCTTGTGTATTTCTGAGTAAGATGTATGAACAGAGGTGACTCTCAGTGTATTGAGTAAGAAAGTGCAGAAGAACAAAGCTCGAATTGGAAATTCTCAGTTTTTACAGAATCGCGATTGTCTCGTCTGTGTGATACAGTTATTGTTTTGGAAATTTGACTTCATATTTGTATTCTACTGTGAAAATGGCACACTTTAGGCACAAAGATCATTGAAAATGTTGTTGTAGAACTCAAGATAATCAAAACCCTAGATATTTCCTTCCTTCTTCATAAATCTCTCAGAAAGATAGTCATCTCAACTCTTATTCTTGGATTCCATTAAGTAGAAGGGGCTGTGGTCTTTGCATACTTCTCGGATTGACAATTTAAAGATGTGTAGTTGATCTTTTGTGCTATAATGATTGGAGAGGACAACTCCAAAGGGTAACAACAAACATTTTTTGGCACCGTTGCCAGGGAACAAAGCAAAAGATTCATTGAATTCTTGGACCTTGCTAGATCTTCCATTGTTGATGGTATTTGAACACATTGAAAAGGTACTACTCTATAATCAAGAAAGAAAAGTTGGAAAGGTAGGTTTCTTTGCTTATCTTTTGGGAAAAGAAAGCATGAATTAACCTTTTGAGATAAAGAAGTTTGTGAAATTTTTGCAAATTGATAGTTGCTCATACTTTTTAAGAGTAAAGTGTAGGTGTGTGAACAAAAAAATGAATCAAGCTTGCTAAAGTGTTAGAGAGCAAAGAGAGCACAAGGCAGAGAAAAAGAAGGGCCCCAAAATTTTTCCGATTTGGACACCCAATTTTTGTATTATAACCATTCTTGTAATATATTTTCCGATGTAAATGCACTAGAGGAGTCCTCTAGATGCATCCCCACAGAAGATTAGTAACTTACCCATGTAAATTAGTAGGAAATTAGCCTTTTGAGTGAATAAAGTGCCGGTCTCTTGTATGAAAGGACCATTTTTAGGGCACAAGTATATAAGTCAATTTGTGACTCTTTGTAAGTACTTTTTGCCATTGTGACAATCAAGAGCACAGAAATTCGATTTTGTGTCTTGTCCTCTCTATATCATCTTCTTTGTGAGCTTGTGTGCATGTGTGTCGCTTGAAAAGAGTGTTAGGAAGTGTTTTCTATCCATGAAAGTGTTTGTTTGTTGTGGTTAAGGTGTGTGTGAAGTGTAGGAAGTGCTGCAGTGTAGGAAGGTCATTCCCGTGACTCAGTATTTTGCTCATAACTTGAAGTAGAAGCGTTAGAATTGAGTGAAAATACACCATTGGATGCATCTTCTTCAGAGCTTCGAAACACATATGCTATTTGCTATATTCGGAGTTTGAAGCTGAGAGAAAAGCTCAATTTAGTGTTGGCTGTTGTTCCAAGTATCGCAACACCATGACTGACAGTTGAAACTTGTTTGGATTAGTATTTGCCTTGTTTGCACTCTTTGAGTAACTCATTTGCATTGATCGTCATTTGAATGCATGTCTTCATACACTCGGCTAGGTTTTGATGCTCATCGGAATGATAATTAAAGCATGAATCCCCACTATATGCACTTGAGGGGGATTGAGGTATAGTCTCTTTCTCCACAAGTCCCTAAGTTGGTTCTTAGGTACACACATTTTTTGGCGCCGTTGCCGGGGAGTGTCGAATCAAACCGAGGCATTCGTGTGATGGTAAGTAGCTTTTTGCATTGAAGTGAGTGGAGGAGTGGTGATTTTCTCTTCTTTGGTAAGTCATATTCATCCGCACTTACTACTTCTCACTCTTGAAGTGTGTGTAGTGAGTTGTTAACCTAGGGAAGTGAGTGGAGTGAGTACAGTAGGAGGAAGAAGGGAGTAGTTAGGAAGTTAGAGCAGCCGTCAACTTTAGTCTTGTTGAGTTTTTGTAATTAGGACAATTTCTCAAAAGGTATAAAAGCCAAAAAAAATGTCTTTTGCAAGTTACTTGTCTGCACAGCAAGTATCGTAAGAGCCTTCTGTCGAGTATCGCGTTCTGATAAGCAAAGGGATTGGGAGCAGCGCAGAGCGAGAGAGCATGATAGAAGAATTGGGAAAGAGCCTCTAAGGTGAGCAATTCAATCTGCTACTCATCTTCATCAATTAAGATTAAGTATCATTGCCAATGATCGGCTATAGGTATCATGAGGGTCTTATAGGGTTTAGAAAGTATATTTTGGGGTGATATAGAGAGTGAGGAGAGGGTAGATGAGACTGGAAAACACTTGCCTCCATTCAAAATCCAAAAAACTCCAGTTAAAAATTTGGAAAGTGTCAAGTATTGTGTTCTCTTGCGGTCGAGTATCGCGATACCTCACATGTATCGTGATCTCCTTGTTGGAGAAACACTCACTAATTGGACATATATTTGAAGGTCAAATCTTAGGAAGAAAACCATATGCCTATGTGAAGGGACAAATTCACAAGTGTATCATATTTGTAAAGTTAGTTCACTTTAGTTCTAGAAGTTTTTTAAAAATCATGAGAATGAGAAAATCTATATAAGTTACTTTGTATCAACTGACGCGGAGCGAGAGAAGAGAGGGAAGACAATAAGAGAGTGATTTAGAACTCATCTTGTATGACTGAGAATAGTCGGGCTTCTCTGCGTGAGAAAGCACCTGTGTATTTCTGAGTTTTCATAGCTATGACAAGAACTAGTTAAAGTTCTATGTATAAGTCTTCTTCCTCCATCTCCAGTGTTTGTCTTCTGTGTAATGATTTGAAAGGTTGAAGTTTTCCAAGCAAGTGGATGCCTGGCATCGAATGTATGTTGAAAGGTTGAGTTTTATGCGAGAAGTCGATGCCTGGCATCGAATCCTAGCTGATAAGTCCTTATCTTGATATCTAACTTTTATCTATTGATGAAGCTTCTTCAAATCATGAGGTTTGTGGAGCAAATCGATGCTTGGCATGGAGTTTCAGCATAAAGTCGATGCCTGGCATCGACTTCCCACATAAAAGTGGTCTTGTCCATGTGTGTGTTCAAGGGCCTAATTCTGGTGCTGAAAAAGTGGTTGAAAAAGCTCAAAGTCGATGTCTGGCATCGACTTTTGGTTGCAAGTCGATTCTAGGCATCAAATTTTTATTTTTAGACAGCGAAATTTACTAAAACAGGCAAAATTTCCACTTTTGGAAGGTCATATAGGGTCATCTTGTGAGGGCCATAACTTGAGTTCTAGAGATTGTTTTCATGCGTATGATAGCTTGTTGAAAAGCTCTACTCTTCTAGTTTCTGTGTATAAAATATCCTGGAGAAATAATATTTGAGCTAAGAGAAATTAGCAAAATACTGAAGGTATGTCATTTTAGTGACTAAAAAAATTTGAAGAAGCAAAGGTGACTATAGAGGTGTTCTAGTGTCACATTAATTCATTTCTTGTGATGTTTTACACATCAAGAAGTGGTATCAGAGCAGAAAGGTCCTGAAGATCAGAAGGCTGCAAAGGTACGAGAAATTTTGAAAATTTTTTCATTAAAGTTTGAAAGGTGAAGCATTTGAAGACACAAGGCATCAAAAGGTTACTTCAAAAGTATCCTCATACACAAAGAACTCCAAAAGGTATTATTCTTTATTCTTTAAGCTCAAAGGTTGCAGCAGAAAGAAAGGAGTATGGCAGATCATATCTCCATTGACAAACTGGACAGAGATAATTACCCCGCATGGGTAATGAGAATGGAAGCCTTACTTATGAGTAAGGATCTCATGGTATATGTAACAAGTGAAGAAGAGAAGCTAGTATTTGAAGATGAAAGCCGACCAAAGAAAGAGGAACTTGATGCTTTAAAGCATTGGCAGAAGAAGGATGCAAGTGCAAAAGCTTACATCTACAATACAATCTTAGATCATTTGCTACCACACATCAGAGGATCGGAATCATCTAAAGATATATGGAATGCATTGGAGTATCATTTCCAAAGCACTACTAAAGCACGGAAAGCAAGTCTATGGTCAGAGTTTACAACATTCAAGAAGAAGCCAAGTCAAAGTATTAGTGATTATGTCACTAAGATGAAGGATCTAGCAGATAGTCTTGGATCCATAGATGAAGATGTTGAAGATCACAGATTGATTGCTCAACTACTTGCAGGTTTGAGAGGGGATCAAAGGTGGAAACCTTTTGTCTTATCAACTAAGCTTTCATTAAATCATTATGTTCCAGATTTGAATCAATTACTTGGTTTGATGCTCACATATGAGCAAGACTTGAAGGGAGATGGAGATAAAGGACAAAGTTCTGCAATGTACATGAAGAATAAGAAGAAAGGAGATAAAGGTAAAGCAAAGGATGAAGAGGAGTCAAGTTCTCAAGTTTATTATGCAAGAGTGTAGCTCAGTGATGAGTAGCACCTCCTTTAATGTCAATCCGGGAAGACGTGAGGATGGTATGAAGACCTCGAGCAAGTGGCGACACAAGTGCGTGAGAGAGAAGCACACAAGCATGCACACACATACACACACACGCGCACACACGGCAAGACAAAGAGAGAGAATCAATGGAGTCCTTTAGATTACTTTCAAAAGCTCTTACAAGTTTGTTTCAATTACAATCTAACCTCAAAAATGAGCTCTCTAGCTCTTTTTATAGTTTTTGGCTAAGTTTTGGCCCTGTCCAGACCTAGTGTCCGGCCTAGTTAAAAATTAGGTTCCAGGGCTTATTTGAGGGCTCAAACGAAGTCTAAAAATTATGAAAATCGGTACGATGGTACTTCTAATACTCCTCAAGCTCGAGGACTCCTCGGCTTGCACAAAATGGAGTCTATTCTACCAAAAACGGGATTTACAATGTTTGTGTAGTGATTAAAATCACTTGGGTTGTACATAATCCATGGAAAAAAATGATCTGGCCTTGTTGCCGTATTGTGCATGCCTCCTTTGTTGCTTTGTATGCCAACACTCCCCCCTTCCTAGCGTCTGTCGCCCCTGACAGACCTTTGTTCTCTCGGGTGGTCGATGTAATATTGGATGACATTGGTAGCCAGTTCATGTTCTCCTATCCTTAAGCCTCTTGCTAGATCAGCTTCCAACGCATCCCAATTATTGCACCAGGGGTCTCTGGTTGTGGGGTGGTGTAGTACTCTGAATACATTGCTTGTTCACACGCAAACAGTTGGAGCAGATGTGTTGGCTTTGGTGCAAAAACCTCCGAGTGATACTCCCAGAAACCTGATCTGAACATTTCTTCGAAGGTCTGTTTGTAGCAGGCGGGGAGGTATTTGATGCGTGCATGCCAAGCGTAAGCCACACGAATACTGGGGGTGGTGCTCATGTCATACACCAAGTCGTAATTTCCATTGCTAAACCCCGGGAGACGTACCTGTGGTGCGGCTGCATTTCTAAAGGTCTTCAGGACTACTTGCATCATATCTAAGATTTTAAGCATCATCTGCGCTGCTACATCTTGCATGGGCTTCAAGCGCGGCATCCAGTGGCGAATGGTTCCCATCATATATGCTACTGACGGTGGTCCCTGTGGTGGCGCAATGTACGGGTAGTTCAGCCATTCCTTGCATTGCGCGTTGTTCTGTACCTTGATATTGAATGCCTTCCACGACCTGCGGCGGGGGACTGGACCGTAGCATGGGTTGTACAGGAGGTGCAAAGGCGCGTTGTTCCATTTTTCTGCCGCCATGTTGGTTGACGAATTTTGCCTTTTTGCACCTCTGGAGGAAGGTCTTCGGGTTGAAATTGGGTCGCAAAAGTAGGAATCTGATACGTGACTCTTTGTATTTTTGCATTATAATCAGCCAAAATAATATAATACGGCCTGTATTGGAGTTCCGATGAGAGAATCAGGCGTCTCGATGACAGGTTCTTAAAGTAAGCTGATTGTAACACAGTCTCCTCTATGACCCTCATGGCCTGATTTTGCACTACGGTGCGCTCTTCGTGCGAACTCCCTATTTCCTCCACTTGACGTAACCATGGGGGCCGTGGTGCCTCAAATGTGTCCTGCGCTTCTTCTGTTTGTTGGCCTCCTGGGAATGGTTGCGGATCGTATTCTTCGTCAAACGTTTGTTCCACAGGAATTTGCACAACTTCGTCGTCCGTGGGAGCCTCTGGAGGGGAAGATGGTCTCTCATATTGTAGTAGGCGTGTTTGCAATTCAGTGACCTGTTTCTGGAGATCTTTTATGGCCTCTACGTCTGTGAGAAGTGAAGCCGCAGAGGGGGTGGTTGGAGGGGCTGCTGTTGGTGCTTGTTGGTGTTCTTGCTTCAGTTGTCCCAGCTCCTCCGATAGCTTATCATGTGCTTCGAGTAGCATGGCATAATCTTCCAATATAATCTTGATATTATCGAGGGTCACTGCTTGAAACTTGGATGGGCTGATGGGTGCCCCCGGTGTGCTCTCAATAGCTGCCTCCAGGTTCTCTTGATTTTGTATTTGCAGGCGTCTATTCTCTTCCTGAGCAGCCGCAAGATGGCGTTTGAGTAGTGCCATATTTCGCTGAAGTTTTGAGTTGCGTTCCAGCTGTGTCCGTAGGTGACCTTCTACCACCTGCACCGCTTCCTGATCTACGTTCTGTAACTGTACCTCCAATATGTTATGGGCTTCTTGGAGGGTTTGGAACTGTGTGTGGAGGCGAGCGTTCTCCTCTTCTAGTGCCGCAAGGCGGTGCTGTAGTGTCTCTGAGTGCTCGAGCAGGCATTCGTTTTGTTGCTGGAGCTGAATGTAATCTGTTCTTAAATTTGATATACACGCCAACATGGTGTCCAATGCATTTCCTATAGATGAGTGGGTGGTGTTTACCGTGGAAGATGCATGGGAAGGGAATTGGGGACGGGAGACAGTGAATGATGTGTCTACGGAAGTTGTGTGTGTGGGTGAAATTGGTGGAGGGGGAATGGGAGGAGGTGAAACCGTGGGTGGAGGTGCCGTGGGTGGTGAAATGTCCATACCTTCAGGAGTGGGTGTGAGTGTGGGGTCTGCCATATACATTGGGATGGTAGGTGGTGTGTGTGTGGAAGTGGTGAATAGATGCGAAGTGGGGTGGGGAGCTGAAAAGGCAGGGAATGGTTGAGAGCCTGGTTGAAAAGTTCTGGCCAGGAAGTCATGGAGGGATTGTAGAAATGGAGAGAGGGATGTTGGGGGTTGGGGTCGTAAATTTGAGAAGGGCTGAAAGGGTTGCATGGTAGCAGGGAAGCCCATGAATGTGGATCTAGGGTCAGGATGACCCGTGGCTGAGGGCATTGGGGATGGTTGCCCTAGGGCAGGCTCCAGGAGGGGTTCGGTGGATTGTGTAGTGATGGGGTTTGCTTCAAAGGTCGGGTTATCAGTGGTAGAGAATAGGGTGGCACTAGAGATGGGAGTACGGAAGATGAAGGTGGGGTCAGTGGGTTGAGTAGTCGATGTGGTTTCCACTGTTTCTCTTCTAGGAGGTGATGGTGGGGGAGTGGGTGGTAGTGGTTCGGTGGACTCCTCATGGGCGGCTGGGTGCTGTTGGCTAGCTGTTTGGGAGGTTGTCCTGATAGTTTCAGGTGTAGTAGTTGGCTCTTCTGCAACTGTAATGGGAATTTGGATATTCTTACCTGAGCGAGGTCGTGTCTGGAACCTTCGTGGATCATATTGAACTGGAGGCCTCTGAATGGCAGTGCGCACTGCTTCTACTACTCCATATGTTTCTGCCATCAACAAGAGACCTTCCCTGTACTCTAAGTCAACTCCCGCTTCTTCCAACAACTGAGTCATAAGTACTCTGCTGCTCTGTTCAGTGAGTAATTGCTGCGATCGCACTCTTTCCATAATCTGATACAGCCTTCGGAGTTCTGCTGTATAGGCTGGGGCTTCAGTGGTCTCTTCTTCATACGCTTCTTCTTCTTCCGGGTGTCTGTGTTGTTGACTTTGCTGAGCGTCACTCCAATGTACATGTCTACCGTCTGTAGACTTTCTTCTTCTTCGTGAGGATGTGCCCTGCTCCTCTGCCTCTGAATAAAACTCCACATCAGAGAATTGTGTGCTTTGTAGGAATGCTTCGAAATCCTGGGGGTCTAGTCCTTCAGCGTCTCCAGTGGCAGCAAATTCAAATTCAGGAGGAACAGGAGGAGCCGATGGGGTAGCTTGTGTCGTAGTGTCAGATTCCGACCTGGGTATCCTAATGGTAAAGGGAGGTACAGTGGCCTCTCTTAGTGGTGATGCCTCAGGAGTAGTCAGGACTTCCCTTGTCTGGACACAAGGGATCGCACCCCTCATGCGCTTGGATTGATGTGTGGACGTCTTGAGCCTTTTAAACATTTGTAATTGTGCCCAAGTTAAGGCACGTTCAATGGGGACATCATATGCTAGGCATCGGTAAATAATGCGTGTGATTGCACAGCATCCGTTCACCACTAATTTCCTAGATGCCCGTTTGTTTGCTTCATACAACTGATCTATTATCCATACTGGTAGCTTAATGGGTAACGCACCTGCTTCCGCTAAGTAGAGAGCGAACCAGATCTTCTTGTGTGGTTGTGTGAATCGGTCTTGGCCGGGAAAGGCAAAATGTTGCATGCACATGCGGAGAGGGATAGACACATTTGGGGTGAGTGCTGCCATGTCTTTCAGCTTCAATAGTTTCCTATCCTTCATGTTAGTGGGAACGAGAGCATCCTTTTCTGAGGGTACATGCGTGCCATGCATATTCAAAGCGTCGCTTACCAACTCCACAGTAAGTTCAAACCTCTTCAACTCGTTGTTGCCCAGCAATGAGGGGAGAACAAATGATCCGGGTTTGTCCTTATCTTCATTAGCTTGTAATGTGGAGACCAAATAGTAACATCGTAGGAGATATGATTTAGGTAGTGGGGCTTCAAAATATTCTGCCAACCCTGCTCGTTGCCATATGGTCTGGAGATCCTCAGTGTTCTGTAAAGTCTCGAACTCCTTGGAGAAAAATTGGAATCGCACCCATGATCTGTCATACTTGCACTTAGACTCCCAGATATACTTGGCCTCTCCTAATGGACCTGGCATGCCATTGAACCAATGAGAATTGGCATGGACTCTTTCCGTGATCCCTGTAGGTGGATCTGGCACCGGGATTTGCTGAAGGTGCTGCATCTCCATTGGTCGTTCAGTCGGGGGCACATCCACAGGTAGACTATCCACATCAATCCCTGCAGTAAGTATCCCTACTTGTGAGCCCGAACCTGTCGCTTCTGCCATTTTACTTCTTGCCTTCTGATTCTGTGAGAATATAGAATCATGTGTTAACATCGTAATGGACAGAATAAATCCGTTGTTGTCCCCGTTACAACATTAATATGAGGTAGATCTTGAGTTAGTGGTTAGTAAGTGCACGAAGACAGTGAGTGTAGTTAATGTTTGTGTATTCCTCGGAGACTAACGCCGTTAGTAAGTGGGGGTGAATTTACAAATTGGGGTCGGGGGGTTTATTACAGGTTTTAGGCTGCCAATTGCAGTGGATGGGCTTTGCTTTCGGTTTCGTAGAGACTCTAGAGAGCTGTCTCGGTGTCGCGGTTTGGGAATGGGGCCTTTTAGGGACCCACTTATAAGTGATTACATGCGTGCTCTTGGGTCTTGGTGTGTTCCTAAGTGTTGAGAACGAGGGAATACTGGTTGTACACGTAGTTGGGTTATGCTGCATAGGTTGTGGCCTTGGCGTAACTACTTGTGCCCTCAAGCAAGCCTTAGGCACCCAAATTTGTCTTGAGTGTGGGCTTGCCTTCATCGACTTCTTGGGCACCCAAATAGATTTTACTTTAGCAGAAGAATTTCTGAAAGACTTCTTATTAGCGTCGTGGTGTTGGTTACTAATACGAGGCTTTGCCCGTGTAGTTGACGGTGGTGCAACCGGTTGTTCGCCTTTCCGCATCCACACCTGGTTTATTTTCTAGGACATTCTACTGCGCAGGTACTTTTGATCTCGGACATAGGTAGTACTCTGCTTCTTCTGCCTGTGATCCACCTTTGGTTGCTGCCTCCTTCTGGCCTTTGGAAAAGAAGGGAGTTCCGTTGCATCCCTGACTCCTTTCTTGCAAATATCATTCCTCTGCAACACAGGGTTTTGAACAAGAACAGCATGGTCATCTTCATGTGTACCCCTGGAAGGACCAGGAGTCTGTGCCTTTCCTAGTTCCTTGAGTGCTCCATTGTCTAATTCTACTGTCACTCGATTATGATTGACCCAAACCTGGAGAAGTCCACTTCTTAGGTTTAGATTGACTGCTTGGTCATAGATCCAATCTTGACCCAAGACGAGAGGTTCAGTGAGATCCTCATCTTGGCACACTAGTACTTTAACGGTCATTGCCTCATCGTGAATGTAGAGAGGAAGTTCCACCTCACCCATGCAAGGGGTTTCCACGCCTCCCAATCCTATGAGATATGCTTCCACAGGATTGACAAGTAACTGCAACTCTTGACAGTAAGACAACTTAACAGCACTAGTGGCTGCACCTGAGTCAATCAAGGCTCTTACGGTCCTTGCACTCTTTCCTTGTCCTATATCTATGGTTATGAAGGGACGTCTATCGATTATCTTATGCGAGCTTGTTCCTGCAACTTCACACATGGCCATGGGATATCCTTGATCTGCATAGTCATCTGTTCTAGTCTGATCTCAGCCTTGCCTTCGTAACTTCATCCTTCTGATGCGTTCTAAAGCTTCTGCTTGAGCCTCTTCTCGAATGCGCTTTTCTTCCTCTTTGCGTTTCTTAGCAGTGTTGAGTCGGCTGAGCATTTCCTCCGTGAGGGGTTCCTGATACAACTTGACTCTACAACCGCTAATATAATTTGGGAGGATATCACCTTCTAGCGTGGTTAATTGTACTGCTCCACTCGTGGAGATCCTGTTGATAATCATAGGTCCGTAGCCTCTCTTTTCTAGCTTCCTCGCGTGTTGTTTTAGTGTATAGACTAAGACTAGATCTCCTGCTTTCAAGCCTTTATCCTTCACATGGGCATCGAAATATGCTTTCTGTCTCTTCTTGGCTGCATATATTCCTGCGGCAGCTCTCAGTCTTGTTTCTCCTAATCGTTCAAGGTCAAAGATCCTAGAGGAGAGCTCATGACCTGTCCATTCATACTCTTGTGCTACTCTCAATGTAGGGATCAAGAAGTCCAAGGGTAGCACAGCGTTTTGGCCAAATACCATCTGAAAGGGGGTGGCTTGGAGTACCGTTTTGTAGGCAACTCGATATGCCCAAACAGCATGGTGTAGCTGTTTGTCCCAATCAGAGCGTTTAGTGTTCACTAATTTCGTCAGTACATTGCATAAGATCTTATTAGTGCTCTCAGCTTGCCCATTAGCTTGAGGGTGATAAGGGGCAGACTTCTTGTGTATTACCAAGAATTCTTGGAGTAGATTGTCAATCACTTCGTTCAAGAAATGAGTGCCTCTATCACTTACAAGCTCTATAGGTAGTCCATATCTCGTGAATACATTCTCAAACAAGAATTTGGCAGTTGTTTGAGCATCGTTCTTGGTCGTAGCCTTTACCTCTACCCACTTGGTGAGATAATCTGTTGCAACAATGATGTATTCCGCATGAGAACCCTTAGCCGGGGGATTAATAGGACCTACGAAGTCTATTCCCCACTTAGAGAATGCACGTCCACCCATCATAGGTTTCAGTGGCATCTCATCTTTGCGTATAGGATACTGAGTCCTTTGACAGACATCACACCGTTTTACATAGGTATGTGCATCCATGTGAAGGGTAGGCCACCAGAAGCCCGCAAATAGTATCGCCGTGATCACCCGATCTGGTCCAAAGTGTCCTCCTGCTACACCTTGGTGAGCAGTTTCCAAGATCTTAAGATATTCACTCTCATGGACACACAGTCTCAGGTAACCATCCTTACCGCGTTTGTATAGATTATCACCAATGAGTGAGTAATCCAAGGCTTCTTGTTCTAAACTCCTTTTCCTAGCCAGAGTCATGTCTGGAGGGAATGTGTTTGTCCTCAGGAATGATACTAGTGGTTCGCTCCAATCTGGCACAATGGATACTTGATAAAGAGTGGCGTGTTCCACTGGTGGTTTAGTGCAACAGATTGGGCATTCCTTGCACAACTTTTGGACATCCGCTTCCATAGTTGGCCAATGCACTCCGAATCTCTTTAGAGTCTGTAACGTTCGTTGCTTTGAATGGTGCTGCTCTAACGCACCTACATGTGCTAATTGCAACCATTTAGCGTACTCATCCTCTTCTACGCAACAAGCCAAGATCCCTTGATCTGTGTGCTTGTACATGCTTCCTGCCATGATGTGGTACTTTTGGGCTTTTACAACCTCTCTATTCCGTGTGTTTACCACTGGATGGTTAGGCCCGTATGTCAATACTGGTACCAATGGCTTAGCCCACTGCGGTACAACTTCCAAATTAAACAAGTAAGCATCAGGAAGGTCATCTGACACTCCTTGTGGGGCTTCTCCCGATGTGAGCCTAGAGAGATGATCAGCTCTCAAATGAGTCCTACCTTTCCTTACCACCACTTCAAAGTCATATTCCATTAGCAAGAGAAACCATCTTACTAATCTTCCTGTATTGCATGGCTTGTTTACGAGATATAACAATGCTTGATGATCAGTAAAAAATTTAAACTTATTTGCAAGCAAATAGTGTCTAAATTTCTTAACTGCATATACCATGCCTAATCCTTCTCGCTCTGTAGTGGTGTAATTCCGTTCAGCCGCATTCAATTGTCTACTGGCATAGGCAATTGGAAGATCCATATTACCTTCACCAGTAGGTTGTGCAAGCACACATCCAATGGCATAATTGGATGCATCCACATGAACATGGAATGGCTTATTCCAATCTGGTGTGGTCAAGATTGGTGCTGAACATAATCTTCGTTTAAGCTCTTGGAAGGAATTCTCACATTCATCCGTCCACTCAAAGTTTGTCAGAAGTCCGTACATGGGCTTTGCAATGACAGCATACATGTGTATAAATCGTCGATAATAACCACAATGCCCCATGAAAGCTTGTACTTCCTTGACATTCTTTGGCCTAGGTAGCTCTGCTATGGCTCTCACTTTTTCTTCATCGGTAGATATGCCATTCTTTGACACTATGTGTCCTAGAATCTTGCCTTGCCTGACCATAAAAACGCACTTTTCTGGGTTCAGGCAGACTTGATATTCTCTACATTTGTCAAAGATTTGTCTGAGTTCAGGAATATGGGTTTGTCTAACATTGGAATGAGCACAGAGATCATCAACATAGACTTCTAAATTCTTCCTCAGGAACTCCTTAAACACATGGCACATCTGCCTCTGGAAGGTAGCTGGTGCATTGGTAAGCCCAAATGGCATTACTCTAAAAGCAAAGATGCCCCATTCTGTGGCAAAGGCTGTCTTATGCTGATCCTCTGGAGCTATGGCTACTTGATTGTAACCCGAAAATCCATCAAGGAAGCTGTACACTTCCTTGCCTGCCACTCTTTCCAAGAGATGTTCTGTGATGGGAAGCGGATAGTTATCTCGAATTGTGGCTGCATTAACCTTTTTCAAATTAATGCACACACGTAGCTTGCCATTCTTCTTGGGCACCACAACAATGGGGGATACCCACTCGGTGTGCTCAATTTCATAGATAAATCCAGCTTCAACCAGTCTATCTATCTCTTCCTTGATCTTAGCAGCGTAATTATCGTTATATGTATAAGGCTTTTGCTTAGAGGGTTTGGCATCTGAGGTCATGGGGATAGTGTGTGAGCAAATGTCCGGGTCAACACCTTTCAAATCCTTGTAACTCCAAGCGAATACATCTCTGTATTCTCTTAGCAAGGCTATCAATTCGTACTCTTCTTCTTCTGTTAGGTCATGGCCTATGTACGTGCATCTCTCCTCTCCTTCTTCTAGGGCCACTACGATTTTCTTGGTAGTTTCTTTGTTATCATAGGCCTCTCCTACCTGTGCCTCTCGTTTAGGCATTCTTATCATGACTCTCCTGTCATCTATCTCATACTTCTTAAAATTTTCTGGGACCTCAAACAAAGATTCTTCCTCTTCTGGTGAGGTTTCTCTTTTTTTCCGTTTCTTTCCTTCTTCCTTCGGGGTCACATGTGTTGCTAATCTTACATCATTTGTAACTTCTCCATGCCTCTGGGGTTGAAATTCTACTTCATGGAAGTATTCTTCATCTGATGCAAATGGTGGGTCCATAATGATTGACTCTAGATCGGAGTCACTTGCATCCTCAAATGCATCAGGGCTAGGTTCGCATTCTTCTAAAACTCCCTCTCCCATGATTGGCTCTATGGAGAAGACTGAAATGTCATAGCCATCCTCATCACAGTGAGGTGTCCATTGTTCTTCATTGATGGCTACGTCCATTGTTGCTAGAATTTCTGCCCAGCCATGGGGTTCAAATTCCTCGTCAGGAAAAACTACAGGTGCATAGGCTGGGTCTTGAATGGGTCTATGGGTTTCTTTAGCACCTACCTCTCTGGCTTTCTCTCTATTCTCTTCTTCTACTGCTACCTTGCACATCCATAAGTGAGTGTCTTCATGCATCCATGAGGATCCAGACCCTATGGAATGCACCGATTCTGTATCATCTTTGGCTTTATGGATGGGATTCCATTGGATAGGAGGGACATCTCTATGAGAATAATCCTTGAGATTGACTTTGGTGGTAATACCCAAGTGTTGCAAATACAAGGAGTTGGTTCCCCAATCCTGTACCACTTGCAACTGTCGCATAAATGGTCTTCCCAAAATCATCTCATAGGCATGATTTTTGCTGAAGTCACATATAGCAAAGCTATGCTCAAACTCAACACCACAAGTGGTGAGAGTTATTCCTTCTAGTAATCCTAAGGGTCTCTCAATATGGCCATCGGCCATCTGCAATTTCATCCTCGTTGGCCTGAGTGCTGGCTTGCCCCAACGCTTCCATAAGGAGGTGGTGGCAATTGCAACTCCTGCACCTGAGTCCAAAATTGCCTTGGTGGTGTACTCCTGGTAGGTGATGGGAAGATAGGTGTTCCCTTCTTCACCTTCACACATATCTCCTATCTTATCCAAGGGAATTTCTGGCACTGTCCTATGGGATCCTGCCCGGGAACGAGGTTTTGCAACTTCAGTGACTCGACTGGCTGCATATTTCCGTGCATTTGGTCTATCCTCAGGCAGTTCTTCCAAAGTGAGATCACATTGCACCTTGGTGTTCGTTACTACCTCCGTGTTCCTTGGTATGACTGAGTCGTCGTTCCTTACCATGACTGTGGGTGCTCTCATACATGTGGACTTTGCTTCCCATGGGCCTGTGAAGTGTGGTAGCTCTTGTATGGAATTAGATTCAAAGTCCAATCTCTCGTGAGACTGAGCGCTCTCATGTTCCCCGTAAATAGATGGGATGTCTTGTGGGAATTGGTCGTGAGCATCGTCCACAAGTTCAAAAGGAGGGGCGACCTCGCTTTCGTTATCCCATTTGTCTTCTTGAATCTCTCGTAGGAAGTCTGGTGCAAACCGATTCATAGAAGAAGAAGTGTCTGGCTCCGTAGAATTAGGCGCATAAGCAACCTGGGAAGGAGGGCTTATTCTATCGTTGACTCTCTCCTCGTTCTCATAGACGGCTGGAGCACAAGCTTCTTGGGAAGGATTTCTTATTCTATTACTCTTCCTAGCAGGCTCATACACTCCTTGAGAAGGAATGTAGGCAACCTGTGGAGGTACGTAAGCTTTCGAGGGAGGCTCATGTGACTTTTGGGGGGGAAGATAAGCTTCTTGAGGAGGCACATGGGCTTCCTGCAGAGGCTTGCTTATCTGTTCTCTCGCCCTTTCCTTTCTTTGAGGGGTAGGTTCCTTTTCTGACTGTGCAATTAGCCTCTCTATTCTTTCTAAGGAGGGGAAGTTGTCTGGTTTAGTGGAATTGGCCACATACACTTCCGATGGGGAATGATTCATGTTTTTGCTTGCTTTATCTTTTTCTTGATTTTTTTCTTCCTTGGCAGATCTTGCAATTATTTCCTCTAACTTCTCTAAGAGTCCGTCCAAGTGTAATTGCGTTTTGGCTGAGCCCGAGTAATTGAAAAGGCGACTGGCTTCAAACATAGTCTGAGCCAATGCGACCATTTTCGCGCACAGTTTGGTTCTTTCTATCTCTAGGTCAGCTCTAGGATAGCACTTATCATGATCCGTAACGTTTGGCCCTTCTTGGATTCTGGCCTGATATGCTTTTAGCATCATGTCTATGTCTTCAGGAGTGGGATCAGCTAATACCGATCCTGTTTGGGGTGGTGGGTGGGTTACGTGGGGTATCTTAGAGGGTGGAGGGATGGAGGGTGATGGGGATGGTAGCGGTGGGAATGTGTGAGAGTGCGGTTGAGGTGTGATCTCTATGATTTTAGCCTTGGTTTCTCGTAGACTTTCCTCAAGTTCACTCATCTTCTTTGCCCATTGCCTTTTCATGCGTTCGCGGCTATCTCTCCAAGCTCTTGTTCTCTTTTTATTTTGGCTCTCAGTATCGCTAGAGTCTAGGCTCTTTTCCGTGCCTACCCCTTGATTTTGTTGCAATGCTTGAGCTCTAGTGACTACCTGCACTGGAGCAGTGGAAGTGACACTTCCTGTGGAATCTACCACTAACCCAATGACGTTGATCGGAGTGATTTTTGGCATATTATTAGGATTCTTAGGGCAATCTCGTAAGAGATGTTCTTTTCCACAATCTTGGCAAAAACCTTGGATCGTTACTGACTGGGGTTGTGTAGGTGGAGGCAAGGGACAATCACGAATGAGGTGATCTCCTTGGCATCTGTAGCACGGTCCTCTTGGGAATGGAGGTCTTACTTGCCTGGATTGAGGCCTAGGATTGGGGTTTGCATACATGACGTTCGTGTAATCTGACTCCCAACTCGGTTCGTTTGGTTCTTCACTATAGTAGGACTCACCATGTTCTGGAGACTGCATGTAGTAAGCCTGGGGACTATCGACATGTGTAGAATCAAAGCTATGGTCACTCGGGTCACTTTCTGAGATCAATGGGGTTACTGGTACTATAGCTCTATTCAGGTTCTCTTCTGCAACAGTATACTTTACCGGAATCACATTAGCTGGGGCTGGGGGTTGTTGTGCTAGCACATGTTGAGGCCTTTGTTGGTTTTGGTATTGTGGTTGGTAATTTTGTTGTGGCCTACCATATGGTTGTGGAGGGTACGGGTTCTGGTATCTTCCTTGCTGGTAGGGCTAGGAGTAGGGTTGCCTAACCGCCTGCTTGTTGTATGGGCAATCTTGTGCGGTGTGATTGGTGTATCTCCGTTCTATGGTGCAATATTGGCTACTAGGATTTACTTGGGGCTGAGCCATAATGGGGCAGACATTCGCCATATGGTCGCCACCGCATGTATAGCACCTTTTCACAGGGGCAAACCTTGGGATTTGTTTGCTAGTTACACCTAATTTCTGGGCCACTTTCTCTACGAGTTCCTCAATTGATGTGGATTGCATGGAAGATTGACTAGATGCACTATCTGAATCTTTGTAGATTTTGGAAAGCTCTAGTTCTTCCACTAGGTTATCTTCAATGTCAATGCACATACGTACACACTCTTCTATAGTCCTTGGGTCTTTCAGATACACATAGGATCTCAATTTCGTACTCAGTAATCCGTCAAGGAATAAGGCCACTTGTTTGGCAGATGTGGGTAGCTCCGAAACAGGACATCTTTCGAGGTATTGCCTAAATCTTCTTCCTGCAAGTCTCACAGTCTCTTGAGGGGTCTGTTTGAAGCTGTGAATCAATGAGGAGGTGTTGTGTCTTATGCCGCTCTTAGAGAACTCTACAATGAATGCCTCTAGGAGTTGGTCTATGCTCCTGAACTGCCGCTCATCCAATGGCTGAAACCATGTAAGTGCCGTATTCCTAAGGGTTAGACTGAAGGCATTGTACTGCGTGAATAGATCCTCCACTTGTTCAGCTCTCAAGACTTGCTTGAATTCTACCACGTGATCATAGGGATCTCCTGTGCCATCAAAGTAATTCTTCATGGACTTAACTAGCTGAGTCGGTCTCAGGGTTCTTGCGTGCTCTCTAGGTCTCGGCAGAGGGAATCCATCCACATTTCTTTGGTTCCTGTGAGCTCTAAGCACCTCAGGTTCTACCCTATTCGTCTCCGTCCTCGTTCTTTCTCTGCCTACTGGGTTGGCAAAACTTACTTCTGGTCTATCTCTGCTTCTGTCTCTTTGCGTACCATGAGCTTGGGAAGTTCCAGCCCCAGGGAGACCATAGGATACATTTGATCTTGGTTGGGGGAAAATAAATTCACCCTTCCAAGTGTAAGCATGCCTATCATTTTCTGTCACCACAAAGATCCTCTCAGAAGTGTGATCTAAGTAGGTCACTCTACCTGGGCTATCCGGATCCTTAAACTCATAGATCATGATATTTCCTATATCAGTTGGTTGATTGGATTTATACCTCCAAAAGGCTTCATCAGTTTCTCGATTGATGAGCAACTCTATGCTCTTGTTATCTTGGGGTACCCACTGAGGCGTGATAATCCTAGTGAGAACTGATTTACCTCGGGGGGTTCTAGGTTCTACTCCCATGTTTCCTTGTTCCAAGTCACCTAAGTCCGCTTCTGAGATTACATTTCCAAATTCATCTGTCCTATCTGGATGACTGGTGACTACGTATATGGTTCCTTCCTTGTCCAGGTATGCACCGTTTTCAAACTTGACAGCTGGGTGCTCTAGTCCTATGGATTGGTCAGGGTTTTTAATCTGGACCACGGATCTTCCTAGGCCGTCCTCATAGATGCTAGCACCTAATCGGTTGGTCCTAATGTATTCCAACTGTGTTTTGTAAGGGCCTTCTACCCTGTACAAGTAAGGCACACCTGAACTTCCCGTAGGTCTGTCCATACCTTGAGACATCCCTGATTCACTGGTATCAGAACTAGGGTAATGAGAGTGGTGGCTCAACTGCTGGGCCCAAGACCTTGCAGTGTGATTGACGCTAGCCTCGGAAGACCTAAGGCTTTGTCTCTCTCTTGCTAGGTGTCGTCGTGATCTAAGGTTCATATGCCTAACTAGGTAGCCCAATTCTTTGCCAGAGTACAACCTCGTTGCCGATCAATTGGTACCAGTCACTTGATTCCTTTTAGTTATTTTATCGTGTTTAAGGTCTTGTCTGATATCACGTCGTCTGGAATATTTGAATGTTGGTTTGCACTTACAGTTGATCGTTCCACGTTAAGTTCTTTCCCTTTAAAATTCTCGACAGTACAGAGATTAAGTTTTTAGCTTGAACTTGAGTTTTTAGGTAGTCTTCAACTTGATAACCGCCTATCGTCGCCCTCACTTACTCCTACTTCTACTCGTTCTTAGCCTAAGCTAGGAATTGACGAAGAGGAGTTGAGAATATTCCGACCTTTCTTGCCGAACCTTACTCTTTAATGCTCGAGAAGTTAATTCTCAAGCTTGAGCAACACCCTTGCTTGGATACTCTCAATTGCTTTTCAATAGACCTGCATAAGTCCCAAGATTAGCTCCAAGTAGACCTTTCAATTGACAAACAATTTATTTCAGACACTTTTTTAAGGACCCTTGTTCCCCCTTTTGTATTGCTAGAAATTTCCTCTAGAGCTCCCTTGGTGTTCCTACCCCTCAGTGTGTCAACTTCCAAATGTCCTATCTGAAAATCAACGCATTATTCTTACGAAAAACAGTTGAGGGCGTGTAGTATATGCCAAGAGCTTTCCGAAAAGCCCTAGAGCTCCAAAAATGGATTTCGTATGTAAAAGTTATGACCGTTCAGGGTTTAGGGGGTTGACTAGACAAACAGAACCTTTCAGGGGTTTTAATGCATTTTCTAAGGCCTTTGTAAGTATATGAGTACATGAAAGTGCAAATATGCCCAAAATTTAGCCTAAATTGCCAAAAATTTACCCCTTAATTTTTTGCCGAAAATGTCTGTCTATCGCGATAGACGGTGTCTGTCGCGATAGACACAAACTATCGTGGGGGCTGTCTGTCGCGATAGACAGTGTCTGTCGCGATAGACGCTGTCTGTCGCGGATTTCTGTCTATCGCGATAGACGGTGTCTGTCGCGATAGACGGTGTCTATCGTCGATTTCTGTCTGTCGCGATAGACGGTGTCTGTCGCGATAGACGCTATCTATCGTGGATTTCTGTCTGTCGCGATAGACGATGTCTGTCGCGATAGACGGATTTTCGGTCTGTCGCGATAGACGGTGTCTATCGTGGATTTCTGTCTGTCGCGATAGACGGTGTCTGTCGCGATAGACGGATTTTCGGTCTGTCGCGATAGACGGTGTCTATCGTGGATTTCTGTCTGTCGCGATAGACGGTGTCTGTCGCGATAGACGGATTTTCGGTCTGTCGCGATAGACGGTGTCTATCGTGGATTTCTGTCTGTCGGGATAGACGGTGTCTGTCGCGATAGACGCTATCTATCGTGGATTTCTGTCTGTCGCGATAGACGGTGTCTGTCGCGATAGACGGTGTCTATCGTGGATTTCTGTCTGTCGCGATAGACGGTGTCTGTTGCGATAGACGGTGTCTATCGTGGATTTCTGTCTGTCGCGATAGACGGTGTCTGTCGCGATAGACGCTATCTGTCGCGATAGACGGTGTCTGTCGCGATAGACAGAAAAAACGCAAATTTTTGAAAAACTTCTAGTGATCTAGAGTGCCCCCAAGGTGTAGGTTACCGTGCTAATCATGCATTCACAAAATTTTAAGATTTTCTGTCTGTCGCGATAGACAGAGGTTGTCGTCCCGGGACCTGTGCAGAGCCTGTCGTACCTGCGCACACTGCTGGGGATGATGGTACAGCAAAAACTTGCAAAATAACTCAAGAAACAAGCAAAAACAGCACACGCAATTTCACTCTCTCGCTCTCTCTCACAAGTGAAATGAGGGAAATGAGGTGGAGATGGGGGTATAGTCAAAAAACTGAAATTTTCGCAATGATGGAGATGGAGGTGGGAGATGGTGATGATGATGATGGTGATGAAGATGGTGAAGAAAGTAAAAGAAAATTGATGAGAGTGAAGAAAATACCTACAACTCCAACGCGTCAACTCTACGTCTTACCATCACACGCTCGTCCTCAAAGCTCGATCCCCGGCAACGGCGCCAAAATTTGGTGTAGCTCAGTGATGAGTAGCACCTCCTTTAATGTCAATCCGGGAAGACGTGAGGATGGTATGAAGACCTCGAGCAAGTGGCGACACAAGTGCGTGAGAGAGAAGCACACAAGCATGCACACACATACACACACACGCGCACACACGGCAAGACAAAGAGAGAGAATCAATGGAGTCCTTTAGATTACTTTCAAAAGCTCTTACAAGTTTGTTTCAATTACAATCTAACCTCAAAAATGAGCTCTCTAGCTCTTTTTATAGTTTTTGGCTAAGTTTTGGCCCTGTCCAGACCTAGTGTCCGGCCTAGTTAAAAATTAGGTTCCAGGGCCTATTTGAGGGCTCAAACGAAGTCTAAAAATTATGAAAATCGGTACGATGGTACTTCTAATACTCCTCAAGCTCGAGGACTCCTCGGCTTGCACAAAATGGAGTCTATTCTACCAAAAACGGGATTTACAATGTTTGTGTAGTGATTAAAATCACTTGGGTTGTACATAATCCATGGAAAAAAATGATCTGGCCTTGTTGCCGTATTGTGCATGCCTCCTTTGTTGCTTTGTATGCCAACAAAGAGGTAAAGGCACTGGCAGAGGAAGACCAAGAGGTTTTGGAAGAGGAAGAGGTAATCAAAATAACAGCAAGAAGGCTTGCTGAATTTGTGGATTGAGTAATCATTTGGCTCATGACTATTGGCACAACCAACAAGGATCAAACCAGAATCAAAACAACAATAGTAGAGGTCGAGGTGGAAGATATCAAAGTAATTTTCAAAGAGGTAGACAAAATCAAAGAGGAGGCTATGGTAGAGGTGGAGGAAGAAGTTGGGGACAGATAGTTGAAAAAGGTTTTCAAGTCAGGTTTACAAATGAAGGAGTATTTGTTGAAGATCTAGAGAATGGATATAATCAAATTGTCTCTGGTAAGAAAGAAGGTAGACTCTTTACTTTAAGAGTACAAGGGAACATTGGTCAAGCTTTGCTCACACATGGTGAAGGAGTAATTACAGAACTTGATCTCGGGCATAAGAGATTAGGTCACTTCAATGAAAGAGGAATTAAAGCTATGGTTGCTAATCAGTCTGTACTAGGATTACCAAATGTGCAAAGTCAACATATGGTTTATAAATGTGAAGCATGTCAAATGGGTAAAGCACATAGGTTACCATTTCAGAAGAAAGGATTCAAACATGATGGATTACTAGAGCTCATTCATACAGATGTATGGGGTCCAACAAAAGAAGGATCTATCAGTGGCTCAAGGTATTATGTTCTTTTCATTGATGATGCTACAAGATGGATAACATTATATGTTTTGAAGGAAAGATCAGAAGTGTTTGGAGCCTTCAAGCATTTTCATGCATATGCAGAGAGAGTCACAGGTCAAAAGCTTAAAAGACTGAGGTCTGATGGAGGGGGAGAATACTTCTCCCAAGAGTTCAATGATTATCTTTGGAATGCAGGTATTAAGAGAGAAATAACTTGCAAGTATACACCACAACAAAATGGTGTAGCAGAAAGAAGGAACAGGACTTTGGTTGAGTTTGCTAGAGCTATGCTGAAGGAGAAGAATTGTTCAAATTATCTTTGGGCTGAGGCTGTAAATACAGCTACATATCTTGTGAATAGATTACCATGTGCAGCTCTCAATGGAATGACTCCATATGAAGCTTGGTGGGGTAAGAAACCAACACTAGATCATTGTAGAGTGTTTGGATCAATTGCATATGCTTATGTGCCATCACAACTTAGATATAAACTTGAACCAAAGGCAGAGAAATATGTGTTCATTGGTTATGATGAAAAGCAGATGGGTTATAGGTTGTGGAATCCTCTAACCAAACAATTTCTTGTTTCTAGAGATGTTACATTTGATGAAAAGAAAAGTTGGTATGCAGATCAAAGTCATACAACTGAAGAATTTGAAGAAGAGGTAAGAAGATGTGAGAAAGGAAAATCAATTGTGCAAGTAAATAGAGATGAAGACTATATGCAAGCAAGTACATCTAGAAGTGGATTAACAAGAAGGAATGAAGAAGCTCCTATATTTGATGAAGAGGTGTATCCAGATATTTATGAAGAATGTGAACCAAGAAGATCAAGCAAGACTAGAAGACAACCAGAAAGGTAATCTTATGATACTTCTTACATAACTCAGAAGAACTATGCATATATGGTCAAAGATGATGAAGAACCTCAGAACTATGATGAAGCTAAAGGTAAGAAACAATGGGAAGAAGCAATGAAGGAAGAGTTCAATGCACTGGAGGAGAACAAGACATGGGAACTTGTTCCTAAACCAAATGGTAAGAAAGTAATTGGAAATAAATGGGTTTATAAAGTGAAGAAGCTTGCAGATGGAAGTATAGCCAGATACAAAGCTAGACTAGTGGTGAAAGGCTATGCCCAAACCTATTGCATAGATTATGATGAGACATTCAGTCCTGTAGCTAAGATGTCAACTATAAGGACAATAATTGCTATTGCAGCTTCAAAAGGATGGACCCTAAGTCAATTGGATATAAAGAATGCATTCTTGAATGGATACATATCAGATGAGGTATACATGGAACAACCTCAAGGGTTTATAGATTCCAGGTATCCAAATTTTGTTTGCAGGTTGAGAAGAGCACTCTATGGATTGAAGCAAGCTCCAAGAGCATGGAACTATAGACTGGTGAAGTATCTCAATGATCTTGGATATCAAAGTTCAAAAGCAGACCCAAGTCTACTCATCAAAAGAACAGAGGAAGGTACAATCTACATTTGTATTTATGTAGATGACATTATAATCACAGGTACTTCAGATGAAGGAATCAAGGAGGTAAAGAGGTTACTTGAGAAAGAGTTTAAGATCAGTGACCTAGGAAAGTTGTCATACTTTCTTGGAATGGAAGTCACCTATACAGATCATGGCATATTTGTGTCACAAGAAAGGTATCTTTTGAATCTATTGAAGAAGTTTGATATGGAAAATTGCAGAGAAGCTTCAACTCCACTTGAAGTTAATCACAAGCTCAGTAAATATGATGGTGCAGAATACAAAGATATGAGGAAGTATCAATCTCTTGTGGGTAGTTTGATTTATGCTACACTAACAAGACCTGAACTTAGTTATGCAGTGGGAGTTTTGTCACAATTTATGCATTCTCCAAAGGACCCACATTGGATTGCAGGTCAAAGAGTTCTCAGATATATCAAAGGAACTATAAAGGAAGGATTATATTATCTTTTTACATCAGATTTGAAGTTGAGAGCCTATAGTGACTCAGACTGGGCAGGTAACCAGGATGACAGAAGATCAACTCATGGTTACATGATATACATTGGTGATAAGCTTGTAAGTTGGTGTTCAAAGAAGCAACATACAGTAGCATTATCATCAACTGAAGCTGAGTACAAAGGACTTGTGGAAGCAGCTAAGGAGGTCATATGGATGCAGACATTGTTCAAAAGCTTGGGCATTGATCAAGGTATACCTACAATACATGGAGATAATATGAGTTCACTTTATCTTGTAGCAAATCCAGTTTTTCATGCAAGGACAAAGCACATAGAGATATAGTATCATTTTCTTAGAGAAAAGGTGATGGAGAAGGAGATTGAAGTGGAGCACATTTCTACAAAAGATCAGATAGCAGATATAATGACAAAAAGCTTGGATGGTGTGAAGACCAGCAGATTCAAAAGCATGGCAGGAGTAAAAGAAAAGAAGAAGATATGAAGGAACAGAGAATGTCAATTAGTGATTGAGGGGGAGCTGTTGGAGAAACACTCACTAATTGGACATATATTTGAAGGTCAAATATTAGGAAGAAAACCATATGCCTATGTGAAGGGACAAATTCACAAGTGTATCATATTTGTAAAGTTAGTTCACTTTAGTTCTAGAAGTTTTTTAAAAATCACGAGAATGAGAAAATCTATATAAGTTAGTTTGTATCAACTGACGCGGAGTGAGAGAAGAGAGGGAAGACAATAAGAGAGTGATTTAGAACTCATCTTTTATGATTGAGAATAGTCAGGCTTCTCTGCGTGAGAAAGCACCTGTGTATTTCTGAGTTTTCATAGCTATGACAAGAACTAGTTAAAGTTCTATGTATAAGTCTTCTTCCTCCATCTCCAGTGTTTGTCTTCTGTGTAATGATTTGAAAGGTTGAAGTTTTCCAAGCAAGTCAATGCCTAACATCGAATATATGTTGAAAGGTTGAGTTTTATGCGAGAAGTCGATGCTTGGCATCAAATCCTAGCTGATAAGTCCTTATCTTGATATCTGACTTTTATCTACTGATGAAGCTTCTTAAAATCATGAGGTTTGTGGAGCAACTCGATGCCTCGCATCGAGTTTCAGCATAAAGTCCATGCTTGGCATCGACTTCCCACATAAAAGTGGTCTTGTCCATGTGTGTGTTCAAGGGCCTAATTCTCGTGCTGAAAAAGTGGCTGAAAAAGCTCAAAGTTGATGCGCGGCATCGACTTTTGGTTGCAAATCGATGTTAGGCATCGAATTTTTATTTTTAGACAGCGAAATTTACTAAAACAGGCAAAATTTCCAATTTTGGAAGGTCATATAGGGTCATCTTGTGAGGGCCATAACTTGAGTTCTAGAGATTCGTTTCATGCGTATAATAGCTGGTTGGAAAGCTCTACTCTTCTAGTTTTAGCCTATAAAAGATCTTGAAGAAATAATTTTTGAGCTAAGAGAAAGTATCAAAATACTGAAGGTATGTAATTTTAGTGACTAGAAAAATCTGAAGAAGCAAAGTTCTTGGTTTCAGCTATCATTTCTCAAAGTTTGGAGTGGCAATGAGTTAATGGTGACCATAGAGGTGTTCTAGTGTCACATTAATTCATTTCTTGTGATGTTTTACACATCAACACTCCTGTGGTTGAGTATCGTGATACTTGAGAAGTATCAGGTATCATTGAGAATTTCTCACGATACTTGATAGATATCACATATCATGTATCGTGTAATTCAGATCGCTATACTTGATAAGTATCATTTATCGTGAGTTTCAAGATCACAATATTTGCTGGATATCAGGTATCGCATAGACTACTTTCCCGATACTGGACGAGTATCGAGTATCGCTTTGACTTTCATCGCGATACTTGCCCGTGTATCGAGTATCGTATTGCTCGTGTAGAAACTTTGCAAGAATGTACGAAAGAATGTATTGAATTAGAAGACAATCTAGCGGAGGATCTGAAAATACCTCAAGGTAGTATCAAAAGTGAAGATTCAGCCAGCAGCACATCAAACCCTAAGAACAATGTAGAGGAAATAGGCGACTCAGTCGCAAAGAAGTTGAATGTTCAAGGATAGAGGAACTACCCCAACAACCCAATGAGAGTGCCCATGCTTAGAAGATGTATGCATTGTGGAGGTGATCATTCCTCTCATTTGTGCACTAGGGGAATAGTCTCACCACCTGCCTATGCTTACAATAGACCACCCGTTCCAGGATCTTTACAATATTGCAGCATAGAACAAAAATACACAAATCATAGCTCAGAAAATTGTCCTTACAATAGGCAAGCAAGACCAACACAACCGCTCATGAGATCTTACGGATACCCTCAGAGAGATCAAGGAGGTGAAGCCTTTAGATATCCCACATATCAGCAGCAAGCACCTGTACCATGACCATATGCTTATCAAAGTTACAATCAACCACAACCGGTGTTAGGACAACAACCACCCCATCCTCAGAATGTTGTCCTAACAAGGTCAAACCACATTTGAAGGAGAAATTAACCAGTCAATTGGAGATCAAGGCGGAAAAGGAGGAGATGCCTGATGAAGTGAACACAGTAAAAATCTCAGTCGATAAGGTTGGAGATTTTAGTGAGGGAGATGAAGGAAACACGTGCCTTCCAATTACCTATAGAGGTTACACAACTAAAGCCATCTTAGATTCTGGAGCTGGAGTACGAATTGCTACTAGAGAAATCTGGGAGAAATGGGGAAAACCAGCTCTAAGACCAACACGCATGAAGATACAAATGGCAGACGGACACACTGAACGACCCTTGGGATTATTGGAACGGGTAGTTTTTACCAATTGCGGAGTTGAGTTCGAGCACACCTTAGCGATTTGTCAATTTGAAAGGCCTAGCAATTATAAAATGATACTTGGAAGACCTTTCATGAGACAACTAAAGGTAGTGCAAGATTGGGGAAAAGACGCTGTATACCTACAGCATGAAGGAACAACCACAAGAATAAATCTCCACACATATACGTATCAAGATGTTCCCCCCTTACAATGGAATCAGATTCATAAGGAGGAAGATAATCAGTCGATTCTTAGTATAGGTTCAAGTGATCAATCATGGATGAACGAAGACACTCATCTATGGATATGCCAAACTACGAAAAAGGAAGAGGATAGGAGGAAAGGATGGCAGCAAAGGCAAGGAGTTGCTAGATCAGTACAAGATCCAGCCTATATGCCTCAAATATTCTTAGATGAAGACTTTGAACCTCATGGTTGGATGGAGATTTTAGCTACTCTTGATGTGTGTGTAAACGAAGAAGTGATAACCATGAATGAATGCATTGATGAGGAAGGATATGACGTTAGTCTATATGTGACAGTTCTTTAAGAGGCTGAAGAAGGGGAAGTGATAGAAAAAGAATGGAAGGAGGATTATGAGAGCATTGAAATGGAGCAAGAGCGAATGGAAATAGAAAGTGGAAATCTAGAAGTAAGTGCCATAACTAATGAAATAAATCAAGAACCAACACAGGAAGAGGAGCTTGGATTAGAAAAAGCAAAAATTGACGAAGAAAACAAGCCTCAAGTCCAATTTGAAGTGCCCGCCCACTTCAGAAAATATGAAGTAGAAGAGAGAAGAATTGCTATTCAAATGCCAAAACGAGAAGCACAGTCAGGAAAAATAGCATATGACAACAAAGAGCAGACCAAGAAAATGGTAGTAACCCTAGAGGAAGGAGAAGAACCATGTACTTTTATAGGCCAGGATGTCTCAATGGAGGAAGAACAAGAGTTAATCCGCCTCATAAGGGAATACATGGATGTCTTTGCCTGGACTTATAAGGATTTGGAAGGAGTAGATCCATCTATATGTGCACATAGAATCCCTATGACATTTGAAGCTAAACCTTCAAAACAAAGACCATACACATATAACGATGTTTACTCAGCAAAGATAAAGGAAGAGATAGATAAACTATTAGATGTTGGGTTCATATATGAGATTGAACATAGGGAATGGGTGTGACCTTTGGTAGTCGTACCGAAAAAGAATGGTAAGTTAAGAGTATGCATAAATTTGAAAAAATTAAATGCTACCACCATAAGAGATAGTTACGCATTGCCCATTACGGATCATCTTTTGGAAAGAGTGGCAGGAAAGGAAGTTTATAGTTTTTTGGATGGCTTTTCAAGCTATAATCAGGTAGCCATTGCTCCTGAGGACCAGCATAAAATAGCCTTTGCAACTGAATGGGGAGTGTATGTGTTGGCATACAAGTCAGATGAAGAGCATACTAGCGCAACGGAGGAGTCATGCACAATACGGCAACAAGGCCCAATCATTTTTTCCATGGACCATTTACAACTCAAGTGATTTTAATCACTACACAAACACTGTAAATTCCGTTTTTGGTAGAATAGACTCCATTTTGTGCAAGCCGAGGAGTCCTCGAGCTTGAGGAGTATTAGAACTAGCTACATATCAATTTTCATAATTTTTAGACTCTGTTTGAGCCCTCAAATAGGCTCTAGAACCTAATTTTTAACTAGGCCGGACACTAGGTCTGGACAAGACCAAAGCTAGTTAGAAAACTATAAAAAGAGCTAGAGAGCTCATTTTTGAGGTTAGATTGTTTGTGAATTGAGCTTATGTAAGAGACTTTTTGACTAATGCAAAGAATTCCATTGTTCCTCTCCTTGATCTTGCCTTGTGTGCACGTGTGTGTGTATGTGTGTGCATGCTTGTGTGCTTCTCACTCACACACTTGTGCCTTCACTTGCTCATAGTCTTCATACTAGTCCTCACGTCTCCACGGATTGACAATTATGAGGTGAATCTTCTCATGTTGGTACTCACCATTGTGCTAGAGTGACACCAAATTTGGCGCTGTTGCCGGGGAGAGAGCTTCGAGGACGAGCGTGTGATGGTAAGACGTCGAGTTGAGACATTGGAGTTATAGGTAATATCCTTCCTTCTCTTTATTTTTCTTCATTTTTTCCTTACTTTCGCATCACCATCATCACCATCATCATCCCCAACATCTCCCACCTCCATCTCCATCTCCACAAAAAAATTTCAGTTTTTTGGTCATATTACACTCCCCACCTCATTTCCCTCATTTCATTGTGAGAGAGAGCGAGAGAGAGCTTGCATGCTATTTGTTTTTGGTGTGTTTTTGAGCTTTTGTTGCAGGAACTTGCTGTACCACCTTCTCCAGCATTGTGCGCAGGTACGACAGACTCTGCACAGGTCCCGGGACGACGACCTCTGTCTGTCGCGACAGATAGAAAAACTTAATATTTTGTGAATGCGTGTTTGGCACGGTAACCTACACCATTAGAGCACTCCAAATCACTAGAAGTTTCTCAAAAATTTGCGTTTTTTAGTCTATCGCGACAGACACCGTCTATCGCAACAGACAGAGACCCATGATAGACACCTGTCTATCGCGACAGACACCGTCTATCGCGACAGACATCGTCTATCGCGACAGACAGAGACCCACGATAGACCCCATCTATCGCGACAGACACCTGTCTATCGCGACAGACCAAAATTCCACGACAGATCCAGTCTATCGCGACAGACACCGTCTATCGCGACAGACCAAATCATGACAGACGACAGACATCGTCTATCGCGACAGACCAAATCACGACAGACGACAGACACCGTCTATCGCGACAAACCACTCTATCGCGACAGACACCGTCTATCGCGACAGACCACTCTATCGCGACAGACACCATCTATCGCGACAAACACCATCTATCGCGACAGACACCGTCTATCGCGACAGACCACTCTATCGCGACAGACACCGTCTATCGCGACAGACCACTCTATCGCGACAAACACCGTCTATCGTGACAGACACCGTCTATCGCGACAGACACCGTCTATCGCGACAGACAGCCCCCCACGATAGTTTGTGTCTATCGCGACAGACACCGTCTATCGCGATAGACAGACAGTTTCGGCAAAAATTAAGGGGTAAATTTTTTGGAAATTTAGGCTAAATTTTGGGCATATTTGCACTCTCAAATACTCATACACTTGCAAAGGCCTTAGAAAAATGCATTAAAACTCCTGAAAGGTTCTGTTTGTCTGGTTAACCCCCTAAACCCTGAACGGCCATAACTTTTTCATACGAAATCCATTTTTTGAGCTCTAGGGCTTGTCGGAAAGCTCGTGGCATATATTACACGCCCTCAACTGTTTTTTATAAGAATAATGCGTTGATTTTCAGATAGGATATTTGGAAGTTGACACACTGAGGGGTAGGAACACCAAGGGAGCTCTAGAGGAAATTTTTAGCAATACAAAAGGGGGAACAAGGGTCATTAAAAAAGTGTCTGAAATAAATTGTCTGTCAATTGAAGGATCAACTTAAAGCTAAACTTGGAATTCTTACAGGATCATCGAGAGCTCTTGGAGAAAGCAAAGTAAGTGTCAAGGTGAACAAGCTCGGGAACGTGCTTCCTGGGTAGACCAGCATCGCCAGGAGGAGCGACTTGAGGTTGGAACATCACTTAACCCCCTCAGTCTATTCTTAGCATAGGCTAAGTGTGAGTAGTTGTTCTGATTGACTAGGGGTACGATAGGAGCACTCAAGTTTGAAGAGCCTTTAATTTCTCAAGTGTAAGGGTAGGCTAAATTGTAGTCAAGGGATAACTTAAAGGAAAAGAACTTAAACTAAGCGGACGCAAAACATCAAGTACGACCCACGAAAGTGCTCCTGATGACGCTTAACTAAAAACAAGAAAACACATCCAAAGGAACGTAAAAGGAACAAGTGACTGGTACCAAAGAATCAGCAATGTACAAAGGGCATATGAACCTTAGGTCAGGTAGACACCTAGGGAGAGACAGACAAAGTCTTAGATCTTCAGAGGCTAGTGTCAATCATACTGCGAGGTCTTGGGCCCAGCAGTTGAGCCATCATTCGTATTACCCTAGTTTTGAGACTAGCGAGTCTGAGATGTCCCACGGTATGGAGAGACCTACAGGAAGTTCGGGGGTGCCATATTTACATAGGGTGGAAGGCCCTTACAAGATGCAACTCGAGTACCTTAGGACCAACCGATTAGGTGCTAGCATCTATGAGGACGGCCTAGGAAGGTCTGTGGTACAGATTAAGAATCCTGATCAATCCATTGGACTAGAGCACCCAGCTGTCAAGTTTAAAAACGGAGCATACTTGGACAAAGAAGGAACCATATACGTAGTCACCAGTCACCTAGATAGGACGGACGAATTCGGAAATGTGATCCCATAAGCGGACTTAGGCGACCTAGAGCAAGGAAACATAGGTACAGAACCTAGAACCCCTCGAGGCAAATCGGTTCTCACTAGGATTATCACACCAGAGTGGATTCCCCAAGACAACAAGAGCATAGATCTGCTTCTGAACCGAGAGACTGACAAAGCCTTTTGGAGGTATAAATCTGATCGGCCAATTGATATAGGAACAATCATGATATATGAGTTCAAAGATCCTGATATTCCAAGAAGAGTGACCTACTTAGATCACTCTTCAGAGAGGAACTTTGGGGTTACAGAAAATGATAGGCATGCTTACACTTGGAAAGGAGAATTTATCTTCCCCCAACAAAGATCGAATGTGTCCTTTGGTCGTCAAGGAGCTGGAACATCTCAAGCTCAGGGGACTCAAAGAGAAAGGAGTCGAGAGAGACCTGAGGTAAGCTTTGCCAACTCTTGGGGAAGAGAAAGAACGAGAATGGACACGAATAGAGGGGAACCTGAGGGACATAGAGCCCCAGGGAATCGAAGAAATGTCGATGATTTCCCTTTGCCAAGACCAAGAGATCACACGAGGACCTTGAGACCGACCTAGCTAGTTAAGTCCATGAAAAACTACTTCGATGGCACTAGAGACCCCTACGATCATGTAGCCGAGTTTAAGCAAGTCTTGAGAGCTGAACAAGTTGAAGACCTGTTCACGCAGTACAATGCCTTTGGTTTAACCCTTAGGAACACCGCCCTGACATGGTTTCAGCCACTAAACGAGAGGCAGTTTAGAAGCATAGATCAACTTTTAGAGGCATTCATTATCGAATTCTCTAAAAGTGGCAAAAGGCATAATACTTCCTCATTGATATACAGCTTCAAGCAGACCCCGCAAGAGACTGTGAGACTTGCAGGAAGAAGATTTAGGCAATATCTTGAGCGATGTCCTGGTCTTGAGTTACCCACGGCCGCTAAGCAAGTGGCTTTATTCTTGGATGGATTGCTAAGTACCAAATTGAGATCATATGTGTACTTGAAGGACCCCCGGACTATAGAAGAATGTGTACACATGTGCATCGATATTGAGGATAACCTAGGGGAGGAGTTAGAGCTATCCAAAATCTACAAAGATTCAGATAGTACCTCTAGCCTCTCTTGCTCACAATCCACATCAATTGAGGAACTTGCGGAAAAAGTAGCTCAAAAGCTAGGCGTCTCTAGTAAACAAATTCCTAGATTTGCCCCAGTAAAGAGGTGCTATACTTGCGGTGGTGACCATATGGCAAACGCATGTCCCATCACGGCTCAACCCCAAGTGAACCCTAGCAGCCAATATTGCACCATAGAGCGAAGGTACACAAATCACTCAGCACAGGACTGCCCATACAATAAGCAAGCGGTTAGGCAAACCTACCCTCAGCCATACCCTCAACAAGGTAGATACCAGAGTCAATATTCACCACAACAGTATATTAGGCCTCAACAAAATTACCAACCGCAATATCAGGCCTAATTGAGACCCCAGCCAGTGCTAGCACAGTAACCACCTGCTCCTACTAATGTGATTCCGGTCAAGTATGCTGCTGCAGAAGAAAACCTGAATAGAGCGATAGTCCCAGTAACACCATTAATCTCAGAAAGTGATCCCAGTGACCATAGCTTTGATTCTACACATGTTGATAGTCCCCAGGCTTACTACATGCAGTCTCCTTAACATGGTGAGTCTTACTACAGTGAGGAACCGAGTGAACCTATTTGGGAGCCTCAATATGCTAATGTCATGTACACAAACCCCAACTCTAGACCTCAACCTAGGCAGATACGACCCCCTTTTCCTAGAGGACCTTGCTTCAGATGCCAGGGTGATCACCTCATATGTGATTGCCCCATGTCTACACCTACACAACCCCAATCAGTGACGATCCAAGGCTTTTGCCAGGAGTGCGGAAAGGAACATCTCTTACGAGATTGTCCCAAGAATCCCAGCAATATGCCAAAAATCACTCCGATTAATGTTATTGGGTTAGCGGTCAATTCCACAGGAAGTGTCACTTCTACTGCACCAGTGCAGGTAATCACTAGAGCTCAAGCATTGCACCAAAACCAAGGGGTAAGCCAGGAAAAGAGCCCAGACGCTAGCGATACTGAGAGCCAAAATAAGAAGAGAACAAGAGCTTGGAGAGATAGCCATGAACGTATGAAAAGGCAATGGGCAAAGAAGATGAGTGAACTTGAGGAAAGTCTACGAGAAACCAAGGCTAAAATCATAGAGATCACATCTCAACCACACTCTCACACATTCCCACCGCTACCATCCCCATCACCCTCCATCTCTCCACCCTCTAATACACCCCACGTAACCCACCCACCACCCCGAGCAGGATCAGTATTAGCTGATCCCACTCCTGAAGACATAGACATGATGCTTAAAGCATATCAGGCCAGAATCCAAGAAGGGCCAAATGTAACGGATCATGACAAGTGCTACCCCAGAGCTGACCTAGAGATAGAAAGAACCAAGCTTTGCACGAAAATGGTCGCATTGGCTCAGACTATGTTTGAAGCCAGTCGCCTTTTCAATTACTCGGGCTCAGCCAAGACGCAATTACACTTGGATGGACTTCTAGAGAAGTTAGAGGGCATAATTGCAAGATCTGCCAAGGAAGAAAAAAATCAAGAAAGAGATAAAGCAAGCAAAAACATGACCCATCCCCCACCGAAAGTTTATGTGCCCAATTCCACTAAACCAGACAACCCCCCCTCCCTAGAAAGAATAGAGAATCTAATTGCACAATCACAAAAGGAGCCCGCCCCTCAACACCATGACAAGGCTAGTGAAAGAGCAGGTCTTCCTACCCAGAAAGCCTATGTGCCTGAGGCCTACGTGCCTAACTCTACGGAGCCAGACACCTCTTCTTCTATGAATCAATACACACCAGAATTCTTGCGAAAGATTCAAGAAGAGAAATGGGCTAAAGAGAGTGAAGTTCCTCCTCCCATTGAACTTGTGGATGACACACATGATCAATTCCCACAAGACCTTCCTTCCCTTTATGGAGAGCAGGAGAGTGCCCAATCTCAAGAAAGATTAGACTTTGAGTCTAATTCTTTACAAGAACTACCCCATTTCACAGGCCCATGGGAAGCAAAGTCCACCTGTATGAGAGCACCTACAGTCATGGTAAGAAACGAAGATTCAGTCAAACCTAGGAACACAGAGGTAGTGAAGAACACCAAAGTGCAGTGCAATCTCACTTTGGAAGAGCTGCTTAAGGTTAGACCAGAAGTGTGGAAACATGTAGCCAATCAAGTGCCCGAGATAGCAAAACCTCGTTCCCAGGTAGGATCCCAGAGAACAGTGCCAGGAATACCCTTAGACAAGATAGGAGACATGAGTGAGGGCGAAGAGGGAAACACATATCTCCCCATCACTCATCAGGGATACACAACCAAAGCCATCTTGGACTCAGGTGCAGGAGTTGCAATTGTTACCACTTCCTTATGGAAACGATGGGGCAAGCCAGCTCTCAGGCCAACGAGAATGAAATTGCAGATGGCTGACGGGCACATAGAAAGACCCCTAGGACTACTCGAGGGGATAACTCTCACTACTTGTGGTGTAGAGTTTGAGCACACATTTGCTATCTGTGACTTTAGCAAAAATCAAGCCTATGAGATGATTTTGGGAAGACCATTTATGCGGCAGTTGCAAGTGGTACAGGACTGGGGAACCAATTCCTTGTATTTGTAGCACTTAGGTGTTACGACCAAAGTCAATCTCAAGGATTACTCTCATAGAGATGTCCCTCCTATCCAATGGAACCCCATCCATAGAGCCAAAGATGATACGGAATCGGTGCATTCCATAGGATCAGGATCCTCATGGATGCATGAAGACACTCACTTATGGATGTGCAAAGTAGCAGTAGAAGAAGAGAAGAGAGAAAAGGCAAGAGAAATAGGTGCAAACTGTGAAGAGATGGATAGGTATGTGCTTGAAGATGAAGAGGTGTTGCAAAATCCTTGATCTACACCAGCCAAATGAACTCCAGGAGTAGATGGTGGGCCCTTTTAGCTTGCCAATGGATGTATTAGACACCCTATGTACCTTGGAAGATCACTCTCAAAAAGATAGATCAAAACAGATAAGTTGGAGTTAGCTCAGAGGTGAAAACTTGCTATTCTTGGTTCATACACCTGTCCAGTGTTTTACATACTTCTCTGAGCACAGCAGCAATTAGCTTAATTCCTCTTGGGGAAGTCTAGGTAGCTTAAAGAGATAACTTTCAAGAGTAATCTCATCAAAAATAACAAAGCACACACCGAGAATGAGTTTTAACAAGTGATGACATCATCCCGATTTTCACGGGCTGCTACAGAAATAGACCAGTGAGCAGAAAAATCACCATAACTCAAAATGTAGAAATCCAATGATTATGAAAATTTGCATGGTTATATTAGACAGTAATCTGAATCCAACAAGCTTTAAATCACTGCATTTGGATAAGTAACCCCTGAGAAACACCTCTGACAAGATGAGTGAAAAAGTCGGGTACCTGATAGAGAAGTGAAGATGAACAGACCCTATTGACTTCAAATGAACATAACTGAAGGTTTCAACATCCAAATGACATGAAAATTTATGAGCATATAGTAGACTTATAGAGCTAACTTTACCAAGTTAAATCACTGAAAATGATGCACCAAGCTCAGAGAAAACATCTCTGCAAGCTGATTGAGAAAGCTGAGAGTAATGGCAGTGAGTAGTACACTTCACAAGAACATGGAAAGATGAACTCAAATAATCATGAAAATGAAAAATTATTGCTTGTACAATACAATGACTTACTGATACATATGTGTGCCTTGTAATCACACCTTGATATGGCATAAAGCTCAGCTCTTGGAGGTCTTCACATAGGTCTCTCTAACCACGACTAAAACTGCCATCTATTTATAGTTGAGTTTGGGAGGCTAACTTCCCTCAATCACTCTCCAATCAATCAATGATTGATTTGATTCTCTACCTACCACAAATCACGAATTTGTGGCTCCTCTTTCCATTCTTGATCAAGTGGACTCAACCACTTAAGATTCTCTTACTTTTACATTAAGTAAACTCTTCAAAAGTTACAAGAGGTAGTTCACAAGTGAACTTTACATAGTCTTCTTTTTAAAGCTTCTTCTAAGACTTTGTGAGACTCAAGCCAATACTTAGGCTTGTCATAGACTTGCTCCAACAGCTCCCCCTCAAGCCAAGTATGCTTGAGGTCTTCAATCTTCCAAGATTACCTGCAAACCTATCATAGCCTTGAATTTGCAAAGCTTTGTACCATCCAATGCTTTGGTTAGAATATCTGCACATTGTTGATGAGTGGACACATATGATATTTGAATCTCTTTGCTTAGAACCTTCTCTCGTACATAGTGATAATGAACTTCAATATGTTTAGTCCTTGCATGAAAAATAGGATTAGCAACCAAATGAATAGAACTCATATTGTCACAAAAAATAGTTGGAGTTCCAAACTCCAATCCAAGATCTTTGAACAATGTCTTCATCCACATAGCTTCTTGTGTAGCTATGGCAAGACCTCTATATTCAGCTTCAGTAGAAGAGAGAGCAACTATGGCTTGCTTCTTGGATGACCATGAAATAAGCTTTGAACCTGCAAAGGTAAGATAACCTGAAGTGCTCCTTCTATCTTCCTTGGAGCCAGCCCAATCTGCATCAGAAAATAGCTTCAAACCTAAATCAGATACATAAGGATAATAAAGTCCTTCATTTATGGTTCCTTTGAGATACTTGAGAATCCTTTTGGCAGCATCCATATGTGGTTTCCTTGGTGTGTGCATAAATTGGCTTAGCACACTCACACTGTAACATATATCTACTCTTGTCAATGTGGCATAGTTGAGACTACCCATAGACTTTGATATGATGTGATGTCCTCTATGAGTTCACCTTCATGTGAGCTCAATTTGTGATTGACCTCCATTGGAGTACCTGCAATCTTACAATCTTGCATCTTGAATTTTGCCAACATGTCCTTAATGTACTTCCTTTGAGTGAGAAACAAACCATGATCTTTGTAGACAACTTCCAAACCTAGGAAGTAGGTAAGTGAACCCAAATCACTTATCTTGAACTCTTCTCTCATCTGATCTTTGATCTTCTTCATACCATCTGCATCATTTCCTGTCAATATAATGTCATCTACATATACACATAGATAGATGACCTCAGAATTACTCTTTTTAATAAAGAGTGAAGGATCTGCCTTGCTTGGTTGAAAGCCTTTGTCTTGCAAGAATGAAACAAGCCTGAAATTCCAAGCTCTTGGAGCTTGCTTGAGACCATACAATGCTTTGTTAAGTTTACACACATAATCAAGATAAACTTGATTCTCAAAACCAAGTGGTTGTGCCATATATACCTCTTCTGTTATCCAACCATTCAAGAATGCATTCTTTAAATCTAGTTGAAGTATCTTCCAATTCTTGGAAGAGGCAATACTAAGCAAAACCCTAATAGTAGGCATCTTTGCCACAGGAGAGAAAGTCTCCTCATAATCAATTCCCTGAGTTTGTGCAAAGCCTTTTGCTACAAGCCTTGCCTTATACCTGTTAATGGAACCATCAGAATTCTTCTTGAGTTTATAGACCCATCTTGAGCCTATTACCTTCATGGATGAAGTCTTGGGCACCAAATCCCAAGTGTTGTTTTCCTCAAGTGCTTCAATCTCTTCCTTCATTGCATGCTTCCATTCTGTTTTTGCTTTGGCCTCTTCAAATGATGATGGCTCCTCTTGGTTTATGTCCTGTGCTATGTAGATAGAATGTTTAGTTACTAATGAGGTGTCAAACCCATACCTTTCTGGTTTTTTCTTTTCCCTCATAGATCTTCTTAGGCCATGATGTGATGATTCTGCTTCATGTCCAAGTTCCTGCAATTTTTCTTTACCTTTAGACTTCCATGCTTTGATCTTTTCCATGTGAGATTCTTCATCATCCTCTGAGGTGTCTTGTTCTTCAATCTTTGATTGTTCTCTACCAAGCTTTGGAAAATCTTCTTCAAGATCATATGGTAAATTGATCTTCCTGCATGAATCTTCATACCATGAATTGTTCTCATCAAAAACTACATCTCTGCTTACCAAGAATCCTTTGTTGGTAGGGTTGTATAACCTGTAGCCCTTTTGATTGTTGTCATATCCAATAAATACACACCTTTCTGCCTTTGGATCCATCTTGCCTCTAACCTGTGAAGGAACATGAGCAAAAGCAATACATCCAAAAATTTTACAATGATCTAAGCTTGGTCTTCTTCCATTCCAAGCCTCATATGGAGTCATCCCATCAAGGGATTTTGAAGGCAACCTATTAATCAAGTAAGTGGCTGTAGATACAGCCTCAGCCCATAAGTAATTAGGTAAATGCTTTTCATTTAACATAGACCTTGCAGCTTCAACAATTGTCCTATTCCTCCTTCCTGCCACTCCATTTTGCTCAGGAGTGTACCTTGTAGTTACCTCTCTTTTGATTCCTCTTTCTTGAAGAAAAGAATCAAACTCATGGGAGAAATATTCTCCCCCTCCATCTAACCTTAGCCTTTTTAGTGATTTACCTGTTTGATTCTCCACAAGAGCCAAATATCTTTTGAAACATGAAAAAACTTCATCTTTGTGTTTCATAAAGAATAGGATAGTCCATCTGCTGCAATCATCAATAAAGGAAACATAATACCTTGATCCAGATATTGAAGCTTCCTTGCTAGGTCCCCATACATCTGTATGAACCAACTCCAAGAGATCTCCATGCATATAACCCTTCTTCATGAATGGTAACCTGTGAGACTTTCCAAATTGACATGCAGTGCACTTATAAATCATATGTTGTTTTGACAAATTAGGAAGTCCAAGTACACTTTGGTCCCTGCAGATTTGCTTTAATGACCTTTCACCAATATGTGCTAACCTTTTGTGCCATACTTCCAATTTTGTGAGTGTCTGACTACCATAATTAAAGAGAGCAATGTTTCTAGTGTCCTGTAATTCAAATGTGAACAATCTACCTGTCTTTTCACCTTTTGCAATTCTTTTGAATCCTTGACTTGGATCTTCAACAAATGCTCCTGCTTTTGTGAACCTGACTTGCAACCCTTTCTCTACTATCTGCCCAACACTTATCAAATTCTTTGTAATGGTAGGAACATAGAGTACCTTACTGAGTAGGTTGATGTTTCCATCAGGTGCTTTGACATTGCCTATTTTCTCCACAGGATGTTTTGTATCATCTCCTGTTTGTACCTCATGCTTATTCCTTGGATCTTCTAAATCTGATAGGAGTGCCACATTTCCTGCCACATGATTTGAACAACCTGAATCTATGTAGAAAACATGCTCATCAGATTTACCTTGTGGCATAGCCATGTTCATGATCAATAATGATTCCTCTTTGTTTGAGTCTTCTGTGTAGTTATTGTAGTCTCTCCTTCCTTTGTAGCCTCCTTGATAGTTTGAATGATTGTAGTTGTTGTAGTTGCCATGGTAGTTGTTGAACCTTCCTCTTGAGTAGCCATAACTTCCTCTATTGTATCCTCTGCCTCTTTGATTCCTGGAATTCCTAAAGCAATTTTCAGTTGTATGATTAGTTAATCCACAAATAGAACATGAGTTGGAGTCTTGAGATCTCCCCCTGCCTTGTCTACCTCCTCTTCCTCTACCTCTGACATGTCTTCCTCTACCTGCATAGTTAGCTTGATATGTACCTGCTTCATCATCCACTTTCTTTGCCTTTCCTTTGTTATCTTTAGACTTGCTTTTATCCGTGTATAAAGCTGAAGATTGATTACCTTTAGAGCTTTCTCCATTTTTGATAAGCTTTGCCTCTTGAGTAAGTAGTTGTCCAATGAGTGTGTTGAAATCAGGTACATGCATGTCCATGTACAAATCCATAGCTGTGGTGAATGCTTCCCACTTATCATCTGCCTTCAAGCCATTGATGACCCGCCTTACAATTTGCTCTTCATCTATTACCTCGCCAATGCTTCCCAACTGATCCGCTATGTCCTTGAGCTTTGTGACAAAATCAGTCACATTTTGTTTGGGAGCCTTCTTGAGAGTTGTGGAATCCAGCCATAGTTGATGCTTCCTAGCTTTGGTACTTGAAGAAAAGAAAGCTTCAAGTGCATCCCACACTTCCTGAGATGTCTTACAACTTCTAATGTGAGGCAACAAAAAATCTGAGATAGAGTTGAGGAGATAAGACCTTGCAAGTGCATCCTTGGAGCACCATGTGCTCAATCTTTCTTGCTCTTCTTGTGTTGGTTGACTTTTGTTCCTAAAACTTGGCATAACTTCATCTCCAGCCACATAACCATATAAACTTCTACCTTGGAGATAAGCTTCCATCCTTAATGACCAAGCTGAGTAGTTACCTCTGTCCAATTTGTCAATTGATGAAGGAAATCCATCTACCATGTTGTCCAACCTTGCTCTGATACCACTGTGAAGAGATGGATAGGTATGTGCTTGAAGATGAAGAGGTGTTGCAAAATCCTTGATCTACACCAGCCAAATGAACTCCAGGAGTAGATGGTGGGCCCTTTTAGCTTGCCAATGGATGTATTAGACACCCTATGTACCTTGGAAGATCACTCTCAAAAAGATAGATCAAAACAGATAAGTTGGAGTTAGCTCAGAGGTGAAAACTTGCTATTCTTGGTTCATACACCTGTCCAGTGTTTTACATAATTCTCTGAGCACAGCAGCAATTAGCTTAATTCCTCTTGGGGAAGTCTAGGTAGCTTAAAGAGCTAACTTTCAAGAGTAATCTCATCAAAAATAACAAAGCACACACTGAGAATGAGTTTTAACAAGTGATGACATCATCCCGATTTTCACGGGCTGCCACAGAAATACACCAGTGAGCAGAAAAATCACCATAACTCAAAATGTAGAAATTCAAAGATTATGAAAATTTGTATGGTTATACTAGACAGTAATCTGCATCCAACACGCTTTAAATCACTGAATTTGGATAAGTAACCACTGAGAAACACCTCTGACAAGATGAGTGAAAAAGTCGGGTACCTGACAGAGAAGTGAAGATGAACAGACCCTATTGACTTCAAATGAACATAACTAAAGATTTCAACATCCAAATGACATGAAAATTTATGAGCATATAGTAGATTTATAGAGCTAACTTTACCAAGTTAAATCACTGAAAATGATGCACCAAGCTCAGAGAAAACATCTCTGCAAGCTGACTGAGAAAACTGAGAGTAATGGCAGTGAGTAGTACACTTCACAAGAACATGGAAAGATGAACTCAAATAATCATGAAAATGAAAGTATATTGCTTGTACAATACAATGACTTACTGATACATATGTGTGCCTTGTAATCACACCTTGATATGGCATAAAGCTCAGCTCTTGGAGGTCTTCACATAGGTCTCTCTAACCACGACTAAAACTGCCATCTATTTATAGTTGAGTTTGGGAGGCTAACTTCCCTCAATCACTCTCCAATCAATCAATGATTGATTTGATTCTCTACCTACCACAAATCACGAATTCGTGGCTCCTCTTTCCATTCTTGATCAAGTGGACTCAACCACTTAAGATTCTCTTACTTTTACATTAAGTAAACTCTTCAAAAGTTACAAGAGGTAGTTCACAAGTGAACTTTACATAGTCTTCTTTTTAAAGCTTCTTCTAAGACTTTGTGAGACTCAAGCCAATACTTAGGCTTGTCATAGACTTGCTCCAACACAAACGAAACACATAGACCCATTCAAGACCCAGCCTATGCACCTGTAGTCTTTCCTGACGAAGAATTTGAACCCCACGGCTGGGCAGAAATCCTAGCAACAATGGATGTAGCCATCAATGAAGAACAATGGACACCTCACTGTGATGAGGATGGCTATGACATTTCAGTCTTCTCCATAGAGCCGATCATGGGAGAGGCAGTTTTAGAAGAGTGTGAACCTAGCCCTGATGCATTTGAGGATGCGAGTGACTCCGATCTAGAGTCAATCATTATGGACCCACCTTTTGCATCAGATGAAGAATACTTCTATGAAGTAGAATTTCAACCCTAGAAGCACGGAGAGCTTACAAAGGATGTAAGGCTAGCCACACATGTAACCCATAAGGAAGAAGGAAAGAAAAGAAAGAAGAGAGAAGTCACACGAGAAGAGGAAGAATCTTTGTTTGAGGTTCCGGAAAATTTTAAGAAGTATGAGATAGATGACAGGAGAGTCATGATTAGAATGCCTAAACGAGAGGTGCAATCGGGAGAGGCCTATGATAACAAAGAAACCACCAAGAAAATAGTGGTAGCCATAGAAGAAGGAGAAGAGAGGTGCACTTACATAGGACATGACCTCACTGAGGAAGAAGAGCATGAGCTGATAGCCTTGCTAAGAGAATACAGAGATGTATTTGCTTGGAGTTACAAGGATTTGAAAGGTGTGGACCCGAACATATGCTCACATACGATTCCCATGACTACAGAGGCCAGACCCTCAAAATAAAAGCCATACACATATAATGACAACTATGCTGCCAAGATCAAAGAAGAGATAGACCGCTTGGTTGAAGCTGGATTTATCTATGAAATTGAGCACACTGAATGGGTATCCCCCATTGTGGTGGTGCCCAAGAAGAACGGCAAATTACGAGTATGCATTAACTTGAAGAAGGTTAATGCAACCACGATCAGGGATAATTACCCGCTTCCTATCACTGAGCATCTTTTAGAAAGGGTGGCAGGCAAGGAAGTGTACAGCTTCCTAGATGGGTTCTCTGGCTACAATCAAGTGGCCATTGCACCAGAAGATCAGCATAAAAGGGCTTTTGCCACAGAGTGGGGTATATTCGCTTTTAGGGTAATGCCATTCGGGCTGACCAATGCTCCCACAACCTTCCAAAGGCTGATGTGCCATGTATTTAAGGAGTTCCTGAGGAAGAACTTAGAAGTCTATGTTGATGATCTTTGTGCTCATTCCAACATTAGACAAACCCATATTCCTGAACTCAGACAAATCTTTGACAAATGTAGAGAATATCAAGTCTGCCTAAACCCAGAAAAATGTGTTTTTATGGTCAGGCAAGGCAAAATTCTAGGACACATAGTGTCAAAGAATGGCATATCTACGGATGAAGAGAAAGTAAGAGCTATAGCCGAATTACCTAGGCCAAAGAATGTCAAGGAAGTACAAGCTTTCATGGGGCATTGTGGTTATTACCGACGATTTATACACATGTATGCCATCATTGCAAAGCCTCTGTACGGACTTCTGACAAACTTTGAGTGGACTGAGGAATGTGAGAATTCCTTCAATGAGCTTAAACGGCGATTATGTTCAGCACCAATCTTAACCACACCGGATTGGAATAAGCCTTTCCACGTTCATGTGGATGCATCCAATTATGCCATTGGATGTGTGCTTGCTCAACCTACTGGTGAAGGTAATATGGATCTTCATATTGCCTATGCTAGTAGACAATTGAATGCAGCTGAACAAAATTATACCACTACTGAGAGAGAAGGCTTAGGCATGGTATATGGAGTTAAGAAATTTAGACACTATTTGCTTGCAAATAGGTTTAAATACTTTACTGATCATCAGGCATTGCTATACCTCGTAAACAAGCCATACAATACAGGAAGATTAGTAAGATGGTTTCTCTTGCTAATGGAATATGATTTTGAGGTTGTGGTAAGGAAAGGGAAGACTCATTTGAGAGCAGATCACCTTTCTAGGCTCACATCGGGAGAAGCCCCACAAGGAGTGTCAGATGACATTCCTGATGCTTACTTGTTTAATTTGGAGGTGGTGCCGCAGTGGGCTAAGCCATTGGTACCAGTGTTGACATACGGACCTAACCACCCAGTAATAAACACACAGGATAGAGAGGTAGTAAAAGCCCAAAAGTATAACATCATGGCAGGAAGTATGTACAAGCACACAGATCAAGGGATCTTGGCTTGTTGTGTTGAAGAGGATGAGTACGCTAAATGGTTGCAATTAGCACATGTAGGTGCGTTAGAGCAACACTACTCAAAGCAACGAACCTTACAGGCACTAAGGAGACTCGGAGTGCATTGGCCGACTATGGAAGCTGATGTCCAAAAGTTGTGCAAGGATTGCCCAATCTGCTGCACTAAACCACCTGTGGAACATGCCACTCTTTATCAAGTGTCCATAGTGCCAGAGTGGAGTGAACCACTAGTATCCTTTCTGAGGACGAAAACATTCCCTCCAGACATGACTCTGGCTAGGAAAAGGAGTTTAGAACAAGAAGCCTAGGATTATTCACTCATTGGTGACAATCTATACAAGCGTGGTAAAGATGGTTACCTGAGACTATGTGTCCATGAGAGTGAATATCTCAAAATCTTGGATACTGCTCACCAAGGTGTAGCAGGGGGACACTTTGGACCAGATCGGGTAATCAAGGCAATACTATTTGCAGGCTTTTGGTGGCCAACCCTTCACATGGATGCACATACCTATGTGAAACGGTGTGATGTTTGTCAGAGAACTCAGTACCCTATACGCAAGGATGAGATGCCACTAAAGCCTATGATGGGTGGACGTCAGTTCTCTAAATGGGGAATAGACTATGTTGGTCCTATTAATCCCCCAGCTAAGGGTTCACATGCTGAATATATCATCGTGGCCACAGACTATCTAACCAAGTGGGTAGAAGCGAAAGCGACTACAAAAAATGATGCTCAAACAACAGCAAAGTTCTTATTTGAAAATGTATTCACGAGGTACGGATTGCCAATAGAGTTGGTGAGTGATAGAGGCACACACTTCTTGAATGAAGTCATAGAAAACCTTCTCCAAGAATTCTTGGTGATACATAAGAAATCGGCCCCCTATCATCCACAAGCTAATGGCCAGGCTGAGAGCACTAATAAGATCTTATGCAATGTGCTGACTAAACTAGTGAACAATAAACGCTCTGATTGGGACAAACAGCTACACCATGCTGTTTGGGCATACCGGGTTGCCTATAAAACGGTACTCCAAGCCACCCCCTTTCAGATGGTATTCGGCCAAAATGCTGTGCTACCCCTGGACTTTTTGATACCTACATTGAAGGTAGCACAAGAGCATGATTGGACAGGCCATGAACTCTCCCCTCGAATCTTTGATCCTGAACGTCTAGGCGAAACACGATTGAGAGCTGCAGCAGGAATCTATGCAGCGAAGAAGAGGCAAAAGGCATATTTTGATACACATGTGAAGGATAAAGGCTTGAAAGCAGGCGACCTAGTCCTAGTCTACACATTGAAGCAGCATGCACGGAAATTAGAGAAAAGAGGTTACGGGCCAATGATTATCAATAGAATCTCCACAAGTGGCGCAGTTCAACTAGCCACTTTAGAGGGCGATATTCTACCAAGTTACATAAGTGGATGCAGAGTCAAGTTATATCAGGAACCCCTTACTGAAGAGATGCTAAATCGACTCAACACTGCCAAGAAACGTAAAGAAGAAGAGAAACAAATTAGAAGAGAAGCACAGGCAGAAGCTTTAGAACGCATACGACAAATGAAATTGAGGAGACAAGGAAGAGACCCGCCTATGCTTGACACTCAAGAATCTGTAGGCTATCCTATGGCCATGTGCGAGACTTCAGGTGGGCATTCCCATAGAATAATCGACCGACGGCCTTTTGTAACCCTAGGAGTAGGACAAGGAAAGGGTGCAAAGATTGTAAGAGCTTTGATTGACTCAGGTGCATCCACTAGTGCTGTCAAGTTGTCTTACTATCAAGAATTGAAATTAACTGTCGATCCTATAGAAGCATATCTCATAGGATTGGGAGGTGTGGAAACTCCTTGCATGGGCAAGGTGGATCTTCCCATCTCCATTCAAGACGAAGTGATGACAGTCAAAGTACTAGTGTGTCAAGATGAGGACCTCACTGAGCCTCTTGTCTTGGGTCAGGACTGGATCTATGATCATGCAGTCAACCTCAACCTAAGAAGTGGACTTCTTCAGGTATGGGTAGATCATAGCCGAAGTAGAGTTGAATTGGAAAATGAGGCACTCAAGGAACTAGGCAAGGCACAAACTCCTGGTCCTTCCAGGGGCGCACATGAAGTTGACAATGCTATTTTTGTCCAAAACTGTATGATGCAGAAAGAGGCTAATCTCAACAACGGAGCCAGGGAGAGGACGGAACTCCCTTCTTTTCCAAAGACCAGAAGGTTGCAACAACCCACGACAGATCAAATACAGAAGAAGCAGAACACCGATAATGCCAAAAAAGGAGCAAAGCAGATTGTTTCAGCCATGGAAGCAAGTATGGAGGCGAAAAGGCGAATACCCTGTTCAGACCAGGCCGACCCCATGGCCAAAACCTCTTATTAGTAGTCAACAACATGACACTAATGAGAAGTCCTTCATTAATTCTTCTGCGAAGGTGAAGTCTATTTGGGTACCCAAGAAGTCAATGAAGGCCAGCCCACAATCACGAAAAATCTGGGTGCTTAAGGCTTGCTTGCGGGCTCAAATAGCTACACCAAGGCCGCAACCCGTACAACATGTTTCACTCACTCGAACATCTGAGGCCCAGTCTTATGCATCACGCACGGACACATATTCTTCCATGAGCACTAGTAGAATCACTTGTAAATGGGTCCCTAAAAAGCCTCATCTTCAAGCAGATACCCCTATCAAACTCTTCAGAGTCTCCACAAAATCAAGATAAAAGCCCATCCACTGCATTTGGCAACCTAAAACTTGTAATAAACCCCCGGACCCCAGTTGTAAATCCATGCCCACCTACTAACTACGTCACTCTCACACTACATCATTCCACTTAGTTCTTAGGTCCAACCATTTCCTAACTACACACACAAGCACCGAGCACTTATTAACCTACTAATCTCTCCCCAACCTCATGATAATGTTGTAATGGGGACAAAAACGGTTCTAACTTGTCCTTTACAATGTTAACACATGTTTTTATATTCTCACAGAATCAGGAGGCAAGAAGTAACATGGCAGAAGCGAGAGGTCCGAGCTCACAAGTAGGAATACTTACTACAGGAATCGATGTGGATAGTCTACCTGTGGATGTGCCACCAACTGAACGACCTGTGGAGCTGCAACACCTTCAGCAGATCCCGGTACCGGATCCACCCACAGGGATCACAGAAAGAGTCCATGCCAATTCTCATTGGTTCAATGGCATGCCAGGTCCATTAGGAGAGGCCAAGTATATATGGGAGTCTAAGTGCGAGTATGACAGATCATGGGTTCGATTCCAATTTTTCTCCAAGGAGTTTGAGACTCTACAGAACACCGAGGATCTCTAGACCATATGGCAACGTGCAGGGCTAGCAGAATACTTTGAAGCACCACTACCTAAACCGGATCTCCTCCGATGCTATTATTTGGTCTCCACATTACAAGCTAATGAAGAAAAGGACAAACCAGGATCATTTGTTCTTCCTTCCTTGCTGGGCAACAACGAGTTAAAGAGGTTTGAACTTACTGTGGAGTTGGTGAGCGCTGCTTTGAATATGCACGGCACACATGTACCTTCTGAGAAGGATGCTCTCGTTCCTACTAACATGAAGGATAGGAAACTATTGAAGCTTAAAGACATGGCAGCACTCACACCAAACGTGTCCATCCCTCTCCATATGTGCATGCAACATTTTGCTTTCCCCGGCCAAGACCGCTTCACACAACCACACAAAAGAATCTGGTTCGCTCTCTACTTAGCGGAGGCAGGTGTGTTACCAATTAAGCTGCCGATATGGATTATAGATCAACTGTATGAAGCAAATAAAAGGTCTTCTAGGAAATTAGTGGTGAATGGTTGCTGTGCAATCACACGCATTATTTACCGGTGCCTAGCATACGATGTTCCCATTGAACGTGCCTTAACTTGGGCACAATTACAAATGTTTAAGAAGCTCAAGACGTCCACACATCAATCCAAGCGCATGAGGGGTGCGATCCCTTGTGTCCAGACAAGGGAAGTTCTGACTACTCCTGAAGTATCGCCACGAGGGGAGACCACTGTACCTCCCTTTACCATTAGGATACCCAGGTCTGGATCTGAAACTACGACACAAGCTACCCCTTCAGCTCCCCCTGCTCCATCTGAATTTGAATTTGCTACAATTGGAGATGCTGAAGGAATGGATCCCGAGGACTTCGAAGCATTCTTACAAAGTACACAACTCTCTGATGTAGAGTTTTATTCAGATGCAGAAGAACAAGGCACATCTTCACAAAGAAGAAGAAAATCTACAGACGGCCGCCATGTACATTGGAGTGACGCTCAGCAAGGTCAACAACAAGGACACCTAGAAGAAGAAGGAGCATATGAAGAGGAGACCACTGAAGCCCCAGCCTATACAGCAAAACTCCAAAGGCTATATCAAATTATGGAACGAGTGCGATCGCAACAACTGCTCACCGAACAGAGCAGTAGAGTACTCATGACTCAGCTGTTGGAAGAAGCAGGAGTTGACTCATAATATAGTGAAGGTCTCTTATTGATGGCAGAAACATATGGGGTAGTAGAAGCAGTGCGGACCGCCATTAGGAGGTCTCCAGTTCAATATGATCCACGAAGATTCCAGACACGACCACGCTCAGGTAAGAATATCCAGATCCCCATTACAACGGCAGAAGGGCCAATTATTACATCCGAACCCATCAGGACAACCTCCCAAGCAATAGAAACTGCTAGCCAAGAGCACCCAGCCACCCATGAGGAATCCACCGAGCCACTACCACCCACACCCCCACCATCGCCTCCTAGAGCAGAAACCGTGGAAATCACCTCGACCACTCAACCCACCGAACCAACCTTCATCTTCCGTACTCCCATCTCTAGTTCAACCCTATTCTCCACCTCTGATAACCCAATCTATGAAGCAACCCCCATCACTACACAATCCACCGAGTCGCTCATAGAGCCTGCCCTAGGACAACCATCCCCCATGCCCTCAGCCATAGGTCATCCTGACCCTAGATCCATATTCATGGGTTTCCCTGCTACCACGCAACCCTTCATGCCCTCCTCAACTCTACAACCTCAACCCCCGACCTCCATCTCTCCACTTCTCCAATCCCTCCATAACTTCCTTGCTAGAACTTTTCAACCCAGGTCTCAACCATTCCCTTTATTTTCAGCTCCCCACCCCACTTCTCATCTATTCACCACTTTCACACACACACCACCTACCATTCCAATGTATATGGTAGACCCCACACTCGCACCCACTCCTGAAAGTATGGACATTTCACCACCCACGGCACCTCCCCCTCCCCCCACGCTTCCACCTCCTCCCATTCCCCCTCCACCAATTTCACCCACACACACGTCTTCAATAGACACATCATTCACTCTTCCCCTTCCCCAATTCCCTTCCCATGCATCTTCCATTGTAAACACCACCCCCTCATCTATAGGAAATGCATTGGACACCATGCTAGCTTGTATATCAAACTTAAGGACAGATTACAATCAGCTCCAGCAACAGAATGAACGCCTGCAAGAGCACTCGGAGACACTACAACACCGCCTTGCTGCACTAGAGGAGGAAAATGCTCGCCTCCACACACAATTCCAAACTCTCCAAGAGGCTCATAGCATATTGGAGATACAGTTACAGAACACAGATCAGGAAGCAATACAAGTGGTAGAAGGTCATCTACGGACACAGCTGGAACGCAATTCAAAGCTTCAGCGAAATATGGCACTACTCAAGCGACATCTTGCTGCCGCTCATGAAGAGAATCGACGCCTGCACTTACAAAATCAGGAAAACCTAGAAGCAGCTATCAAAAGCACACCTGGGGCACCCATCAGCCCATCAAAGTTTCAAGCAGTGACCCCCGACAATATCAAGATCATATTGGAAGACTATGCCATGCTGCTTGAAGCACATGACCTGCTATTAGAGGAACTGGGTCAACTGAAGCAGAAACACCAAAAAGAAACAACAGCAGCCTCTCAAACCACCTCCTCCGCGGCTTCACTTCTCACAAACTCAGAGGCCTTAAAAGATCTCCAGAAACAGGTCACCGAATTGCAAGCACGTCTACTACAATATGAGAGACCACCTTCCCCTCCAGAGGCTCCCACCGACGAAGAAGTAGTACAAATTCCTGTGGAACAGACATTTGAAGAAGAATACGACCCACAACCCTTCCCAGGAGGCCAACAAACGGAAGAAGCTCAGGACACATTCGAAGCACCATGGCCTCCATGGCTACGTCAAGTGGAGGAAATCGGGAGTTCTCACGAAGAGCGCACAGTAGTGCAAAATCAGGCCATGAGGGTCATAGAGGAAACTGTGCTACAATCTGCTTACTTCAAGAACCTGTCATCGAGATGCCTTATCCTCTCATCTGAACTCCAATACAGGCCTTATTATATTATCCTGGCTGATTATAATGCAGAAATACAGAGAGTCACGGGTAAGATTCCTACCTTTGCTACCCAATTTCAACCCGAAGACCTTCCTCCAGAGGTGCAAAAAGGCAAAATTCGTCAACCCACCTGGCGGCAGAAACTTCTAGAGACATATCCAGAAATGCTACGCACATGGAACAACGCGCCTTTACATCTCCTATACAATCCATGCTACGGTCCAGTTCCACGTCGCAGGTCTTGGAAGGCATTCAATATCAAAGTGCAGAACAACGCGCAATGCAAGGAATGGCTAAACTACCCGTACATTGTGCCACCACAGGGACCACCGTCGGTAGCATACATGATGGGAACAATTCGACATTGGATGCCGCGATTGAAGCCCATGCCAGATGTGGCAGCTCAAATGATGCTTAAGATTTTAGATATGATGCAGGTAGTCCTGAAAACCTTTAGAAATGCAGCCACACCACAGGTACGTCTACCGGGGTTTACCAATGGAAATTATGATTTGGTGTATGACATGAGCACCACCCCCAATATTCGTGTGGCTTACGCCTGGCATGCACGCATCAAATACCTCCCTGCATGTTACAAACAGACCTTCGAAGAAATGTTCAGATCAGGTTTCTGGGAGTATCACTCGGAGATCTTCGCACCGAAGCCAACACACCTGCTCCATCTCTTTGCTTGTGAACAAGCAATGTACTCTGAGTACTACAACACACCGCAACCGGAGGTCCCTGGCACAATAAATTGGGATGCATTGGAAGCTGATCTAGCAAGAGGCTTAAGGATAGGAGAACACGAACTTGCCACCAATGTCATCCAATACTATATCGACCACCCGATAGAACAGAGGTCTGTCAGGGGCGACAGACGCTAGGAAGGGGGCGTGTTGGCATACAAGTCAGATGAAGAGCATACTAGCGCAACGGAGGAGTCATGCACAATACGGCAACAAGGCCCAATCATTCTTTCCATGGACCATTTACAACTCAAGTGATTTTAATCACTACACAAACATTGTAAATTCCATTTTTGGTAGAATAGACTCCATTTTGTGCAAGCCGAGGAGTCCTCGAGCTTGAGGAGTATTAGAACTAGCTACATATCAATTTTCATAATTTTTAGACTCTGTTTGAGCCCTCAAATAGGCTCTAGAACCTACTTTTTAACTAGGCCGGACACTAGGTCTGGACAAGACCAAAGCTAGTTAGAAAACTATAAAAAGAGCTAGAGAGCTCATTTTTGAGGTTAGATTGTTTGTGAATTGAGCTTATGTAAGAGACTTTTTGACTAATGCAAAGAATTCCATTGTTCCTCTCCTTAATCTTGCCTTGTGTGCGCGTGTGTGTGTATGTGTGTGCATGCTTGTGTGCTTCTCACTCACACACTTGTGCCTTCACTTGCTCATAGTCTTCATACTAGTCCTCAAGTCTCCACGGATTGACAATTATGAGGTGAATCTTCTCACGTTGGTACTCACCATTGTGCTAGAGTGATAGTATGCCTTTAGGGTTATGCCTTTTTGCCTAACCAATGCCCCAGCCACTTTCCAAAGATTGATGTGCCATGTATTCAAAGAGTTCCTGAGAAAGAGTATGGAGGTATACGTGGATGATTTATGCACTTATTCAGCTATACGATTAGAGCATATCCCTGAACTAGGAAAGATCTTTGCCAAATGTCGAGAATATAGAGTATGCCTCAACCCAGAAAAATGCATCTTCATGGTTCGACAAGGAACGATATTAGGACATATTGTCTCCAAAAATGGAATTTCAATTGATGAAGACAAAATCAAAGTAATTCTGGATTTACCGAGACCTAAAACCGCTAAAGAAGTACAAGCATTTATGGGACATTGTGGATACTACCGAAGATTTATACATATGTATGCAATAATTGCAAGACCTCTCTATGCATTATTGACTCAGTTTAACTGGACTGAAGAATGTGAAAAGGCCTTTAAGGAATTAAAGAGTCGATTGAGTTCAGCCCCAATCCTTAGAGTACCTAATTGGAACAAGCCCTTTCACATTCATGTAGATGCTTCCAAGTTTGCCATTGGTTGCATCCTAGCTCAACCCGCAGATGCAGGAAAGTTAGATCACCCTATAGCCTATGCTAGTAGACAATTGAATCAAGCAGAACACAATTATACCACGACTCAAAGAGAAGGCTTAGGAATAGTGCTGGCATCATATGGGAAGAAGCCAAGTATGGGCATCCATGGGGATCTAGCATTAAGGCAACCTATTAAAATTTTTCCAAACCTTACATCATTTTAAAAGTGATTCTCATCACTAGAAACCCTTGTAAATACCGTTTCATCTTTTTGTAGCCCCATTTTGTACAAGCCGAGGAGTCCTTGAGCTTGGGGAGCCTTAGAAGTAGTTGCCTGCCAATTTTCATATTTTTTAGATCTCATTTTAGCCCTCAAATAAGCCCTGAAACCTAATTTTTAACTACGCCGGACACTAGGTCTGGACGGGGCCAAAGATAGTCAAAAACTATAAATAGAGCTAGAGAGCTCATTTTTGGGGGAGCTTCTAGTAGTTTTGAGCTTGTATGAGAACTTGGTTATAATAGAAGTGATTCCATTGTCTTACTCTCTTTGTTCTTGCCGTGTGTGCGCGTGTGTGTGTATGTGTGTGCATGTTTGTGTGCTTCTCACTCACACATTTGTGCATTCACTTGCTCGAGGTCTTCATACCACCCTCATGCTTCCCGGATTGACATTAAAGGAGGTGCTACTCATCATTGAGCTACACCAAATTTTGGCGCCGTTGCCGGGGATTCGAGCTTTGAGGACGAGCGTGTGATGGTAAGACGTAGAGAGGACGCGTTGGAATGGTAAGTAGTAGGTAAATTTCTTGTTTTCTTCTCCATCTCCATCTCCATCTCCATCTCCATCTCCATCTCCATCTCCATCTCCATCTCCACCTCCTTCTCCACTACATATTCCCTCTTCCTTGTCATTCTCCTCATTTGCTTTGTGCGAGTTTGAGAGAGAGCGAGTGTGTGTTCTTGTTTTTGTGTGCTTTTGCATGTTTCTTGCAGGTTTCAACTTCATCCTCATCTCCAGCAAGCTCAGCAGGTACGGATTTTCTCTGCATAGGCCCCGAGGCATCAAGCTTGAGCTATCGGGACACACCAAAAAGTTGACCCAATCACGATTCTGAGTGCACCATGACACTGCGCAGGCCGAGAGCTCCTAGGATCACTAGACAGAAGAGAAAAATTCACCATATCCCGACCTATCGCGACACCTCGAAGTATCGCGACACTCCTAGGTATCGCGACACCTCGACCTATCGTGACACCTCAACCTATCGCGACACTCCCAAGTATCGCGACACTCCCAAGTATCGCGACACTCCCAAGTATCGCGACACCTCGACCTATCGCGACACCTCGACCTATCACGACACCCCGACCTATCACGACACCTCGACCTATCGTGACACCTCGACCTATTGTGACACCTCGACCTATTGTGACACCCCGACCTATTGTGACACCTCGACCTATCGTGACACCTCGACCTATCGCGACACCCCGACCTATCATGACACCTCCACCTATCACGACACCCCGACCTATCGCGACACCTCGACCTATCGCGACACCTCGACCTATCGCGACACCTCGACCTATCGCGACACCTCGACCTATCGCGACACCCCGACCCAAATTAATTGAGTGTGTTGAGGTACTTTTAGGGCTTAATTATAGACACATTGGGATGATATTAGAGTCTTAGAAGTGGGCAAAATACCTAGAACTCAGGGAGGAATTTCCTGAACCCTGAGAGCCTGTTTTGACCCCTAACTGCCTGAATGGTCATAACTTCACCATATGAACTCCGATTGATGAGATTTTGGTCTCGTTGGAAAGCTTGTTGAGAATCCTACATGGACCTTGATTGGTTTTTGTAAGAATCATACGTGGAGTTTTATAACATGTATTTTTAAGTTGACCTTTAGGTGGGACTAGGTGGTCATAAGGGTTTGGGGGTGCAGTGAGTTACTCCAAGGGGGGCCAGTAATTGTGGATGTGTGTCTTTCAATCCATTGTGGTAAAGGAGCTATATTAACTTGTGAATTTTTGCAGGAACATTGTGTGCAAGCAAGGCAATTCAAAGCAAGCTAGCAAGTACCAAGCTTGGGAGAAGGTTTCCTGGGCTTGTGTAGCAGTCTAGTCAACAAGTGAATTAAGGTTGGAAGTTCTCTCAACCCCCCTTTGTCAATTCCTAGCTTAGGCTAAGTACGACTTAGGTGTGGTAATTAATTAGGGCAACGTTAGGCACACATCAAGCCCAAGAGAACTAGTCAACTAAGTGCAAGCATCAAGTAGGACTTAAGTGCGAAAACCCTAAGGGACAAAAGTAAACTTGAATCGATCACTTATCAAGTGCGAAAATCACTTAAGTATTCCTGACGACCAGATATCAGACAAGTTCATAAACATAATATTCAATTAAAAAGAACAAAGAGATTGGTGCAAAGTAACCTGCAACGAGAGTGGACTTGGGACCAAGGGGGTAGATAAACCAATCATATGAACCTTAGGTCAGGCAGACACTTAGGCCGAGATCGACAAAGCCTCATGTGCATAGACCCCCGAACTATAGAAGAGTGCATGCGCATGTGCATAGACATTGAGGATAATCTAGGCAAGGAGTTAGAACTATCAAAAATCTATAAGGATTCTGATAGCTCTAGTAGCCTCACATCTGGTCAATCCACATCCATTGAGGAACTTGCAAAGAAGGTAGCTCAAAAATTATGTCTCTAGCAAACAAACTCCAAGATTTGCCCCAGTCAAGAGGTGCTATACGTGTGGAGGTGACCATATGGCAAGTGTTTGTCCTATTATGGCCCAACCCCAAGTGAATCCTAGTAGCCAATACTGCACCATAGAGCGAAGGTACACCAACCACACCGCACAAGACTACCCTTATAGCAAACAAACTGTCAGGCAAAATTATCCTCAGCCATATCCACAACAGGGTAGATACCAGAATGAGTGCCCACCACAACAATACGGCAGACCACAACAATCTTATCAGTCACCTTATCAAGGGCAACAGAGACCTCAACTAGTCCCAGTGCAGCAACCCCCTGCTCCAACCAATGTGATCCCAGTGAAATATGCATCTGCTTAAGAAAATCTGAATAGAGCCATAGTCCCAGTCACACCATTGCTATCACATAGTGATCCAAGTGACCATAGTTTTGACTCCACACATATTGATAGCCCACAAGCTTACTACATGCAGTCACCCGAGCATAACGAGTCATACTATTATGAAGACCCAAGCAAAAATAGTAGGGAGCCTGACTATGCTAATGTCATGTACACGAATCCCAACTCTAGACCTCAACCTAGGCAGGTACGGCCCCCATTTCCTAGAGGACCATGCTTCAGATGTCAGGGAGATCACCTTATACGTGATTGCCCACTGCCTGCCCCTACACAACCCCTACCAGTGACAATTCAGGGCTTCTTTCAAGATTGCGGAAAAGAGCATCTCTTACGATATTGTTTGAAGAATCCCAATAACCTACCAAAAATCACTCCTATCAACGTCATTGGACTAGTAGTAGACTCTACAGGAAGCGTAACTTCCACTGCCACAGTGCATGTGGTCACTAGAGCTCAAGCCTTGCAGCAAACTCAAGGAGTAGGCTTGGGAAAGAATTCTGAGGTTAGTGAGACATAGAGTATAACTAAGAAAAGGACAAGAGCTTGGAGAGATAGCCGGGAAAGAATGAAAAGACAATGATCACAGAAAATGAGCGAACTTGAAGGAAGCTTGAGAGAAACCGAAGCAAAGATAAGTGAACTCGCATCTCAAAACCACTCTCACACCACCCCTCCACCACCGTTTCCATCTCCCTCCAACCCATCACCTTCCATTCCCCAACATTCTAATCCACCACACTGTTGGTGCAATACAAGCCTTCACATTTGGCTTGGATATCTACTTTGAAGACTATACATGAAGCGTAGACCATAGGAACTTATGCCTATGATTTCTTACCATTTTATCTCTTGTAAAAAATAGAAATAACTTGGCGTATTACGCAATCACGCCTAATTGATTGAAAGTCGTGAAAAGGCGGTTGATTGATCGAGAGAATATCTCAATCACCTTTTTTAGGTGAAAGATTTCAGGAGATTGATTTGAACTCTAATTCAAGTCATCACTCAATTTCTATAAAAGCTACAAGGGAAAATGTCGCGGCGTTCTTCACTCATCCCAAGGCATTACTGTATCAATCACTGAGGTTGTGAGGTCTACTTTATAGCCTACACCTCTGAGTACCATTGAGCTATGTTTATCATGCCAGTGGGAATGTACATTTACATGATCTAATACAAATACTTACATTCATCTACTCTGTGATTCTCTGAGTCATCATCTTCAAGTTTGTCAACCTTGAAGAAGTATATCTCAGGATCTACTGAACCAAATCAAGTGATTCAAAGCTTGATAGATTCAGCTCAAAGCATACCACACGCATACAAAGTTTGAAGCAATTTGATTTAGCCAATTTCGAGAAATCAAGAAATTACAGTCAAAGTGCTCACTGTTGCAGTTCTTATAGTAAACGAGTAATTTTCCGGTAGAAGAACAAAATAGATTTCGCAGAGTAATGCGAAGCTTTGTATGAGAAATAGCTCACTCTATAGCTAGACATCTCTATTTTTAGTTGATCAATCTTTCCGGTGAAAAAGATATCTATACACTGTACAAAGTCTGACTGAAAAGAGGCTGTCTGAACTAGAGAAATTTTTTCTTAAACATCAGAAAGTGTTCAGTAAGTTAAGGAAGCTTTTGTGTTACTTTCTTACTTCATGTATGTTCACTTGAAGTAATTATAAACAAAATTATAGTTCATTCCGGTACAATTCCGGTACAATTACGGTGACAGTCCAGTGGCAGTCTCGTGAAATTTCGGTGAAATTTTCTCCAGTAAAATTAGAGCACAATCTTATATCAATTTCCGCAAAACTCAATCTTCATCACGTTATCAAGAAGTAGAATCAGAGAAAAGGATCATACAAGGCTGGTGCAAAGCAGGATTAGCAGTACCAACTCAATCTTCTGAGTGCATCCAACCATCACTCTCAACAGTGGTATCAGAGCAAATAAGGTAATCATGGGTGATGGTTTTCCTTCATTCATTGACAAATTGGACAGGAACAATTACCAAGCTTGGTCTTTAAGGATGAAGACCTATCTACAAGGAAGGAGCTTATTTGGATACATATCAGGAGATGAGGAATTGCCCTCATTCAAGACTAGAGGACTACCCACAAAGGATGAACATGAGAGACTCAACCAATGGTGTGCAAAAGATGCTTTGGCAAGGTCTTACCTTCTAAACTCTATATCTGACTTTCTTTTACCTCATGTAAGGAATTGTAAGACTTCCCAAGAGACTTGGGAAACCTTGTCAACATATTTTTCATCAAGCACAAGGGCCAGAAAGAACCAGCTATGGATTGAGTTTACAACTCTTAGGAAGCAATCAAAACAATGTGTCTCAGATTTTGTCACCAAAGTCAAGGATATTGCAGATCAACTTGCAAGTGTTGGAGAAGAAATTGAGGAAGAGCAAATAGTCAGACAAGTGATCAATGGACTAAAGGAAGATGACAAGTGGGAGAGTTTTACCACAGCAATGGACTTATACATGGACATCCAAGCACCTGATTTAACAACCTTGATTGGACAACTCTTTACACATGAAGCAAAGATCACAAAGAATGGAGAGCAATCAAAAGGTAACAATCCCTGTGCCCTATATACTGATAAGAAGACTAAAGACAAGGGTAAAAACAAGAAGGTTGATGAAGAAGGCTCTACCTCCCAAGCAAACTATGCAGGGAGAGGTAGATCTTCAAGAGGTAGAGGCAGAGGAGGTAAGTCAGGTAGGGGGAGACCCTACAATCAATCTCCATGCAATATTTGTGGCTTGTCTAACCATACCACAGATGAGTGCTACAGAAATTATAAGAATCAAAGAGGAAGAGGTCACCAAAGAAGTGGATACTCTCAAGGTAGAGGCAGATTCAACCAATCTCAAAACTACCATGGCTACAACAATAACTACAATCACAATAGCAACTATCAAGGTGGATACAGAAATAGGAAAGACTACAACAATTATGCAGAGGAGCAAGATGACTCCCTATTGATCATGAATATGACTTCTAAGTCAGGTATCAATGATGATCACTTATTTTATATTGATTCAGGATGTTCTAACCATGTAGCTGGTAATGTGGCACTACTTTCTGATTTGGAAGAACCCACGGGTAAACATCAGGTACAGACAGGTGATGACACTAAACATTCAGTTGTTAAAGTAGGCAATGTCAAAACATGTGATGGTAATCAGAATTTATTGAGCAGAGTATTGTATGTTCCAACAATCACCAAGAACCTAATGAGTGTAGGTCAGATTGTGGAAAAAGGTTTGCAGGTCAGATTCACACAACATGGAGCATATGTGGAGGATCCAAGACATGGATTCAAGATAATAGCAAAGGGAGAAAAATCAGGTAGGTTATTTACTTTTGAGCTTGAAGACACCAAAAACATTGCTCTGTACAATTACAAGGATCAGACGCTATCGGAATTAGAAATATGGCACAAGAGGTTAGGTCACATTGGTGAAAGGACCTTAAAACAAATGTGCAGGGATCAATGTGTGCTTGGGATACCTAATATATCCAAGCAACACATGATATACAAGTGTGGGGCTTGTCAATTTGGTAAGTCACACAGATTGCCTTATAACAAGAAAGGTTTCATGCATAAAGATTATCTAGAATTAGTGCATACAGATGTTTGGGGACCTAGCAAGGAACCATCCATATCTGGATCGAGGTACTATGTGTCTTTCATTGATGACTATAGCAGGTGGACTGTCTTATACTACATGAAACATAAAGATGAAGTGTTTAATTGTTTCAAGAAGTATCTTGCACTGGTTGAAAACCAAACAGGAAGAAATTTGAAGAAACTAAGGTCAGATGGAGGAGGAGAATACTTCTCAAATGAGTTTGAAGACTTCTTGCAGGAAAGAGGCATCAAAAGGGAGATCACTACAAGGTACTCACCTGAACAAAACGGGGTAGCTGAAAGAAGGAATAGACTCATTGTAGAAACAGCAAGGTCTATGCTTAATGAAAAGAAGTTGCCAAATTATCTTTGGGCAGAGAGTGTATCTACTGCCACCTATCTCATTAACAGGTTGCCATCAAAGACACTTGATGGAATGACACCTTATGAAGCTTGGCATGGTAAGAGACCATCTCTGGATCATTGCAAAATTTTTGGATGTGTTGCATATGTGCATATTCCCTCACAAGTAAGAGGAAAGCTAGATCCTAAAGCTGAAAAGTGTATCTTCATTGGCTATGACTTGAACCAGAAAGGGTACAGATTCTACAACCCCTCAAACAAAGGCTTCAAGGTAAGCAGAGATGTCATCTTTGATGAAAATGATTCATGGTATGAAAATGAGTGCAGGAAGGTTAGTCTACCTTATGACATCGAAGAAGACTTTCCCAAGCTTATCAGGCAAGAACCAATTCAGAAAGAGGACACAAGCTCAGATGATGAAGACACCATCAACATTGAAGAGTTCAAGGCTTGGAAATCCAAAGGGAAGATGAAGATGAAGCAACTAGAAGATAATCCAGAATCCTCAACACAAGCAATGAGGAGGTCTCAGAGAGAAAAGAAAAAACCTATTAGGTATGGGTATGACACTTCTCTTGTAACTAAGCATTCTGTATATCTTGCAAAGGATTTGTTGAATGAAGAACCAGGTTCATGTGAAGAAGCAATCACTAAACCAGAATGGAAGGAAGCAATGGATGAAGAAATGCAGGCTCTCAAAGAAAGTGACACTTGGGACTTAGTACCCAAGAAAGAATCTATGAAAGTGAGAGGATCCAGATGGATCTACAAACTAAAGAAGAACTCAGATGGTACAATAAACAGGTATAAAGCTAGGTTGGTAGCCAAGGGTTTTGCACAAACCCAAGGCATTGATTATGAGGAGACATTTTCTCCGGTGGCTAAGATGCCAACTATCAGAGTTATGGTGAGTGTAGCTGCATCCAAGAATTGGAACATGTATCAATTGGATGTGAAGAATGCATTCTTGAATGGATGGATATCTGAAGAAGTCTACATGTCACAACCACCTTGCTATGAAGAACCTAATAAGGTAAATCATGTTTGTAAATTGAAGAAGGCTCTGTATGGTTTAAAGCAGGCACCTAGAGCATGGAATTATAGGTTGACAACATATCTCCAAGATCAAGGATTTGTGATGAGTAAAGCAGATACTTCATTGTTTATCAAAAGGAACAATTCAGAGGTAATATGCTTGTGTGTCTATGTTGATGACATCATTATTACAGGAAATGATGTTCAGGGAATTAGACACATCAAAGGACAGATGATGAAGGAATTCAAGATCAATGATCTTGGATTATTGAAATACTTCCTAGGACTTGAATTGGTCTACACAAATTCAGGTATCTTTATTACTCAGAAGAAGTACATTCAGGACATGGTCAAGAAATTTAATTTGCAGGAAGCTAAAGTCTCAAACATTCCTATGGAGGTCAACCACAAGCTCAGTGCACATGAAGAAGAAGAACTCAAAGATATTACAGGTTACCAAAGTATGGTAGGTAGTTTGAACTATGCTACCTTGACAAGAATTGACATAGCATATGGAGTTAGTGTGCTTAGTCAATTTATGCATAAACCAAGAGTACCTCATTTGGAGGCAGCAAAGAAGATAGTAAAGTACCTAAAGGGAACACAAAATCAGGGTTTGTATTTTCCATATTCATCAGACATTGATATTAAGGTATACTCAGATGCAGATTGGGCAAGATGCAAGGATGATAGGAGAAGCACATCAGGATACATATGTTTTGCAGGTGATAAACCAATTTCTTGGTCAGCCAAGAAACAACCTACAATAGCTTTGTCATCTACTGAAGCCGAATATAGAGGGCTAGCAAATGCCACTCAAGAAGCTATCTGGTTGAAGCTGTTGTATACAGAGTTAGGCTTATATACTAGACCACCAATCATATTTGGGGATAACACAAGTTCTCTTCACCTAGCAGCTAATCCAATATATCATGCCAGAACCAAACACATAGAGGTTCATTACCACTATGTGAGAGAGAAGTTGCTAAGCAAAGACATTCAGTTGACTTATGTGTCTACTAATATGCAATGTGCAGATTTACTCACTAAAGCTTTGGATGGAACTAAGTTATGCAGATTCAAATCCATGATTGGATTGCAGGATGTGATTGAAGAATGAAGCTGAAGACTTGAGCCAAAATGTTTGGCTTGAGGGGGAGCTGTTGGTGCAATACAAGCCTTCACATTTGGCTTGGATATCTACTTTGAAGACTATACATGAAGCGTAGACCATAGGAACTTATGCCTATGATTTCTTACCATTTTATCTCTTGTAAAAAATAGAAATAACTTGGCGTATTACGCAATCACGCCTAATTGATTGAAAGTCGTGAAAAGGCGGTTGATTGATCGAGAGAATATCTCAATCACCTTTTTTAGGTGAAAGATTTCAGGAGATTGATTTGAACTCTAATTCAAGTCATCACTCAATTTCTATAAAAGCTACAAGGGAAAATGTCGCGGCGTTCTTCACTCATCCCAAGGCATTACTGTATCAATCACTGAGGTTGTGAGGTCTACTTTATAGCCTACACCTCTGAGTACCATTGAGCTATGTTTATCATGCCAGTGGGAATGTACATTTACATGATCTAATACAAATACTTACATTCATCTACTCTGTGATTCTCTGAGTCATCATCTTCAAGTTTGTCAACCTTGAAGAAGTATATCTCAGGATCTACTGAACCAAATCAAGTGATTCAAAGCTTGATAGATTCAGCTCAAAGCATACCACACGCATACAAAGTTTGAAGCAATTTGATTTAGCCAATTTCGAGAAATCAAGAAATTACAGTCAAAGTGCTCACTGTTGCAGTTCTTATAGTAAACGAGTAATTTTTCGGTAGAAGAACAAAATAGATTTCGCGGAGTAATGCGAAGCTTTGTATGAGAAATAGCTCACTCTATAGCTAGACATCTCTATCTTTAGTTGATCAATCTTTCCGGTGAAAAAGATATCTATACACTGTACAAAGTCTGACCGAAAAGAGGCTGTCTGAACTAGAGAAATTTTTTCTTAAACATCAGAAAGTGTTCAGTAAGTTAAGGAAGCTTTTGTGTTACTTTCTTAATTCATGTATGTTCACTTGAAGTAATTATAAACAAAATTATAGTTCATTCCGGTACAATTCCGGTACAATTACGGTGACAGTCCAGTGGCAGTCTGGTGAAATTTCGGTGAAATTTTTTCCAGTAAAATTAGAGCACAGTCTTATATCAATTTCCGCAAAACTCAATCTTCATCACGTTATCAAGAAGTAGAATCAGAGAAAAGGATCATACAGGGCTGGTGCAAAGCAGGATTAGCAGTACCAACTCAATCTTCTGAGTGCATCCAACCATCACTCTCAACACCACACTAACCCACCCACCACCCAGAGTAGGATCAGTCCTAGCCGATCCCACCCTGAGGATCTAGACATGATGCTTAAAGCATATCAGGCCAGAATCCAGGAAGGTCCAAATGTGACAGATCATGAGAAATGTTACCCTAGAGCCGATCTAGAGATAGAGCGAACAAAGCTTTGTGCTAAGATGGTCGAATTGGTGCAAGCCATGTTTGAAGCCAGTCCCTTGTTCAATGGCTCTAGCTACACAAGAACACCCTTGCATTTCGATGGTTTATTAGATAGATTGGAGAGGTTACTTACAAAGTCTGAGAAAGGAGTCACCTCCCAGATTAAGGAGAGTGCAAGAGATAGAATAAGCATTCCTCTCCAGGAAGCTTATGTGCCTAACTCCACTGAACCAGACACCTCTTCTTCTATGAATAGGTATTCACCAGAGTTCCTGAGAGAGATTCAAGAAGAGAAATGGGCAAAGGAAAGTAAAGCCCCTCCTCCCATTGAACTTGTGGATGATGCACATGATCAATTCCCACAAGACATCCCTTCTATTTATGAAGAGCAGGAGAGCGCCCAATCTCAAGAGAGATTAGACTTCGAGTCTAATTCCTTATAGAAACTACCCCATTTCACAGGCCCATGGGAAACCAAGTCAACTTGCATGAGAGCACCCACTATCATGATAAGAAATGAAGATTCAATCATACCTAGGAATACTGAGGTAGTAAAGAACACTAAAGTGCAGTGCAACCTCACTTTAGAAGAGCTACTCAAAGTTAAGCTGGAAGTGTGGAAACACGTAGCCAAACAAGTGCCAGACACAGCGAAATCGAGTTCCCAAGTAGGATCACATAGAACAGTGCCAGAAATACCATTGGATAAGATAGGAGATATGAGTGAAGGCGAAGAAGGAAATACCTATCTCCCAGTTACCCATCAGGAATACACAACCAAAGCAATTTCGGACTCAGGTGCAGGAGTTGCAATTGCTACCACTTCCCTATGGAAGCGTTGGGGCAAGCCAGCACTCAGGCCAACGAGAATGAAATTGCAAATGGCCGATGGTCATATTGAGAGACCTTTGGGATTGCTAGAAGGAATAACTCTCACTACATGTGGTGTAGAGTTTGAGCATACATTTGCTATATGTGATTTTAGCAAAAACCAGGCCTATGAGATGATTTTGGGAAGACCATTTATGCGGCAGTTGCAAGTGGTACATGATTGGGGAACCAATTCTTTGTACTTGCAACACTTAGGTGTTACAACCAGAGTCAATCTCAAGGATTACTCTCATAGAGATGTACCCCCCATCCAATGGAATCCCATCCATAGAGCCAAAGATGATACTGAGTCAGTACATTCCATCGGATCAGGATCCTCATGGATGCATGAAGACACTCACTTATGGATGTGTAAGGTAGCAGTAGAAGAAGAGAAGAGAGAGAAAGCCAGAGAGGTAGGTGCAAAAGAAACCCATAGGTCAATTCAAGACCCAGCCTATGCACCTGTAGTTTTTCCTAACGAAGAATTTGAGCCTCACGATTGGGCTGAAATTTTAGCAACAATGGATGTAGCCATCAATGAAGAACAATGGACACCCCACTGTGATGAGGATGGCTATGACATTTCTGTCTTTTCAATAGAACCAATCATGGGAGATGCAGTTCTAGAAGAATGCGAACCTAGCCCTGATGCTTTTGAGGATGCAAGTGACTCTTAGAGTCAATCATTATGGACCCACCTTTTGCATCAGACGAAGAATACTTCCATGAAGTAGAAGTTCACCCTCAGAGACATGAAGAGATAATTAATGATATGAGATTAACCACAGAAGTGACCACTACGAGTGAGGGAAAGAAAAGAAAGAAGAGAGAAGTCATACCAGTAGAGCAAGAGTCCTTGTTTGAGGTCCCTGAGAACTTTAAAAAATACGAGATAGACGATAGGAGAGTCATGATAAGAATGCCTAAACGCGAGGCACAATCAAGAGAGGCCTATGATAGCAAGGAAACTACCAAGAAAATAGTGGTAGACATAGAAGAGGGAGAAGAAAGATGCACCTACATAGGGCATGACCTCTCGGAAGAAGAAGAGCAAGAGTTGATAGTGTTGCTAAGGGAATATAGAGATGTTTTTGCTTGGAGTTACAAGGACCTGAAAGGTGTAGACCCTGACATATGCTCACACACGATCCCCATGACCTCAGGTGCCAGACCCTCTAAACAAAAGCCATACACATACAATGACAACTATGCTGCCAAGATCAAAGAGGAGATAGATCGCTTGGTTGAAGCTGGATTTATCTATGAAATTGAGCACACTGAATGGGTATCCCCAATTGTAGTGGTGCCCAAAAAGAACGGCAAATTACGTGTATGCATTAACTTGAAGAAGGTTAATGCAGCCACTATCAGGGATAGTTATCCGCTTCCTATCACTGAGCATCTACTAGAAAGGGTAGCAGGCAAGGAAGTGTATAGCTTCCTGGATGGGTTCTCTGGCTACAATCAAGTAGCCATAGCTCCAGAAGATCAGCATAAGACGGCTTTTGCCACAGAGTGGGGCATATTTGCTTTTCGGGTAATGCCATTCGGGCTTACCAATGCACCTGCAACCTTCCAGAGGCTGATGTGCCACGTGTTTAAAGAGTTCTTGAGGAAAAATTTGGAAGTCTATGTTGATGATCTTTGTGCTCATTCTAACATTAGACATACCCATATACCCGAACTCAGACAAATCTTTGACAAATGTAGAGAATATCAAGTCTGCTTGAACCCAGAATAGTGTGTTTTCATGGTCAGGCAAGGCAAGATTCTAGGACACATAGTGTCAAAGAACGGCATATCCACGGATGAGGAGAAAGTAAAAGCCATTGCAGAACTACCTAGTCCAAGGAATGTCAAGGAGGTACAAGCCTTCATGGGACATTGTGGTTACTACCGCCGGTTCATTCACATGTATGCCGTCATTGCAAAGCCTCTGTATGCTCTTCTAACTAACTTTGAGTGGACTGATGAATGTGAGAATTCCTTCAATGAGCTTAAACGAAGATTATGTTCAGCACCAATCTTGACCACACCAGATTGGAACAAGCCATTCCATGTTCATGTGGATGCCTCCAACTATGCTATTGGATGTGTACTTGCACAACCTACTGGTGAAGGTAATATGGATCTTCCTATTGCCTATGTCAGTAGACAGTTGAATGCAGCTGAACGGAACTATACAACCACCGAACGAGAAGGATTAGGCATGGTGTACGCGGTTAAAAAGTTTAGACACTATTTGCTTGCAAACAAGTTTAAATTTTTTACTGATCACCAAGCTCTACTATACCTGGTAAACAAGGCCTGCAACATAGGCAGATTAGTAAGATGGTTCCTCTTACTAATGGAATACGACTTTGAGGTAGTGGTGAGAAAGGGCAAGACTCATTTGAGAGCGGATCATCTCTCAAGGCTCACATCAGGAGAGGCCCCACAAGGAGTGTCAGATGACCTACCTGATGCTTACTTGTTAAATTTGGAAGTTGTACCGCAGTGGGCTAAGCCATTAGTGCCAGTATTGACATACGGTCCTAATCACCCGGTAATGCACACAGAAGATAGAGAGATAGTAAGAGCTCAAAAGTATCATATCTTGGCAGGAAGTATGTACAAACATACAGAGCAAGGAGTATTGGCCTGTTGTGTGGAAGAGGACGAGTACGCTAAGTGGTTGCAATTAGCACATGTAGGTGCATTAGAGCAACACTACTCAAAACAACGAACCCTACAGACCCTGAGGAGACTAGGAGTGCATTGGTCAACCATGGAAGTTGATGTCCATAGAATGTGCAAAGAATGCCCAATCTGCTGCACTAAACCACCAGTGGAACATGCCACTCTTTATCGAGTGTCTTTAGTGCCAGATTGGAGTGAACCATTAGTAGCCTTCTTGAGGACGAAAACATTCCCTCAAGATATGACATTGGCCAGAAAAAGAAGCTTGGAACAAGAAGCCTTGGAGTACGCATTCGTTGGTGATAATTTATACAAACGTGGTAAAGATGGTTACCTAAGACTGTGTGTCCATGAGAGCGAATATCTGAAGATAATAGAGACTACTCACCAAGGTGTAGCAGGAGGACACTTTGGTCCAGACCGGGTGATCAAGGCAATACTATTTGCAAGATTTTGGTGGCCCACCCTTCACATGGATGCTCATACCTACGTGAAGAGGTGTGAGGTTGGTCAGCGGACTCAGTATCCTATACGCAAGGATGAGATGCCATTGAAACCTGTGATGGGTGGACGTGCATTCTCTAAGTGGGGAATAGACTTTGTCGGACCTAGTAATCCCCCAACTAAGGGTTCACATGCTAAGTATATCATCGTGGCCACAAACTATCTATCCAAGTGGGTAGAAGTGAAAGCCACTACAAAAAATGATGCTCAAACAACAACAAAGTTCTTATTTGAAAATGTGTTCACGAGGTACGGATTGCCAATAGAGTTGGTGAGTGATAGAGGCACACACTTCTTGAATGAAGTCATAGAAAACCTTCTCCAAGAATTCTTGGTGATACATAAGAAGTCTGCTCCCTATCATCCACAAGCTAATGGTCAGGCTGACAAATAAGATCTTATGCAATGTGCTGACTAAATTGGTGAATAACAAACGCTTTGATTGGGACAAACAGCTACACCAGGTTGTTTGGGCATACCGAGTTGCCTATAAAACGGTACTCCAAGCCACACCCTTTCATATGGTGTTTGGCCAGAACGCGGTGCTACCATTGGATTTTTTGATACCTACGTTAAAAATAGCACAAGAGCATGACTGGTCAGGCCATGAACTCTCCTCTAGAATCTTTGATCTCGAACGTTTAGGTGAGACACGATTGAGAGCTGCAGCAGGGATCTATGCAGCCAAGAAGAGGCAAAAGGTGTATTTTGATACACATGTGAAAGATAAAGGATTGAAAGCAGGAGATCTAGTCCTAGTCTACACATTGAAGCAACATGCATGAAAATTAGAGAAAAGAGGCTATGGACCAATGATTATCAATAGGATCTCCATAAGTGGAGCAGTACAACTAGCCACTCTAGAAGGTGACATACTACCAAGTTACATAAGCGCATGTAGAGTCAAGTTATATCAAGAACCCCTAACTGAAGAAATGCTCAATTGACTCAATACTGCAAAGAAACATAAGGATGAGGAAAAGAGAATTCGAGAAGAAGCACAGGCTGAAGCTTTAGAACGCATTCGACGAATGAAATTGAGAAGGCAAGGTAGAGATCAACCCATGACTGACGCTCATGAAGCTCTAGGTTATCACATGGCCATGTGCGAGGCTTCAAGTGAACTGGCCCGTAAGATAGTTGATCGACGACCTTTTGTGACCCTAGAAGTAGGACAAGGAGAGAGTGCAAGGACCGTGAGAGCTTTAATTGATTCAGGAGTGGCCACTAGTGCAGTTCGGCTTTCTTATTGCCAACAATTGCAATTGGAGGTAAAACCCCTAGAAGCATATCTGATAGGATTAGGAGGTGTTGAAACCCCTTGCATGGGAGAGGTGGAACTTCCCCTCTACATTGAAGAGGTCCTCATGCGAGCAAAAGTACTAGTATGTGAAGACGAGGATCTTACCGAACCTTTTGTCTTGGGCCAAGATTGGATCTATGATCACGCAGTCAACCTCAACCTAAGAAGTGGAGTTCTTGAGGCTTGGGTAGGCCAAAGCCGCCTTACAATTGAATTAGAAAATCAAGCACTCAAACCATTAGAACAAGCACCAAATCTTGGTCCCTCCAGGAACCCACATGAAGATAATGTTATTCTTGTCCAAAGTTCTATGGTGCAGAGGATTGTCACTCTTGCGGAAGGTACAGAAGTCAAGGAGGAACTCCCATCTGTTCTAGAGAAGAACCTAAAGGGTAAGGCTCAACAACACCCGACACTGAGGAGACCGATGAACAAGAAGCATGAGCACCAACTTCGGTAGTATGAAGTGCCTCGTGGCATGAAACAGATATGGATACGCAAGGGGGAAAAAATCACGGCCCCAAAGACAAGGTCTCAAAAGAGCATCAAGTAAGCCACACTGTCAAGGACTAAAACGAAGGAGATCTCTAGTCAACACTCTAGGCATACCATGTCTATTTGGGTCCCTAAGCAGTCAATGAAGGCTAGCCCTAATGCTAGACAGATATGGGTGCCCAAGGCCTGCTTACGAGCCCAAATAGCTCCAACTCTAGTCACTAGCATAATTCAACACTCACAAGTCCTCTTGGCCAACAACTCAGGAACTCTACTTACATCCCACACTAACACGCACTCGGTCAAACCTAGGAATGACTCGAAATGGGTACCCAAAAGGTCCCAAATCCAGCACAATCTAGTCCATGAACCTTTAACCGTCATCAGCTCAAGGAGCCACGAATCCTCAAACAAAGTTTGGAGAATTAAACCCTGTATCAAACCCCCAGACCCAATTTTGTAAATCCATCCACTCTGAAGTAGATGCATTCTGAGTACCTTGCATATCCAAAGTATGCATCTAGAATGACACTAACCACTAACCACCACTCACATCTATCACAAACACTTCACCTCTAACCACTAACCATCTCGATTTTCATGTTAGTATTGTGGAGGGAACACTATTACATCCTGTTCCTATGCAACACTAATGTGCCTCTGTTCTGCTAGCAGATAAGCATCAACTGTTGCAAGGAGTCTCATGGCAACAGCAGCAGGAACAAGCTCCCAGGCAAGCACTATCACTCAAAGTAATTGGGATACCATGCCTGTGGAAGCTCCACTCGCAGCAAGGCCTGAAGAGCTGTTGAATGTGAGGAGAATCCCTATCTCGGATCCTCCAAGTGGCCTAACAGAAAGAGTGAAGGGGCATTCTCATTGGTTCAACAAGATGCCAGGAGATTTGGGAGATGCGGACCACATATGGGAGTCCAAGTTGGAATTCAGAGTACGGTGGACATTTCAATTCTTATCGAGAGAATTTGAAACATTACAAAATGCAGCTCCTCTTCAAGATATTTGGTTGAAAGCGGGATTGCAAGATTATTTTAGTGCAGCTTTACCTAAACCTGATTTTCTTCGGTGCTACTACTTGATTGCCACACTGAAGGCTACAGGAGATAAAGATCATTCAGGCACATTCCTGGTGCCCTCTCTATCAAACCAAGAGGAAATGAAGAAGTTTGAGTTGAATATTACTTTAATCAGGGAAGCCCTTCAGATGTATGGCACCCACATACCTTCCGATTGAGATCCTTTGATACCAGAGTCTATGAAGAACAATAAAATCAAAAAGTTGAAAGAAATGTGTGCCCTCACCCCCAACATCGTCGTACCATTATGGATGTGCCTTCAACACTTCGCTTTTCCAGCGCAAGACCGGTTCACCCAACCTCATAAGAAAATCTAGTATGGATTATACCTAGCAGAGACTGGGAGCTTACCAATTAAAATGCCTGTGTGGATCCTGGACCAGTTATATGAAGCAGGCAAACGAGGCGTGAGGAAGCCTACCTTGAATGGTTGCTGTGCGATTACGAGAATTATCTACAGATGTCTTGCCTATGATGTGCCGATCGCAAGGGACCTTAAGTACTCACAACTGGAATTCTTCAAGGGTCGGAAGTCAGGGGTTCAACCCGCAAAAAGAATGCGTGGTTCGCTTTCACAGGTTCTAATCCCTCGTGAGGCCACCACAGAAGCTTCCCTTAGAGAAGAGGAACAAGTAGCCCCTTTCACTATCCATCTCCAAGGACCACAATTAGGGGGTATGGTACAGCCCACTCCATCATCCCTCCACTACCCACAGATGCTGAGTTTGCATCCATGGCTACTTTGGCAGAAGATACATCTTTTGACTTTGAAAGCTTCTTGCAGACAGCCCACTTATCGGACACATAGTGAAACCCGAAGAGTGCATTGGGAAGATGAGGCACAACACACTCAGGTAGGAGGCACACATGAACAAGTGGAGATGCAGAGGAATGAATCGGAGGAGAGTGAGGAGGAAGCCCCAGCTTACACCGCACAACTCAAACGACTCTACAAAATGATCAAGCAGGTACAAAAGAGACATAAGCTATCAGAGGAGGCAAATAGAGCGATGGTGAATCAAATGCTTCAAGCAGAGAACGCGGATCCCCATTTTGTGGAATCATTGAACCTTTTGGCGGAGACATATGGGATTATAGAAGCTATGTGGATCATGTTACATCGCAACCCTCCTCCATACGATCAACGAAGGATCGATACACGACCACGAAGGGGGAAGATGATTCAAATGGAAGTCTCTACCACCTTCCCTACCACCACTCAAGAAGATGTTCACATGGCCAGCCCAACTAACCTTGATGAACCAGATGTAAATATACAGATTACAACTCCACCGTCACCTCCCATTCAGCCCACCGAACCCCTCACTGCTAGCATTCTTGAGCAACCAATATCCACCCTCAGTGAACCTATATCACACACCATCATTTTGTCATCTTTACCTATCCCTACCTCTATCATTGCGGGTCCATCTTCCCAACCTCATATAGGTCATCCTGCCACCCCTCAAACCATCATAGGTCACCCTTCTTTCCAACCAGCTCTTGGGCAGCCATATCCCCCTACCCTGACCTTAACACCCACATTTCCCTTCACCACTACCTTTCCTCTTTCCCAACCTCAGACCATTGAGCCCCTCTTCACCTCCTCAGAACGAACACAAGCCACCCCACCTCCATTGTTGGCAAACCTTGTAAATATGATGCAACAAATTGATGATTATAAGAGAAATTCCCTTTCATAGCACACCTCACCCACATTCACACCCACCACCAACACACCGCCCACCATTCCCGTATTTACGATTCACACAACACACACACTCACGTCCGATCCCATGGACATTTCACCATCCACAGGACCACCCACCCCCACTTTTGTTCCAACATCATCACATATCAATTCACTCACATCACCATTTCCAACCACTATAGGCACAACACCCACTTTTTCCCTCCCCATTTCCCAAACCCTTGCATTTTCCACCTCTTCCCCTGCATCCACATCATTTATTCATGCACTAGACACCATGTTCGAAGAGGCCACTCAACTTAAGCAAGAGTATAGATTACTGGAAGAAAATAACACAGAGCTGTGCAATCTCTCGGCTCAACTCCAGGCACGTGTCAATGCGTTGGAGCTAAGTAATACAACACTACAACATGAAGTGACCACCCTCCAAGAATCGTAGGTGGAGCTCGAAGCCAAACATACAGAGACGACTAGGGCAGCGGAAGAACAACTCAGAGATAAGCTAGCCCGTAATGCTAGACTACAACGAAACATGGCTCTATTCCGACGCCACCTAGCGGCTACACAAGAAGAAAACAGGAGATTATAGCAACAAAGTCAAGACAACCTCGAAGCCGCCATAGAAAGTACTCTAGGGGCACCCATCGACCTTGCTAGCTTCCGGGCCGTCCCTTCAGAAAGCATACAACAAATTTTGGAAACCTATGCCAACCTCTTAGAAGCACATGATCAGCTGGCTGACCAAGTAAAGGAGCTACAAAGATCCCAAGTGCCTACACCACAACCACCAGAAGCTAAAAAGATGGTCAATGTTGCCACTTCACCAGAGCCCGAATCAACAACGACCAATGAGGTACTTGAGCTACGACAACAAGTGGCAGAATTAAAGATCAAGCTGTTACAGTATGAAAGACCCCCCTCTCCACCTGATCAACATTTGAAGACAACTACGAGCCTCAACCCATTTTAGGAGGCAGCATCACAGAGGAAGGACAAGACACATATGAGGAGCCCCCGTCGACATGGATGAAATGGGTAGAAGAAATGGGGCCAACTCATGAGGAACGTATCTCCACCCAGATGTTGGCCATGAGGACTATTGAAGAGACCATACTTCAATCGGAATATTTCAAGCACTTGGCTACCAGGCGACTGATAACCAGCTCCGAATTACAATATAAACCATACTTTGTACTGCTGGCAGACTACAACGTCGAGATCAAACGCAAAACCAACAAGTACCCTACTTTTGCTACCCAGTTTGAACTTGAGGACATTCCAAAGGACGCCCACAAAGGGAACATATTCCAACCAACCTGGAGGCAAAAATTATTGGAAACCTATCCAGAGATGCTACGAACATGGGATCACGCGCCCATGCACTTGAAGTATAACAGTTGCTACGGGCCAGTGCAACGGAGAAGATCATGGAAGGCATTTGCCATAAAAGTTAAGAACAATGCCAATTGCAAAGAATGGCTCAATTACCCCGCCATTGCACCCCCAACCGGCACACCTACTGTAGCTTACATGATGGCTACCATCAGACATTGGATGCCATGCCTCCACCCCATGCCTGACGTCGCTGCACAGATGATGCTCAAGATACTGGACATGATGCAAGTGGTGTTAAAGACTTTCCGAAATGTACGTAATATTCAGCCGCCAATTCCGGGCTTCATCAATGGTAACTATGATTTACTTTATGATATGAGCACGACCCCGAGTATCAGAGTGGCTTATGCGTGGCATGCATGAATAAGATATCTCCCTGCTTGCTACAAGCAAACGTTTGATGACATGTTCACCACGGGGTTCTAGGAAGCACACTCAGAAGTGTTCGCACCACACCCAACTCATCTCCTACAATTATTTGCCTGCAAACAAACAATGCATTCAAAGCTCTACACCACGCCACAACCTGACCTATCGGGCGTAGTTAATTGGGAGGCCCTGCAGAGAGACCTGGTCAAAGGACTACGGATTAAAGAACAAGAATTGGCAATCGACATACTACAACAGTACATTGATCAAACCATGGAGCAGAGGTCTGTGAGAGGTGACAGACGCTAGGGGGGGGAGAGTGTTGGCATCATATGGGAAGAAGCCAAGTATGGGCATGCATGCGGATCTAGCACTAAGGCAACCTATTAAAATTTTTCCAAACCTTACATCATTTTAAAAGTGATTCTCATCACTAGAAACCCTTGTAAATACCGTTTCATCTTTTTGTAGCCCCATTTTGTACAAGCCGAGGAGTCCTTGACCTTGGGGAGCCTTAGAAGTAGTTGCCTGCCAAATTTCATATTTTTTAGATCTCGTTTGAGCCCTCGAATAAGCCCTGGAACCTAATTTTTAACTAGGCCGGACACTAGGTCTGGACAGGGCCAAAGCTAGTCAAAAACTATAAATAGAGCTAGAGAGCTCATTTTTGGGGGAGCTTCTTGTAGTTTTGAGCTTGTATGAGAACTTGGTTATAATAGAAGTGATTCCATTGTCTTACTCTCTTTGTTCTTGCCGTGTGTGCGCGTGTGTGTGTATGTGTGTGCATGTTTGTGTGCTTCTCACTCACACATTTGTGCCTTCACTTGCTCGAGGTCTTCATACCACCCTCATGTCTTCCCGGATTGACATTAAAGGAGGTGCTACTCATCACTGAGCTAGAAATGGTGTATGTAGTAAAGAAGTTTCGACACTACTTATTGGCAAACAAATTCAAATTCTTCATTGATCATCAAGCCCTACTGTACTTAGTCAATAAGCCTTGTAATACAGGACGACTAGTACAATGGTTTCTGTTGTTGATGGAATTTGATTTTGAGGTAGTAGTAAAGAAAGGGAATACCCACATAAGAGCAGATCACTTATCAAGGATGACACATGGTGAACCACCAATAGGAGTACCAAATGATCTGCCAAATACGTACCTTTTTAATCTCGAAGTATGTCCCCAATGGGCGGAAAAGTTGATCCCAATACTCACTCATGGACCTAAAGATGGGATCACACCAAACCGAACCCAAGACCTATGGAAGGCTAAAAACCTTCATATCATTGTTGGAAGTCTGTATCACCAAGACTCAAGTGGATTACTCATGAGATGCGTAGAAGAAGAGGAACAAGAAATGTGGCTTCAAAAAGCACATGCAAATCAATGGAAAACTCATCTAAATGCAAATGGAACATGGAAAACACTAAGGAGATTGGGCATATATTGGCCAACCATGCAGAGGGATGCGCATAACTATGTATCAGCCTGCCCAACCTGTCAAGAACTGAATCCAGAAGAGAACTCCACTCTATGCTACTCCACTTTAGCACCAAGATGGAGCATGCCTCTGGTGAAGTTCTTAAAGACCCAAGAGTACCCAAAAGGAGCCACTTTAACAAGAAAACGAGCACTTGTAGAACAAAGCAAGGACTATGCTCTTATAGGAGAACAACTCTTTAAACGAGGAAGAGATAGTCATTCGCAAGTGTGCATTCATGAAGACGAGTATCTTGCTATTTTAGAGATGGCACATACAGGAGCTGCAGGAGGACATTTCTCTGCAGATAAAACAGCAAAAATGATTCTCTTTGCTGGAATGTGGTGGCCAACTCTACATCAAGATGCAGCAACATACGTACAACGATGTGATACTTATCAACGAACGAAATATCCAATTAGAAGGGATGAAATGGCACTAAAACCCATGATGAGTGCCAGAGCTTTTACTAAATGGGGAATAGACTTCATAGGACCTATTAGCCCCCCAGCTAAAGGATCCCACGTCGAGTATATAATTGTAGCCACAGACTATCTGACCAAATGGGTTGAAGCCAAAGCTACCAAGAAAAAGGATGCAAGGACTACGGCCAAGTTTCTCTTCGAGAACATTTTCACTAGATTTGGACTATCGATAGAAATTGTGAGTGATAGAGGCACACACTTTGTGAATGAGGTTATAGAGGCCTTACTGAATGAATTCTTGGTAATTCATAAGAAATCAGCCCCTTATCACCCACAAGCCAATGGACAAGCCAAAAATTCAAATAAAATCTTGTGCACAGTTCTCACTAAAATTGTGAACAATGGTAGGTCTGATTGGGATAAACAATTACATCACGCTTTATGGGCATTCAGAGTAGCTTACAAGACCGCCATAGGAACTACTCCTTTTAACTTAGTGTATGGACAAAATGCTATTTTGCCAATTGATTTCTTAATACCCACTCTCAGAGTAGCAACAACTTATGAGTGGACGGGACATGAACTCTCAGCTCAATTGGATCAAATAGAGAAGCTACATGAAACTAGGTTACAAGTAGTAGCAGGAATTTATGCTGCTAAAAGGCGACAGAAGGCATATTTTGATGCTCATATTGAAGATAAAAATTTGAAGGAAGGAGATTTAGTTTTGGTATATACCCTGAAACAACACGCTAAGTGTTGAGCCCTGGCAAGGTCGAAACCGGCAAGTCAAGGTCAAAGTTAAATTCTAGGGTCAAAGTGCACGGTAGTGCACCCTCAATTGTCATAAAAAGAGGACTTTTAATTATTCATTTGGCAATATTGCAGAAGTATTTTCTAAATTCCCTTAAGGTCAAAGGGTGTTTTTAAAGTAAGGTGGAGGGTCCAGGTGAACCCCTCTTGGGTACAAAAGTGACGAATTAAAAGGGAAAAGGTAAAGGTACGTGAAGCGGTCGGGTATGCACATGTGGGAATATGGCCAACCAATCAAAATTTTTCTTTTTGTCTAAAGTCACTACAGGACAAAAGGAGCAAGTCGTTGGCCGCCAACTGAAAAGACAATCTTGAGCCATCAAAGGAAGCCCAAGAGTCTATGGCAGGTAGACGTCACGCGACCGACGCATTCAAAAGGCAAAGGCAAAGGCTATTCTAGACACATTGAAAGTGAAGAGTGGAGAGCTTCAGAGGAAGCAAGAAGGGGAAGTGAAGAGCCACCAGTGTGCGACAGCACTGAGAGGTAGAAGTGAAGAGTGCAAGAAGTGTAAAGAAGAAGGTGTGCAGAGAAGGCGTGGATATACTCCAAGAGTCCCAAGGTCTGTTGTGTGTGCGCGCCGCGAAGATATCCATTCCTCAGCTTGGTGGAAACTTAGTGCAAGGTGTGCACAAGGGAAGCGTGAAGCAAGTGAAGGACTGGTGCAGAAGAGGCCGCTGCCAGAAGACTTGGGATAATTGGTCTTCCGTAACTGAGTATTCTTTGTAGTTGTATTTAGTTATTGACTTGGATTGTATTTAGTCATTGTACTCGTTTCAATATAATCAACATCCAAGATTTCCAGGCGTACTCCTCTGTAGAAGTTTTCAAGGTTGTTCCATTTTCATTACCTTCTTTTTCTCCTACAAACCCTCAAACTCCTTCTTGTCCAAGAAGCCCCAACAAATTTGGCACACCCGGTGGGATTTCCAAGGAGATTTGAGCTTAGGAGAGGTCAATTGCAATTGGAGACCAATACTCCAGTGTCGACATTAACAGTGGACTACTAAGAGGTACATACTTATCTTATATCAAGGTTCTCATATTAAGTAGACTATGACCAGCTCATGACCGCAACCCGGTCACAAACCTTGAGGGTCAAGTGCAAGCAGACAAGAAGAAAGGCGGTCAAAGGACCATCGAGTCCACTTTCATCAACTTCATCTGTAGGAAGCATGGCAGGACAAGTAGACCTAGAAACCTTACTCTCCAGATTAAACATAAAATTTCCCTCTTTCAGAGGTTTAGCCCATGAGGATCCAGATGAGCACATTCGAAGATTTCTTGCATTATGCAAGACTAGAGGTCTAATGGGTAGGGAAGATGCTTTCTTGATACTCTTCCTTGCCACATTGGAAGGTCTGGCAGACAAGTGGTTTAGCCCGTTTGCTGAACATCACTTTACCTCTTGGGATTTGATGAAAGAGGCCTTCAAAAATCAGTTTCAGCATGGCAACACGGCGGAGATCATTATAGAAGAGTTAGAGAACTTGAAATTGGGTCCAGGAGAAAAGTTCCCAGAGTTTGTGACCAGGGCCAAAGCACTAATGGCTAAACTACCGGATCCACCACACGACTTCTTTGTCAAGAAGTGGTTAGCCAAACCCCTACCTGTGGTCACCCAATGCAAAATAAAAGAGTTAGTATTACCTACGGCCCCTATTGAGGAGTTCATCAATACGGCCACACGCTTGGAGCAGATAAGGCACCAATATGGTGCAACTTCTTCCCAACCAACCTATGGTACAGAATTGGAGGACCCAGTGATCCAGTTAAGAAGGGAGTTGGAGGGCTTGAAAAGGAATAAGCCCTACACAGAGGAGGAGACTGCTGTAGCTCAGCTGAGAAGAGAGATTGAAGCACTCAAGCTCCAAAAGGAAGAGGAGGCCCAAGCAGAAGAATTAGCTCAGTTGAGACAAGAATTGCAGGAACTCAAGGGAGTTGGCATTAAGAATGGACTCTGGTGCTCCATGTGCAGCAAGCAAGGGCACATAGTAAGTGAATGTCCTCTGCTAAATGTGACTTGTCAATTATGCAGGAAAATTGGGCATGAGGCCCATGAATGCCAAGTAAGGGGAATGCCTACAACGACATACTGGACACAAGGAGGACTTTTACCACCAGCAAATGTGATGGCAGCTGCAGCTAATCAAGGTAACAACTATAATCCTAGACCGAGAACTAACTTTGCAAATGGGCCTAGAAGGCCAATTATTTGCTTCAGATGTGGAGAATGCGGGCACTACCAATCTAGGTGCACTCTCCCAGAAAATGCACCTCCTTGCAGGAACTGTCTAGAAGCCAGGGACCATTATACAAACGGTTGTCCTAAGAATCAAGCTTCTACTTCCGGACCCCATCTCCAATTGATCTCTGTATACAAGGAGGAAACATTACCTCAGGTCGATGAGCCCTCACCGTCTACCAGGGTGGTACAATTAGAAGAACTTGAATCCTTTACAGTGCAGACAAGAAGCAAGGGGAAGGCTCAAGTGGACGTAAGTCAAGAATCAAGGATTGGGGGATTCAACAAAGACAAAGTTGTAGCTGAAGACAAAGCAACCACAGGTGCAGATCCAAAACAAAAGGAAAACCTCATAGGCACCAGCGATGTCATCGGGCATGCATTCGTCAGAGCTCAGGAAGAGTTGAATAAGTCAAGTGGAGCCCATTCAATTAAAGAGTCAGAAGCTTCTAAACTACTCAAGTCGATGAAGAAAGAGGTTAGTATTTTTTATCTAATAAAGATGGATGGAAAATTCAGATCAGAGTTATTGCAGATAATTGATGAGGCTTCTACTACAAGTTTAGTGGCCAAGACTGCTGTTCTACATAAAGGAATAATTGTAGGGGAAGCACCCCTTACGGATTATAAAAGTCCTCGACTGACAATATCTATAAAAGGTCATGAATTTCAGGGAGTTATTGTGGATGGTGGTTCTGGCATCAACTTGATGCCTGAACATACAATGAAAAAAATTGGACTCCACCCTTCCAGACCGGCAAATTTCACTGTTACCCTGGCGGACCAGAGCAAAGTAAGGCCTGTGGGAGTGATTCCAAAAGTCCCACTTGAGATACAAGGCAATATGTTCATACTGGATTTTGTTGTTTTAAGATTGCCCCAGATTGAAGGAGGATTTCCCCTCTTAATTGGGAGACCATGGTTGAGACACGCAAGTGTCATCCATGATTGGGGCAAGGACACTATGTGGGTACAAAAGAAAGGGCAAGAGCTGACACAGCTTTACTTGGAAGAAGGCCCAGATGACCAAGGAAACACTAAAGGCCTATTCAGGAAAAATGGGAATTACACAGGATTTTGAGACAGTTCTTTGTGTCCCAATGTTATATGTTTTGACTCATTCACACACTGCAACATATTATTATCTCTTGATTAGAGTATATAAAATTGACACTTTGATATTAAGGATAATTTTATTATAAATTGCGTATGAGGGTTGGCCTCAAATTTAACAAGTTTACATAGTAAATAATATAAATGGGACTAGAATAATTCCCAAATTTCCTGAATAGGCCTTACTAGCATGATGCAAAAGGTTGGCATTTGCATGGAACCAGAACCAGAAGATCAACCCCAGATAGATTTTGAGGAAGAAGAGGATATTCTAAAAAGGCTACATGCAGGCAACTCTTCTTCTTGTTTTGGAATTTTTATCAATAATTCGTACACAATTGAAGATCATGATAAAGGTGACACAAAAGTCCAAGCTGATGGATTGGGAGAGCCTATCACGAACCACAGAAGGGGCAGAAAGACACCCCTCAACGACAACTCAGAGGAGGATATCAAACCTATAAATAAGGCAGAGGCCAAGGCCACAGGCAAGGTAACGGACTCTAGTGAAGAATACTCTTTTCCTATTCAAGAAATACCTGCAGGATGGATGCAGGGAAAAAGAAGAACACATTGAAATTCAGGAGACACCTGCTTATGAAGCAATGCACAGAAGACTAGTAGAGAAGACAAGGAAGAAACAGAGCACAAAGGAAGTATGGTAGAGAGAGATCCTGTCAAAGAAATACATTTAGATATTCAAGATAATAACCTACCGGTTTTGGTGGCCACCTGGTTGTGGCACCACCCAGGGCTCCTGGAAAAAGTCAGAACATTCTTGAACAACTACGCAGATGTTTTTGCATGGCATTATAAGGATCTAGAAGGAGTACCACCAAGTTATGGAGAACACAGAATTCCGTTGATAGAAGGAGCAAAGCCAGTAAGAGGGAAAAGTTATAGGTTGAATCCCAAATATGCTGAAGCGGTCTATTCCGAAATTCAGAAAATGGAAGATGCAGGCATTATCATTCCTGTAGAACATTCGGAGTGGCTATCCCCCATGGTGATAGTGCCAAAGAAAAACACTAACAAGATCAGAATTTGTGTGGATTTTAGAGCATTAAACAAGGTCACAATTCCAGACGGATTTCCAATGCCATTTGCTGAGCAGGTTGTAGAAGAAGTAGTTGGTCATTCCATTTATAGTTTCATGGACGGATTCAGTGGATACAATCAGATATCCATTCACCCTGGGGATCGAGAGAAGACAGCATTCATTACTCCTTGGGGAACTTATGTGTATCTGAAGATGCCCTTTGGGTTAAGAAATGCTCCAGCTACCTTCAACCGAACCGTTAATCTCATTTTTGGACCATTGCTACTAGAGTCATTAAGAATCTTCATGGATGACTTCTCATCTTTTTTAGGTACTCTTAAAGAAACCCCATTGGACTGTTTAGAGAAGCATCTGCTTCAATTAAAACAAGTTTTTGAGAGGTGTAGAGAAACAAAGCTGAAACTGAATCCAAACAAATGCCATTTTTTGGTGACCGAAGGTACCTTGTTAGGGCATGTGGTATCTTCTAAAGGTATGGCACCTGATCCAGATAAGATCATAGCTACATTGAAATTACCCAGGCCTAAATCTGCAAAGGAGATTCAAAGTTTTCTAGGACATACCGAATACCACCGCAGATTTATTAAAATGTATGCAGATATAGCCAGACCTTTGGCTAGGCTCACAGGCAAGGAGGTTCCTTTTAAATGGGATCAAGAAGAGGAAAAGGCATATCAGACACTCCGGGCAAGGTTAGTGTCTGCTCCCATTTTGATCACACCTGATTGGTCAAAAGTGTTTCATTTACATGTGGATGCCAGTGCATATGCAGTAGGGGCAATTCTAGCACAACCTAGTGAAGAATTTAAGATGGATAGGCCAATTCAATATGCCAGTCGAATTTTAACTAAGGCTGAAAGGAATTACAGCACCATAGAAAGAGAAGCCTTAGCCATGGTTTTTGCGGTCCAAAAATTTCGGCATTATCTATTGGGAGTGAAATTTATTATTATAACTGATCACCAACCTCTGAAGTACTTACTCAATAAACCACAAGCCACTGGTAGAATATGGAGGTGGTTATTGTTATTCCAGGAGTTTGATTTCTCGGTAATTCATAAACCAGGAAGAGAGAATGTTATGGCAGACCAACTGTCCAGAATAAGTATGATGGATCAAGCTAGTGGAATCAATGATGATTTTCCTGATGCTCATCTGTTTGTTGTACAAACTCAAGGATGGTATGATGACATTAAGCAGTTCATTTCAGAACGACCCATCGAACAAGCGAGTAAATCACTTTGGACACCGAGGTCCACACCGAATTGCTAGAATGTGGATTCCAAAGAAAGTGGTAGCTGCCCAACCAGCCCGCACACAAATATGGAATCCTGAAGTCATGCCCTCAATTGACAATCATCAAAAAGGACGAACCAATGCTCAAGGAAAATCAGTATGGTCTAAAGGCAAAACAACCAAAAATGAATAGCTACAGGACAGAGAAGGAGTCATATGCTTCAAAAACCACGGTTCAAAAAATAGATAAAGCAGACGTACAACATGAGAAGCACCATATTCTTCAGGAGTGTTAGGAATACAACCTGCCCCAACGGTGTGAAGCAGATTTGGATGCCGAAAAGCAAGATTAGCTGTATGCATCAACCAATTAATTTGAGTTGCACACATATGGAGTTACCAGAACCCAAAGTATGCATGATAGGGCCACATTATAAGGCCAGGCATTCGGCACAATTTTCTTCTATTTCAGGATAGTGAAGCACATTTTCCTCTTGGGAAATAGGAGAGCACTTGTACATAATCTAAAGAAAATTATTAAAAAATTAATAACCACTTCGGCTATGAACTAACTTTTCTGTTTTTCTTTCAGACAAATACATAAAAATACCTAAAAATAGGAAAAAACCCAGATGACATCTACTAATTCCGAAGCGACTCAAGAGGAAGAGGTCCAGCTTCTTCCATTATAATCAATAACAAAAGCAAGAGGCCATTGATTTCTGTATGACCAACCAGTATCGGATCTCATTTTCATGGCCACTATCAAAATCATGGACAGGGATCACTACTTCCCTATCATGTCCCAAGACTTTAAGACCATCATACAAGGATTACCGTGCATGACGGATGTCTGGACACAAGCAGGAATGGATGCATTCCTCAAACTACCTATTTATCTACCAGATTTTCAGAGATGTACGCAGGTGATGAATACACTTCAGCCTGCATCGAATAAGCTGTCAGTTCCTGAGGCACGAGTACTGGATAAAATTGGTGCCTAGAAGACAATTCAATTCACTCATGAGTTGATTAACAGACCTTTCGGGTGGAATCAAGAGGGAATCACGAATGTCAAAGATGAGTGTCATGATCCGAAAAAGAGATCCTTTTTGGACGTCAACAGAATTGACATTGAAGATGTTGTTCGCTTAGTGCACCAACACTTTTGTTTTCCAAGCATGCATAGATATATAGCATCTAAAAAGATCGTGGTGCAACTGCTCTCACATGCTATAAGGAAAGTCGAAAATCAAGTAAATATGACTCCCTATGTTCAAGAACGTCTATTTGAAGCAAAAAAGAAGTGGGGTCAGAAAAAGTTTCTGAATGGTAGTTCGGCCTTGACCCTACTTATTTATGAGGCACTAGATATGAAGAACTGCTTGTGCGTGATGCCAACCTCAACAAAGTTAGCCAAATATGCCAAGTCAGCGACGGTTCCAAAGAAAAAGAATACAGCCATCTCTACTGACGAAGCAGGAACCAGTTCAAGGAAACCCATGAGGGGCGCTAAACGACTAAGAGAGGAAGAAGCTCAGGAGACACCCACTTCAAAAAGGACCCATACACTGCCAAAGATTTCCTTGATGCAGCAGCCTATCACCAAGAGAGATCTCTCCGCTGCCCTCGAAGAAACACATCAGTTTATGCAAGGGCAAGTGAATTTGAATATCCAAGGTCACCATTACAGGCAGGCCAACAAAGAAAGAAGAATGAAAGATAAAGAACAGACCCCTGAACAAGTGGCCATATACAAAGAATTGGGCTTGGAAGATTCGAGTTCCAATGAAGAATTTAGCCCAGAGAAAGATACCTTGGACACTGACATAAGAACTGAAACGCACAATGAAGATTGGACAAAGATTAATCAAGTCGAAGTCACACCGGACAACCAACAATCGCAAGCAAAGAACATAGAACAACCCCTTGACAACGTGCATGTGATTCAACTGAATGACCAATCAAAGATAAGAGCAAAAGATCAATGGATCTTGAAACAAGAAAACCCTAAGTGAAGCGTTTTCCTTGATTTAGGGATTAAAATACTAAAAAAATTCATAAAATCTATTAAAATTCAAATAAATTTCTTTTTACTAAGGAAAATTTACAGAAGGTTTGGTGTTGAATGGTGGAAGAAGAATAGTGAAAAAAAAAATCCAAAAATTGAAAGAAAAAAAAAAATATTTAGAGTAAAAGTTGTTGTTTAATTTTTTCAAAGTTTAATCTCTTTGAATGAGTTGGGTGGTGTATAATTGCAGGTGACAATTGAGCTGGAGTTGGTGAAGAACAATGGGAAAGACCAAGAGGGAAGAAAAGTCAAAAAGTGCAAAAGCAAGAAGTTCAGAAAAAAAAACACGATTCTCATCACAGAATCGCGATTTTCAGTAAGATAATGAAAATGATCCAGGGGTATTGAGGTAAGCCATTTTAGGGTTCAATAGTTGCATAATCAAAGGTAAGCAGAATTTTAGTGAGAATGAGCATCAGGTGATCATGTTGGGAAATTGAACACAAAATCGCGATTTTCATTAGTAATTGAGAAATATGAAAATTTTGCTTGAAGGGACAAGATTTCAGGAATAGAACCATAAACTTGCACAAGAATAAGGCTCAGGAAATTAAGAATTTAGAATTATAAAAAATCATTCACAATCGCGATTGTCTGAAGCCTATAAAAGCTTAAATTCACAAAAAATCAGGCATTTGAGTGAGAGAGAGAGAGGAGAGCTATCAAAAGCACGATTTCCTACAACCACAAAATAGTTAGGAATTTCTTGATCAAGCAACAAGGTAATTCTCTTCACATCAAGTTTTTGCATAAATTCAAGTTCAAAATTTTGGGAAAGGATCAGAAAACACAGAAAACTGTTGAACACACACAATTGCGTTTTTCTCTTTTTTGAAATTTTTGAAGGAAAAATTGACTTTTAGTTGAATGTTCTTTATTGCAGTTTAATGTTTTGAATAGGCACTTCTGAATAAGAACTCAAAAAATCAAAAACCAAAAAATTACAAGAAGTTGCACAGAATTACGATTCTGTGACTAAACTCAAAATCACGATTCCCAGAATACGATTTTCATACGAAAATCATGTTTTTAACGATTGTGAGCAATCACAATTGTCTGGGAACAAAGAATCGTGACAAACACGATTCTCTTCATAGAGTTGTGAGAAACATGATTCTCTTCAGAGAATCTTGACAAACACGATTCTCTTCACAAAATCGTGACAAACACAATTCCCTTTACAGAATCGTGACAAACACGATTCCCTTCACAGAATCGTGACAAACACGATTCCCTTCACAGAATCATGACAAACACGATTCTCTTCAAAGAATCGTGACAAACATGATTCCCTTCACAGAATCGTGAAAAACACGATTCTCTTCACACAATCGTGACAAATACGATTCTCTTCACAGAATCGTGACAAACACGATTCCCTTCACAGAATCGTGGCAAACACGATTCCCTTCACAGAATCGTGACAAACACAATTCTCTTCACAGAATCATGATAAACACGATTCTCTTCAAAGAACCGTGACAAACACGATTCCCTTCACAGAATCGTGACAAACACGATTCTCTTCAGAGGATCGTGACAAACACGATTCCCTTCACAGAATCGTGACAAACACGATTCTCTTGAAAGAATCGTGACAAACACGATTCCCTTCACAGAATCGTGACAAACACGATTCTCTTCAAAGAATCGTGACAAACACGATTCCCTTCACAGAATCGTGAAAACACACGATTCCGTTCACAGAATCGTGAAAAACACGATTCCCTTCACAGAATCGTGAAAAACACGATCCCCTTCATAGAATCGTGAAATAATTGAATGATTTTGAGATCTAGTAATAAATTGTGTATACCTGATAAACAAGAGTTAAAAAGGAAAGAGATAGAGACAGTGGTAGGAGAATTACAAGAAAGGGATTTAGGACAGACAAATAGTATGGAAAACTTAAATGAAACAAATGAAGCATCTGAAACTAGTGATTATAGAAATATCCTCAAGTACATGTATACAAATAGGTTTGGAGCCTATGTATATCAAGATGGTATGCATAAGTTTCTCATTAGGATGAGAAACTTAGAAATTCCCTTAAATATAATGCCAATGACACAATTCAAGGATGGTAGATATGAGGATAGACAGGGATGTGTGTACATATTTTCACAAGATCCAGAAAACTCTAATGACTTAGGGTAGTGTGCAGACAAGAGACCTTGGGAACAAAACCTAGGGCAACCAGACTCGCCAAGACAAAATGAAAATCACACTAATATTGAACAACAACAAGGTAGGAGAGTACACACTTCCCCAAATCCTTTTGAAAGAGAAGCAGAAGGAATGAATGATTTTCCTATTAGAAGGAGACGTCAGTGGCAAAACCATGGAAGAATGCTTAGGCCCTATCAAGTAGAAAAATGCATGAAGAATCAATATGAAGGGTATTCTGATCCTCATGCTCATGCTTCAGAATTCAGGCAATTGATTAGGGCAGAAGAAGTAGAGGATTACAAAGTGCAATTTGAAGCATTTGTTCTAACCCTAACTGGACCTGCATTATCTTGGTTTATTCCATTGAGAAAGGAAATGTATCCAGATATTGAATCTTTCCTTGAAGCCTTTATATGGGAATTCTCCAAAACTCGAATTAAACATAGTACAGCTACCCTGATACATAGTTTTAAACAACAAAAAGATGAAAATGTCAGAGAGGCTGCCAGGAGATTCAAGCATTACATTGATAGATGTCCAAGACAAGAGGTACCTTCAATGGCAAAACAAGTGTCTTTGTTCATAGAAGGACTGAGAAGTGCACAATTAAGAACCTTGGTGTATTATAGGAGATGTCCTGATCTAGGAGCTTGTGTGAAAGAGGAAATAGAATTAGAGGATAAGAGAGGACAAGATTTATTAGCATTCGATCAACCAAGAACAAATGAAGATAAAATCCCACCAGTAGAGGAATTAGCAGAAGCCATTGCTAAAGCCCTAGAAGTTAACACCAAGACAAATTTAATGAACACCAGAATATCAACCAATAAGAAGTGTTATAATTGTGGGGAGAGTCATTTGGTTCAACAATGTCCTTATCATAAACCACCATTTGCAAGGTAGGAAAACACTCAAATATTGTACTTTAGAAAGAAAATGGACAAACCATACTAGAGAGGAGTGTTTCTACAATAAACAACCCATCAAAGAAAAGGAATTTATGAACCAACATAACTTAGAAAGAGAATCTGGATTTGATGAGCAACCAAGACCTGTACTTGGACAACAACCACCATTACCAACAAATGTAGTACCAGTAAAATACACACCAATTGAAGAAGAAAGCATGAGACTCAGATCATCTTATAGAGAGGATTACCATTTGAGTGAAGGATATCAGGAAGATTGGGAAGGATATGAATAGAGAGAACCACAACTGCAAGCCTTGGACGTGGGAAATGGGAGAATTGAAATGGACACAACCACATTCATGTACATAACTAATAATTACATGTCCAATAAGACACCCCAATTCAAAGGAGGCTAGAAGATAACTTGTTATAGATGCGGGGGGGGGGGGGGGGGGGGGGACATTTCATTAGAGACTCTCCACAACCTCCAACACTAAGAATAGAAGGAGCCTATTGTAAGGATTGTGGCAGGGAACATTTAATAAGGGATTTCCCAAGAAACCCTCAAAAACAATAGAACACATCTAGTAACATACCATTAAAAACAGTTAACATAATGGAGCAAGAAGAATTGAGTGATCATGATCAAGTAATTGTAAATTTCATAACAAGATCTCAAGCTAAACTACAAGGCATAAAAAATGAGACACACATACAGAACAATAGGAAATATTCACGTGCAAAAGAAAAGAAAAACAGACAAAAAGGAAGATGAGAATGGGTAAAAATTTGGAAGAGGAAACTATGGAACATCCAAACAATAGTCAACTACAAAATACACAGACTCAGGAAGAGGCAAAAAATTCACAAAGTCTGGAGACTCTGATAAGAGCATACAAAGGAAGAATTCAATATGGACCAAACCCTACAGATCATGTGATGGCATAATCCTATGCCAAATATAGAGGATGAAAGAATGCAAAGATGTAAACAAATCATTCGGGAGGCACAACTTAAGATTGGGGAAATAGACAATCATCAAACAACAAGTGAAGAGTCAGATGCAACAAAAACTAGGAAACATATTGATCAGGAAGATAATTCACAAATCACATTCCAAATCAATCTAGACAAACACTGTACAATTTTATATCAAAGTACAATGGAAGAGTTGGTTGTTAGAAGATGTATCTTTTGAAGCATTTTGGATGAAAAATAATTGTAAAATGCCAAAAACTTGTAAAAATATTTATGCAACTGATGTAAAAATAAGGAAGAGTCTTCCTTATGTAGAATAGAATTTTATGTAATTTTTCTAGAATTTTTGGAAACTCTTAGATAGCATATTTTTAGAATAATAGAGGAAAGGACCAAAATTCAAGTGTGAAAAGGGACACTTGAAAATGTATATAAGACAATTTCCTCTATTATGAGGGGGTTGGTTGATTATTTGTTTACATGCTATCCAAGTGAATAGAGAGAGAGTTTCCTGCTGAAAATCGTGTTTTCTCCTCTTTGTGTGGTTTCATTGATTTATTGAGTCTATTCTTTGTGTATCCCTGAAGATTTGTGAGCTTCTATTGTGTAATTCTGTTGAATGTGTATGAAGAGAGCAGAATATTGATGTGTTGAGTGAGAAATTGATGAAGAATGGTGTTGGAGATGAAAATCGTCTGTTTTCACAGAATCGCGATTGTCTCGTCTGTATGGTACAGGTAATATTTTTAAGTTTTGACTTCATAGTTGAGTTCTACTGAGAAAATAGCATGTAATAGACACCAAGATTGTGGAAAATGGTGGAGATTTGCTCAAGATAATCCAAACCCTAGAAATTCCTCTTCATTTTCATCATTCTCAGAAATCCAGCCATTATTCTCTTATTTCTTGGATTCTATCATCTAGAAGGGACTGTGGTCTCTTGAATACTTCCAGGATTGACAAAATAAAGATGTATTGTTAATTCTTTATGCTAAATGATTGGAGAGGACAACTCCAAAGATCAATAACAAACATTTTTTGGCACCGTTGCCGGGGAGTATATCAAAAGCTTCATTGAAGTTGGACCTTGCTGGATCTTCTATTGTGATGGTAATGAACACATGGAAAAGGGAATACTCTTTAATCAAGAAATGTGAACATGAAAAGGTAGATGTCTTTGTTTGTCTTTTGGGAAAAGAAAACAATAGATAATCTTTTTAGAATTTGAAGTGCTGAAATTTTTGCAAATTGATAATTGCTCATCTCAGTTTTTAAGTAAAGTGCAGGTATGGAAAAAATTGAATCAAGGAAGCTGAAGACAAGGTAACATGTGTCTATTCTTGCATTTTTAGAGTGCTTTTTGACCAAGTACTAGGCAAAATTGTTGATCTTGGGAAGATGACATGATTGCAAAAAGGAAAAGTTAAGTAAAGTAGCTAGATGCAAGTAGACAAGATCCATTTGTTAACCAAGTCAAAGCATTAATCTTGAGAAAAAGCTGGTTTGCATTTTTTAAGAAAAAAATGTTTGAGTGTATCTTTGCAAAAATTGATACTTGCATTTCATAGCACAATTTTTCTTTGGGAAGTTTTGTCATGAATTGTTTTGATAGCCAAAGCATAAGAGAGTATAACCAATCAAGGAACACAGGATCAATAGATCACCAAACAAGAAACCCTAAGTGAAGTGTTTACCTTAATTTAGGGCAAAATACTAAAAAAAATTCATAAAATTCATTAAAACAATCAAACAAATTTATTTTCTTCTTAGGAAGTTGGAGTGAAGCTTTGCTGATAAGAGTAATAGGGAATAAGTGAAAGGAAAGCAAAAATTTGTCAGAAAACTAGAAAATTTGAAAAACACGATTCTCTACACAGGATCGCGATTTTCTGAATAATGTTGTGATTATGATGTAAAACTTCAGGTGATTGTTGAATTGGAGTTAGTAAAGGGTACTGAAGGGGAACAAGAGAAAAGAATACTCAAATTTATACAAAACAGAAAGTACAGAAAAAACACGATTCTCTGCACAAAATCGCGATTTTCTGTAAGAGAAAAAGTTTCTGGAATTTTCAGCATATTTGGGTTTTTGGACATAGGTAATTGCATGAGATTTCATCAATATTGAGAAAGAGAGGGAAGTTAATTTCCAAAGAAGCAGGGAGAGTGAGTATCAAGTGAAAGAGGCAGAAAAGGACAAAATCGCGACTTTCATCAGTAACTAAGGGGTGTGATTAATCAAGGAAAAATTAAGAATTGAGGATTAAAAATCATAAAGTTGTGGAAGGATGAAGTTGGACAAGCGAAAGAGTGAAGAACAGTGGAAATTGCACAGAATCGCGATTTTCTAGACACTATAAAATCCTGGAATGACAAGAGAATCTCATTTGAGTGAGTGTGAGAGAGAGAGAGAGCAAGGTAAAAATCGCGACTTTCTGCAACAAAGCATTCTGAAGGATTTTGCAATCAAGCAAGCAAGGTAAGGGGTCTCAATATTATTTTGTTGCATTTCTTTCCATTCTAGTGATCATAAAACACAAAAAATAGAAAATAATAGAAAAAACACCGAATCGCAACTTTAGAATTCTGAAATTTTTGAAAAAAAATGAAAAGTTTTTAGAGAACACTTTCATTGCATGTTAAAAAATAGACATGGCGATTCTATAGGTGAAATAAAAATTTTAAAAATCAATATCTAAAAATTTCCAAAAAATTGATCAGGATCGCGATTCTGTAGTCAAACACAAAATCGCGATTCTTTGAACTAAGGACAAAATTCCGATTCCCAGAACACGATTTTCATAAGAAAATTGTGTTATTTACAATTGTGAGCAATCACGATTGTCTGGGAACAAAATCGTGAAAAACACGATTTTGAGCACAAAATCGTGAAAAACACGATTTTGATCAGAAAATCGTGAAAAACACGATTTTGATCAGAAAGTCGTGAAAAACACAATTTTGACCAGAAAATCGTGGAAAACACGATTTTGACCAGAAAATCGTGAAAAACACGATTTTGACCAGAAAATCGTGAAAAACACGATTTTGACCAGAAAGTCGTGAAAAACACGATTTTGATCAAGAAAATCTTGAAAAACAGGAGTTTAAGCAGAAAGTCGTGAAAAACACGATTTTGATCAGAAAATCGTGAAAAACACGATTTTGATCTGAAAATCGTGAAAAACACGATTTTGATCAGAAAGTCGTGAAAAACACGATTTTATGCAGAAAATCGTGAGAAACACGATTTTGATCAGAAAGTCGTAAAAAACACGATGTTGAGTAGATCGTGAAAAACACGATTTTGACCAGAAAATCGTGAAAAATGCGATTTTGACCAGAAAATCATGAAAAACACGATTTTCACCAAAAAGTCGTGAAAAACACGATTTTGACCAGAAAATCGTGAAAAACACGATTTTGACCAGAAAATCGTGAAAAACATAATTTTGAGTAGAAAATCGTGAAAAACACGATTCTGACCATTGAATTGTGAAAATTAATTGAATGATCCTTAAGTCTGGGAACAAATTAAATACACATACTAGGCAAAACTTAGGAAGCAAGGAAATAGAGCCAGTGGAAGGGGAAGTGCAAAAAAGAAATCTAGGGCAAGAAAACAACATGGAAAATTTAAACAAAACAAATGAGCCCATTGAAACTGGGGATTATAGAAATATCCTCAAATATATGTATACAAATAGGTTTGGAACCTATGTATATCAGGATGGAATGCATAAGTTTCTCATTAGATTGAGAAACTTAGAAGTTCCCCTAAACATAACACCAGTAGCTCAATTCAAAGATGGTAGGTATGAGGATAGGCAAGGATGTGTATACATCTTCTCCCAAGACCCAGAAAATTCAAATGACTTAGGGCAATGTGCTGACAAAGGACCTTGGGAACATAACCTAGGACAATCAGACTTACCAAGACCACATGAAAACTACACTAGTACTGAGCAACAACAAGGGAGGAGAACACATGCTTCCCCAAATCCTTTTGAAAAGGAACCAGAAGGATTTAATGAATTTTCACTAAGAAGAAGACATCATTGGCAACCTCAGGGTAGAATGCTTAGACCATATCAAGTAGCCAAATGCATGAAAAATCAATATGAAGGGTATTTTGATCCTCATGCTCATGCTGCAGAGTTTAGGCAATTAATTAGAGCTGAGGAGGTGGAAGATTACAAAGTCCAATTTGAAGCATTTGGTCTAACCCTAACAGGACCTGCATTATCTTTGTTTATCCCTTTGAGAAAGGATATGTACCTAGATATTGAATCCTTCCTAGAAGCCTTCATTGGGGAATTCTCAAAGACTGGAATAAAACATAGCACAGCCACTCTGATACACAGCTTTAAACAACAAAAAGATGAAAATGTTAGAGAGGCAGCCAGGAGATTTAAGCAATACATTGACAGATGTCCTAAAGAAGAAGTACCTTCCATGGCAAGACAAGTATCCATATTCATAGAAGGATTAAGAAGTGCTCAATTAAGGACTAGTGTACTATAGGAGATGCCCTGATCTAGGAGCTTGTGTAAAAGAAGCAATAGATTTGGAAGATAACAGAGGCCAAAATCTGTTAGCATTTGATCAACCTAGATCAAATGAAGATAAAATCCCACCAGCAGAAGAATTGGCTCAGGCCATTGCTAAAGCCCTAGAGGTAAGCACCAAAACCAATTTGATAAACTCTAGGATAAACACAAATAAAAAATGCTACAATTGTGGAGAAGGTCATTTGGTACAACAATGCCCATATCAAAAGCCTCCACATTTGCAAGATAGGAAAACACTCAAATATTGTACACTAGAGAGGAAATGGACAAATCATACCAGGGAGGAATGCTTCTATAATAAACAACCTGTAAAGGAGAGAGATTATGGGAGCCAAAGAGAATCAGGGTATATTGAGCAACCAAGACCTATGCTTGGGCAACAACCTCCTATACTAACAAATGTGGTGCCAATTAAATACACACCAATAGAGGAGGGAAACTCAAGAACAAAGTCACCATACAAGGAAGATTATCAATGGAATGAAGGATATCAAGAAGAATGGGAAGGTTATGAATTAAGAGAACCAGAATTACAAGCCCTAGACTTGGGAAATGGGAGAATTGAGATGGACACTGCCACCTTCATGTATATAACCAATAATTATATGTCCAATCAAAAACCTCAATTCAAAGGGGGACCAAAGATAACTTGTTATAGGTGTGGGGGAGAACATTTCATTAGAGACTGTCCACAACCTCCTACGTTAAGAATAGAGGGAGCTTATTGCAAGGATTGTGGTAGGGAACATTTGATAAAGGATTGCCCAAAAAATCCTCAAAAACAACAAAACACACCTAATAACATACCACTAAAAGCAGTCAATATCATGGAACAAGAAGAACTGAGTGACATTGACCAAGTGAATGTAAATGCTATAACAAGGTCACAAACTAAACAACAAAGAACAACTAAGGAACAAAATGAAGGTTCAATCTCAAAGGTGAAGAAAAATAGACAAAAAGGGAAATGGGAAAGGAAACAAAGAATGGGTAAAAATTTGGAAAAAGAAAATAGGGAACAATCAAACAGTACTTCTCCTCAGAAGACACAAACCCAGTTGGAGATAGGAAATTCACAAAGTCTACACACTCTAATAAAAGCATACAAGGGAAGAATTCAAGAGGGACCAAGCCCTACTGATCATACAATGGCTTATCCTTTGCCAGACTTAGAACATGAAAGGATGCAGAAGTGTAAACAAATCATACGGGAAGTGCAACTCAAAATGGGGGAAGTAGACAATTCTCAAAAAACGAGAATGGTATAAAATACATCAGAATCAAGATTTAAGTGAGGAATCAGAAAATGGAAGACCAGGATGAAACTGAATCATCAATATGGAAGTGCAACATGATAAGAAATCTTACCAATAGAAAAAGGAGATTGAGAAGAGAAGATTGTGTGGAAGGAAGGAAGTTACAAGATGAGAACTATGTACCACAACAATTCAAAGATGAGGAGTTTGAGCCCTATGGGTGGAATCAAATTTTGGCTACCATGGATCTAGCCAGTGATGAATATGTAGGAGTGGAATTCCAAAATGAAGAAGGATATGATGTCTTTGGCATTGGAATACAAATGATAAAGGTATCCAGAACAGAAGAGGATAAAGAAGAAGAAATGATATTAGAAAAAGGGAAAACACAATTTTTGGAAGAAGTAAAAGCTGAAGATGCTATTAAAGATAAAATCTCAGGCAAGTATAAGAAAAACAAACACAAGGAAATAGAAGAAAATCAGGAGGATGAGAAGAAGAAAAGGGAAACAAACAAAGATCAACAGTTTGATGTACCGGCAAATTTCAACACTTATGAAGTAGAAAACACACTACTTCTCAAGAGGAAACCAAAGAGGGAAAAGAAGAAAGGGGAGGCTTATGATAATGAGGAACAAACTAAAAAGATCATGATCACTCAGGAAGAGGGAGAAGAAAGACATATTGTAGTGGCTGATGACATGACAACTCAAGAAGAGGAGGCACTAAGAAACTTGGCAAGAAACTATAGGGATGTGTTTGCTTATAGCTATAAGGATTTGAAAGGTATTGATCCTAAAATCTGTGAGCATAAGATTCCTATTACACCTGAGGCAAAACCTAGCAAACAGAGACATTACACATTCAATGATAAATACTCTGCTAAAATAAAGGAAGAAATTGACAAGCTATTAGCTGCCAATTTCATCTATGAAATTGAGTATACAGAATGGATATCTCCTATAGTTGTGGTACCAAAAAAGAATGGGAAACTTAGGGTATGCATTAACTTGAAAAAGGTAAATGCAGCAACTATAAGAGATAATTATCCACTGCCTATAACAGATCATCTTCTAGAAAGAGTTGCAGGGAAGGAGGTTTATAGTTTTTTAGATGGTTTTTCAGGATACAATCAGGTACCTATAGCATTGGAAGACCAACATAAAACTGCCTTTTCCACAGAATGGGGAATTTATGCTTTTAGGGTTATGCCCTTTGGGTTAAATAATGCTCCAGCAACTTTTCAGAGGTTGATGTGTCATATCTTCAAAGAGTTCCTGAGGAATGTAATGGAAATTTATGTAGATGATCTTTGTACTTTTTCATTAAAAAGACAAGATCACTTGCAGGATTTAGAAAATATATTCAGGAAATGTAGAGCCTACAGAGTATGTTTAAATCCAGAAAAGTGTGTATTCTTTGTAAGACAAGGAAGAATGTTAGGTCACATAGTCTCTAAAAATGGAATTTCAACTGATGAGAAGAAAATAAAGGCCATAATAGAGCTTCCAAGACCAACAAGTGTGAAGGAACTTCAAACTTTCATGGGACATTGTGGGTACTATAGGAAATTTGTACACAAATTTGCTGACATAGCCAAACCCTTATATGCCCTAATTACAAAGTTTGAGTGGACCAAGGAGTGTGACCAAGCCTTTGAAACTTTAAAAACTTGTTTGCTAACAGCCCCAATTCTGAAAACACCTCAATGGGATAAAATTTTTCATGTCCATGTAGATGCTTCAAATTATGCTTTAGGATGTGTGTTAGCACAACCAATAGAAGGAAGCAAGTTAGATTTTCCAGTGGCTTATGCTAGTAGGCAATTGAATCTAGCAGAAAAAAATTACACAACCACTGAGAGAGAGGGATTGGGCATGATATTTGCTATAAAGAAATATAGACATTACCTTTTGGCCAACAAGTTTAAGTTCTTTGTAGACCACCAAGCTTTATTATATTTGGTAAATAAACCTTGTCACACTGGTAGAATAGTCAGATGGTTTCTTTTACTAATGGAATTTCAATTTGAAGTGGTGGTCAGACAAGGGAAAACACACTTGAGAGCAGATCATTTATCTCGAATTCAGTCTAAAGAACCCAGTTCACCTTTAGATGACAACCTACCAGACACTTATTTGTTCAAAGTAGAGAGTGTTCCTGAGTGGGTCATGACTTTAGTACCATTATTAACTATGGGACCTTGCAGAACAGTTGGGAACAATGCACACTTAGTATTACAAAGCAGGAACTTTATGTTACTAGCTGGGCATTTGTATCATCTCAACCACACAGGCATATTGGAATATTGTACTCCTGAGGAAGAGCAACAAGAATATCTGAGGAGAGCTCATTGTTGGAACCCTTGCACTCATGCTTCTAGGGTAGTCACCCTAAGTAATCTCAATAGGATGGGGGTACATTGGCCTAATAAGATTCAAGATGTAACAAAATACATTGCTAATTGCAGGAAGTGCCAATTATTGCAAGATTCAGAATTCATAACTCTATATTGGTTCCAGAAAAATCCGGATTGGAGTGAAAATATCATTAAGGAATTGAAAAGGAAGAAGAAAGGAAAACAAGTGATAGCTAGTGCAGGTCCAAAAATCTACAAGTAATCTCTGAAGAATATCAATTGATAGGAGAACAGTTGTATAAGAGAGGGATGGATGGATACTTAAGAATTTGTGTTCCTAAGAATAAATATCTGGAAATGTTGGAACTGGCACATTCTGGAGTAGCAGGAGGACACTTCTCAAGTGACAGAACTACTAAACTCATTTTATATTCTGGCTTTTGGTGGCCAACCCTATTTCTTGATGCAAGAACCTATGTAAAAAGATGTGATGTCTGTCAGAGAGTGGGTCAACCAAATAAAAGAGATGATATGCCATTAGTTCCATTAATTTCAGCAAGAGCCTTCAGTAAATGGGGGTTGGATTTCATTTGACCTATACATCCTCCAACAAAACAATCCCATGCTGAATACATCATAGTGGCTACAGATTACCTGACAAAGTGGGCTGAGGCCAAAGCCACAAGAAGGAATGATGCTCATACTACTGCCAGATTCCTATATGAAAATATTATTACCAGATTTGGACTTCCAATTGAATTGGTAAGTGATAGGGGAACCCATTTTGTAAACCAAATCCTAGAAAACATCACTGAATATTTCCTGATGAGTCATAGAAAGTCAGCCCCATATCACCCACAAGCCAATGGGTTAGCAGAAAGTACTAATAAAGTACTTTGTACTGTACTATCAAAATTAGTAAACACAAATAGGAATGATTGGGATTTACAACTTAATCATGTCCTATGCGCTTACAGAGTGGCTTATAAAACTGCAATAGGAAACACACCATTCAATCTAGTATATGGACAAAATGCAGTTCTACCTATGGAATTCCTTATTCCAACATTAAAAGTAGGTAGTCACTACAATTGGACTGGACATGAACTGTCAGAGAGAGTAATAGAATTGGAAAAATTGGGAGCATCTAGACTCCAAGCCATTATGAGCATATATGTGGACAAGAAAAGGCAAAAAGCTTATCATGATGTTCACATAAAAGAAAAAGATCTACAGGAAGGAGATCTAGTTTCGGCTTACACAGTCAGAGAACATCAGAAAAAGTTCCAGAAAAAAGGACATGGACCATATATTATACATCAGATAAGCAACAGTGGAGCCATTCAACTAGCTAACATAGACGGAGAAATCATATCAAACTTCATAAGTGGATGTAGAGTCAAGAGGTATGACTGCCCATTAACTGTTGATGAATGGAGAAGGTTGCAACGAGCTCAAAATAGGAAAAAAGAAGAGGAAGACATTAGAAAAGAGGCTCAAATGTGAAGGAGAAGAAGGGAACTCAACTTTGAGAATACAATTTGGTGAAAATCATGCCAAGGCCATATTAGATACTGGATCAGGAGTGGCAATCATGACTAAACAAACCTGGGAGAAATGGCAAGAGGACATTTTTCAAGTGAAAGGACGGCTAAACTCATTTTATATTCTGGATTTTGGTGGCCAACTCTCTTTCCTGATGCAAGAACATATGTAAAAAGATGTGACATTTGTCAAAGAGTAAATCAACCACGTAAAAGAGATGATGTGCCCTTAGTACCACTCATTTCCGCAAGAGCATTTAGCAAATGGGGGTTGGATTTCATTGGACCTATCCATCCTCCTGCAAAACAGTCTCATGCTGAATATATACTTGTAGCCACAGATTACCTAACCAAATGGGCAGAGGCCAGGGCTACAAAAAGGAATGATGCTCAAACCACTGCACGATTTCTTTATGAAATTATTATCATCAGATTTGGATTACCAATTGAATTGGTAAGTGATAGGGGGACTCATTTTTTAAACCAAGTAATTAAAAACATAACTGAGTATTTCATGATTAATCATAGAAGTCGGCTCCTTATCATCCACAAGCCAATGGATTAGCAGAAAGTACTAATAAGGTACTTTGCACTGTTTTGTCAAAATTGGTAAATACAAATAGGAATGATTGGGATTTGCAACGTAATCATGTCCTATGGGCTTATAGAGTGTCATACAAAACTACTATTGGAACAACACCATTTAATTTGGTATATGGACAAAATGTAGTTTTGCCTTTGGAATTTCTCATTCCAACATTAAAGGTACAAGTGGACTGGACATGAGTTATCTAAGAGAGTGGTGGAATTGGAAAAACTTGGAGCTTCCAGACCTCAAGCAATTATGAGCATATATGCAGATAAAAGAAGGCAAAAAGCATATCGTGATGTTCATATTAAAGAAAAAGACTTGCAAGTAGGGGATCTAGTTTTGGCATATACAGTGAAGGAACATCAGAAAAAATTGCAGAAGAAGGGGCATGAACCTTATATTATCAACCAAATCAGTAACAGTGGAGCTATCCATTTAGCTAATATAGATGGAGAAATCATGCCAAATCTCATAAGTGGATGTAGGGTAAAAAGGTATGATCTTCCATTAACTGTTCCTGAGTGGAGAAGAATAGATAAAGCTCAAAACAGGAAAAAAGAAGAGGAAAAAATCAGGAATGAAGCCCAACAAGAAGCAAAGGAAAGAATACGAAAGGCTAAGGAGCTTAGAGAAGTTTTCTTATGTGAAACGCCTTCAAGAGTAAGAGAGCATTTGCCTGTTATAACAATGAATTTCATAATGAGCAAATCAAGGTTTTGATAGATTCAGGTGCACAAGTTAATTTGATCAGTTCAGTTTTGTTGGATAAGTTCAACTTTAAAAGGACTAAGAGTAAAACATTTATCAAAACATTGGAGGGCCAGATAATACAAAGCTTGTCTTCATCATCTATTGAAGTTAAGTTCAATGAAGAAAATATGAAAATAGATTGTGAAGAATGGCCTGATCATATGATGACTGAGAAATTGATTTTAGGACAACCATGGTTAAGGCAAGGTAAAGTAATTTTGGATTTTGAAATATGAACTTAAATTGACAATAAATGACAAAAGGTTTTTAGGAAATTGAAGGAACCAAAGGTGTTGAAAAGACAGTAGAAAGGTGGAAAGTATGGAATAATCAGAAACATCTAGGCATCAAGATAGAAAGGATGTGGAAACCAAGGACATCCAAGCACTGCTCATCAAAAAAATTCATAAAAAATAAATGGATGTGGAAGCCAAAGACTTCCAAGCATAGTTTATCAAAAGAAGATTGTTTTACTCCAAAAACAAAGTCAACAGGAATCAAGTATTTTTTTTGGGTGAAAAAATCAGACCTGCTTCAATGGAGAAAAAATAAGGATGAAGATACAAAAATAGTGCAGAAGCATGAAGGCTACAAATGATTGGATTCCTACTAAAGACTCAAAATTTCATCAAGATGGATTTATGACACTCTTGAAATTATTTCCATGTACTTTACCTCATTCTTTTTTCCAGGAAAAAGAATAGGAGGGGAAGAGATGAAAGAGAAAATTATTAAAAAGTTGAGAAAATCATTAAAAATTTTTCTTTCATAAGCTATGAAGCACCAGCAAGATATAGGTTATAATTCAGGAGGACTAAGCAGTCACTGTGTAATTATTTCTTCTTTTGGATATTTTTTTCTTATATCTGTCTAAATTCTTTTAAATTTCATTCATTATTTTCTTATTTAAAAAGGGAGAGCACTAGATATCTTGCTAACACATGTGATGATCACTTCAATTGTGTTGTACCTGTGATGCAAATAAGAAAGTCATTGTTTATCTTTTATTTTTTCTTGAATAACATTTTATCTCAAGACAAAGGTGTTCTCTTTTATATCTCCTATGACTTATGTGGTGGGAGTTTGTGGTGTGATATGTTATATGTCTTTCAGAATGGTGAATGCAAAAGAATTGACTATTCATGACTTCAAAGTAGAATCTATGACATTGTCAAGAGGACACTGGTTTTTGGACAGTGAAACAGTAACGAAAGATGTAGAGCTAGAATCTGATGAAGAACGGGATATCCCAGAAGCTGAGAAGATAGCCAAAGAGCTGAGGGAAACTATCAATATCATTGGTCAGCATATCTTTACAGTGGGAATTGGAGGTCATAAATATACCATGCTATGTCAGGAATTCTACAAATTTCAAAAAGTTGCAGTTAATTATAAACGATGGAAGGCAGTGGGGTTACATAGATTATTGGATGAACTTCTCTTCTTTATAGATTTTGAGAGAGTATCACAAGTCATGTCTAGTCTGTTGGAAGTGGGCAAAGGCAATGATGCATACTTCAGATGTTCAGTTAAGGACAAAGAGAACAAAGAGGTACAGATCACCATAAAAGCAGAACACATCAGGGTAGCTCTTCAATTCTATCCCATGGGAACCAAATTGGATGGCAATTTTGTCAAGAAGAATGCATCCTCATATGCTAGATATTCAAAGTTTGTGGACTTCAAAGGAAAAGAACATGAAGAATTTGCCACCAGAATGTTTCTTCAGTATCTGTGTTTTCCAAAGTTGCCAAGATATACAATGTTGCATAAGCCAATGACATTGGTTATTTTCAATAATAAGGACAAGACTAAACCATTTGGAGTAGTGGATGTAACTCCCTACATTCATGACCAATTGAAGGAAGAGCAAAGCATTGGGAGCAGAGAAAGTTTATGAATGGAGCACAGTTTTTAACAAGAATTATATACCATGTTTTAGGTATGGAGGATCAGTTGAAGTTGGTGCCATAAGCTCAATATTTCAGGAGTTTGATGGCAGGAGTGAAAAGTCCTTCAAAGATGATGTCTAAAAGAGAAGCAGAAGTCTAGACAAGCATGAGGGGATCAAGAAGGAAAAGGAAAGGGGTATCAGATGAAGTAATTCCAGTAAAGAAGAGAAGACTAGATCCAAGGAATGTGGTCTTGGATCAGGAAGAAGTGACAAAAGAGGAATGTGAAGCAGCTCAGAAAGAAGTTCAGGCCTCAAAGGAACCCCATCCACCTCAAACAAGCAAGGAACAAATTTATTCATATTTGACTCAAGCTAATGATAAGAGGGCAATCTATGAAGCTAAGTATCAGAAAATGTTGGAAAATTATTCATGTAAAGCAACAGATTGGATACAAGAAGAGGTGGAACATTATGAAGAATTACATGATCAAATGGTGGCTACAGAAGAAGTGTTTGTTAAGAAAGAAGTGGAATTATTGGCTTATTTTAAGGAATTACAAGGTCCTCCAAAGACTAGAACTACAGTGGTGGTGAAAAAGAAAGTCTAGAAAAAGTTTGTCCAGAAAAAGAAGTCAACCAAAAAGGATAAGGGTAAGGCAGTTGAACATGTACAGGTTGAAGAGTTAGTAAAATTATCATCAGAAGAAAGGAACTAGAAAAAATCAATTGAAATGGAAGAACACAGAATGGACAAACAAGGAATAGCTGCTTCTTCACAATTCTCTTCAAATTCAGAGTGATATTGAGAATTTCCTTCTCAAAAGTTTAAATCTCTCAGTACTTAGCACACCAATGAAAACAGTACAAGCTTCTGTAAGAAACAAAACACTAGAGGAATTGAGTCAAAAGTCAGAAAGGATATAGGTCTGTGAAGAATCAACAAAACAAGTTAGTCCTGGGGAGGAAAAAAGGAAATTAAAAGGTAAAGAAGTGATGAGGGAAGAAGAGGTTGAAGGAAGGGAATAACTGGTAGTGGACTGGTAAATACCGGATTTAAAGCTAATATGGACAAAACCCTCACAACCCCAACCGTATGAGGAAAAACAAGGATTGGAAAGAGAAGCACAATTATATAGTCAGATGCAGAGTCAAGAGGATGGAAGCAAGGAGGAAGAAAAAGTTGCAAGGACAGAAAAAATAGATTTCATAGAATGCAGAGCTGGAAGTACAGAAAGAGAAATAAATCAGAGTATAGAGGAAGTACTCTTTGATATAGGACATAATGAAGATTTCACACAAATAGAGAATCAGGAAAAGGAAGAAGAAATAGATTTTATGGACATAGATGAACAGGAGATGGAACAAAAAGAGTAGTAATTGAATGATAAAAAAAGGAATTCAGTGGAAAAAGATTGAGTCTTAATATAGGAAAACAAAGAGGAAATACAAGTTATTCAAGAGACACAAAAGGAAATTGATGGAGAAACGATAGAAGTATTGGAAGAAGAAAAAGACTATGAAGAGGAAGAGAATCAGGTTATAGAATATGAGGAAGAGGATGGAGAAAAAAATGAATATAAATAAGAAAAGCAGATAGAAGTCAAGCAAATTGAGTTGGAAATTGGCCTTGAAAGGATACCAAAGGATATCAGATCTACATGTGAAATCATCATGAGTAACATAGAACAATTCAGACCCTCCAATAGAAATATGATTATATCAGAGATGGTGGCTGAGTCAGAATTTGTAAAAGGTAGTATGATCATCAAAGAGAAAAAGAAAGAAAAGGAGCAGCTGGAAGATCAGATCAGGGTAATCAAAGAAAAGAATGAAATTTTGTCCAAAAGAATAATTTCATTAGAAGAATGGGAGGTTCAAAGCCAGAATAAAATTTAATTTCTTGAGAACAAATGTGCTAAGCAGTTGGAGCATAGTAATAAAATGGACATGGAATTGAAGAAAATGGAAGGGAGATTTAGAGCTCTTCAGAGTTCATATCAGATAATGGTCAAAGCTAATGAAGACATAAACAGATTGTTGATGGAGGAAGGAACAGTAAAAGAGGAAAGTTAGATTGTACAAATAACTCAGGATGAGAGGGAAAAGCGAAATAAGGAAATTCAGGGATTGTAGGAAGAATTGAAAGAAGCCAAGGAATTGGAGAAACAAGCTAATGTGCATGCTGCTAATGCAATGAGAGGATATAATTCACAAGAGCTAAATATCTCTTGAAGCATGAAAAAACTTCATCTTTGTGACAAGTTCGGAAGTCCAAGTACACTTTGGTCTCTACATATTTGCTTTAGTGATCTTTCACCAATATGTGCTAACCTCTTGTGACATACCTCCAATTTTGTGAGTGTTTGATTACCATAATTGAAAATAGCTATGTTCCTTGTATCTTGAAACTCAAATGTGAATAATCTACCTGTTTTTTCTCCCTTTGCAATTCTTCTGAATCCTTGGCTAGGATCCTCAACATATGCTCTGTTGGTGCAGACCAATCACCAATTGAAGGCTTGGAAGATTAAAGGATGAAGGAAGAATCAATTCTTAAAGTTTGGAAGAAGATTACATTCAGAGGATAAGAGAAGTGTACACATATGTACATTAGCATAGTCATAGATGACTTAGATCTTTTGTTCAGTAAGAATCATGTACAAATTTATCTATAAATACTTTGAGAAAAGTCGGGGCAAGTATGAGAGCATATGTGACAATAGTTAGAAGTCAAGATTGAGGAAAATTAAAAGTCATGAGATAGAGGAAAGGTTAGTTGAGTTAGCTCTCATCACTCAACTGTATTTCTTCTGAGTAAATGAAAATTTTTGCCCTCGATGTTTGTGTATGTTCTCCTTCTACAGTAGATCAATTGTGAAATGCTTTTGTACAAGTCTAAGTTGAGAGTTGCTTGACCTCTGTGCAAAGTTTTAGCTTCCAATTGTAATCAGGCTTAGAGAATTAAGTGTAGGAACATTCATATGTGAAGTGTATTCACAGGTTCCTAAAACAGGCGCAGATTTCGAACTTAATGTTTTGGTCATTTCCCCTAGCACAGTTTAAAGTTTTGCATGAGTGAGGGCTTAATCTTTAAGTTGAGAGATAAGCTACTCATGGCTAGAAGCATTCTGGAAAACGGGTTCTATTCAAGGAGAACCAAGTCTTAAAAGTTGCAGGTGTAAAATCGACTGTTCTGAATGACAGTTTTTGATATAGGTAACTTGTGAAGTCAATTTCTCAAGTTATACTAAAGCTTTTGAAGTAATTCAACTTGGAGGAGATGCGCAATCTCTAGGAGATGATTCGTACAAAGTTTCATAAAAAACTTTACATATTTGATAGGTCAATGTGGAGAAATAGTGCAACAGACTTTTCTGTGTTTCATCTTCTTCACAGATTTGTTAATCTTTTGATAGTTAGCAATTGATCCTCTAAATTAGTGAAGTGTTTGACTTACTCTTGGTATAGAGGTGCTCTAATCACAAGAGTAAGTTGTTCTTTTGGAGATTAACATTCTCCATCAGTGGTATCAGAGCAGGAGACATCAATTTGAGGAAAGGAGGATCCCGACTGCTGCAGATTCAAGAAATTCAACACTTGAAGGACTAAGAAGTGAAAGCTTGGAGTCAAAGCTTGAGGAGAAGACTATTAGACATCAAGAAAGGCAAAAGGAGTCTAATTCGAAGTAAAGGTACATACATTGTTTGTAAAGCTTGAAGGTTTCAATACACAGGTGAACATAAGATGGGAGAAAGCTTGTAGATTGATAAGCTAGATAGGGAGAACTATCCAGCATGGTCCATGAGGATGGAAGCACACCTCATGAGCAAAGATCTTATATCATTTATTACAGGAGATGAAGAAAAACCTGAGTTTGCAGATCCAAGTATTCCTACTAGGGAAGAGCTTGCAATGTTGAAGACTTGGATGAGAAAAGATGCTCAAGCAAGGAGTATCATCTACATGGCTATAAATGATTACCTTCTACCTCACATCAGAGGTTTGGAAAGTGCTACAGATGTTTGGAATGCCTTGGAAGAGCATTTCCAAAATACAACTAAGTCAAGGAAGTCCTCACTATGGGCTGAGTTCACAACCTTCAAGAAGAAGAGCTCACAATCAATTTCAGATTATGTGGCAAGGATGAAAGATATTGCAGATAGCTTGGGAGCAGTGGATGAAGACATTGAAGAGGAAAAGTTGGTAAGACAAATACTTACAGGTTTGAGAGGAGATGAGAAGTGGAAGCCTTTTATATTGCCCATAGAATTGTCACTTGATCACTTTACTCCTGATCTTAATCAATTGCTAGGACACATGCTAACCTTTGAGCAGGATCTTAAAGGAGACAATGATAGAAGTACAAGTCAAGCTATGTACTCTAAGGACAAGAAAAAGAATGGCAAGGGAAAGCAATCAAATGATGATGAAGGGAATTCAAATCAAGCTAACTTCACAAAAGGGAAGATGAATTTCAGAGGTAAAGGAAGAGGAGGTAAGAATAAAGATAATGCTAAAGCTTGTTGGATTTGTGGCAGAACAAATCATTTGGCAAATGATTGTTGGTATAACAATCAAAATGGTGGAAACAATAATCAGAATTATAGTCAAAGAGGTAGAGGAGGCAGAAACCAAAGAGGCAATTTCAGAGGAAGAGGAGGTAGGACATCATATGGTAGAGGAGGTGGAAGAAACTTCCAATCTCAGTCCTACAACAATAATTATTACAATTATGCATCAGATCAGAAGGATGACATGACTCTTATCTTGAATGCAACTCATGAATCAATGGGAGAAGATCAAAGAGTGTTTTATATTGACTCAGGGTGCAGCAACCATCTGAGTGGGAATCTATCCTTGATGACTGATATGGAAGCAAGGGTGAATGGACATACAGTTCAGACAGGTGACAATACCAAACATAAAGTGGAGAGCATTGGATCAGTGAAGACAAAGAGTGGAAGTACACTTCTGAGCAAGGTACTTTATGTTCCTACTATTCCTAAAAATCTGATAAGTGTAGGGCAAATTGTGGAGAAAGGATATGAGGTAAGATTCACAAATGATGGTGTTTATGTACAAGATCCAAATCAGGGATATAGAAACATAATTGCAGGAAAAAAGGAAGGAAGATTGTTCACTCTCAAAGTCCAAGGTAATGTGGGACATGCATTATTTACCTATGGAGGTCAAAAGGTGTCTGAATTAGACCTATGGCATAAAAGGCTAGGTCATTTCAATGAGAGAGCTATAAAGGAGATGTCAAAGAATCAGATAGTGCTTGGATTGCCAAACATTGAAGGGCAACATATGGTGTACAAGTGTGAAGCTTGTCAATTAGGTAAAGCACATAAGAGTTCTTACAACAAATCAGGGTACAAGTATTCAAATAAGCTTGAATTGGTTCATACAGATGTATGGGGTCCCTCAAGGGACTATAGCATAAATGGATCCAGATATTATGTGTTGTTTGTTGATGATGCAACCAGGTGGATTACTTTGTATGTAATCAAGGACAAATCAGAAGTCTTCAAGACATTCAAACACTTTCATGCTTATGCAGAAAGGATCACAGGGCAAAAGCTCAAGAGGTTAAGATCAGATGGAGGGGGAGAGTATTTCTCTAAAGAATTTGATGATTATTTGTGGAATGCAGGTATCAAAAGAGAAGTAACTTGCAGGTACTCCCCTCAACAGAATGGAGTAGCAGAAAGGAGGAATAGGACTCTTGTAGAGTTTGCAAGAGCCATGATGAAGGAAAAGAATTGTCCAAATTACTTATGGGCAGAAGCCATTAACACTGCAACATATCTTGTGAATAGGTTGCCTTGCAAAGCTTTGGATGGAGGAACCCCTTATGAAGCATGGTGGGGTAAGAAGCCTAGTCTTGATCATTGTAAAGTATTTGGATGTATTGCATATGCTTATGTTCCTTCACAATTAAGACATAAGCTAGAACCAAAAGCAGAGAAGTATGTGTTTATTGGATATGATGATAGACAGATGGGTTACAGGTTGTGGAGTCCATCCACAAAGCAATTTCTTGCTACTAAAGATGTGACATTTGATGAGCAAAACATGTGGTATACAGGATCACCAAATGAGTTTGCAGGTGTTGAAGAGATACAAAGAAAAGGAAAGGCAAAGGTAAAAGTATGTGAAGAAATTGTTGATGAAGTTGACTCTAGAAGCAGAGTGCAGGATCATGTAGAAGAAGGGCCAAGATTTGATCCAGAATCAAATGAGGCCGAAACTTCAAGAAGTGCAAAAATCAGAAGATCTACAAGGGAAAGGAAAGAACCTATAAGGTATAGTTATGATACATCTTTCCTAACAACAAAAGATTATGCTTACATTGTGAAAACAGAAGAAGATCCAACCACTTATGAAGAAGCCAAAGGTAAACAGAATTGGGAGAAGGCAATGCAGGAAGAGTATGATGCTCTACTTGAAAATGAAACTTGGGAACTAGTACCAAGACCAAAGAATCAGAAGGTCATTGGATGTAAGTGGGTATATAAAACAAAGAGGTTTGCAGATGGTAAAGTGTCTAGATATAAGGCTAGACTTGTGGTCAAAGGTTATGCCCAAACTTATGGGGTAGATTATGATGAAACTTTTAGTCCTGTTGCTAAGATGTCTACAATTAGGACATTGATTGCTATTGCTGCTTGCAAGGGATGGAAATTATCACAATTGGATGTGAAAAATGCATTTCTAAATGGATACATTGCAGATGAAGTATATATGGAGCAACCAGAAGGCTTCATGAAATCAATTGGATCAGATTATGTGAGCTTTATATGGGTTGAAGCAAGCCCCAAGAGCTTGGAATTACAGATTGGTCAAGTTCTTGAATGAATGTGGATTTCAAGCATCAAAAGCAGATAGTAGCTTGCTAGTGAAGGCAAGTGAAAATGGATACATTTACATGTGCATTTATGTTGATGATATTATTGTTACAGGAACAGATGCTCAAGGAATCAATGAACTCAAAAGACAAATAGAGAAGGAGTTTAAGATAAGTGATTTGGGAAACTTATCTTATTTTCTAGGAATGCAGATTGTGTATACTCAACATGGAGTATATGTTTCACAAGAGAGATACTTGAAGAATCTTCTGGTCAAGTTTAACATGGAAGATTGCAAGACCTCAACTACACCATTGGAGGTAAATCATAAATTAAGCAGGTATGGAGGTGAAGAGTTCAATGATATGAAGAAATATCAGAGTTTGGTAGGTAGTTTAATCTATGCTACCTTGACAAGGCCAGATCTATCATATGCAGTAGGTGTGTTGTCACAATTTATGCATTGTCCAAAGAAGACTCATTGGATTGCAGCCCAAAGGGTACTCAGATATATCAAAGGAACCCTAAGTGAAGGTTTGTATTATGGTTTCACTTCTGACACAAGAATCAAAGTGTTTAGTGATGCAGATTGGGCAGGTGACTCAGATGATAGAAGGTCTACTCATGGGTATCTTTGTTATGTTGGAGATAAGCTAGTTTCTTGGTGTTCAAAGAAGCAACATACAGTTGCTTTATCATCCACAGAAGCTGAGTATAAAGGAATGGTAGAAGCTGCTAAGGAAGTGATATGGTTGAAGACCTTGATGAAAAGTTTTGAGATTGATCATAGTACTCCAATAATTTTTGGAGACAATATGAGTTCTTTGTATTTGGCAGCTAACCCTGTTTTTCATGCCAGGACTAAGCATATAGAGATTCAGTATCATTTCTTGAGGGAAAAGGTACTAGATAAAGAGATTGAAGTGATGTACACTCCAACAAAAGAACAAGTGGCAGATATGATGACAAAGAGCTTGGATGGACCTAAGTTACAAAGGTTCAAAGACATGGCAAGTATAAAGAAGACAGAGAAAACCTCAATTGATGATTGAGGGGGAGTTGTTGGTGCAGACCAATCACCAATTGAAGGCTTGGAAGATTAAAGGATGAAGGAAGAATCAATTCTTAAAGTTTGGAAGAAGATTACATTCAGAGGATAAGAGAAGTGTACACATATGTACATTAGCATAGTCATAGATGACTTAGATCTTTTGTTCAGTAAGAATCATGTACAAATTTATCTATAAATACTTTGAGAAAAGTCGGGGCAAGTATGAGAGCATATGTGACAATAGTTAGAAGTCAAGATTGAGGAAAATTAGAAGTCATGAGATAGAGGAAAAGTTAGTTGAGTTAGCTCTCATCACTCAACTGTATTTCTTCTGAGTAAATGAAAATTTTTGCCCCCGATGTTTGTGTATGTTCTCCTTCTACAGTAGATCAATTGTGAAATGCTTTTGTACAAGTCTAAGTTGAGAGTTGCTTGACCTCTGTGCAAAGTTTTAGCTTCCAATTGTAATCAGGCTTAGAGAATTAAGTGTAGGAACATTCATATGTGAAGTGTATTCACAGGTTCCTAAAACAGGCGCAGATTTCGAACTTAATGTTTTGGTCATTTCTCCTAGCACAGTTTAAAGTTTTGCATGAGTGAGGGCTTAATCTTTAAGTTGAGAGATAAGCTACTCATGGCTAGAAGCATTCTGGAAAACGGGTTCTATTCAAGGAGAACCAAGTCTTAAAAGTTGCAGGTGTAAAATCGACTGTTCTAAATGACAGTTTCTGATATAGGTAACTTGTGAAGTCAATTTCTCAAGTTATACTAAAGCTTTTGAAGTAATTCAACTTGGAGGAGATGCGCAATCTCTAGGAGATGATTCGTACAAAGTTTCATCAAAAACTTTACATATTTGATAGGTCAATGTGGAGAAATAGTGCAGTAGACTTTTCTGTGTTTCATCTTCTTCACAGATTTGTTAATCTTTTGATAGTTAGCAATTGATCCTCTAAATTAGTGAAGTGTTTGACTTACTCTTGGTATAGAGGTGCTCTAATCACAAGAGTAAGTTGTTCTTTTGGAGATTAACATTCTCCATCATGCTCCTCCTCTTGTGAACCTCACTTGCAACCCTTTCTTTACTATCTACCCAACACTTATCAAATTCTTTGTAATGGTAGGGACATAGAGTACCTTACTGAGTAGGTTGATGTTTCCATTAGGTGCTTTGACATTTCCTATTTTCTCCACAAGGTGTCTTGCATCATCTCCTGTTTGTACCTCATGCTTGTTCCTTGGATCTTCTAAATCCGATAGGAGGGCCACATTTTGTGCCACATGATTGGAAAAACCTGAATCTATGTAGAAAACATGCTCATCAAATTTACCTTGGGGCATTGCCATGCTCAGGATTAACAATGAGTCTTCTTGATTTGAGTCCTCTTTGTAATTATTGAAATCTCTTCTTCCTTTGTAGCTTCCTTGATACGTTGAGTGATTATAGTTCTTATGATAGCCATTGTTGAATCTTCCTCTTGAGTAGCCATATCCTCCTCTATTGTATCCTCTACCTCTTTGATTCTTGAAGTTCCTAAAACAATTTTCAGTTGTATGATTGGTTAGTCCACAAATAGAACAAGGATTAGGGAATTGAGATCTCCCCCTGCCTTGTATACCTCCTCTTTCTCTACCTCTACCATGTCTTCCTCTACTTGCATAGTTAACTTGATGCATACCTACTTCATCATCTACTTTATTTGCCTTCCCTTTATTATCTTTAGTCTTGCTTTTATCAGTGTATAAAGCTGAAGATTGATTACCTTTGGAGCCGTCTCCATTCTCCACGAGTTTGGCCTCTTGAGTGAGTAATTCTCCAATTAGAGTGTTCAAGTCTGGACATGCATATCCATGTACAAATCCACTGTTGTGGTGAAAGCCTCCCACTTGTCATCTGCCTTTATACCATTGATAACTTGCCTTACCATCTACTCTTCATCTATTACTTCTCCAATACTTCCTAACTGATCAGTTATGTCCTTGATTTTTGTGACAAAGTCAGTCACATTCTACTTGGGAGCTTTCTTGAGGGTTGTGAAGTCCAACCATAGTTGATTCTTTCTAGCTTTAGTACTTGAAGAGAAGAAGGCTTCAAGTGCATTCCACACTTCCTGGGATGTTTTACAACTTCTAATATGAGGTAAGAAAAAATCAGAGATAGAGTTGAGATGATAAGGCCTTGCTAATGCATCTTTGGAACACCATGTACTTAGTCTCTCCTACTCTTCATGTGTTGGTTGACTCTTATTTCTGAATGTAGGCATAGCTTCATCTCCAGCCACATAACCATATAGATTCCTGTCTTTGAGATAGGATTCCATCCTTAATGACCAAGCAAATTAATTACCTCTATCCAATTTGTCAAGTGATGAAGGGAATCGATCTGCCATACTTGCTCTGATACCACTGTGAAGAGATGGATTGATATGTTCTTGAAGATGAAGTGATGCTGCAAAAACCTTGCACTACACCAGCCAAATAAACTCTACAGAAGTGTTATGGGCCCTTTTACCTTGCCAATGAGTATATTTGAGGCCCTATGTACTTTGGAAGATCACTTGCAAAAAGTTCAATCAAGACAGACAAGTTTGACTAAAAGTCAACTAGCTCAAACCTTCTATTTTTGAACTATGACACTCAGTGTTTTACTCAATACTCCTTCTCTGGTCAAAATTCGCTAGAGATCTTTTAGAGGAGTCTAACTAGGAAGCAAAGCAACCTATTACAAGTTATTTACTGAAAATGATGAACCATGTGATGAGAAATGAATTTAGCAATTCACCTATGTCAACCCCACTTTTTAGGAAGCAGTAGACATCTATACATAGTCAAGCTTAAATGTTCATTGCTCACAGCACACAGATCTAATTGACATGAAACTCTAGAATATGATAGTTAAAGATCTGAAAAAGATGAACTATGCTAAGAGAAATGTGCTCTGCAAGATAACTGAAAACTGAGAGATTGTGACAAACAATAGTTCATACAAATAGACTTGACAATATGGCAATAAGTGATCATGAAATAAATTCTATATTGAGTGAATAGTACTTGACTTACTGGTACATTCCCCACCCCGTACTACCATTGTACATACCACTACTATCCTCGAAATAACATCCACCCCTTCTACTCCTCTCTCACCTCATCTTTCACCAACCCATCCCGTATCCCCCGCACACCCACCTGCTTCCCCCACATCCATACCTGTACAAGGCAATATAGCCACAACCTTTGCCCTGCCCATTCAGACCACCATGCCCACACCCAACCCTTCGTATCTACATGTTAACCCCTTCACCCCTTCATCTTTCCCCGCGTTTCCCCCACCTCTAAGACCCCCATTCCCAATTCTAACCCCACTAACCTTCTCACCAGTTTCACCTCCCCAACCCACCATAACCCCTATTTCCCCTTTTCACCAAGCTGCTCCAGCCATTCCCCCTGTAAATTACTCTACATTTGTAAATCCCGTATTCACACCTACACAACCACCCACAATCACACCACTTTTCACAGTCACAACACTAAACACGTCCAGTGACATGGACATCTCACCACCCACGGCACCACCACTCACTTCACTCCCGGCACAAACATTTTTAGACACATCACAATTTTCCACGATCACCACTGCATCCACTGTCCCAACCCCATTTCCCATTCCCGCTGCATCTACTCCCACTGCATCCTCATTTAGCACTTCACTACTACTATCGCCCACCATAGACACCGCATTTCAACACATGTTCACATGCATGACACAAGTCCGCGATGAGTTTGCATCACTCGGCACCAACTATCAACAGCTGCAGAAAACGACGAATGAACTACAAACGCAGCTTAATTCGTTATCAATTGAGAACGCCTCACTGAACAGCCGATACCACGATTTACGAGAGGCCTATCACAAATTAGAACTAGAAAGTGAGGAGAAAACAAAAGAGGCCACCGCGGATTTGGACAACCTACTTCGAGCCCAGACCGTCCGCAATGCAACGCTCACTAGAAATATGGGCTTACTAAGAAGACACTTAGCCGCAGCAAAAGAGGAGAACCAGAGACTCCAAGAGCAGAATAGAGAGAACTTGGAAGCGGCACTGGACCACCCAGAACAACCCCTAAGTCCGAGCAGATTCAAGGCAATCCCATCCGAATCGATGCGGATGTTGCTAGATGATCATGTGCGATTGCTCGAGGACTATGATCGTATGAACGAAGAGCATCAAAAGTTAAAGGAAGATCACAAGCTGCTACAGCTCAGAGAACCGGCAACACAACAAGTACACGTAGCAGCAGAACTACCAGCACCTGCGGACCCTGCCCCTGAAATTTTAGAGGAACTCAACGCACTCCGGGCCCAGGTAACAAATCTTGAATCTAGAATTGCAGTCTATGAAGCACCACCAAGGCCAGACTCCCCACCTGAGCTACCAGTTGAGGAAGAAACCGTCACTATCCCGGTGGAGGAGACATTCGAAGAGGCATATGAACCGATACCCATCCCAGGCGGACGTGTCACGGCCGAAGGCCAGATGACCTACGAATTACCTACCCCCGCGTGGATGAAGACAGTTGAAGAACTCGGAACGACACACTCGGCCAGAGTAGAGGCACAGCTACATGCCATGGCCATGATTGAAGAGAGAATTTTACAGTCACCATTCTTTGCTCAATTGGCCCCTCGACGATACATATCTGGGCATGAGCTCCAATATAAACCGTACTTCATGTTAATGGCCGAATACCAGTTAGCCATAGAGAAAGAAACAGGTCTGAAACCAACGCATGCCACTCAATTCGAGCCAGAGGACTTGCCACCAAGGGCACAGAGAGGTGAAATCCTTCAACCAGACTGGCGCAAAGATTTATTGCAAAACTATCCAGAGATGATGAGCACATGGGTGAAAGCGCCGCTGCACTTAAAATTTAACCCGTGCTGGGGACCAGTCCCACGACGCCGCTCTTGGACTGCATTCGCTAAGGTACAAAACAATAAGCAGTGCCAAGACTGGTTGAACTATCCCTACTTCAAGCCACCAATCGAGTTACCCACAGTAGGCTACATGATGGCGACGATCCGCCACTGGCTCCCTAGGTTAAAGCATATGGATGATATTGCCGCGCACATGACTGTCAAAATCTTTGACATGATGCAGATGATCTTTAAAGTCCTCCGACGCATCAAGGCTCCCCATGTAAACACCCCGGGCTTCGAGCATGGCAACTTTGATTTAGTCTATGATATGAGCACAACGCCATCGCTACGGGTGTGTTATGCCTGGCACTGCAGGATCAAATACCTACCGGCATGCTACAAGCAGACATTCGAAGAAATGTTCACCACCGGCTTTTGGGAGTACCATTCAGAGGTATTTATAAGCAGGCCCACACACTTATTGCAATTATTCGCCTGTGAACGAATGGTGTACTCCACACATTATCAGCTCCCACCACCAGACGAGCCACAACCTATCGACTGGGAGAAACTCGAGGCTGATCTAGCCCGAGGCATTCGTATATCAGAGCACACCCTCGCTCAAGACCTCCTACAGAACTACATCCGGCAGACCTCACAACAAGGTTCTGTCAGGGACGACAGAAGCGAGAGGGAGGGGGGTGTTGGAAGCAGCCAGAGGCACAGACGCCACGGAAGCATGTAAAGAAGGAGCAGGGAGCCTGGCGGATCAATTTTTCAAACAAATATATTTCTTATTAATTCTCCAAACATTCAACAGTGATTGTTATCACTAATTGTAACATATGTATCATAGAAAACCCCATTTTGTAATCCATAGCTCCATTTTGTGCAAGCCGAGGAGTCCTCGAGCTTGAGGAGCTTAGGTAGAATGCTCGTACCAATTTTCGTTATTTTTAGACATCGTTTACCCTTCCAAATAGCCTATAGGACCTATTTTTTAACTAGGCCGGTCACTAGATGTGAAACCGGTCAAAACTAGTCTAGAAACTATAAAAAGAGCTAGAGAGCTCATTTTTGAGGTTGGTTCATTTTGGTTAGTGGGAGCATAGAGCTAGTTTGAGCTTGTAAGAGCATTCTTGAGTAATAGAGCTAATTTCCCACCTTCCATTGTGTCTTGCTTGTCTCTTCATTGTGTGTGTGTATGTGTGTGTGCATCTTTGTGCTTCTCACCTTCACTCTCACATCATCTCACGTTCACGATCTTCATATCACTCCTACCTCTCCCACGGATTGACATTAAGGAGGTGGAGCTTCTTAACGTGGTACTTACCATTGTGCTAGAGCAACAGACTCCGTATAGTAGGCTGGTGGGCTATCCACAAGGGTGGAGTCAAAACTATTTGCATTAGGGTCATTATCTATGATCAAAGGGGTCGTGGCTACTAATGCCATATTTGAATTTTCCTTTGGTGTGGCGTACTTCATAGAAACTACATTAGCAGGGGGTGGAGGTTGTTGTCCTAGGACAGGTTGAGGTCTAGGTTGTACCTGATATGGTGCTTGATATTGAGGGGGGGGCACGATAATATTGCTGTGGCTGGTACTGACCTTGGTATCTACTTGGCTGATATTGTTGAGGGTAACTCTACCTAACCACTTGTTTATTATATGGACATTCCCGAGCCGTGTGGTTAGTGTATCTGCGCTCTATGGTATAGTACATTCCATTGGAGTTTCCTATGGGTTGCATTGCATGTGGACACATGTTCGCCATATGGTCACCTCCACAAGTATAACACATTTGAGGGAGGGCTAATTTGATTCTTGGTTTGCTAGAGACTCCCAATCGTTTGGCTACTTGTTTCGCTAAGTCCTCTATTGAATTGGAGTGTCTGGATGAAGTCTTCGAATCTTTGTGAACCTTAGGAAGTTCTAGCTCATCTCCTAAGTTATCTTCTATGTCTACACAAATATGTAAACATTGATCCAAGGTTCTTGGCTCCTTCAAGGAGACGTATGATCTCAGCTTAGCACTCAATAGACCGTCTATGAACAAAGCTATCAATTTGGCTTGAGTGGGTACTTCCAATGGGGGCATCTCTCTATGTAACATTTGAATCTTCGACCGGCCATCCTCACTGTCTCTTGAGGGGTTTGTTTGAAGGTGTGTATCAAGGAAGATGTGTTGTGTCTGATTCCACTTTTGGAAAATTCCATAATGAAGGACTCCATCATGTGGTGGATGTCTCTAAATTGGTGCTAGTGCAATGGTTGAAACCAATCCAACACATCACCCTTTAGAGTGAGTCCAAAGGTATTAAATTGTGTAAACATGTCTTCAACTTGTTCAGCCTATAGCACCTGCTTGAATTCTACTACATGCTCATAGGGATCTCCCGATCCATCAAAACAGTTCTTCATAGCCTTCACTAATTCAGTAGGCCTTAAAGTTCTAGGGTGGTCTCTAGGCCTAGGTAGGGGAAAACCATCCCCACCACTGTTAGCCCTATGATCCCTGAGTGGTTCTCTTTCAACCCTCCCGTTCTCGATAAGGGCGCTCTCCCTTCTTGCACGATGGATGAAACTATTCTCTGCACCTTCCTTGTTCTTCTCTCTATGTCCCTGAGATGTGCCGATACCCAAAGTATCCTTAGATACTTGCGATCTTAGTAGAGGAAAAACTAATTCTCCTCCCCATGTATATGCATGACGACCATGTTCTGTGACCTTATACACTCGTTCTGAGGTGTCATCTAAGTATACTACCTTTCCAGGAACCTTCGGGTCCTTTACTTCATAAATCGTGTTTGCTCCTGCATCAGTAGGATGGTCTGGCCTATATCTCCAAAAGGCTTCATCGGTCTCCTTATTCAAGAATAGTTCTATACTCCTATTGTCTTGGGGCATCCACTTAGGAGTTATCACGCTCGTTAATATGGATTTTCCTCTTGGTGTTTTATGTTCCTTGATCTGTTTACCAACATCTATGTCCGCAGTTTCTACCATCTCACCTAGTTCATTCATTGAGTCGACCCTAACTGCAACGATATACATGGTCCCTTCTTTGTCTATGTAAGCCTCATTTTCAAACTTCATGGTTGGATGTTCTAATCCCATAGGTTGGTCGGGGTTATGTAGTTGAATTACTGATCTATGAAGGCCATCCTCATATACCTGGGTACCCAATCTATTCGTACGGATATACTCCAAATGAGTCTTGCAGTGTCCCTCTGTCTTCTCTAGATGGGCTACATTAAACAACACCCCTGGTCTACCAGTGTTGAAAGATATATTTGAGTCACTCGTGTTTGAACTAACCTTGTATGGATACCTGCCTAGTTGTTGAGCCCACGATCATGCTGTAGTCCTCCTCTTTGGTTAGGTCAATCAATTTGTTCTTTGTGGGTCTTCTTTAGAGGTTCTTGTCTTGTTCAAATTTGTCACAAGGAATCGTTTTAATGTGTTTGACTTTAATTCATTTGAGCATTGTGTATTCAAGTCACAAAATTCCTTTGGGCTTGATCCCATCACCCACTTACTTCTTCTCTCGTCCACCACTTATCACTCAATGAGTTATGTGAATCCTGGCTACTCTAGGAGTCCTAAGGCTCTTCGTTGATCACAATGTATTTTTTCTCAAAGAAATCATCAAAAAATAAAGAAATGGAAATTCCACTTACCATGTTCTCCTAAACTTAAGAAGTGGTTGTTTTGACTTTGCCCGAGAACTCGAGGTAATTGTCTGCTTCTCCCTTTGGCCGATGCCACACACACAAGGGTTCACAATTAATGGCCAAAAATTGACCCAAAAATTTAAAAATATGTTCAAAACCCTAATTTTCCATTTTGTCTGACAGTCATGATGGTCATACATAATCACGATGGTGTGTCACCATCACGATGGTGTGTCACCATCACGATGGTGTGACAGCCATGATGGTTAGAGGTCACGATGATCAGGCTTTAAGATGATCAAACACAATCACGACTGTCAAGTCATGACGGTTAGTCAGGATCGTGACGATCAAGTCACGACAGTCAAGCTACTATGATCACTGATAATCATGATGGTCAGCTCACAATGGTTAAATGATGATGGTCAAGGCCACAATGGTCAAGCGCAATCGCGATGATGAAGCCATGACAACCAGTCAAGATCGTGACGATTAACTCAGGACAATCAAGCTACGATGATCACTGATAATTGTGATGGTCAGATCATGATGGTCAAGGCCACGATAGTCAAGCACAATCGGGATGATCAAGCCACGATGGCGAGTCAGGATCACGATTGTCAAGCACCATCGCGTGATGGTGAGTCACTGTCGTGATGGTGAGATGCGATCGGGATGGCATGAGCCAATTGCCACGATGATCATTGATGGTCACGATGGTCAGACGCAGTTGCCATGATGTGTCATTAAGAAGTCATTTGCTAGAATACTGATATCGTGAGTGAGGAGCGATTGGTATCGCAAAAGGAGTATCGTGGAGAGCTAGTGATTTGTTGAATTTTTTAGCACAAGGCTAGGAAAAAAATTCTTCTTGAAGGTGAGTACTGCATCCCTGTAATCTCAAAAAATTAAAGCACTCACAAACATGACATAATACATTTACTAGTATCGTAGGGTAGATCAGAAGGGTTGGAGTGAGTTTTTGTTTTGCACACTGAGCCAAAGTGAAGAGGAGAGAGTGAGATACACATTGCACAAGAAAATTTTAAGTTTTGGTCTCATTTGGCTGTAGTATCGCGATCGGTTGAGTTTTGGTATTGCGATACCAAAATTCCCTAGTATCGCGATACTCATCAAATATCGTATCGTGAGTGCCTTCTTGAGGTATCACGATACCATCACGGTATCATGTATCGCCAAGTTAAGGTATCACGAATCGGAGATCTGAGTAGTATCATATCGTTTAGCCTTGTGGCATTCTGTCATGAGAGCAAGAAGTATTGTGTATCTGTTACACTTATGTGATCCTCGAGTAGCTTTGATGTGAACCTTTTTCGTATACATGGGCACTTTTTACTCTAGTGCTCGCTAGAGGTTTTTCTCCCATGTTACCACATACATGATTCACTCATATGTGGTGGTACTTTGTACTTAGGGATATTATTCAGCTATTACTTCAGTTCAGTTTATCATCAATAGAGAGAGCTATTCCAGCCATCGTCTTCTCTGTGTGTCTTACTACATTTGTGCTCCTTGTGTGTGCTTCTTGTGTGTCTCTCGCACTTCTACACACACCCAATAGTGGTATCAGAGCAGTTTCAGCTCCTTCTCAAGTTTCAGTTTTTCGCGTCGCGGCACGCACACTTTTAACAGTGCAAATCGACTTTGGAGCATAGAATAGTGAATTTTAGCAGCCAAAAAGCATTTCCACCAGTTGCACTAAGTTGCACTAGGGTTTTACCCCCATTTCAAAGCCATTCGTGTAGTCAGAATTGCCGTCAGAGTAATTGTTTGTGAGCTGAAAATTTAGCATTCATTTTAGCTTTCGTGAAAGTAAAGTTTTTGTCACTTTCTTGTTCCTTAGTGAAATGGCGGGCAACAATGGCTTGTTTGGCATGCTTCAAGCTGAAGATAAACTTGATGGGACCAACTATCTCATGTGGTCTTACATGATGAATCATGTTCTTGTTGCTAAACAACTTTGGAACATAGTGGCAGATGTTGATCGAAGACCTGCGGGTGCTTCTACTTCACAGTCTACTGTCACACATGGAGCTTCTTCTTCGAGTATAGTGGTTTCTCCTTCTCCACCTACACAAGAGAAGCTTAGATGGGATGGAAAAGATGCTCAAGCTCATGCATTGATTGGGCTTTCTGTGAAGCATCATATAGTCCACACATTCAGTCATGTTCTGCATCACGACAGGCATGTGACACTCTTGCTTCTTTGTATGCCGTGCGTAATGAAGCATGTGTTGCATACTTGAGGAAGCAACTTGAGGATGTATGTATGGTTGAAAATGAGTCGGTGGATGTGTATGTGACATGCATAAAGGACTTGAAAGAGCAATTGGCAAACATAGATGAGATCATTCCTGATGCATCATTGATTTCTACATTGTTGAAAGGATTATCAGAATCTTTTCAAAGCTTTGCTACTACACTCCGTTTGGTTGCAAAAGGAAATCCTAATATGTATGCATTTGATGAGGTTGTGTCTCCTCTTTTTCAAGAAGAGCAATTTAGAGTGAATAGGAGTGGTTTGATTGAAGGAACACAAGCACTTGCTATCTCACAAAAGGGGAAAAGCAAGTATGTTTCAGCTTTGGGTTCTTCAAAACCAAAGCCTCAAGCTTCCTCTTCCACTGATTCCTCCAATGATGCTAATTTGCAAAAGAAGAAGAGATGCAAATATTGCTGAAAGGCTGGTCATACTATTGATGAGTGTAGAAAGCTTGCTAAATGCAATGAAAAGAAGAAGGAATCCGGCATGTCTATTGCTGAAAATTCAGCAAATGCAAAGAATGATGAAGCTAACATGGCTCAAGATTTTTGGTCATGTGTTGTTACATGTGATTATGATGCATCTTTGCATTCAAAATGTATGGTTGTGAGTGAGGCTGATTTGCATTGGTTCTTTGATAGTGGTGCTTCAAAGCACATAACATCATGCAAATGATTTTTTTGCCTCTTTGAAAGATGCACCCAAAGGAGGACATGTGGTGTGTGCAAACAATGCCTCTTATCCTATCATTGGAGTAGGAGAAATTGAGCTTATGGCTAAAAATGGAGCTATGATTCTCTTGAAAAATGCATTGTATGTGCCCGGTATCAAGAAGAACCTAATTTCATTTTCGTTGATTGCCAAAGCTGGACTTCATGTACACTTTGTTGATGATAAGTGTATGGTTCATGATTTTAGCAATGGTGATGTTATCATGATGTCTAGTACATTATATAATGGTTTGTATTGCATGGATACATACAAGAGGGCTCCCTTGAATGCCTTGGTTGCTCATACTTTTTCCATGAGTGAAATGGAGCTTTGGCATGCTCGTTTTGGTCACTTGAACTTCAATAGTTTGCTTTACTTGCAAAAGAAGGACATGGTTATTGGTTTGCCTACACTTGAGTCCATTGAAAAGCATGCATGTGAAGGTTGCATTCATGGAAAAATGCATCATGCTTCTTTTTCAAAAGATAGTCATACACACACTACAAGAAAATTGTAGCTTGTTCATAATGATGTATGTGGTCCTGTCAAGACTCCATCTTTTGGGAAGCATGTATATTTTGTTACCTTCATTGATGATGCTACTCGCCATACATGGGTGTATCCTATGAAAGCAAAGAATGAGGTATGTTCTTGCTTCAAAGCATTTTTAACTATGGTTGAAAATTTTTATTCACAAAAGCTTTTGACTCTATGCACGGATCGTGGTGATGAATACGTCACATGAGTTTAATGCTTTTCTTCATGAAAGATGTATTTCACACCAATGTACAGTGCCATATACACCTCAACAAAATGGTGTTGCTGAGCGTAAAAATAGAACACGTCTTGAAATGGCACGATGTATGGTTAAAGGAAAGCATCTTCCTGATAACTTTTGTGGAAGCGGTCATGTGTGCAGATTATGTGTTGAATTGATGCCCTACAAAAGCATTGAGAGTCATCACTCCTGATGAGGCGGAACGGTCATAAGCCTATGGTTAGTCATATGCGTGTGTTTGGTTGTTTGGCATATGCTCTTGTGCCATCACAACAACGTCACAAACTTGATGACAAGGCAAATAAATGTATATTTGTTGGTTATAGTGCTGAAAGTAAGGGATATCAATTGTACCATCCATTGACGAACACAATTATTGTGAGTCGAGATGTGGTATTTGCTGAAAATTTAGTTTTCCCTCTGCTTGAATGCAAAAGACAGCCAACAGTTAGCTCACAAGATGTGTTCGATACACTCATGCCTTTGTTTCAAAATGGTGCACTTGACTATGGCCATGTAGACTAGCCAACTGAGGCTCAAAGGGCTGAAAAATTCCAGCAAAATAGAGCTGAAAATGCAAAGAATTTCCAGCCAAACATGGCTGAAATGTTTTATCCAAAAAATATCCAAACTGCTCGAAATTTCCAGCCACATATGGCTGAACATTTGCGATAAAATATGGCTGAAAATGAGCATAAATTCAGCCCACGCATGATGTATTACATAATGAATGCATGTCTATCAAAAGTGCACGAAGTATGCCAAAGTGGCTGAAACAAACTTTGCACAAAAACAAATTGAGTGCAGCTTTACTTGGTAGAACAAGATCAAGCTCTCACCATGCATCAAGTAATTTTATGGATTATTCTCTTATTGCAACAGCATGTAATGAAGTGCCATTTTCTTTTGAAGATGCATGTGATGATCCACAATGGATGAGTGCTATGCAATTAGAAATGGATTCCATACATAGGAATGGTACTTGGGAGTTATGTGAATTGCCAAAAGGAAAGAGTGCCATTGGTACAAAGTGAGTTTATAAGATTAAGAGAAAATCTGATGGTAGCATTGATCGCTACAAAGCTAGATTGGTTGCCAAAGGATATGTGCAAAAATATGGCATTGACTATGAGGAAACTTTTGAACCTACTTCACGCCTGACTACCATTCGTACCGTGGTTGCATTGGTTGCCCATCGAGGTTGGAAAGTGCATCAGTTGGACATAAAAACAGCCTTCTTGAATGGTGATTTGCAATAAGAGGTCTTTGTGAAGCAAACTCCTGGATTTGCTATGAAAGGGAAAGAGCATATGGTTTGTCGCTTGCATAAAGCCTTGTATGGTCTCAAGCAAGCTCCATGTGTATGGTATGACAAAATCCATAAGCACTTGATTGCTCTGGGCTTCATATGTAGTTCGATTGAAAGCACACTCTATGTATGCAAAAAATGGGGCTGATCTTATATCTGAGACGCCTATTGGTGGATCTTTGCATGGAGATTGATGCTGCTACACATATTTTTCACTGATAGTCAGAGTGCTTTGGCAGTTGCACGAAACCCAGTATTTCATGCACAGACCAAACATATTGAGGTGCATTATCACTATGTGAGAGAGCGCCTTCATGCAAGAGATATTGATTTGGTATATGTGCCTACACAAGATAATGTGGCAGACATATTCACCAAAGCTCTTCCACGAGAAAAGTTTGAAGCTTTTCTCAAAGCTTTAGGCTTATTACCTTATGGGGGCTGATCTATCACTCCTTGTATGTGTTCATATCATTCGCTTCAAGGGGGTTTTTTACACTTATGTGATCCTCAAGTAGCTTTGATGTGAACCTTTTCCCTATACATGGGCACTTTTTACTCTAATGATGGCTAGAGGTTTTTTCCCCATGTTACCACATACATGATTCACTCATATGTGGTGGTACTTTGTACTTAGGGATATTATTCAGCTATTACTTCAGTTTAGTTCATCATCAATAGAGAGAGCTATTCCAGCCATCATCTTCTCCATGTTTCTTACTAGGTTTGTGCTCCTTGTGTGTGCTTCTTGTGTGTCTCTCGCAGTTCTACACACACCCAATAGTATCGTCGATCTAGAGGTATCATATCATGATCCACAGAGGTATCATATCATGAGAATAGGTGGTATCATGTATCATCAATCAAAGGGTATCATATCATTAAGAATTTGGTATTGTATGGTGCCTTAGGTATCATGTATCGCTAGTTCGGTAGTATCGTGTATCATCAACATGCAAGTATCATATCGTCAGGGGGAGCAGTATCGTGTATCATTGAATTAAGTGGTATCATATCGTGACCATATAACAATATCGTATCGTTGGGTATCAAGTATCGCCCTCAGTGGTATTGTGTATCGTCTAGAGTTGGTATCAAGGAGAGTAGTATTGTGTATCGTGGAAAACTCCAACAACTTGAAAGTAAAAAGTGAGGGAAACAAAAACATTGGGGAGAGAATAAAGAAAATATAGGACCTAAGCGGTGAATGAATCTGAGATCCGGACGAGTGTTAGGCAGTCAAAGAAGTGTCATTTCGTCAGTAGGAAGTGTTCCCCAACCAAATTCTCATTCAATCTACTTGGACACCTCTAGTGACTCAGAGGAGGAAATACCCATGGCCTCTGAGGACATGCATGGTTCATTCCCAAGGGAGAGCTTTATGTCCACCAGGGAGAATACCGGACATCCCTACATTACATCTCCACCAACCTACAAGGAGTACCCATTTATCTTGATGTCATAAATAGGTCAGTAGCAAGAATGGTAAACTCTACGAATTCAAAAATAGTTCCGAGACCCACCGTCAAGTATGAAGGAGGAGTTTATATGGACAAGTTGGGTCAGATATATGTAGTGACTGAAAACCCAGGTCAGATCAACGATAGAGGGGAACTAAAAGGGCAAGGAACTTCAAGAAGACCTAAGAATGAAGTCACAGTGGGGAAAGTTCGTAGTAACCCAAATCTTGAGAAGGGATCTAATACCTCAAGATGATTACCTGGTGGATGTATATTTGATCCATGGAATTAGATCTACTTTTACAAACGGACTCACCCACACGGGGAGAATGGTTAAACCCAGTAACTATATATGAGATGAATGATCTCGCGGATGCATCTAGAGTCACATACCTAGACCAAAACTGAAGGTGGTATTAGCCGGTAGATGAAGTTGATAGGTCTTGGCTAAAGTACATGGAGTTACCTGTATTCCCTCCTCGAGAACATGCAACTACCTTGCAAAACCCTTTTGGATCCCATCAAGGAATGGAGAACACTATGTCAGGTCAAACGAGTCAATGTAGTGTCCCCACCAAGACCCATGTTTAGTTCACTATGCCAGGAATGAACCCCCACAACCAAGCTAACCCAAGGATAGGAAATACGAATAGACCACCCATGATGGCAAGACCACAACCAAGTGTAGGACTAGGAATGCAACCATTAAGACCAGCAGTTCCTATAGTGATCAGATCCCCAGAGCTAGTGAGAAGACTGAGACCAATCTAGGTCGCCAAATGCATGAGAAATCATTATGATGGCACAAGAGATCCCTATGACCATATCGCCGAATTCAAGCAAGTGTTGCGAGCGAAACAAGTAGATGAATTTTTTGTGCAATACAAATCCCTTGAGGCTAACCCTTATGGAAATAGCCTTAACTTGGTTCCAACCCTTGAATCCAAACCGCTTTGGTAATATTGAGCAAATCTTCCAAGAGTTTATTGGATAATTCACAAAGTGAGGGATTAAGCACAACTCATCATTGTTGATTCATAGTTTCAAACAAGCTCCAAATGAAACAGTAAAAACAATGACTTGTAGATTTAACCAATACGTTGACAGATGTCCAATAACGAAGAGGCCCTCACAACAAAAGATCATATCTCTATTTCTAGATGGATTGACTAATGGGACATTCAGAACCTTAGACTACGTAAAATGGTTGCAGACATTGAGTGAGTGTCTCCAAGAATGCATAGACTTGGAAGATAAATTAGCAGAGGATCTCAAAAGTACACAAATCTCCACTAAATCAGAGGACACTCGGAGCAATGCGACATCCATTTCAAGTAATGTGGAGGAATTAGCATAATTGGTAGCAATAAAATTGGGAGTTCACGGGCATAGGAACTATCAGAACCCCCCATTGAGAATGCCTATGTTGAGAAGATTAACCTTGTGCGGTGGAGACCACCCATCCCATGCCTACATAAGAGGAGGATTAGGATTACCACAACCTTACTCATACAATAGGTAGCCACCTCAAGGACCCAACCTGTACTACCATATCGAGCAAAAATATACCAATCATAACACTGAAAATTGCCCATTTAATAGGCAACCAAGGCCATGTTGATATATTTAGGTAGTGATGTGTGTAAACACTCTAGGACCACTGGGGCACTTTTTTCCCTCTTTAGGAGGTTTTTTTCCCCTGGCTTGTATGTATGCCTATTGCCCTAATGGGCTACTTATCTTTGTACATTCTCTAGTAATACATTCAGTATTGTGTGTTGTGCTCACAAGCTTCTTCTTCTTCCTTGTGCTGTTCGCATGCTTCCGCAGACGTCTATCTCCAACAATTGGTATCAGAGCAGGTCATCGCTTCATCTAGGGCTCCATCGACACTCATCCGGTTGCAGTCTCAGAATCGCACGAATTTTGGTGAGCATATTCAGCGTGTTTTTGAGATCAAAACATCTTCGCTTTGTGGTGCCAAAATCGTGATCTGAGCTCGTTTCGGCCTCCCAATGCACTATCGCAGTGCTTGTGTAGGCTATTTGGTCTTTTTGTGCCAAAGGTATATACCAATTTTTGTTCGTCAATATAAGCGTCTCGAAGTCTAGTATAGGTCTAGCAGAATTTCTCTGCACAGTTCTGTTCAACTTTTTGAGATACAGTCAATTTTCTGCATCAAGGTATTTTAGTCACTGGCCATGGCTGAAAGCAGTGATGTATTCCGTATGTTGGCTGTTGAGGATAAGTTGGATGATACCAACTACCCATTATAGGCTTATATGATGTGACATGTGTTGGTTGCAAAAGGACTATGGAACATTGTGCAGGGTGTTGAAAAATGTCCTATCACACCTGCAACTGTTACAATTGTAGGTACTAATGCTGATGCAGAAGGTGTCGAAGATGGTGATATTCTGCATAATCCTGTTTGTGCTACGGTTTCTACTGCACTTATTGCAGAGCAGATTTGTTGGGATGGCAGAGATGCCTAGGCACATGCATTGATAGCTTTGTCTATCAAACGTGCCATTATTCCTCACATTGTCTCTTGCAGAACAGCTAAGGATGGTTGGGATACACTTACCACATTGTACCAACCTAGGAATGAGGCTCGTGTTGCTTACCTCCGAAAATAGTTGGAGAGTGAGCACATGAATGAAGGTGATTATATGGACAATTTTCTAACAAAAATCAAAGACTTGAAGGAACAATTGATTTTTGCTGATGAGGTTATACCAGATAGCTCACTTGTGCAAACCGTTCTGAATGGTCTTCCTGATTCATATCAGAGTTTTGCTTCTACTCTTCAGTTGATGATGAAAGGCAATCCAAATGCCTTATCATTTGAGGAGTTAGTCTCTGTTCTATTGCAAGAAGATCACTCCAATCCATTATGCGAGTTGCAGATCAAGCTTTCCTAACTAGTCAGAAGGGCAAAGGAAAATGGAGCTCTTCAACTAGTAATCAGAAATCTAAATTCTGCACATTCAAAGAAAGAAGATAAAGATGAGAAGAAATTAGAAAAGTAGAAATTGTTTTTTAAGTATTGTAAAGGAAATGATCATATCATAAAGAACTGTCCAAAATTGGTTGCTAAAGAGGCAAAGAAGAAAGAGGCTGGAATGGTTGTTGCAGAGGCCTCTACACCAAAAACAGAGTCTGCTAATCTTGTGCAGGAAGAAGAATGGGCGTTTACTACTGTCTGTAGTTTTGACCCATCTTCTCATGAGCAGTGCATGTCTGCAGTAGACTCAGATGTTTGGTATTTTGACAGTGGGGTGACCAAACATATTACCTCGCAGCGCAGTTTCTTCTCTTCACTTGAGCCTGCCCCTATAGGGAATACTGTTACATGCGCCAACAAATCCTCTTCTCCTGTTATGGGAGTGGGTAAGATCATTTTGACTACTGTTGATGGTAGTTCTTTCACTTTGTCAGATTCTTTATTTGCTAGGGATCAAGAAGAACCTGTTATCAGTTTTTGCATAAGCCAAGATTGGCTTGGTTGTGAAATTTGTTGATGATAGGTGTACAGTTCATGATCTGTCAAATGGCAATGTGATTATTGCTTCTCGCATTTTATGTCGTGGGGTGTATAAGCTCATAGACTATGAAAGATCTGTAAATGATTTGGCATGTGCAGTAAATGATTCTCAGGCTATGTCAGATGCAAAGCTTTGGCATGCATGCTTTGGTCATCTGAACTTTGCTAGTTTGCTATGCTTGCAAAAATCTGAAATGGTGTCCTCTTTGCCCAAACTTGAGGCACCTGGAAAACATGTTTGTGAAGGCTGTATTTTGGGCAAAATGCAGCGTTCCTCCTTTCCAAAAGATGGTTCAGTTCGGGCTACTCAGAAATTGCAGCTTATACATAGTGATGCCTGTGGTCCTATGCAGACACCTTCTTTTGGAAATTATCTTTACTTCATTACTTTCATTGATGATTTTTCTAGGCATGCATGGGTATATCCATTGAAGGCAAACTCCGAAGTGTTCATGTGCTTCAAACAATTTTTGGTTTTGGCTGAAAATCTATCAGCATGTAAAATGGGCACCCTCCGTTCTGATCGAGGGGGGGGATATATGTCTTCTGATTTTAATGCATTTCTGGCTGAATGTGGGATAAAACACCAGTGTACAGTGCCATATACACCTCAACAGAATGGAGTTGCTGAACGAAAGAACAGGTCACTCATGGAGATGGCGAGGTGTATGATCAAGAGTCAGGCTTTACCACATAGTTTCTGGCTTGAGGCTGTCATGTGTGCAGCATATGTACTGAACAGGTGTCCCACTAAAGCGCTGCAGTCTATCACTCCATATGAGGCTTGGCATGATCGCAAGCCATCTATTGCTCATCTGCATGTTTTTGGTTGTTTGGCATATGCATTAGTGTCTGAACAACATCGCAGAAAATTGGATGATAAAGTAGTAAAATGTATTTTTGTTGGGTACAGTTCTGAAAGTAAAGGCTATCATCTGTATCATCCTAGACTAAACACATTTTGGTTAGCTGTGATGTTGCTTTTGTGGAAGATGCTATTCAGTCATTTCTTTCATGTACTAAGGAGACATCTGTTAGCTCCAAAGGCATGTATGATACTTTGCTGCCTCTTTTTACAGGTGGACAGTCTAGTGCTGGTCCCAATGAGGCAACTTCTCAGCCTTTGCAGGTTTCATGTGATGATGCAAATCATTCCATTTTTTATGTAGATTTACATGATGCATGTTGATGAGAGACCTGATATTGAGCAGGCAAAAACTATGCCAAAATGGTTGGTGCAGGCTTTGCATGACAGCAAATTAGATGCACCTCTGTCATATCATACTCCTTCAGGCTCTCATAGTGCCTCTTTTGCATCAGATTGCTATGCTATGGCTGCCTCTAGTCTCTGTGATGAGAATGAGCCTGTTTTGTTTGATGAAGCACAAAATTCAGAAAATTGGATGGCTGCTATGCAATCTGAATATGATGCTATAATGAAGAATGGTACTTGGTCTTTATGTGACTTGCCTCCAGGGAAGAAGGCCATTGGCACTAAGTGGGTATACAAGCTGAAGCGTAAACCGGATGGTAGAGTTGATAGATATAAGGCTAGGCTTGTTGCAAAGGGCTATGCATAGTGAAGAGGCATTGATTTTGATGAGACCTTTGCACCTACATGCCGTATGACTACTATTCACAGCATCTATGCACTTGCAGCTCATCATGGTTGGAATGTACATCAGTTGGACATTAAAACGGAATTTCTGAATGGTGACTTGCATGAAGAAGTGTATGTTTTTCAACCTCATGGCTTTGTGTAGAAAGGACATGAAAACCAAGTGTGCAGGTTAAAGAAGGCATTATATGGTTTATTGCAAGCACCACGTGCTTGGTATGAGAAGATACATGCCTATCTGATTGCACATGGTTTTGAGAACAGTCCAATTGAAAGCACCTTATATGTTAAGCGTGCTAATGATGTACTTCTGATCATTGTTGTCTATGTTGACGACATGCTGCTCACTGGTCCTATTGAGAAGCATATTGCTGATTTTAAGGCTGATTTGCATGCCTCATTTGAGATGTCTGATTTGGGGCATTTGCATCACTATTTGGGCATTCAATTTATGCAAGTTGATGGTGGAATGGCTTTGTGTCAAGCGAAATATATTAACACATTATTGCAGCATTTTGGCCTTGAAGACTATAAGCCTATTGCCACTCCTATGGAGACAGGTTTATGATTGAGTCTTCATGATGCTGGAGATGCATTTGATGCTGTTCTCTATCAGCAGGCTATTGGATGCTTGATTTACTTATGCATTACTCGGCCATATATTTAGTTTGCTATCTCACAGATGAGCAAGTTTATGCATTGCCCAGGAGTCAAGCATTGGCAGGCAGTTAAGCGCATCTTTCGCTATTTGAGTGGTACTCAGTTACTTGGGTTGTTTTATCCCAAGCGGGGATCACTACCGCCAGATTTGCATGCTTTTTCTGACTCTAATTGGGCTCGTTTCTATGACACTCGTATGTCCACTAATGGCTTTTGCTTCATGCTTGGTAGCTCATGTATATCTTGGTTGAGCAAGAAGCAGCCTACTGTGGCCACTTCCAGTTGTGAGGCTGACTATAGGGCAGGCGACTGTTGAGTGTGTGTGGCTCAGATGCCTTATGGCTGATTTGGGTGTTGGTTAGACTTTTGCCCACCATCTTCACTGACAGTTAGAGCGCATTAGCAGTTGCGAGGAACCCTATGTTCCATGCTCGCACTAAGCACATTGAGGTGCATTATCACTATGTCAGGGAGAGGCTCTCTATTGGGGAGATCATCTTGGCATATGTGCCCATGCAGGAGAACATTGCAGACCTTTTCACGAAGGCTCTGCCTAGGGAGAAGTTTGAAGCTTTTCGCAAAACTTTGGGCTTACTTCCTTTTGTGGAGTGATTTCCACATAGCTTGGCACTTCCTTATACATAAGTGCCAGCTACTTGTTCACCACATCACTCCCAGGGGGGATTTGTTGATATATTTAGGTAGTGACGTGTGTGAACACTTTAGGACCGCCAGGTCACCTTTTTCCCTCTTTAGGACATTTTTTCCCCCCATCTTGTATATACGCCTATTGCCCTAATGGGCTACTTATCTTTGTACATTCTCTAGTAATACATTCAGTATTGTGTGTTGTGCTCGAAGCTTCTTCTTCTTCCTTGTGTTGTTCGCGTGCTTCTGCAGATGTCTATCTCCAATAGGCTAGTGACTCAACCCCCATATAGACCTTATGGATATCCTCCTAGGGAACAAGGTAGAGAGGTTCCTAGGTACAACCCTTACCCAGGACCAGAGGGAGCACCCACGCCATATGAACAAGGAGGATATGGACAACCACAACGTGTGCTAGGACAACAACCAACACCATCCACAGAATGTAGTGCCAGTCAAATACACTCAACCGGAGGAAAAATTGGAAAGAGCTATAGTAACAACTACACATTTAGCTAATGTGGAAATAACAAATCAATAATATGAGTAGCCCTAGAGAGAATATTATCCTTATGATGCTAGTCTGATAGAATATGAACAAGCCTACGAGCAACAATTGTACGTCTATGAAGGGTATGAAAACTCTTATGGATCAGATTATGCGAACCTGATGTACACCACACCTAAAACACAAACCCCAATGAGACTGCCTACTAGACCACTTGCACCAAGGGAGCCATGCTATCGCTGCGGCAGAGATCACTTCATAAGGGAATGTACTTTGTCGTACAACCCACCACCCCCCAGGACATAAGAAGGATATTGCAATGATTTTGGCAAGGAGCATTTGTTTAGAGACTCCCCAAAAAACCCCAATAAGGTTCATAACACTACCCAAATTAACGTAATAGAAGTTATTGAATCATCTAGAAGTGACAAACAATACACAATGCCACTAAAAGATATCACTCGAGCCCAAGCCAAGGGACAAGCAGTAAAAGAAATAGATTCTGAGACTCAGACAGATAAAATTTTAGGACCTAAGATTCAGATAGTTGAGGACTTAGAAGACCTAAGAGAACCTAGCAAAACAAGGAAGTCGCAAAGATGGAAGACTAGAAGAGAAAAATTCAAGAATAAATGGCTAAAGAAGAAAAGTGAAGAGAATGAGAAATCAGTAAAGGAAAGTAAGAAACCTCAGGAGCTTGAAGCACAAGGAAATGCCCATCAGACTATTCAAACATCAAGATTAGTCGAACGACAATAAGTTCTAGCAGATCCACTGCCAGAAGACTTGGAGATGTGGTTAAAGGCTTATGAGTCGAGGATACTAGAAAACCAATTCAAGGAATGTCTAGAAAATAACAATTGACAACCAGTAAAGACACAACAAGAGGAGAGTAGTGAAAAAGACCAACAGAGTAACAAGGAAGAACCAAGTCTAGTAATTCCAGAACTAGAGGCCAATTGGCCACAAGACTTGTGGGCTAGGATTCAAGAGGAACGGTGGAAAAAGGATGAGAACTCTCCACCAGCTTTCGAAGAATTAGACACTTGGGAGAATCCACCTATATCAAACTTAGAAGAGGTATATGAGGAAGCTTCCATTTTAGACCAAAACAGGGAAGAATCAAACAACATTTCCACACTACCCAATTATATGGGAGAATACGAGAGAAGGTTAGTAGTATTCCACGCTCCTAAAATCTAGGGAAAGCAGGAAAGGTCACAAGATGAGAGATCACACAACTTATCAGAGCTCAAGAAAACTAAGATGCAATGCTTGTTGACAATAGAAGAATTACTATGAGCTAAGCCACAATTGTGGAAGTAATTAGCGGGACATTTGAGAATAGAAACCGGAGGACCCACTACTGAGAAGAAAGAAGCTAAAGCTCCATCAACCATTCAAATCCCAATCAATAAAGTTGGAGAATTTAGTGAGGGAGATGAAGGAAATACGTGCCTACCCATCACTTTTAACGGGTATATGACAAAAGCCATTTTCGACACTAGAGCTGGTGTAGGCATAGCCACAAAAGAGATTTGGGAAAAATGGGGAAAATCAGCCCTATGACCAATGTGCATGAAACTTCAACTAGCAGACGGTCACGTGGATAGACCATCAAGAATACTAGAAAAAATTAAACTGACCACTTGCGGAGTAGAGTTTGAACACACTCTAGCCATATGTAATTTTGGAAAAGCCAATAATTATGAAATGATTTTAGCACGACCATTCATGAGACAACTCAGAGTAGTACAATATTGGGGAAGAGATGCATTGTGTTTGCAACACTAAGGGACAACTAAGAAGATAAATTTACACACCTTTTCATATAGAGATGCACCCCTATTACAATGGAACTTAGTCAACTGAGAAGAAGATGATTTATTCATTCATAGTGCAGGATCTAGTGATCAATCATGGATGAATGAAGATGTTCAGCTATGGATGTGCAAAGAGGCCAAAAGAGAAGAAAACAAAACCCAGTTATGGCCAATAGGGCATCAAAAATATCGACCCATAGATGATCCAATGTATATGCCTCAAATATTCCTAGATGAAGCCTTTGAACCACACTGATGGATGGAAATCTTAGCCACACTAGATGTGTGTGTAAATGAGGAAGTACTAACCATGAACAAGTGTGTGGATGAAGAGGGATATGATATAAATCTTTACATGGTAATCCTTCAAGAAATGGAAGCAGGAGAATTACTAGAAAAGGAATGGAAGGAGGAATATGAAAGCATAGAGATGGAACCACATTTTGATTCAGAGGAATGATATTTGGAAAAAATAAAGGAAAACAATGGAGAAGAGACACCAAAAGTGTTTTCAGTAGAAGCGATCCCAACAAGGCACGACAATGAGGAAATGTTAGATAGAGTAGAGCAACCACCAGATCTCTTTGAAGTACCAAAACATTTTAAAAGATACGAAGTAGAGGAACAAAAGATAGCTATTCAAATGCCCAAGAGAGAAGCGACAGAAAGAGAAGCTTATGATAATAAGCAACAAACCAAGAAAGTGCTAGTAACCATGGCAGAAGAAGAGGAGAGATGTACCTACATTGGAAAAGATGTATGTTTACTTGGTGAACGAGTCCTACAGAGTAATGAAGGACTCAAAATAGCTAATAATGAGGTAATTGAGAAAGATGCAATCGTTGAAAGCATGCGGGCTCAATTCTTACAGAACAATCAAGTGGGGACACCAATAGTCCAAAGCTCTCAAGCAGCCACTGTGGAGACCGAGGTATGTCCTCCTTCTCCCCCCATAAATAATTCACCAGTTCACATGGGAGAGGTAGAGAAAAATGTTGATAGAAATACATGACCTATTGCAGAACTAAGCCGAAATGAGTGGGCACTACTAGTGTCCCAACTTACGGGACAATTTGAAGATCAAGTGGTAAAAGTCATGAAGGATGCCAAAATCAAAAGAAAAAGTTTAGAGCGAATTTTGAAGCCCTTCAATGTACCATATAACCTATTAAAAGAAGAAACCAAACAATACATCAAGAGGACTACACACAAGGAACCATATCAAGACTTACAGTTCCAAACAGATACATTCTCCTATACATAGGAAGAATTTGACAAAGCAGATCTGATCTGGAGATGAAAATTTTTGGAAAAGAATCTGACTCTACGCGTGCATTGGGGATCTGCACCATATTCATTATAAATAAATCCATCTTTTTGCCCGGTACCCAGAAGAAGATCCCGGATGCAATTTTGGGAAGAACAACACCAGGGCACACTCAATAATTAGTGGCTGAACTATCCACTATTACCAAGCTTGACACATAACTACTTACTATGCCAAAGTGGTTGAAACAAACTTTGCAGGACATAAAATTGATTGAGTGCACCTTTACTTGGTAGAACAAGATCAAGTAATACTGTGGATTATTCTCTTATTGCTACAGCATGTAATGAAGAGCCACTTTCTTTTGAAGATGCATGTGACGATCCATAATGGACGAGTGTTATGCAATTAGAAATGGATTCCATACATAGGAATGGTACTTGGGAGTTATGTGAATTGCCAAAAGGAAAGAATGCCATTGGTACAAAGTGGGTTTATAAGATTAAGAGAAAATCTGATGGTCGCATTGATCACTACAAAGCTAGATTAGTTGCCAAAGGATATGCACAACAATATGAAATTGATTATGAGGAAACATTTGCACCTACTTCATGCATGACTACCATTCGTACCGTGGTTGCATTGTGTTGGTGCAAAACAAGCCTTAACACTTGGCCTTGTCTTGTACCTTGAAGAGCATTGGATACCTATCTTGAAGGTGTTACAAAAGTACTTGGAGTAACTCATTTGAAGGAAGACCATAGGAACACATGCCTATGTTTTATTATCTTTTATCCAATGTAAAAGTCAATATGACTTAACTCACTTCTTGTAATTGTACCTACCTTCAAGAGTCGTGGAATTTGAAAGGTATGAATGGAGAGAATATCTCCATGTGATTAGTTGAGAGATTTGAGGGAGCCTACATTTGAATTTTGAAATTCAAATTCCTTCAAAACATCTATAAAAGCCAATGTAAAAAGTCGCGGGACATATGACACTCTTCCCGAGGCTAATCCAAGCATATTTGTGAGTGTGTGAGTGCTACTACCTAGCCTACACCTCTGAGTACCATTGGGCATCATTCTACATGCCAATGGGAATGTACATTTGATAGTATCAATACATATACTCATAGTTTTTACTCTGTGTTTTTCTCTGAGTGACTACCTCCAAGTCTGTCAACTTCAACAGAGCATATCTCAAGATCTACTGAACCAAATTTGATGATCAAGGGCTCATTGGAACCAGCTCAAAGCATTCTACAACCTTACAAAGTTTCAAGTCAATCTATTCAGCCAATTGGGAGAAATCTCAATCGAAGCAGTCACTGGTATATTTCTGTGTGTTTCCTGAAAAGTCGGGGGTGTTCCTAATTTTGCTAAACATCATGCTCAGTGTATAGTTTGCCATTTGGAGTGATTTAACTTGCTAATGTTAGCTTGTTAAGTTAATTTAATACTCCCAGAAGGAATTAGACCAATTGCAAGTGTGCTGGACACACTGAGCTTAGGACTGAGCAGGTGTCATTACAGAAATAGCAAGTTTTTGGACTTATGAAGATTCAAACTTATCTGTTTTGATTTGATCATTACTCAATCACTTTGTAAAGCACATATATAGTTTCTTGGTGTCATTTGGAAGCTCAAGGAGTCTTCTAACCATTTCTGAAGAAAAGAAAGGGCAGGTGTGAAGCAGGTCTAGCAGCACCACCTTGATCTTCTGATTGTACCCAGCCATCACATCCAACAGTGGTATCAGAGCAAACAAGGTAATCATGGGTGATGGTTTCCCTTCCTTTATTGACAAATTGGATAGAAATAACTACCAGGCATGGTCATTAAGAATGAAGACTTATCTACAAGGGAGAAGCTTGTATGGATACATATCAGGAGATGAGGAGTTGCCCTCATTCAAAACCAGAGGCCTACCTACAAAGGATGAGCATGAGAGACTTAATCAATGGTGTGCTAAAGATGCCTTAGCAAGGTCATATCTTCTAAACTCTATCTCTGATTTCCTTCTACCTCATGTTAGGAACTGTAAGACTTCCCAAGAAACTTGGGAGACCTTGTCAACATACTTCTCATCAAGCACAAGGGCCAGAAAGAATCAGCTATGGATTGAGTTTACAACTCTTAGGAAACAATCAAAACAATGTGTTTCAGATTTTGTCACCAAAGTCAAGGATATAGCAGATCAACTTGCAAGTGTTGGAGAAGAGATTGAAGAAGAGCAAATTGTTAGACAAGTGATCAATGGACTCAAAGCAGATGACAAGTGGGAGAGCTTTACCACTGCAATGGACTTGTACATGGATATTCAAGCACCTGATCTAACAACTCTGATTGGACAACTCTTTACACATGAAGCCAAGATCACAAAGAATGGAGAGCAATCAAAAGGTAACAATCCCTCTGCCCTATATACAGATAAGAAGTCTAAAGATAAGGGTAAAAGCAAGAAGGTTGATGATGAAGGATCCACCTCCCAAGCAAACTATGCAGGGAGAGGTAGATCATCCAGAGGTAGGGGCAGAGGAGGTAAGTCAGGTAGGGGGAGACCCTATAATCAATCTCCATGCAATATTTGTGGCTTGTCTAATCATACTACAGATGAATGCTACAAGAACTACAAGAATCAAAGAGGAAGAGGTCACCAAAGAGGAGGATACTCCCAAGGCAGAGGCAGATTCAATCAATCTCAAGGCTACCATGGCTACAACAATAATTACAACAATAACTACAACAATAATTACAATCACAATGGCAATTATCAAGGAGGATACCGGAACAGAAAGGATTACAACAATTATGCAGAGGATCAAGATGATTCCTTGTTGATTATGAACATGACATCTAAATCAGGTATCAATGATGATCATTTGTTCTATATTGACTCAGGGTGCTCTAACCATGTAGCTGGGAATGTTGCCCTACTCTCTGATTTGGAAGAACCTAAAGGCAAGCACCAAGTGCAGACAGGTGATGACACTAAACACTCAGTGGTTAAAGTAGGTAATGTCAAAACAAGTGATGGTAATCAAAATTTGCTAAGCAGAGTATTGTATGTCCCAACAATCACCAAGAATCTGATGAGTGTAGGTCAGATTGTTGAAAAAGGTCTACAAGTCAGGTTCACTCAACATGGTGCATATGTGGAGGATCCAAGACATGGATTCAGAAGGATAGCCAAGGGAGAGAAGTCAGGTAGACTATTTACCTTTGAACTTGAGGATACTAAAAGTATTGCCTTGTACAACTATAGGGACCAAACCCTATCAGAATTGGAGATGTGGCACAAGAGATTGGGTCACATTGGAGAGAGAACCATAAAGCAGATGAGCAGAGATCAATGTGTGCTTGGGATACCTAATGTATCCAAGCAACACATGATATACAAGTGTGGGGCTTGTCAATTTGGTAAGTCACACAGGTTGCCATATACCAAGAAAGGATTTATGCATGAAGACTACTTGGAATTGGTGCATACAGATGTTTGGGGACCAAGCAAGGAGCCATCCATATCTGGATCAAGGTACTATGTATCTTTTATAGATGATTATAGCAGATGGACTGTCTTGTACTTCATGAAACATAAAGATGAAGTATTTAATTGCTTCAAAAGGTATCTTGCATTAGTAGAGAATCAAACAGGTAGACATTTGAAGAGATTAAGGTCTGATGGTGGTGGAGAATACTTCTCCAATGATTTTGAAGAGTTCTTGCAGGAAAGAGGCATCAAGAGGGAGATTACCACAAGGTACTCACCAGAACAAAATGGGGTAGCTGAAAGAAGAAATAGACTCATTGTGGAGACAGCTAGGTCTATGCTTAATGAAAAGAAACTACCAAATTATCTTTGGGCAGAGAGTGTATCTACTGCCACATACTTGATCAACAGGTTGCCATCAAAGACACTTGATGGAATGACACCCTATGAGGCTTGGCATGGTAAGAGACCTTCTCTGGATCATTGCAAGATCTTTGGGTGTGTTGCATATGTGCATATTCCCTCATAGGTAAGGGGAAAGCTAGACCCTAAGGCTGAAAAGTGTATCTTTATTGGTTATGATTTGAATCAGAAAGGATACAGGTTCTATAACCCCTCAAACAAAGGCTTCAAGGTAAGCAGAGATGTCATCTTTGATGAAAATGATTCATGGTATGATAATGAGTGCAGGAAAGTGAGCCTACCTTATGATATGGAAGAAGACTTTCCAAAGCTTGTCAGGCAAGAACCAACTCAGAATGAGGATACAAGTTCAGATGATGAAGACACCATCAACATTGAAGAATTCAAAGCTTGGAAATCAAAAGGGAAGATGAAGATGAAGCAACTTGAAGACAATCCAGAATCCTCAACTCAAGCTATGAGGAGATCTTCAAGGGAAAAGAAGAAACCTATTAGGTATGGTTATGATACTTCACTTGTGACCAAGCACTCTGTATATCTTGCAAAGGACATCTTAAGTGAAGAACCAGGAACATTTGAGGAAGCCATTACTAAACCAGAATGGAAGGAAGCAATGGATGAAGAAATGGAGGCTCTCAAGGAGAGTGATACTTGGGACTTGGTACCCAAGAAGGACTCCATGAAGGTCATAGGATCCAGATGGATCTACAAACTCAAAAGGAACTCAGATGGTTCAATAAGCAGGTACAAAGCTAGGTTGGTGGCCAAGGGTTTTGCACAAACCCAAGGCATTGATTATGAGGAGACATTTTCTCCTGTGGCAAAGATGCCAACTATCAGAATTATGGTGAGTGTAGCTGCATCCAAAAATTGGAACATGTACCAATTGGATGTAAAAAATGCATTCTTGAATGGATGGATATCTGAGGAAGTCTACATGTCACAACCACCTGGCTATGAAGATCCCAATAAGGTAAATCATGTTTGCAAATTGAAGAAAGCTTTGTATGGATTGAAGCAGGCACCTAGAGCATGGAACTATAGGTTGACAACCTATCTCTTGGATCAAGGATTTGTGATGAGTAAAGCAGATACTTCATTGTTTATAAAAAGGAACAATTCAGAGGTAATATACTTGTGTGTCTATGTTGATGACATCATTATTACAGGAAATGATGTTCAAGGAATTAGACATATCAAAGGTCAAATGATGAAGGAATTCAAGATCAATGATCTTGGATTATTGAAGTACTTTCTAGGGCTTGAATTGGTCTACACAAATTCAGGTATATTCATTACTCAGAAGAAGTACATTCAGGACATGGTCAAGAAGTTTAATTTGCAGGAAGCTAAAGTCTCAAACATTCCTATGGAGGTCAACCACAAACTCAGTGCACATGAAGGAGAAGAACTCAAAGATATTACAGGTTACCAAAGTTTGGTAGGTAGTCTTAATTATGCTACCTTAACAAGGATTGATATCTCATATGGTGTTAGTGTACTTAGCCAATTTATGCATAAGCCAAGAGTACCACATTTGGAGGCAGCCAAGAAGATAGTAAAGTACCTAAAGGGAACACAAAATCATGGTTTGTATTATCCATATTCATCAGACATTGATATCAAGGTATACTCAGATGCAGATTGGGCAGGTTGCAAGGATGACAGGAGGAGTACATCTGGTTACATATGCTTTGCAGGTGATAAACCTATTTCTTGGTCATCCAAGAAACAACCCACAGTGGCTCTATCATCTACTGAAGCAGAGTACAGAGGGCTAGAAAATGCCACTCAAGAATCAATATGGTTGAAGTTACTCTATTCAGAATTGGGCCTATATACAAGGCCACCTATCATATTTGGTGATAACACAAGTTCACTCCATCTAGCTGCTAATCCTGTGTATCATGCTAGGACAAAACACATAGAAGTGCATTACCACTATGTAAGGGAGAAACTACTTAGCAAGGAAATCCAATTATCATATGTGTCCACTAATATTCAATGTGCAGATTTGCTTACAAAAGCTTTGGATGGGAGCAAGCTATGCAGGTTTAAATCCATGATTGGATTACAGGATATCATTGAAGACTAAAGATGAAGACTCAAGCAAGTGTTTGGCTTGAGGGGGAGCTGTTGGTGCAAAACAAGCCTTAACACTTGGCCTTGTCTTGTACCTTGAAGAGCATTGGATACCTATCTTGAAGGTGTTACAAAAGTACTTGGAGTAACTCATTTGAAGGAAGACCATAGGAACACATGCCTATGTTTTATTATCTTTTATCCAATGTAAAAGTCAATATGACTTAACTCACTTCTTGTAATTGTACCTACCTTCAAGAGTCGTGGAATTTGAAAGGTATGAATGGAGAGAATATCTCCATGTGATTAGTTGAGAGATTTGAGGGAGCCTACATTTGAATTTTGAAATTCAAATTCCTTCAAAACATCTATAAAAGCCAATGTAAAAAGTCGCGGGACATATGACACTCTTCCCGAGGCTAATCCAAGCATATTTGTGAGTGTGTGAGTGCTACTACCTAGCCTACACCTCTGAGTACCATTGGGCATCATTCTACATGCCAATGGGAATGTACATTTGATAGTATCAATACATATACTCATAGTTTTTACTCTGTGTTTTTCTCTGAGTGACTACCTCCAAGTCTGTCAACTTCAACAGAGCATATCTCAAGATCTACTGAACCAAATTTGATGATCAAGGGCTCATTGGAACCAGCTCAAAGCATTCTACAACCTTACAAAGTTTCAAGTCAATCTATTCAGCCAATTGGGAGAAATCTCAATCGAAGCAGTCACTGGTATATTTCTGTGTGTTTCCTGAAAAGTCGGGGGTGTTCCTAATTTTGCTAAACATCATGCTCAGTGTATAGTTTGCCATTTGGAGTGATTTAACTTGCTAATGTTAGCTTGTTAAGTTAATTTAATACTCCCAGAAGGAATTAGACCAATTGCAAGTGTGCTGGACACACTGAGCTTAGGACTGAGCAGGTGTCATTACAGAAATAGCAAGTTTTTGGACTTATGAAGATTCAAACTTATCTGTTTTGATTTGATCATTACTCAATCACTTTGTAAAGCACATATATAGTTTCTTGGTGTCATTTGGAAGCTCAAGGAGTCTTCTAACCATTTCTGAAGAAAAGAAAGGGCAGGTGTGAAGCAGGTCTAGCAGCACCACCTTGATCTTCTGATTGTACCCAGCCATCACATCCAACACATTGGCTGCCCACCGAGGTTGGAAAGTGCATCAGTTGGACATAAAAATAGCCTTCTTGAATGGTGATTTGCAAGAAGAGGTTTATGTGAAGCAACCTCCTGGATTTGCTATGAGAGGGAAAGAGCATATGGTTTGTCACTTGCATAAATCCTTGTATGGTCTCAAGCAAGCTCCACTGCATGGTATGAGAAAATCCATAAGCATTTGATTGCTCTTGGCTTCACATGTAGTCCAATTGAAAGCACTCTATGTACACAAAAATAGGGCTGAGCTTAAAGTACTTGTTCTTTATGTCGATGACATACTCTTGAATGGGTCATGTGATGCAAAACTTGACATTCTTATGGTTGATTTGCACCATACTTTTGATGTCACTTATCTTGGTCTTTTGAGCTACTATCTTGGCACCCATTTTGTATCTGTTGAGGGGGGACTTGTTATGCATCAAGCAAAGTATGTTGAAAAACTACTTCAGTGCTTTGACATTGAGGATTGCAAGCCAGTTTCCACACGAGTTGAGATAGAATTCAGGTTCTCAGTTGAGGATTCCAATGATGCATTTGACACTTCTCTTTATCTATGGGATGTCTTATATATGCATGCAACACAAGGCCGGATATACAGTATGCAGTTTCCCAGTTGAGTTGACTCATGCATAGCCTTGGCGCTAAGCATTGGCAAGTAGTGAAACATGTGTTTAGATATCTTTGAGGCACTTTGAGCTTAGGTCTCTTTTATGGCAGAGATATTCAGCCATGCTTGCATGCTTTTACTGACAGTGATTTGGCTGGTTGTTATGATACTCGCGTGTCCACTAGTGGTAATTTCTTTTTCCTTGGAGACTCATGCATATCTTGGTTGAGTAAGAAGCAACCTACAGTGGCGACATCGAGTTGTGAAGCTAAATATAGGGCAGTTTTCATAGCTACAATGGAGTGTATATGGTTGAGATGCCTATTGATGGATCTTTGCATGGAGATTGATGTTGCTACACATATTCTCACTGATAGTCAGAGTGCTTTGGCTGTTGCACGCAACCCAGTGTTTCATGCAGGGACCAAACATATTGAGGTGCATTATCACTATGTGAGAGAGCGCCTTCATGTAGGAGATATTGATTTGGTATATGTGCCTACACAAGATAATGTGGCAAACATATTCACCAAAGCTCTTCCACGAGAAAAATTTGAAGCTTTTCGCAAAGCTTTAGGCTTATTACCTTGTCAGAGCTGATTTGTCACTCCTTGTATGTGTTCACATCATTTTCTTCGGGGGGGGGGGGGGGGGGGGGGGTTTGTTACACTTATGTGTTCCTCGAGTAGCTTTGATGTGAACCTTTTCCATATACATGGGCACTTTTTACTCTTGTGCTAGCTAGAGGTGTTTCCCCATGTTACCACATAGTTGATAATCTCATATGTGGTTGTACTTTGTACTTAGGGATATTATTCAGCTCTTACTTTAGTTTTAGTTCATTGTCAATAGAGAGAGCTACTCCAACCATCGTCTTCTCCGTGTGACTTGTTGCATTTGTGCTCCTTGTGTGTGCTTCTTGTGTGTCTCTCACACTTCTACACACACCCAAGAAGACTGGTTGAACCAAAGTTAATGAAACTTGACAAGTAGATACTATGTACTTCAATCTGACTATAAAAAGTTAAAGTGTATCAAATGATTGAGTATACACAAAGAAATCATTTCTACAAAATCAATGAAATGATGAAAACCCAACAGAGAATAGTAGGCAAATATGAACTTGAAGAAATGGATCAAATTGTATATGCTAATGAACATATGGTACAAGGGAAGTGTAGGACTCATACATGAGGTGAGCTCAATTTATGCTCAATTGTGTAGCTCAATAACTCTCTGAATGACTCTCTCTACCTCACAACTAAAGACATCTCTATTTATACTCATCATGTGAGTTTGAATTTGAATTTCCCGTCACCTAAAAGTGATCCTACACTTTAGGGATGGTTTGATTGATTCTTTCTACCACTTGAGTCATGGGTTCAGCTCCCTAACTTCATGAGATTCTCTTGGCTTTTACATTTATCCAAGGTAAATACAACCAAATTGACAAGCAAGTGTTCATGTGTGGTTCTCTCTTGTGAAGAACTTGATGAGTGAGTAATCCTGAATAATTGGTTAAGCACTTAGGCTTGCTAATTGCACCAAAAATATCATGAACAGTACATCTGTCACCAACCAATTTCACAACCAAGCCAACCTTGGCTAATGTTGAAGTTGATAACATATTTTTCTTGATCCCTTGCACAAATAAAGCATTCGATAACATAAAAGAACTATCGTAAGAAGTAGTCACAATGATCTTACCAAGTCCCATGATAGGATAAGAGGATTTATTGGCACATGTGATAGTGTTCCCTATAGCAGTAGGCTCAACTGAAGTGAAGAAACGCGTTGCGAGGTAATATGTTTGGTGTGACGAGATGGAAGGATAGGTTCGAGAGATGAGCTAGTGTTGCACAAAACATGCTCTACATCTGCCAAGTTAACTCTAGGGATGCTTACTAGAATTTTTTAGGTTCCCAATAATGCATTTGGTACCACTAAGTGCTTTGGAACATCATTTCCAAAATTTTTTATCAAAACAGATAACTTACATATGCAAGGAATTTGAAGAAACCTTCTATTTTTGGAATAGAAGTACTGTATTTTGCTTAGAGCTCACAACCTAGTATGAATTGACTAGAGAGCTTTCACACACATATAATTGTAGTGTGCAACTAACTAAAGCAAGATATTTGATCAATTTATCCACACCATACAGTGAGAAATGATTGTAACAAGTCAAGGGAGTCATCCCAACATTTCAAGATCTAGAAGATGTGCAGACACAATCACCTTCTATGATTCATATCTCAAAATCCCCTTAATCAAATGTGATGAAAATTTATGTGAAAGTATTAGACACTTCAATATATTTAACACAAGTAAAATTATTGAAAATGACGGAGTACACTTAGAGAATTGATTCCACAAAATCCTTGAAATGATCAAGATGTTGCAGAGAATAGTAGAGAAAGATGAACTTGAAGTAATGTATCACAATGTATATGCTAATGAAAATATGATACAAGGGAAGTGTAGTGGAATACTCACACATCAGATGAGCTCAATGTATGCTCACTAAAGTAGCTCAGAGCCTCTCAAAATGGCTCACATGTCCCACCACTAAAAATGTGTGTATTTATACACATGTTCCAAGTTTGAATTTGCATTTTCCCTCAGCTAGAAGTGTTCCTACACTTTAGGGATGAATTGAGTTGATTCTTCCTACCACATGATTCATGGGTTCATATCCCTAGATTCATGAGATTCCTTATTCTCCTTGCTTTTATATTATCCAAAGCAACTATGCCCAAAATTACTAGCATAGGTTCACATGAAGTTCCTTTTTGTGAAGAGATAAAATAGTGTAGTCTTGAATGATTAGCCAAGCACTTAGGCTTGCTAATTGCACCAATGGCTCCCCCTCAAGCCTAAGATGCTTGAGTCTTCAATCCTTCATGATTTCCTATAGTCCAATCATGTATTTGAACCTATTCAATTTTCTTGCATCCAATGCTTTTGGCATCATATATTCACATTTTTTATGTGTGGATACATATGAGAGTTGTATCTCATTATGATCTTTTTCCCTGACATAATAATAATGAACTTATATATTCTTGGTCCTAGCATGATATATAGGGTTAGTAGCAAGATATAATGAACTAATTTTGTCTCCAAATATGTGTGGAGTAGAAGTATTCAACCTTAAATCTAGATATAAGGTCCTAATCCATATAGCTTCTTGAGTATCATTTGCAAATCCTATGTATTTAGTTTTTGTTGATGAAAGAGCAACTATAGGTTGCTTCTTGGAAGACCATGAAATCAATTTGGTACTTGCAAAAGTAAGATAGCGTGAAGTGCTTCTCCTATCATCTTTTGAACTTGCCCAATCTGCATGAGAAAAGAGCTTGACATCTATATCAGATGTATGTGGATAGTACAATCCTTCATTGATTGTACCCTTCAAATACTTCAATATTCTCTTGGCCGCTTTGATGTGAGGCTTCCTTGGAGTGTGCATGAATTGACTTATCACATTGAATTCATAGCAAATATCTACTCTAGTTAGAGTAGCATAATTCAAGCTTCCAACTAAGCTTTGATAGCTACTAACATCTTCAATTAACTCACCTTCATGAGCACTTAGTTTAAGATTTACCTCCATGGGTGTATGTGCAACCTTTGTATTTTTGTGTACCTAAGTCACGAAGCCTTGGGGACTTGTGTCGACTGAGATTGTACCTCAATCGCCCCACAAGTGTGTATAGTGGTGGATTAATACATATTTAATTATCAATCCATGTGTATGAAGACACGTGCACACGTGATGGTAAGTGAAGTCTCAATGCTACTATGCATGTGACGTTTCTTAGCTACCTCTCCAACTCACTAATTCTCTGAAAATGCATGTCACAATACCTATTACAGCAATAAGCACAAATTCAAACTTTTCTCTCAGCTTCAAACTCCAAATATAGTCAATAGTAGGTTCATTTCGAAGCTCTCAATGAGACGCATCTAATGATGGTATTTCAATTGAATTTGACAAACATACTTCAAGTTATGAGCAAAATAGTGAATGGTAGGAAACACCAACACTTGCTCCACAACTCCTCAAGTCTCACACATGCACCACAGCAGTTCAAACGTGAAGGGGAGGGGTAGACAATAGTCCCACACACACATTTCAAGCATGAATCACACACACAAGCTCTTGGAGAAGAAGATAATCAGCAAGAAAGAGGCAAATTCGAAATTCAGCTTCAGTACAATGGCAAAAAGTCCTTTACAAGAGTCACCAAGTGACTTATATACATGTGCCCTAAAATTGGTCCTTTCACACAAGAGACCGGCACTTTTATTGAAAAACACTAACTTCCTACTATGTTACAAAGATTATGTTACAGTAATTGGGGTTTATGCACTTAGAGGACTCCTCTAGTGCATTTACATGGCTTCATGAGGTTTTCATAGAAACTTGAGGAAGAAAATTTATGCCCATAATTTGAAATTTTTTGGGGCTCCCTCTTTTGTGCTCCTTTTCTCTGCAACAGTCTCCCCCTCTTTGTCTCTATCGTCCCTAGACAGGATTTACTTCTTGTCTGAGGCTTGTTTATTGTTTTTTCAATACATGCACCCAGCGGTCAAGGAGACAATTAGGACCTTCAGATAATTTGTTCTCTTATCCGATCCTAAGTCCAATGCTTCCATCGTCCATTTGGTATTCTTTACTTTCATATCTGAGGGTGGCTATGTTGTCCTTGATGCCTTTCAAGCTCTTTTCCACCACATGCACCTAGTGGCTAAGAATGTGACTATCTTAGTCACTCTTTTCCACTTTTCAACCTCTACCCCTTTCTAAATTTTGGCCTTCGGATAAATATTTGTTCTCACACATCCGGCCATGTTGTATTGCTTAAGCTTGTTTACTTCTTTTCACTGCATGCACCATTTGGTAAGCATTGCATCTGCTTTTGTCTTTTGGTTGATGCTTCAAAGGTCCTATGTTTAATCCTTGTTCAGACACTTCAAGACCTCCTTCTTTCATGTTGCAGCCTGATGCGTGCCCCTGGCTTTGGGCAGAGGGTGAGTTATCTTTATTGAAAAGTTTTTCTTTTTTATTTCCTTCTTCTTCATTTCTTACTTGATTCTCCCTCCACATGACCCTCCTCCTAAACTCTGACATTCCCAATAGGCTTTGACTAGTGACGTGAGTATGTCTGAATGGTTGTTTGCTCTCTTTGATTCAACAGATTGGCTTCACATATCATGAGTTCTTTCCATTGTGCTGATTTTCCTCCATCATTTGTTGCCTATCGATGATCTGCAAAGAAGGTTAATTCATAGGCCACCAATCGAGCATCTAAATTGGAAGCCATTTTGACAAAAAATTCTGAGTCCATTTCAAAAAATCCTATAAAAATGCTTCTTCGAATGTCTCCATATAGGTACTCGGTAGAAACATCAATCATGAATATATGGCCATGATTGTGAGTCAGCTAGGTGTTATAGAAAGATCAAAAATTGGGCATCTGTGCCCCGATTAATGCCGATGAATTCAAAAGTTTGCATTTAGCATGTTTGAAGACTTTCAAAATTGTGAGTAGCTACACTGAGTAGTTTCTTATTACCATCTCTCTCAGATGAATACCTGACATTTCAGGTTTCTGTTATTCATCTTTACATACGCGATCTATGGCGTCTTCTATACTACATACGCGATCTCTGGCGTCTTCTATCTCTCTCTCTATCTGTATATCTGTATTTCTGCGTCTCTGCGCTTCTGCTATATTTCATCTCTCTCTCTCTCTCTCACTCGATTCTTGATTGATATATATATAGTCTTCATTCTTCCACGCTCTTCCGTGCCTTTCACTTTCGATATGCTCCACGATCCTTCTTTATGTGTGTTATGCGCACTCCCTTGTTCTCTACTCTGTTACACGTCCTGTTCTCATATTTACAAATCTTGATTCAGTTTTCTGATTCTGCACGTTGTACAGTTTGGTCGTGCTTCTTTAATTCTGCTTCTCTTTGTCTTTTCTCCTTCCCCTTTTTTTGTCTGGATGCCAAATTCGTGAGTGCTTCTTCAACAATCAATAGTATGACCAACCTTTCTGCAATATTTGCATCTCTTCTTCTTTTGCAAATCACCATCATTAGAGGAATGAGTGGAAGAGGAAGCTTGAGGCTTTGGTTTTGATGAACCCAAAGCTGAACCATACTTGCTTTTCCCCTTTTGTGAGATAGCAAGTGCTTGTGTTCCCTCAATCAAACCACTCCTATTCACTCTAGATTGTTCTTCTTGCAAAATAAGAGACACAAACTCATCAAATGCATACATATTAGGATTTCCTTTTGCAACCAGATGGAGTGTAGTAGCAAAGCTTTGAAAAGATTCCGGTAATCCTTTCAACAATGTCGAAATGAGTGATGCATCTGGAATAATCTCATCTATGTTTGCCAATTGCTCTTTCAAGTCCTTGATGCATGTCACATACACATCCACTGAGTCATTTTCAGCCATACATACATCCTCAAGTTGCTTCCTCAAGTATGAAACACGTACTTCATTACGCATGGCATATAAAGAAGCAACAGTGTCCCATGCCTGTCGTGATGTAGAACATCACCGAATGTGTGGAAATATATGACGCTTCACAGAAAGTGCAATCAAAGCATGAGCTTGAGCATCTTTTCCATCCCATCTAAGCTGCTCTTGTGTAGGTGAAGGAGAAACCATTGTACTCGAAGAAGAAGCTCCATATGTGATAGTAGACTGTGAAGTAGAAGAACCTGTGGGTCTTCGATCTACATCTGCCACTATGTTCCAAAGTTGTTTAGCAACAAGAACATGCTTCATCATGTAAGACCACATTGGATAGTTGGTCCCATCAAGCTTATCTTCAACTTGAAGCATGCCAAACAAGTCATTGTTGCTTTCCATTTCACAAAAGAACAAGAATGTGATAAAATCTTCACTTCGACGAAGGCTGAAATGAATGCTAAAATTTTAGCTCACAAATTGTCACTCTGATGGCAATTTTGACTGCACAAATGGCTTCGAAATGGGGGTAAAACCCCAGCACACCTGGTGGAAATGTTTCTTGGATGTTGAAATTCATAGTTCCATGCTCCGAAGTCGATTTGCTCTGTTAAAAGTGTGCGTGCGTTGCGACACGAAAAATCAAAACTTGAGAAGGAGCTGAACCTGCTCTGATACCACTGTTGGGTGTGTGTAGAAGTGCGAGAGACACACAAGAAGCACACACAAGGAGCACAAATGCAGCAAGACACATGGAGAAGATGATGGCTGGAATAGCTCTCTCTATTGACGATGAACTAAAACTGAAGTAAGAGCTGAATAATATCCCTAAGTACAAAGTACCACCACATATGAGATTATCAAGTATGTGGTAACATGGGGAAAAGACCTCTAGCCAACACTAAAGTAAAAAGTACCCATGTATAGGGAAAAGGTTCACATCAAAGCTACTCGAGGAACACATAAGTGTAAGAAATCTCGAGATATGAAGTGAGGAAGGTGATTGTGTCTACACACCTTCTAGTTCCTAAAATGTCGAGATGACCCCTCTAACTTGCTAGATTTATTCCTCGGTGTATGGTGCCTCTAAATTCATGAAATAAATTGCTTTAGCTAGCTATACTCTCTAATTAGATGTGTGAAAAAGCTCTCTGGTCAATTCATAGCAGGTTGTGAGCTTTGAGCAAAACATTGAGCACCTACATTCCCAAAATAGAAGGTTTCTTCACATTTCTTGCATATGCAAGTTATATATTTTGGTGCAAAATTTCGAGAATGATGTTGCAAAGCACTTGGTAGTTCTAAATGCATTAATGTGAAGCAAAAGTAGTCTATTAAGCATCTCTTGAGTTAACTTGGCAGATGTAGAGCAGGTTTTGTGCAACATGAGATCATCGCTGGAGCATACTCGTCCATCTCTTTATAGTGGTATTAGAACAACAACTAATCAACATGGGAGATGGATTTCCTTCATCCATAGAAAAATTGGATCAAGGTAATTACTTGGATTGGTCACTTAGAATGGAAGCTTATCTTCAATGGAGAAACATCTATGGCTATATTTTTGGACATGAGATGATGTCAATCCTCAGAAGCAAACGACAACCAACTCAAGAAGAACAAGAGAGGCTAACCACATGGTGCTCAACGGATGCTTTATCCACGTCATACATTCAAAACTCAATCTCTGATTTTTGACTTCCACACATCAAGAGTTGCAAGACTTCACAAGAGACTTGGAATGCTCTTGACGCATTGTTTTCATCAAGTACCAAGGCTAGGAAGAATCAACTATGGATGCAGTTCACCACACTCAAGAAGATGTCCAAGCAAAGTGTAAGTGATTTTGTCACCAAGATGAAGGACCTAGCAAAACAACTTGGGAGCATTGGAGAAGTTATTGATGAAGGGCAGATAGTAAGGCAAGTGATCAATGGAATAAAGGCAGATGACAAATGGGAAGCTTTCACCACAACCATGCACCTCTACATGGACATGCAGGTTCTTGATTTCAACACTCTCATGCAAAAATTGTTCACACATGAGGCAAATATTATGAAGAATGAAGACAACTAAAAAGGTAATCAATCCTATACCCTATATATAGATAAGAACAAGAATAAAGAGAGCAAAGGAAAAGGCAAAATGTTTGATGACAAAGATAGTACCTCTCAAGAAAACTTTGCAGGTAAAGATAGAGGCTCAAGAGGAAGAGGTACAGGAGGAAGACAAGGTAGGGGGAGATCTCAAATCTCCTCTCCATGTGCCATATGTGGCTTAACTAATCACATTAGTGAGAATTGTTTCAAGAATCCTAGAAATCAAAGAGGAAGAGGTTACAACAGAGGAGGCTATGAAATCTCAAGAGGTAGATTCAACAACAACAACAACAACAACTCATACAACAACAATAATTACCAAGGAGGATACACAGGAAGGAGAGACTACAACAGTTATGTAGATGATCAAACTCAAGAAGATTCATTACTTTTGATGAATATGACCATGAAGCAAGGTATAAGACTCAGGTTTCTCAAACCATATAGTAGGAAATGTAGCTCTACTCTCATACTTGAATGACCTAAGGAATAGACATGAAGTCCAAAAAAGAGATGACACAAGGCATCCAGTGTAGAAGATAGGCAATTTGAAGACCTCAAATGGTAATATGAACCTATTGAGCAAGGTATTGTATGCACCAACCATAACCAAAAATCTCATAAGTGTAGGTCAGATTGTTGAAAAAGGATTGCACATCAGATTCATAAACAATGGAGCATTTGATGAGGGTCCCTATCAGGGATTCAAGAGGATAGCAAGAGGAGAAAAGTCAGGTAGACTATTTACATTTGAGCTCCAAGACACTAGTAGGCGAACCCTATTAGAATTGGACACAAGAGGTTAGCTCATATAGGTGAAAGGGCTTTGAAGCAAATCAGTAGAGATCAGAGTGTGTTGAGTCTACAAAATATCTCCAAACAACACATGATTTACAAATGTAGTGCTTTTCAATTTGGCAAGTCTCACAGGCAACCGTTCACAAAGAAATGATACATTCATGGAGACCTATTGCAACTAGTCCATATTAATGTATGGGGTCCAAGAAAGGATCCTTCAATCTCTGGATCTAGGTATTATGTGTCATTCATTGATGATTATAGTAGATGGATAATACTATATTTTATAGAAGCATAAAGATGAAGTTTTCTCTTGTTTGAAGAAATATCTAGCACTTGTAGAAAATCAAACAGGTAAAACTTTGAAGAGGCTAAGGTCAGATAGAGGGTGACAATATTTATCCCATGACTTTGATTATTATCTCTAAGAGAATGGAATCAAAAGAGAGATCACAACTAGGTATACTCTAGAGCAAAATGGAGTGTCAGAGAGAAGAAATAGAACCATAGTGGAGGCTGCAAGATCAATTCTAAATGAGAAGAAGTTGCCCAATTACCTATGGGTAGAGGCTATATCTACAGAAACCTATCTAATCAATAGACTCCCATCAAAAGCACTAGATGGTGATGACACCATATGAAGCATGGAATGGAAGAAGACCTAGCCTTGATCATTGCAGGATCTTTGGGTGCATACCATATGCACACATACCTTCACAAATCAGAGGCAAATTAGATCCAAAAGGAGAGAAATTTATATTCATTGGCTATGACCTTAATCAAAAAGGTTATAGGTTATATAATCCAACCAATAAAGGCTTCATTGTAAGTAGAGATTTTGTGTTTGATGAAAACAAATCTTGGTTTGAAGATGATTGCAGGAAAATCAACCTTCCCTATGACCTAGAGGAAGACTTTCCAACATTATCAAAGAGGAATGAGCATACACATGAAGACTCAAGTGATTCTAAAGAATACCAAAAGACTCCAAGAAGGGAAAACAACTCTTGGAACTCCAAAGGCAAAGCCGAAGTGCAAGAATTAAGAGATGTGGTAGAATCATCTCAACAAACTATAAGAAGGTCTACTAGAGAGAAAAGGAAGCCAGAAAGGTATGGTTATGACACTTCTCTAGTCACTAAGCATTCTATTTACATATCTCAAGATACAAACTCAGAAGAAACATCTACATATGAAGAGGCCAGGAAGAAGCTAGAATGGAGAGATGCCATGGAGTAAGAGATAGAAGCTCTATAAGAAAATCAGACTTGAGAATTGGTTCCCAAGAAACCATCTATGAAGATCATTGGATCAAGATGGATTTACAAGGTAAAAAAGAATTCTGATGGCTCAATTAACATGTACAAAACAAGACTTGTTGCGAAAGATTCGCACAAACTCATGGTATTGATTATGAAGAACCATTATCACCTATAGCAAAGATGCCCACAATTAGAGTACTCATGAGTGTAGCATCTTCTAAGAACTGGAATATTTATCAGATGGATGTTAAAAATGCTTTTATAAATGGTTGGATTTTAGAGGAGGTGTACATGGCTCAACCTCATAGCTTTAAAGATCAACCATATCTAGCATACGTATGCAGGTTCAAGAAAGCCTTGTATGGCTTGAAGCAAGCTCCTAGAGCTTGGAATTGTTGGAAAAAATCAACTACAAGCCTAACTATTGGCTTGGGTCTCACAAAAATAGTTAGAAGAAGTCTTGAATTGAAGTCTATGTATGAGCTCATGTGAGAACTCACTCTTGTAATTTTTTAAGACTTTACTTGATGTAAAAGTAAAGGAATCTAAAAGTGGTTGAGTCCAACTGACAAAAATAGAGAGAGAAGCCACGAATTCATGATTTGGTGGTTGGAGAATCAATCAATCTCTAAAAATTAGGAGATCACTTTTAGGTGAGCAAGATTCAAATTCAAATCTTTGCTCCAAAACTCCCTATAAATACATGGCACATTAGTTGCACTCTTTAGGCGTGGATCATGTAAGCCGTCCGATTGGCAATTGTAAAATCTGACTCTTAACGAACCGAAAGGTCGTTGCGTAAATATGGTAACCTTGATTGATGTTGTAACCTTTATAAAAATCAATGAAAAAAGACGCTTCGGTGACACTCAGAGGAGTCGCCAGACTATTCGTCTGGTTGATGATGTCTGTGTAGTTTCCATGGTGTGTTTGAGAACTCTGAGTTATTCTGTGTCTTTCTGTTCTGTTTGATTATCTGCACCTGTACGGTATAGATTATCTGTACGGTATAGTCACTGCCATTACTCTCAATTTTCTCAGTCAGCTTGCAGAGATGTTTTCTCTGAGCTTGGTGCATCATTTTCAGTGATTTAACTTGGTAAAGTTAGCTCTATAAGTCTACTATATGCTCACAAGTTTTCATGTCATTTGGATGTTGCAATCTTCAGTTATGCTCATTTGAAGTCAACAGGGTCTGTTCATCTTCACTTCTCTGTCAGGTACCCGACTTTTTCACTCATCTTGTCAGAGCCATTGCTCAGTGGTTACTTATCCAAATTCAGTGATTTAAAGCTTGTTGGATTTATCTTACTGTCTAGTATAACCATACAAATTTTCATAATCATTGGATTTCTACATTTTAGTTATGTTGATTTTTCTACTCACTGGTCTATTTCTGTAGCAGCCCGTGAAAATCGGGATGATGTCATCACTTGTTAAAACTCATTCTCAGTGTGTGGTTCATTATTTTTTATGGGATTACTCTTGAAAGTTAGCTCTTTAAGTTGCCTAGACTTCCCCAAGAGGAATTGAGCTAATTGCTGCTGTGCTCAGAGAATTATGTAAAACACTGGACAGGTGTATGAACCAAGAATAGCAAGTTTTCACCTCTGAGCTAACTCCAACTTATCTGTTTTGATCTATCTTTTTGAGAGTGATCTTCCAAGGTACATAGGGTGTCTAATACATCCATTGGCAAGCTAAAAGGGCCCACCATATACTCCTGGAGTTCATTTGGCTGGTGTAGATCAAGGATTTTGCAACACCTCTTCATCTTCAAGCACATACCTATCCATCTCTTCACAGTGGTATAAGAGCAAGGTTGGACAACATGGCAGATGGATTTCCTTCATCAATTGACAAATTAGACAGAGGTAACTACTTAGCTTGGTCATTAAGAATGGAAGCTTATCTCCAAGGTAGAAGTTTATATGGTTATGTGGCTAGAGATGAAGTTATGCCAAGTTTCAGGAACAAAAGTCAACCAACACAAGAAGAGCAAGAAAGATTGAGCACATGGTGCTCCAAGGATGCACTTGCAAGGTCTTATCTCCTCAACTCTATCTCAGATTTTTTGTTGCCTCACATTAGAAGTTGTAAGACATCTCAGGAAGTGTGGGATGCACTTGAAGCTTTCTTTTCTTCAAGTACCAAAGCTAGGAAGCATCAACTATGGCTGGATTTCACAACTCTCAAGAAGGCTCCCAAACAAAATGTGACTGATTTTGTCACAAAGCTCAAGGACATAGCGGATCAGTTGGGAAGCATTGGAGAGGTAATAGATGAAGAGAAAATTGTAAGGCAGGTCATCAATGGCTTGAAGGCAGATGATAAGTGGGAAGCATTCACCACAGCTATGGATTTGTACATGGACATGCATGTACCTGATTTCAACACACTCATTGGACAACTACTTACTCAAGAGGCAAATCTTATCAAAAATGGAGAAAGCTCTAAAGGTAATCAATCTTCAGCTTTATACACTGATAAAAGCAAGTCCAAAGATAACAAAGGAAAGGCAAAGAAAGTGGATGATGAAGCAGGTACATATCAAGCTAACTATGCAGGTAGAGGAAGACATGGCAGAGGTAGAGGAAGAGGAGGTAGACAAGGCAGGGGGAGATCCCAAGACTCCAACTCATGTTCTATTTGTGGATTAACTAATCATACAACAGAAAATTGATTTAGGAATTCCAAGAATCAAAGAGGAAGAGGATACAATAGAGGAAGTTATGGCTACTCAAGAGGAAGGTTCAACAACTACCATGGAAACTACAACAACTACAATCATTCAAACTATCAAGGAAGCTACAAAGGAAGGAGAGACTACAATAACTACACAGAAGACTCAAACAAAGAGGATTCATTATTGATCATGAACATGGCTATGCCACAAGGTAAATCTGATGAGCATGTTTTCTACATAGATTCAGGTTGTTCAAATCATGTGGCAGGAAATGTGGCACTCCTATCAGATTTAGAAGATCCAAGGAATAAGCATGAGGTACAAACAGGAGATGATACAAAACATCCTGTGGAGAAAATAGGCAATGTCAAAGCACCTGATGGAAACATCAACCTACTCAGTAAGGTACTCTATGTCCCTACCATTACAAAGAATTTCATAAGTGTTGGGCAGATAGTAGAGAAAGGGTTGCAAGTCAGGTTCACAAAAGCAGGAGCATTTGTTGAAGATCCAAGTCAAGGATTCAGAAGAATTGCAAAAGGTGAAAAGACAGGTAGATTGTTCACATTTGAATTACAGGACACTAGAAACATTGCTCTCTTTAATTATGGTAGTCAGACACTCACAGAATTGGAAGTATGGCACAGAAGGTTAGCACATATTGGTGAAAGGTCATTAAAGCAAATCTGCACGGACCAAAGTGTACTTGGACTTCCTAATTTGTCAAAACAACATATGATTTATAAGTGTAGTGCATGTCAATTTGGAAAGTCTCACAGGTTACCATTCATGAAGAAAGGTTATATGCATGGAGATCTCTTGGAGTTGGTTCATACAGATGTATGGGGACCTAGCAAGGAAGCTTCAATATCTGGATCAAGGTATTACGTTTCCTTTATTGATGATTGCAGCAGATGGACTATCCTATTCTTTATGAAACACAAAGATGAAGTTTTTTCATGTTTCAAAAGATATTTGGCTCTTGTGGAGAATCAAACAGGTAAATCACTAAAAAGGCTAAGGTCAGATGGAGGGGGAGAATACTTCTCCCATGATTTTGACTCTTTTCTTCAAGAAAGAGGAATCAAAAGAGAGGTAACTACAAGGTACACTCCTGAGCAAAATGGAGTGGCAGAAAGGAGGAATAGGACAATTGTTGAAGCTGCAAGGTCTATGTTAAATGAAAAGCATTTACCTAATTACTTATGGGCTGAGGCTGTATCTACAGCCACTTACTTGATTAACAGGTTGCCTTCAAAATCCCTTGATGGGATGACTCCATATGAGGCTTGGAATGGAAGAAGACCAAGCTTAGATCATTGTAAAATTTTTGGATGTATTGCTTTTGCTCATGTTCCTTCACAGGTTAGAGGCAAGATGGATCCAAAGGCAGAAAGGTGTGTATTTATTGGATATGACAACAATCAAAAGGGCTACAGGTTATACAACCCTACCAACAAAGGATTCTTGGTAAGCAGAGATGTAGTTTTTGATGAGAACAATTCATGGTATGAAGATTCATGCAGGAATGTCAATTTACCATATAATCTTGAAGAAGATTTTCCAAAGCTTGGTAGAGAACAACCGAAGATTGAAGAACAAGACACCTCAGAGGATGATGAAGAATCTCAAATGGAAAAGATCAAAGCATGGAAGTCTAAAGGTAAAGCAAAATTGCAGGAACTTGGACATGAGGTAGAATCATCACATCATGGCCTAAGAAGATCTATGAGGGAAAAGAAAAAACCAGAAAGGTATGGGTTTGACACCTCATTAGTAACTAAACATTCTATCTACATAGCACAGGACATAAACCAAGAGAGCCATCATCATTTGAAGAGGCCAAAGCAAAAACAGAATGGAAGCATGCAATGAAGGAAGAGATTGAAGCACTTGAGGAAAACAACACTTGGGATTTGGTGCCCAAGACTTCATCCATGAAGGTAATAGGCTCAAGATGGGTCTATAAACTCAAGAAGACTTATGATGGCTCCATTAACAGGTATAAGGCAAGGCTTGTAGCAAAAGGCTTTGCACAAACTCAGGGAATTGATTATGAGGAGACCTTCTCTCCTGTGGCAAAGATGCCTACTATTAGGGTTTTGCTTAGTATTGCCTCTTCTAAGAATTGGAAGATACTTCAACTAGATGTAAAGAATGCATTTTTGAATGGTTGGATAACAGAAGAGGTATATATGGCACAACCACCTGGTTTTGAGAATCAAGTTTATCCTGATTATGTGTGTAAACTTAACAAAGCATTGTATGGTCTCAAGCAAGCTCCAAGAGCTTGGAATTTCAGGCTTGTTTCATTCTTGCAGGACAAAGGCTTTCAACCAAGCAAGGCAGATCCTTCACTCTTTATTAAAAAGAGTAATTCCGAGGTCATCTACCTATGTGTATATGTAGATGATATTATATTGACAGGAAATGATGCAGATGGTATGAAGAAGATCAAAGATCAGATGAGAGAAGAGTTCAAGATAAGTGATTTGGGTTCACTTACCTACTTCCTAGGTTTGGAAGTTGTCTACAAAGATCATGGTTTGTTTCTCACTCAAAGAAAGTACATTAAGGACATGTTGGCAAAATTCAAGATGCAAGATTGTAAGATTGCAGGTACTCCAATGGAGGTCAATCACAAATTGAGCTCACATGAAGGTGAACTCATAGAGGACATCACATCATATCAAAGTCTAGTGGGTAGTCTCAACTATGCCACATTGACAAGAGTAGATATATGTTATAGTGTGAGTGTGCTAAGTCAATTTATGCACACACCAAGGAAACCACATATGGATGCTGCCAAAAGGATTCTCAAGTATCTCAAAGGAACCATAAATGAAGGACTTTATTATCCTTATGTATCTGATTTAGGTTTGAAGCTATTTTCTGATGCAGATTGGGCTAGCTCCAAAGAAGATAGAAGAAGCACTTCAGGTTATCTTACCTTTGCAGGTTCAAAGCTTATTTCATGGTCATCCAAGAAGCAACCCACAGTTGCTCTCTCTTCTACTGAAGCTGAATATAGAGGTCTTGCCATAGCTACACAAGAAGCTATGTGGATGAAGACATTATTCAAAGATCTTGGATTGGAGTTTGGAACTCCAACTATTTTTGGTGACAATATGAGTTCTATTCATTTGGCTGCTAATCCTATTTTTCATGCAAGGACTAAACATATTGAAGTTCATTATCACTATGTACGAGAGAAGGTTCTAAGCAAAGAGATTCAAATATCATATGTGTCCACTCATCAACAATGTCCAGATATTCTAACCAAAGCATTGGATGGTACAAAGCTTTGCAAATTCAAGGCTATGATTGGTTTGCAGGTAATCTTGGAAGATTGAAGACCTCAAGCATACTTGGCTTGAGGGGGAGCTGTTGGAGCAAGTCTATGACAAGCCTAAGTATTGGCTTGAGTCTCACAAAGTCTTAGAAGAAGCTTTAAAAAGAAGACTATGTAAAGTTCACTTGTGAACTACCTCTTGTAACTTTTGAAGAGTTTACTTAATGTAAAAGTAGGAGAATCTTAAGTGGTTGAGTCCACTTGATCAAGAATGGAAAGAGGAGCCACGAATTCGTGATTTTTGGTAGGTAGAGAATCAAATCAATCATTGATTGATTGGAGAGTGATTGAGGGAAGTTAGCCTCCCAAACTCAACTATAAATAGATGGCAGTTTTAGTCGTGGTTAGAGAGACCTATGTGAAGACCTCCAAGAGCTGAGCTTTATGCCATATCAAGGTGTGATTACAAGGCACACATATGTATCAGTAAGTCATTGTATTTTACAAGCAATATACTTTCATTTTCATGATTATTTGAGTTCATCTTTCCATGTTCTTGTGAAGTGTACTACTCACTGCCATTACTCTCAGTTTTCTCAGTCAGCTTGCAGAGATGTTTTCTCTGAGTTTGGTGCATCATTTTCAGTGATTTAACTTGGTAAAGTTAGCTCTATAAGTCTAATATATGCTCACAAATTTTCATGTCATTTGGATGTTGCAATCTTCAGTTATGGTCATTTGAAGTCAACAGGGTCTGTTCATCTTCACTTCTCTGTCAGGTACCCGACTTTTTTACTCATCTTGTCAGAGCCATTTCGCAGTGGTTACTTATCCAAATTCAGTGATTTAAAGCTTGTTGAATTCAGCTTACTGTCTAGTATAACCATAAGAATTTTCATAATCATTGAATTTCTACATTTTGAGTTCTGTTGATTTTTCTAATCACTGTTCTATTTCTATAGCAGCACGTGAAAATCGGGATGATGTCATCACTTGTTAAAACTCATTCTCAGTGTGTGGTTCATTATTTTTGATGAAATTACTCTTGAAAGTTAGCTCTTTAAGTTTCCTAGACTTCCCCAAGAGGAATTGAGCTAATTGCTGCTGTGCTCAGAGAATTATGTAAAACACTAGACAGGTGTATGAACCAAGAATAGCAAGTTTTCACCTCTGAGCTAACTCCAACTTATCTGTTTTGATCTATCTTTTCTAGAGTGATCTTCCAAGGTACATAGGGTGTCTAATACATCCATTGGCAAGCTAAAAGGGCCCACCATATACTCCTGGAGTTCATTTGGCTGGTGTAGATCAAGGATTTTGCAACACCTCTTCATCTTCAAGCACATACCTATCCATCTCTTCACAATAAGTAAGTTGTATTGACAGAGATTTTTAACGTTAGATTACGATCATGTGAGTGAGTTGATTTGGGAAAATCAAGTATAGGGCCTCTGTTTAACAGACCCCTTCCACTCCCAAGAACCTGATATATGTTTAAACGCATCTCTGACGGCAAGACCCGCGTTTAACACTGGCGCCGTCTGTGGGAAAGTGGCACCAAATTGTTGCAAAGCGATTATCGGAGAGTGGCACCAGAGCGTTGTAAATTGATTGTGAGAAAGTGGTCATAGATTGTGAATCGACGAGTAGTACGCAAAGTATTACAAACGTGATATATGACGGTTACTCGTTCCAGTGAAATGTACCCGAAGTATAGGAGAAACGAACAGTATTGGGCGATACCTAATTTGCTAAGGACGCCCCCAGGAGCTAGAAGCGCAGATAAGTTTAACCCAGTTGTCGAGGAAGCGAAGAATGATAGTAGTGATTCCAGTAGCATTCCGGTGGAACGTAGTGCTATTTCGGTAGATTTCGATGCAATTTTGGCACAGTCTGCTGAAGATATAGTAACTCCAGAGTCTATCAGGATGCAGTATGCAGTTAACTTAACACCATTTGGACAAGATTCAAGTTTGTCTGAGGATAGAAGCATGTTGGCCAAAGAAATCAATGAAGGTGAAAAAATACCTTGTTTTGGTGAAATTTCGACAAATTCCGGTGATATTTCGGTCCCAGTTTCAGAGAGTTCACAGTCTCCCGGTGACGGTTTACCATTTCCTGGTGAATCTTCATTCCGATCACCACTATTCAGAATAAGCTTCCCTACATTTGATATCAAGGAGGAAGGTAGCTTATTCGAAGCTGAAATCCGAAAGAGATTGAATGATATTACCAAGCCAGAGAGTGCACAGGCTGACGATACAGATTCGGACGGTCAAGAAATTCAACCTCGGAACTCAGGAGATAGTAACAATACAACTACAACCATGAGTGGGCAACAACAACAACAACAACAACAACAACAGCAACAACAACATCTACTTCCACCTCGCCCGGTTCCGACAGGAGTTACCTACACAAAATTCGGTGGATTTCCAGGTGATGATCCTGATGCTCATGTACGAACTTTTGAAATTAGTTATGCAGCACTTAATCACCGATCCGGCGTACAAGGCCATAGTATTCCAGTCAACACTTGTTAATGAAGCCAAGAGGTTGCTTACAGAATATGATATCAACCTTTTCGGTACCTATGAAGCAGTAAGAGATGCGTTTCTGCAGAGATTCCGGCTAAAGAAGAACCCTGCCGAAATTTTTGATTACCTGCAAAACAATAGATAGAAGCTAAATCAAACATTGCAGGAATATGCCACCCTATTCATAACTCATTTGAGACAACTACCGCCGGCCCATGCAAACCTTTCGGATGATGTCATCACGCAGTGGTTTATTAATGGTTTGACTCCGCAGCTCCGATAGATTATGATCATTTGTTGTGTGGGAGCTATGAAACTAGATGCGGTTATTGCAATGGCCCTGCAACTCGAGAATAAGGTTGGAGGTTTTACCGAAGATTTGGAGTGGTTAAAATCCAATAAAAATGTTGCAGAAGATCCAGCTAGACAAATGTACTGCACCACGTGCAAGAATTCAGGGAATACCAGTGCCACTTGTGCACTTAATCAGATGGAGGAGCTCTTATGGAAATCTTACACATTTGTTTGGTCCTTGCATATCTTCATTAGATTGGGATGCTCCTGATCATTCAACAAAAGGTGGAAAAGAAAGCTTGGACTTTGGATAGCGTTGGACTCAGAGGAGAGCTGTCCAGAAGTACTGATTCATCTAGATTTTCAATCTAGAAAGATAATTGTCACTGCAAATTGGAAATTCAAAAACCTTGATGAGGCATCATCACAATTCAAATTCTCAATTGATGATGCAATAGTTAACATTAGATTAGAGAAAACATTATCTTGCATAACTTGCCTGCCACCCAGGGTGATCAAGTTGCAACCCTTTAGATTGTAACAAGTCTCCTTCTTTAAGAAGCTTTTTTTCAAACTTCCATTGATTTTTCTTTGCAGAATGGTGACTAAGAATGTGACTGATTACATCACTTCAATTATGTCTTTTTATGGACTATATTCATATTGGCATTTTTTTGTTTAATTTCAAGATTCTGAGGAGGTTTCAATGGTGCAGTGATTATACAGGAACTTGCATATGACAAAATGGAAAAGATTGGATGACACGACCGATACAAGCAATAGAGGCCATCCAAAATTCTCCGATTGCCCATATCGCTTGCATCGGTCGTGTCATAAAAACTTCTCTATCCTCCTCACATTTAACTTTTCTGCAGGATGGTGACTAAGAATGTGATTGATTACATCACTTCAATTATGTCTTTTTATGGACAAGATTCATATTGGCATTTTTTGTTTCATTTCAAGATTGATGAGGTTTCTATTGTGCAATGATTATAAAGGAAATTGCATGAGTAAATTCTAGGTGATTCAAGAATATAAACCAAGAAATTCTTACATAATATATCTCCCCTTTTAGAACCTTTTTCCATACTTCCATTGATTTTCCTTTGCACAATGGTAACTAAGAATGTGACACATTACATCACTTCAATTATGGTTTTTTATGGACTATATTCTGATTGGCAATTTTTTTGTTTAATTTCAACATTTTGATGAGGTCTCAATGGTGCAATCATTACACAGGAACTTGCATATAAAAAAATGGATGGTATGAAAAAATGGAAAAGATTGGATGACACAACCGATACAAGCGATATGAGCCATCCGAAATTCTCTGATTGCCCCCATCGCTTGCATCGATCGTGTCATAAAAACTTCTCTATCCTCTTCACATTTAACTTTTCAATAAGAATAAAGCAAAAAGCACACAAAATAGACATTTTGATGATAGGAACAATTCAATTTCGCTTGAACCATGCAATGAAGTCACTTTTGCTTAGTTCTCAAGAGGATCAATTCAACATTACATTACTCAAGGCATATAAATATATTACAATGTATCTATGTACATTTCATGAGTAATAAGCTTTGAAAAGAAATATATTAAATCCTTCTTGAGTCTTTTGAATGAACTTGGCTCTAGCAAATCTCCTCTATATCTGATGTACTCTTTTCTCCTGTAGCCAACAATACTTTGAACATATGACACCCCTACAGCCATTGCATAGCTTGAGTAACAAAGGAAGTAGCCTACCCTTGAAGCATTGAATCCCGGGGCATATCCAAAAATTCTTAATGCACCTGTTCTTTCAAGTAGAAAAACTTTGTATGCATTAAAGGGTATTGAAGTAAAACCCATGTATCTTGAAAGAGTCCTCAAGGAGAATAGTGAAAAATCTGCCTCTTCACTATACTTCTTATGAATAACACAAAATAATTTTGGATTCAGTTTTGGAAGATAGTGGATCACTAAATGAATATCCATCTTTGTCTTTCCTTTCTTCTCTATGGTTTTCCTTGTTCCCTTCCCCCTCCCAATGTAGTTGTCTTCATCCAATATAGATCTCTGTGGAAAAAATTGAAAATCTAGGTCAGAAAAAGTCCAAGGACTTTTAAAGTCATAGAAATAACTGGAAACAGAAGTAGAAACAAAGCATGAGATACGACGGATCCAAGCGATTAGGGTCATCAGAGAATATCCGATGGGCATAATCGCTTGCATCAGTCATGTTTGATTTATCATCCTTAACTTTATAGAAACATATAATTAATGTTGAAAATAATATTTATACACACATTAAGTTGTTCTACATGGAGCATTCATTCATATAGCTATAAATATGATACTTGATTGGACACAACCAATTCAAGCGACTAGGCCCATCAAGGAAGCTTGGATGGTCCTAATCGCTTGAATTGGTCGTCTCCAAAGGAGGTCATCTTAAAGCTTAGATTGCATGTGAACTTTTGTATCTTGTTATTGGTTACGAATTTGGAGAAAATAATGCTACCATTGCGTCCGGAATGTGTCAAAACCCTAAGATTGACTGTCTATTTGCATGATTTTGATACCCCGAGGTCTTGATAAGCCTTTTTGTATTGATTTCCAGACACGACCGATGCAAGCGATTAGGCCCATCCAACATTTCCAGATGAGCCTAATCGCTTGCATTGGTCATGTCCTAGATTCATGCACAAATAGGCTCATCAAGACCTTTCCATATCAGAATCATACAAATAGACAGTCAATCTTAGGGTTTTGGCATGTTCTGGATGCAATGGTAGCATTAGGTTCTTGATTCCGAGCCAATAGTAAGATAGGGGAGTTCATGACCGATGCAAGCGAAATAAGCTAGTCAAAGGTGGGTCAAATGCGTGTAATCGCTTGTATCAGTCGTATCAGGTATGAATCACAAGTATGCATGGGTGATGAGGAGAGAAATTCTATGAAGGTTGAAAATGTGAAATGGTGAACGGGACTCATATTTATAGTCAAGAAGGATAGGGTAACGGTCACATGACGTGGACCAATAAGTGAGTGCCACGTGGCAAAAGGACGTTGGGAATCACAATGGCTAGATGATGTGGCCCACTCAAATGATGCCACGTGGCATTGTTAACGTTGGGATTCACAACGGCTAGATGACATGGACTAATCACACATTGCCACATGTCACCAACAGTCAAATCATCCCAGAGACCTATTTAAGCTCCTCTATTCACTTTTTTCATTTTTTTGTGAACTCCTTGCTACCATCAACTTGCCATTGTCTTCGCATTTTTACATGCTTTTCAAAACTTTCCATAGACCACATTTTGTGTGAGGGTTTAGGGTCATCATGATCAATTATTTTACAGCACGACCGATACAAGCGATTAAGGACGTTCGAGGATTTCCCGATGGCCCTAATCACTTGTATCGATCATGTTTCTTGAGTGCTTTGTGAAAGCTTTTTTAATTAGTTTTTTTGCTTTTAAAATTTGTTCCAAGCTTTTAAAATCTTTTTTGTGCAAGTTAGCTTATTTCGATTGCATTGGTCATGAACTTCCCTATCTTACTATTGGCTCAGAATTTCAAGAAACTAATGATACCATTGCATCCGAAACGTGCCAAAACCCTAAGATTGACGGTCTATTTGCATGATTCTGATATCGAGAGGTCTTGGTGAGCCTATTTGTGCATGAATCTAGGACACGACCAATGCAAGCGATTAGGCTCATCTGAAAATGTTGGATGGGCCTAATCGCTTGCATCGGTCGTGTCTGGAAATCAATACAAAAAGGCTTATCAAGACCTCTGGGTATCAAAATCATGCAAATAGACAGTCAATCTTAAGGTTTTGGCACGTTCCAGAAGCAATGGTTGCATTATTTTCTTCAAAATCTTAACCAATAATAAGATACAAAAGTTCACATGCAATCTAAGCTTCAAGATGACCTCCTTTGGACATGACCAATTCAAGCAATTAGGACCAATGCAAGCGATTAGACCCATCCGATATTCTTTGATGACCCTAACCGCTTGGATTGGTCGTATCTCATGCTTTGTTTCTGCTTGTGTTTCCACTTATTTCTATTAAATATATTTCTTTTCAAAGCTTATTACTCATGAAATGTACATAGATACACATATTTATTGCCCAAAGGGATACAAGACATTGCAAATATGAAGGATGTAATCTTTTTTTGTGTAATTGATCCATGTCCTAATACTAATCCTTATTGATCCATGATCTGTTTTTCTCTAGTAAAAGTCCTATTTATCTGATGATAATAATCTTTTTTTTGTAGGTTAAGGCTAGGACAAAGAAGACAGCAAGGAATTCTCTCCAATCACAACATGGAAACTCCAAAGTGTAAGCCCCGCCATACATTTTGTTGTGTTCTATTTTAAAGCCTTGCCATCCATTCTAAATTTAAGTTTACCTTGCAGTGCTTCTCAAAATGCATATTGATCAAAACATTCCAGGAATTCCTTCATTGAAAGAAGAAAAAAGGTTTGGATACATTCAAATACATGTGCCATTACAGAAATACAACACCTCATGTGACTGGAGAGTGATTGCAAATGTAGTAAGGTTCTTGGAAAGCAGGTTTTACAACCCTGAGTTAAACTTGTCAGACTATCCATATGCTTGGGTCATCTTGATCAAGGAGAGAGCAATAAATGCCATTATGGAACATGCAATATGCCCTTATGATCCAAACTCACCTTCACCACCACACCACATAAAAAGAAGTCTAAAGAAAAGAAGAAAGGGTTTCCTATTCACTCCCCATTGAAGCATGGACCAAAGAATAAGAGTAGAGGTGAGGGCTCCAAAAAGGACAAAAAAGAAGGGTGAAACATTATATTTTTGGAATGTAAGATTGTAATCTAATGTATCGGAGAATTTCGGATGGCTCGTATCGCTTGTATCGGTCATGTCATCCAATCTTTTCCATTTTTTCATACCATCCATTTTGTCATATGCAAGTTCCTGTATAATCATTGCACCATTGAAACCTCATCAAAATGTTGAAATAAAAAAAAAAATGCCAATATGAATATAGTCCATCATAATTGAAGTGATGTAATGAGTCACATTCTTAGTTATAATCCTACAAAAGCAAAATCAATGGAAGTATGGAAAAAGGTTCTAAAAGGGGAGATATATTGTAAGAATTTCTCGGTTTATATTCTTGAATCACCTAGAATTTACTCATGCAAGTTCCTTTATAATCATTGCACAATAGAAACCTCATTAGAATCTTGAAATTAAACAAAAAAATGCCAATGTGAATGTAGTCCATAAAAAGACATAATTGAAGTGATGTAATCAGTCACATTCTTAGTCACCATCCTACAGAAAAGTCAAATGTGAAGAGGATAGAGAAGTTTTTATGACACGACCGATGCAAGCGATACGAGCAATCAGATAATATCGCTTGTATCGATCGTGTCATCCAATCTTTTCCATTTTTTCATACCATCCATGTTGGAAGCAGTCAGAGGCACAGACGCCACGGAAGCATGTGAAGACGAAGCAGGGAGCCAGGCGGATCAATCTTTTAAACAAATACATGTCTTATTAATTTTCCCAAAACATTCAACAGTGATTATTATCACTAATTGTAACATATGTATCATAGAAAACCCCATTTTGTAATCCATAGCTCCATTTTGTGCAAGCCGAGGAGTCCTCGAGCTTGAGGAGCTTAGGTAGAATGCTCGTACCAAATTTCGTTATTTTTAGACATCGTTTACCCTTCCAAATAGCCTCTAGGACCTATTTTTTACCTAGGCCGGTCATTAGATGTGAAACCGGTCAAAACTAGTCTAGAAACTATAAAAATGAGCTCTCTAGCTCATTTTTATAGTTTCTAGACTAGTTTTGACCGGTTTCACATCTAATGACCGGCCTAGGTAAAAAATAGGTCCTAGAGGCTATTTGGAAGGGTAAACGATGTCTAAAAATAACGAAATTTGGTACGAGCATTCTACCTAAGCTCCTCAAGCTCGAGGACTCCTCGGCTTGCACAAAATGGAGCTATGGATTACAAAATGGGGTTTTCTATGATACATATGTTACAATTAGTGATAATAATCACTGTTGAATGTTTTGGGAAAATTAATAAGACATGTATTTGTTTAAAAGATTGATCCGCCTGGCTCCCTGCTTCGTCTTCACATGCTTCCGTGGCGTCTGTGCCTCTGACTGCTTCCAACACCCCCCTCCCTCTCGCTTCTGTCGTCCCTGACAGAACCTTGTTGTGAGGTCTGCCGGATGTAATTCTGTAGGAGGTCTTGAGCGAGGGTGTGCTCTGATACACGAATACCTCGGGCTAGATCAGCCTCGAGTTTCTCCCAGTCGATAGGTTGCGGCTCGTCTGGTGGTGGGAGCTGATAATGTGTGGAGTACACCATTCTTTCACAGGCGAATAATTGCAATAAGTGTGTGGGCCTGCTTATAAATACTTCTGAATGGTACTCCCAAAAACCGGTGGTGAACATTTCTTCGAATGTTTGCTTGTAACATGCCGGTAGATATTTGATCCTGTAGTGCCAGGCGTAACACGCCCGTAGCGATGGCGTTGTGCTCATATCATAGACTAAATCCAAGTTGCCATGCTCAAAGCCCGGGGTGTTGACATGGGGAGCCTTGATGCGCCGGAAGACTTTAAAGACCATCTGCATCATGTCAAAGATTTTGACAGTCATGTGCGCGGCAATATCATCCATAGGTTTTAATCGAGGGAGCCAGTGGCGGATCGTCGCCATCATGTAGCCTACTGTGGGTAACGCGACTGGTGGCTTGAAGTAGGGGTAGTTCAACCAGTCTTGGCACTGCTTATTGTTTTGTAGCTTTATAGCGAAGGCAGTCCAAGAGCGGCGTCGTGGTACTGGTCCCCAGCACGGATTAAATTTTAAGTGAAGCGGCGCTTTTACCCACGTGCTCATCATCTCTGGATAATTTTGCAGTAAATCTTTGCGCCAGTCTGGTTGAAGGATTTCACCTCTCTGCGCCCTTGGTGGCAAGTCCTCTCGCTCGAATTGAGTGGCATGCGTTGGTTTCATGCCGGTTTCTTTCTCGATGGTTAACTGATATTCTGCCATTAACATGAAGTATGGTTTATACTGAAGCTCATGCCCGGATATGTATCGTCGCGGGGCCATTTGAGCAAAGAATGGTGATTGTAAAATTTTCTCTTCAATTATGGCCATGGCATGTAGCTGTGCCTCTACTCTGGCCGAGTGTGTCGTTCCGAGTTCTTCTACTGTCTTCATCCACGCGGGGGTAGGTAATTCGTAGGTCATCTGGCCTTCGGCCGTGACACGTCCGCCTGGGATGGGTATCGGTTCATAAGCCTCTTCGAATGTCTCCTCCACCGGGATAGTGACGGTTTCTTCCTCAGCTGGTAGCTCAGGTGGGGAGTCTGGCCTTGGTGGTGCTTCATAGATGGCAATCCTAGATTCAAGATTTGTTACCTGGGCCCGGAGTGCGTTGAGTTCCTCTAAAACTTCAGGGGCAGGGTCCACAGGCGCTGGTAATTCCGCTGCTACTGGTACCTGTTGTGTTGCTGGTTCTCTGAGTTGTAGCAGTTTGTGATCTTCCTTTAACTTTTGATGTTCTTCGTTCATACGATCATAGTCCTCGAGCAATCTGACATGGTCGTCTAGCAGTATCCGCATCGACTCGGATGGGATTGCCTTGAATCTGCTCGGACTTAGTGGCTGTTCTGGATGATCTAAAGCCGCTTCTAAGTTCTCTCTATTTTGCTCTTGGAGTCTCTGGTTCTCCTCTTTTGCTGCGGCTAAGTGTCTTGTTAGTAAGCCCATATTTCTAGTGAGCGTTGCATTGCGGACAGTCTGGGCTCTAAGTAGGTTATCTAAATCCGCGGTGGCCTCTTTGCTTTTTTCCTCACTTTCTATTTCTAACTTGTGATAAGCCTCTCGTAACTCTTGGTACCGGCTGTTCAGTGAGGCGTTCTCAATTGATAGTGAGTTAAGCTGCGTTTGTAGTTCATTCGTTGTCGCCTGCAGCTGTTGATAGTTGGTGCCGAGTGATGCAAACTCTTCGCGGACTTGCGTCATGCATGCGAACATGTGTTGAAATGCGGTGTCTATGGTGGGCGATAGTATGAGTGAAGTGCTAAATGAGGATGTAGTGGGAGTAGATGCAGTGGGAATGGGAAGTGGGGTTGGGACAGTGGATGCATTGGTGATTGTGGAAAATTGTGAAGTGCCTAAATATGAGGGTGCTGTGAGTGGAGTGGGTGGTGGTGAGGTGGGTGGTGATATGTCCATGCCATTGGACGTGTTTAGTGTTGTGACTGTGAAAAGTGGTGTGATTGTGGGTGGTTGTGTAGGTGTGAATACGGGATTTACAAACGTAGAGTAGTTTACAGGGGGGATGGTTGGAACAGCTTGGTGAAACGGGGAAATAGGGGTTATGGTGGGTTGGGGAGGTGAGACTGGTGAGAAGGTTAGTGGGGTGAGGAAGGGGAATGGGGGTCTTAGAGGTGGGGGAAACGCTGGGAAGGATGAAGGGGTGAAGGGGTTAACATACGGATGCAAAGGGTTGGGTGTGGGCCTGGTGGTATGAATGGGTAAGGAAGAGGTTGTGGCTACGTTGCTTTGTACAGGTGTGGATGTGGGGAAAGCAGGTGGGTGTGCGGGTGATACGGGATGGGTTGGTGAAAGATGAGGTGAGAGAGGAGTCGAAGGGGTGGATGTTATTTCGAGGATAGTAGTGGTCTGTACAAAGGTGGTACGGGGTGGCGAATCTACAAGGATGGTTTCTGCGGTTAATGAACGTTCGGGGGCGAGGCGTGCCTCCCTGGCTTGTGCTGAAGATTGGGCTCCTGTTGGTACACGAATATACTCCCCAGGTTTTGAGAGTAGTCGCACTCGGCGGGGATCAAACTGTGGTAGTTGCTTTCTTTGTAAAAACCTGAGTGCTTCATGGGAGCCTACTGATTTGACTAACTCTCTGAACCCTCTAATATATGCGTCTTCGAATCCTCCGGAGATGAGTTCCTGTTCAATTAATGCCTGGCTCTCCTCTTCAGTTAACCTCTTTCGTGCCCAGACTTTCTCCATGGTACGATATAATTTCTTTATGGCCAATGTGTACGCTGCGGCTTCGAAAGTTTCATCTTCATATGTGCTGGTGTCGCCGTGCATGTCGGTTTGTTGGCCTTGCCCCTCTGTCTGGTCGTCATGTGAACCCTGGCTGGCTTCATCGTCGCCTTGATCGTCGTCTGTTTCGGTTCTTTCTTCTTCAGAGCCCGACACAGCTTGTCCCTGTGGCAAGTCTCGCGGCGTAGTCGGGTAGCTGGGGCGTTCATATTCCTGGGAGAACAGTGGTGCTTCTGAATACTGGAACTCGTTTGAGAATGCATCAGGCATCTCAAAATCAAATGTCGTGTTTATGGGGTCGGCCTCCATATGTGGTATCGGGAAAGAAAACGCTTCCGCACCAATAGTGGTGGGAGCTTCTGCAGTTGTGGTGAGGGGTTCTGTGGTGGTAGCTGCCTGAGGTGCAGCGGTACTCGTGGTGGCCTCCGTAATTACTGGTCTGGACAACCGTATGCGAATAGGTTGTACAGTGGGAGCAGCTTCTGTCTGTGGGCGCTCGGGAGAGAGTTGTGGTGACGGCGACTCTGGCACTTGGAGGCAAGGGATGGTGCCTCGCATGCGCTTACCTGCCCGTGTCCTACTGGGCTTCCTAGCTTTCTTCGTTGTGCTCTTGAATGCCTTCAATTCCTCTCCTGTTAATGCACGCTCGATGGGCAAGTCATAAGCCAAACACATATACACAATTCTAGTGAGCGCACAACATCCGTTAAGCACCTTCTTGCGCTCCCATCTGTGCTGTGCCAGGTACATCTGATCTATGATCCAGCTTGCCAGATCAACTGTTTGAGGTCCCGTACATGCCAAATATAATCCGAACCATATTCTTTTGTGTGGCATGGTAAATCTGTCCTGAGCTGGAAATGCAAAATGTTGCATGCATATTCTTAGTGGCTTTGACAACTCAGGTGTAATGGCCGAAATCTCTTCCCACTTCGTGACATCCCCACGTTTCATCGGTTCTGGAATCAATCTCTCTCGGTATGTGGGAGTGTGGGTTCCATGAATCTTGATGGCTGCTCTGATTAGGTCCTTAGAGAGATAAAATCTCTTGTAAGGTGGATCATCCACTAGGGTAGGTAATATGAAGGTTCCTGGGATGTCCTTATTCTCTGATGCCAGTAAGGTAGTGATTAAGTAATAGCACCTATAAAAATCCGGTTTGGGTAGAGGATCACTGAAATATTCTGTGAAACCGGCTCTGGCCCAAACAGTCAGAGGCACAGACGCCACGGAAGCATGTGAAGACGAAGCAGGGAGCCAGGCGGATCAATCTTTTAAACAAATACATGTCTTATTAATTTTCCCAAAACATTCAACAGTGATTATTATCACTAATTGTAACATATGTATCATAGAAAACCCCATTTTGTAATCCATAGCTCCATTTTGTGCAAGCCGAGGAGTCCTCGAGCTTGAGGAGCTTAGGTAGAATGCTCGTACCAAATTTCGTTATTTTTAGACATCGTTTACCCTTCCAAATAGCCTCTAGGACCTATTTTTTACCTAGGCCGGTCATTAGATGTGAAACCGGTCAAAACTAGTCTAGAAACTATAAAAAGAGCTAGAGAGCTCATTTTTGAGGTTAGCTTGTTGGAGCAAAGAAGAGAGTAGAGCTAGTTTGAGCTTGTAAGAGTATTCTTGAGTAATAGAGCTAATTTCCCACCTTCCATTGTGTCTTGCTTGTCTCTTCATTGTGTGTGTGTATGTGTGTGTGCACCTTTGTGCTTCTCACCTTCACTCTCACTTCATCTCACATTCACGATCTTCATATCACTCCTACCTCTCCCTCGGATTGACATTAAGGAGGTGAAGCTTCTTAACGTGGTTCTCACCATTGTGCTAGAGCAACACCAAATTTGGCGCCGTTGCCGGGGAGAGAGCTTCGAGGACGAGCGTTGTGATGGTAAGATCGTAGATTTGCGACGTTGGAAGGTAAAAAAACTGTCATTTCAGTTCATTTTCTGTTTTTTCCTCTTCATCTTCATCATCATCATCATCTCCACCTTCTTCCATCTTCTTCTTCATAGAAAATTCTTGTTTTTTAGTGCATTTTCACCATCTTCATACCATTTTTCATGCATTATTGTGTGGGAAGGAGTTAGGAGGTGCAAGGGAGAGCAAGCGCTGTATTTTTTTCATGATTTTCTGCTCATACGGAGCTCGCCATAGCCGGCGCTCAGAAATTTGAATTTCCCGCCAAAAAACGCGATTCTGTGATGAAAATCGCGATTCTGTGAAAATTCAAAATTTTTTGAAAAATCACGATTTTCAGTTTTCCCGCCTAAAAGTGGTTGAAAAAAAATCGCGATTCTGTGTTTTTCTCAAAAAAAAAAAAAAAAAAAAAAAAAAACACGATTCTCTGCTCAAAATCTCAATTCTCAAAAAAACACGATTCTTTGCTCAAAATCGCGATTCTCACCAATCACGATTTTCAGCAAAAACACGATTTTGTGAAAAAGGCGATTCTGTGAAAACACGATTTTTTGCTCAAAATCGCGATTTTCAAAAACACGATTTTGTGCTCAACATCGCGATTTTCATGTGAAAAATACGATTTTCAAAAAACACGATTCTCTGCTCAAAATCGCGATTCTCGCCAATCACGATTTTCAGCAAAAAACACGATTTTGTGAAAAACACGACTTTCTGCTCAAAATCGCGATTCTCACAAATCACGATTTTCAGCCAAAAATACGATTTTGAGAAAAACACGATTCTGTGGGACAAAATCGCGATTTTCAAGTCAAAAACACGATTTTGAGAAAACACGAATTTTTGCTCAAAATCGCGATTTTCATGTCAAAAACACGATTCTGAGAAAACACGATTTTCAGTCAAAAACACGATTTTGTGAATCACGATTCTCTGAGTCAAAATCGCGATTTTCAGAAACACGATTTTGTGATCAACATCGCGATTTTCAGAAACACGATTTTGTGATCAACATCGCGATTTTCAGAAACACGATTTTGTGATCAACATCGCGATTTTCAAAAACACGATTTTGTGATCAAAATCGTGATTTTCAGAAACACGATTTTGTGATCAACATCGCGATTTTCAGAAACACGATTTTGTGATCAACATCGCGATTCTCTGAAACACGATTTTGTGATCAACATCGCGATTCTCTGAAACACGATTTTGTGATCAACATCGCGATTTTCAAATCACGATTTTCTGCTCAAAATCGCGATTTTCAAAAACACGATTTTGTGCTCAACATCGCGATTTTTTTTTACTTCACAGCATCGCGATTTTCAGAAAGTTCACAAAATCGCGATTTTCTCCAAAGGTCCTGTTTGCCTGTTTTGACCCCCAGGAGCCTGATTTGACATAACTTTCTCATCCAAAGTCCATTTTTTGAGCTCTATAGCTTGTTGGAAAGCTCGTTTCAAATCCTACACGATCTCAACTGTTTTTTTCAAGAATAATGCGTTGATTTTGAGATAGGATAATTTGAAGTTGACCCTCAGGGGGGACTAGGAAACCAGGGGGGCTCCCAAGGATTTTTGAGCAATACAAAGGGGGAGAAAATTGTGTTATGGGAAAGAAAAAAGCAAAAGATAGAAGAAAAGGGGCTAAGATCGAAAAAACGGAGGGCGATAAACATGAAATACATGAGATAATATCACATCAAGATGAAACATTTAGAGAAAAATTGCAAGGAATCGAGGAAACGGGGGAAATGTCTAGGGGGGTCGGATCCATATTTGCAACAAGAGAATATCACAATATGTTGGTGGATATAAGAATAGGATATGAATGTAGAAGGTTAAGTGCATATATCAATCCTTATTGTGAGTGGAATTTGATTCATATTGACTTCTTGACCATTCTTTTTGAGAACATACAACCAACAACTCATTCTTCTATCCTCATGGATGATGAACATTATGAATGCATGGGTCAAGTTGTGTTGCCTGTTATGGTGGGTGATATGCAATTTTCGGAAACATTCTTTGTCATGGATTGTATAGATGAAGGCTTGATCATTGGCACCCAAAGGTTCATTAAACAAAATCATCAAGAATTTGAGGTGCCTTCTCCACCTATCATCCATGCTTCTACATATGTGTCTATGGAAAATCCTAATGACTATCCACCTTATGATGATTGGGGGCAAAATCATCTTTTCACAGAGCTTGCTTTTAATGAGAAAATTTTTCTTTCTACTCATGTTTTTGAATCTGATCCTTCTTTGAGTAAATCACAGGAAACCTTAGAGAATGGAGATATGGAGGACTCCAAGTGTTTGGGGGATGTGGAAGGACCCTCTCTTCCTGTAAATTTGGATTCCCCTCATGAAGCCATAAGTAGGGATGATCTGCACTCAGATGGTCAAGAAGGAGATGATCAACCACTGTTGTGTATCACTGATGTGGAAAAGGAGGTCGACTCTAGGGTGAATCATGACAATCCATCACCCATTTGTACACCTAGGGATTCTATGTGTAATAAGGATAAATGTCTCGATGAATCTCTAGATCAATCTCAAACCACACAGCCCATTGATCCCTTGCATAAGTCTGATGTAGGTATAGAAGATCAACCCTTGTTGCACTCCCCATGTAAGGATGAGTTTTCTCAAAAAACTCACATAGAAGGCCCAAAAGACCCTTACATCAAGAAACAGAAATCACATTTTCTTGGTAATGTCAAGCAAATTTGGGTGGCCAAGAAATTACTTAGAGCCCAACCAAATCGCACTATGATATGGGTACCAAAGAAAGCCTTGGCACAAAATCAGTCCCCTCACACTAGACTTCAAAATCTATGGTCTAGGCCTACCATGACTTATCCTCAAGAAAGACCACTTCCAATCCAAGGACCCCAAGCAATCAAGCCTAAGCTCAGACAAAATCCAAGGGGGAATTTCAAGGCAACAACCTGCACAACAAAGACACCAAGGCGAGGTAAAGAACTGAATCAAGCACAGAGCTCCAATAAAGATCAAAGAACCTCTTCTGCAAGGATATGGGTTTGGAAGACGAAAGCACTGATAGCATCCACCAAAATAAAGAGCCAGCCACGATGGATCAAACCCTCAGGAGATCATTCAAACACGAAGTGGGCAAAGGTGATCTCTACCCAGTTGCAGACTGTTCTCAAATGGATCCCTACAAGGAGGAATGATCAGTTGTCCTCTCGAGATACAATGGATACCTCCAACAAAGATGGCATCAATATCTGCAAATAACATTGAAAACCTTGACGAGCGACAACCATGTGCCCTTTGCACAACCCTGTCTTATGCACCATTCAGGTCATGCATTTCCCAAGTATGCATCATTATAGGGCCACATTACATGGTCGTGCATAGACACACTTGAGAATCCTAAGCACAAGAGCACATTGACATATGTCAAATTTTTTCTACTGATACTAACTTTTGTGTTCTTGTTTTGTGATAATTTTTCCCAAAAAAAAAAAAAAAAAAAAAAAAAAAAAAAACGAGGAAGAACTTGTTCCCAGGTTTCGCTCATGGAACATGAATGAGTCATGCTTAGTTGAAGATTGAACCATCGATTACTGGGCATTTATCAGTTTGGATAGAAGTGTGTCTTGGCTTGAAGATGATTCAATTGCTGCCTTATCTCATAAATGTCAAGAACTTAGCATGAGCAGGGCATCCACAACTAAGGTTTCCTCTTACTATGGTGGGAGTGAAGAGCTTGAAGGTCCACAACTTGAGTGATGCTTAACTACTGTATGTACCAGAGCAGCCAAGGAGATATCTGCAAAAGGTAGTTCTGGAGGAGAAGACTCCTGTATATGGGAAGCTAAAGAGAATATGTGAAACTCAGCTTGGTGTAGTTACCCGATGTTGCTTGCCAAAGAATATAAAGCAATTCAATTCTCAATATTTCCTGAACCAGTATGGAACAGTAGCACTGGTGAATGGTCTATGTCAATCAGCATGGTAATCTCTTAGAAACCGGCACGTGTCCAATATTCCTCTGAGTGTCAATATAGGGAAGTGAACGTGCATGAGCCCAAGCTCAGAAAGGCACATTGTTAGTGACAAATGTTGCTTTGAAAAGAGGAAAGGGGATTCACCACTCAAAAGATCTCATCAGTGGACAATCAACATGGACATTCATCAACAAGGTTCCATCCCAAAGGCCGAGAGTACAACACGAAGAGACAAAGCATCCATCAACCTTCTCCATGGTAAGTATCTTTACTCTGGAAACAGCATAACCATGATAGTTTAGGAAACCTCTTCGTCAGCATACCCTTGAGCACTTAGCTCAAGAACTGCAATTTTTGCACCATACTTCTTCCAATGCATTTTCCAAGTAAGCATGCGTAGGGCTACATTACAAGGCCGTGCACAAGGCACATACTTTTTTCAACCCAGGCACGAACACACTTACCCATCATTCATTATGGGTTATGAGTAGTTGGCATGACTGCTCTCAACATCATCTTTGGAAGAGCTAGCGGTTGGGAACAACATCCATACCTAGGAAGCAATTCGAAGCTAGTAGTTGCTCTAACTCGATCTTGACAACCTCTTTTGAGCAACTCACGATTTTTGAGAGCTCACAACGACGCATTCATGCTGCAATTCATGAAAGAAGCACATACCAAGGGACGACAACTTGTAAAGGCTTGCAGTGACACATGAAGAACCGGACAACCAACACTATCAAATTTGGAAGATAGACGGCTCTCGTTCATACAGAATGGCTACTACCCCTCAAAGCACTACATGGAACAACCACTACAACAAGGGTCTGTCAGGGACGACAGACTCAAGAGGGGGGGGAGTGTTGGAACTCAAAGTCAAGCACAAGCATGGAAGCACATCAGAAAGGTGGAAACACACAAGACGAAGGAGCACGTAGGGAGCTCCATGAAGTAACTGTCAACTTTTCATAAGAATCCCCTACAAAAATAGTGATTTCCATCACTAAAATCATTGTAAATACCATTTTCTATTTTGGTAGCTCCATTTTGTGCAAGCCGAGGAGTCCTCGAGCTTGAGGAGCATTAGAAGTACCATCGTACCAAATTTCATAATTTTTAGACTCCGTTTGAGCCCTCAAATAAGCCCTGGAACCTAATTTTTAACTAGGCCGGACACTAGGTCTGGACAGGGCCAAAACTAGTCAAAAAACTATAAAAAGAGCTAGAGAGCTCATTTTTGAGGTTAGCTTCTGGTAGATTTCATCTTTGTAATAGATTTCTTTAGTAATCAAAATTCTTCCATTGTTCCTCTCTTTGATCTTACCGTGTGCGCGTGTGTGTGTATGTGTGTGCATGTTTGTGTGCTTTCACTCACGCACTTGTGCCTTCACTTGCTCGTGGTCTTCATACCGGTCCTCACGTCTCCGCGGATTGACAAGTAAAGGAGGTGGTGCTTACGCTTGAGCTACAATCCATTTTGTCATATGCAAGTTCCTGTATAATCATTGCACCATTGAAACCTCCTCACAATCTTGAAATTAAACAAAAAAATGCCAAGATGAATATAGTCCATAAAAAGACATAATTTAAGTGATGTAATCAGTCACATTCTTAGTCACCATCTTGCAAAGAAAAATCAATGGAAGTTTGAAAAAAATCTTCTTAAAGAAGGAAACTTGTTACAATCTAAAGGGTTGGAACTTGATCACCCTAGGTGGCAGGCAAGTTATGCAAGATAATGTTTTCTCCGATCCACTGTTAACTATTGCATCATCAATTGAGAATATGAACTATGATGATGCCTCATTAAGGTATTCTAAGAGCTCCCTTACATTTCTAAATTTCCAATTTGCAGTGATAATTATTTCCCTAGATTGAAAATCTGGATGAATCATTACTTCTGGATAGATCTCCTCTGAGTCCAAGCTATCCAAAGTCCAAGCTCTTTTGTACATTACCTGTATTTTGTAGAAGCTTTGGATCTTTTCTTAGATGAACATCACCACCAAGAAATCCCATTTCTGAAAGTAGAGATTCACATTTTTTAATGAAAAGGTGAACGATAGCCTTGTGAACATAGACTTGCATGCACTTGATTGCAGTGCTACCCTTGTAGACGACATTGGTCACTTCCTGCACGATGCCGTAGTGCTCCTACACATACATAGATAGATGGGCACTACTTCAACGGATGCCGCTATCATCATCACGAGAGTGGAAGATGTAGAGGAACTGTGATTACCTCATTGATGGAGTCCCAGTCCGTGACAGTTCCGGTGTTATGAAACAGAATGGTCGCTTGTGCAGCTCTCCATATAAGGGCTCCGAAAAAAAGTGGTAGGAGCAGTGTTCGCAAGTCAGGCGCCATCCTGAAGTATGGTTGCTTGCCGAAATGTAGCTTCCACTGCCTGCGATATTTCTTCTACATAAGAAGGGATGCCCATGTTTCTCCTAAAAGTCTAATAAGATCATGAAGATTATGAAAAGGGGTATACCTTCCAGTTTGTGGATCAATTGGATAAACAAATCCATCTGCCCATATGTCGATATGTTTTTTGGCCTTCTTTCTGCAATCCATCCACTTTAGAATGTTGAAGAGCCCTTCGGCGTACCTTTCTTGTCGTTGCATACTCATGACTAACTGCAATGTTGATATGGAACTTATCACAATGATTTTGGCTGGTTGAAAGGTGAGTGAGAGTGTTTGGGTTGAGGTTCTCCATGGTCTACTATGAAGAGTGACGTGAAAGTGTCTAAAATGACATTAAATAGAGAAACAAGCCTGCTATCGAAAGTAGAGTAAAAAAAGTGCAAAACGGCATAAGCACACATTATATAGGTCCGTGAACAAGAGGAAAATTCAAATTTTCATGAACGCCCGATGAGCACAAACTTTGAGGCATAAGATATCACACATACTTTTCATGATTATCACATGAGTTTCTCTCTCTTCAAAATTTGCACAAGATACGTTTTAAATGCGCTTACACATATTTTTTTAAAATGAGTTGACAACTTTAATCCAGATTAAGCACAACTAATTGAAATCCTTACACGGCCCTTTTTTGGCCGTTTTTCGCCCTAATGTAGAGGTACATCAGAGATGCATGTTAAAATAGGAAATGATAAGAACACTATCACTGTAAATGCATTAGTAGATTCCGGCTCCGAAATCAATGTGATTTCAAGAGAAGTCTATGATAAGTTTTGATGGCCCATAGATAAACATTGTGGATGGCATATGAGAACTGCAGATAATGGTGTATATAGCTAGCTCAAGCGTAAGCACCACCTCCTTTACTTGTCAATCCACGGAGACGTGAGGACCGGTATGAAGACCACGAGCAAGTGAAGGCACAAGTGCGTGAGTGAAAGCACACAAACATGCACACACATACACACACACGTGCACAAAGTAAGATCAAAGAGAGGAACAATGGAAAGCTTAGATTTCCAAAGGGTTCTCTTACCAAAGCTCTATTCTCTAACCAGCTAACCTCAAAAGTTAGCTCTCTAGCTCTTTTTATAGTTTTTTGACTAGTTTTGGCCCTGTCCAGACCTAGTGTCCGGCCTAGTTAAAAATTAGGTTCCAGGGCTTATTTGAGGGCTCAAACGAAGTCTAAAAATTTATGAAAATTGGTACGATGGTACTTCTAATACTCCTCAAGCTCGAGGACTCCTCGGCTTGAACAAAATGGAGTTATAAAAATAGATAATGGTATTTACAATGGTTGATGAAAATCACTATTTTTGTAGGGGATTCTTTTGAAAATTTGACATACACTTCTTGGAGCTCCCTACTTGCTCCCTCTTCTTCTATGTCCACTTCTTTGATGTGCTTCCATGTTTTATGCTTGACCTTGAGTTCCAACACTCCCCCCCCTCTCGAGTCTGTCGTCCCTGACAAACCCTTGTTGTAAGGGTTGTTCCATGTAGTGCTTTGAGAGGTGGTGTCCATCCTTTGTATGAGCTTGTTCCTTGGATTCCAGCAAGAATGTGCCGTTGTGAGCTTTCAAAACTGCAAGTTGCTCAAAGGAGGTTGTCAAGATTGATTTGGAGCAACTACTGGCTTCAATTTGCTTTCGAGATATGGATGTTGTTCCCATGACGTACGCTAGCTCTTCCAAAGATGATGTTGAGAGCAGTCATGACAACTACTCATAACCCATAATGAATGATGGGTAAGTGTGTTTGTGCATGGGTTGAAAAAAATATGTGCCTTGTGCACGGCCTTGTAATGTAGCCCTACACATGCTTACTTGGAAAATGCATTGGAAGAAGTATGGTGCAAAAATTGCGGGTCTTGAGCTAAGTGCTCAAGGGTATGCTGACGAAGAGGTTTCCTAAACTATCATGGTTATGGTGTTGCCAGAGTAAAGATACTTACCGTGGTGAAGGGTTGATTGATGTCTGTCTCTTCATGTTGTATACCCGGCATTTGTGATGGAACATTGGCGATGAATGTCCATGTTGCTGGTCCACCGAAAAGTGTTTTGAGTGCCTGGTTCTATCTTCTCGTGTTTGTTATTGACTTTGGAGTTGTCCTCTCCAATCATGAAGTACAAAAGAATCAACAAATCATCTTTATTTTGTCAATCTTGGGAATATCCATAAGACCACAGCTCCTTCTAGATGATAGATTCATAGAAATAAGAGATTGATGGCTGGAATTCTGAGAAAATGAAAATGAAGAGGAAATATCTAGGGTTTACCTTATCTAGAGCAAATCTTCATCATTTTCTATGATCTTTGTGTCTAATTCATGTTATTTTCTCTTCAGAATACAAATATGAAATCAGAATTGGAAAATATCACCTGTATCACAGAGACGAGACAATCGCGATTCTGTAACAGTAGACGATTTTCACATTTCTGCATCATTCTTCAATCTTTCCTCACTCACTACATCAGTAATCATCTCTCTTCATACATCTTACTCAGTATTACACAAATGATACTCACAAATCTCCATGATAAAGCAAGAAATAAGCTTCCACATCAAAGGAAACACACATAACAGCAGAAAACACGATTTCAGCAGAAACTCTCTCTTCTCTATTGATAGCATGAGCAAATGACTAACCAACCTCTCCAAAATAGAGAAAATTGACTTATATACATTTTCAAGTGTCCTCTTTCACACTTGAATTTTGGTCCTTTCCTCTATTAATCTAAAAATATGCTATCTAAGAGTTTCCAAAAATTCTAGAAAAAATACATAAGATTCTATCCTACATAAGGAAGACTCTTCCTTATTTTTACAACAATTGCATAAATATTTCTACAAATTTCTATCATTTTACAATAAAAAGGTTTCCAAAAATGCATCTTCCAACATCCTTCCCCTCCTAAACCTTTCGGCTCCTGACGAAAGATTTTCCTGCTCCTCTGCACTGATCACTTCTCTTTATTTCTTCTTTCTCTGATATACTTGTGACAGCAAATCATGACTTTTTCTTTCTGTTATATTTAGATTATTGACCATTTCAAATAATGCCTTTCTCCATTGTACTGCAGCTTCTGGTCTATCTATGACATCCTTCTTCAAGTATTCTGTATAGGCAGCTTCATATGCCATAAGTCTGGATTTAGTAATAACTGACAGATTTCCAAAAATCTCTGACTCTCTTTCAAAAAACCCATAATCAAAAGCATCTTCAAAAATTTGCAAGTAATGACTGCCCAAAAATATCACTCTGCTGTAATATGCCATTAAGCAGATTCTGTCAGGTGTTTCGCTCAAATCAAATAATAATGCATCTGTTGGAGAATTAAAACCGATATAATTCAATGTTCTGATATCTGTGTCGGTATAAGTTTCTATACAGGCTAGAAGTAATCTCATTATTCGTACAAGTAGTATACAAGCAGGGTCATTGACATCTTTGTATGTAGTTATTACAGACTCAGCAGTATTCACCATATAGCTCTTGGTAGGCCATGTGCCTGCCTTCGGACCTGCTACTTTTGGAAAATTCAACCACTTAGGAGGAATTTGACCTTCCCTTCTTTTATCCCAAAAAGTTGTCCATTCTCTTCGTCATGCTACTGGACAATAGGCTGGATTGATCTTTAAATGAAGAGGTGCCTCTTTCCATATTTTCCTACATTCTTTGTTGGCATCCAACCATTTATTTCTCCACTTAGGGTTGGCTCTCTCAAATAGTTCTTTGGTGACATTGATGTCTTCTTCATACTCAAAGTATTTGTTTGGAGGTAGCCCAACTCTGGCCATCTGGTAGTTCTTTATGCTCTCCAAAATCATACAGAATGGTATCCCCAATCCATCTGCTGCCCAGTGATGTTGATCTGGATTGATTCCCTTATTCAATGCGAATGTGACAATTTGTTCTTCGTACTCATCATGCATCTTTCTGATAAACTCCATTCTAGAATCTCTACTTGTCAACAATTTATTTACAAAATCCTCTGAATATTCTTCTTCTGATTTTTTATCTGTTGGTTCATTGTCATGTTGTATTCCCTCCAAATTGTCTACCCCATGTTCTTCTTCATGTGTGGTTTCCACATGTGTCTCTTCCTGGATTTGTGGCTTATTCAACTTCTTCTGCAATTCTTCTATAGACAACATCAGACTTCCATTCTGTTGTGCCCATAATTCTCTTTCTTTTTTCCACTCATTCTGTTCCTTTTCCCTCTTTGACTGCCATTCATTTCTTTCCTTTTCCATATCCAGGTGTAGCTTATTATAGCCTCTCATAGATGTAGCAGCATGTGTACTAGCCTGCCTCTCTAATTCTTTAGCTTCTTTCAATTCTCTTTGTAATTCCTGAATCTCTTTGAGTAATCCTTCCTTTTCTCCCTTTGTTATCTGGGCTGTCTGACTTTCCTCCTTCAATTACCCTTCCTCCAATAGTAGCTTATTGATTTCTTCATTAGCTTTAGTCAAAATCTGATAGGAAGTTTGTAGAGTTCTATATCTTCCCTTAATCGTTCTCATTTCTTTTTCCAATTTATCATTCTGCTCTGTTAGTTGCATACTCTTCTCTTCCAAGTATTGAATCTTGTTTTGCTTCTGTACTTCCAACTCTTCCAAAGCAATTATTTTACTGGAAAACTCCTCATTCTTCTCTTGCACCTTCCTTAGTTGCTCTACCATATGCTCCTTTTCCCTTTTATGCTCTTTAATAACCATACTGCCTTTTTCAAATTCTGACTCTGCTACCATTCCTGAAATGATCATATTTCGGCTTGAGGGTATGAACTGCTCAATATTATTCATAATGAGTTGACATGCTGATCTAATACTCTTTGGGATTCTTTCCAGTCCTCCTTCTATTGCTATTTGTTTGGTTTCCAGCTGTTTGTCCTCTTTGCATTCACTCTCCTCTTCCTCTTCTCCCTCATATTCTATAATTTTGGCCTCATTTTCTACATGGCTTGGCTGAGTGTCCAATGTTTCTAAATCTACCATGTCTTCTTGAACACCTGAACTCTTTTGCTCCAAAACATCTGAGATCAGTTTTATTTCTTGTACCTTTTCTTTTTCCAACACCTGTTGAGTTTCTTTAGAAAGATGTCCTTCCTTTGCTTGCATCTCCTTCTCCTGGCTTAGAGTTTTCTGAAACTGATTATATTCAGTTTCTTGACTAGAATTTTGCTGACCTTCACCTGCTTGTTCTTCCTGTCTTTCCTTCTCCTGTGCTAGAACTGTTCCAGTTACTTTCAAATCTTTCACCTGATCATTACTTCCTTCCTCTTTGTGTTCTTCTTCCTGTTCATCACTGTGCATGAGGTCCATTGCTACCTCTTGTTCTTGATCCTCATTGGATGTGAATTCCTCATTATTCTTCAAATCATGCAGCACATCCTTTATACTCTGAATGATTTCTTTTTCCATAACTTTCCCTGTAACCTTTGGAGCACTCTCTCCCATTTCTATATTCTTTGTTTCTTGATTCTTATTCACATCCTTTTGTTCTCTAAATGAACTACCCTTCTGTATCTCCTTTGTCAATTCTTCTAGCTTTTCATCCAATTTGAAGTGAGTTTGTGATGGTTTAATACATATGGGTTTCATCCCTGTATGCACCCACCCATAACTGACTTCTTCTCTTATTTGGCCTTCCTCTTCTGTCATTACTGCCTTTCCCTTCATTATCCTTCTTTCGTCTTCCAGACTGAGCTGTTTTTCTGCCTGTTCCTGAATTGGTATCTCCTGAGACTTCTTCTTCAATACCTCAGGTGTCTTTTGTTTTTCAGAGGTCTGTATGATGACATTAGGAGTATTTGGTATTGATAAATTTAAACTCTTTAACAGGAAACTCTCAATATCACTCTCAGAATCAAATGAGAAGTGTGAAGATCCTCCTTTTTCTGGTTCTGTGGGTCTTGATACTCCTTCCACAATGGATGGCTTCTGTGTTTCTTCCATAACTACTTCCTCCCTCTCTTTGATAACAGTTTCCACTATGGATTTACCCTTTCCCTTCTTGGTCAATTTCTTCTTTTGTACAGGTTTCCTTGGAATCTTCTTTTTTACCACAACAGTGGTTCTGGTCTCTGGGGGTCCTTGTAATTCCTTAAAATAAGCTAGCAATTCCACCTCTTTTTTGACAAACACCTCCTCAGTTTCAGCTGTCATCATTTGGTCATGAAGAACTTCATAGTGCTCCACCTCCTCCTGAATCCAGTCTGTAGCTTTGCATGAGTAGTCTTCCAACATTTTCTGGTATTGTGCTTCATACATAGCTCTCTTGTTATTCCCTTGGGTTAGATAGGTGTATAGTTGCTCTTTGCTTGTTTGGGGTGGATGTGGTTCACTAGAAGCTTGAACCTGTTTCTGTGCCTTTTCATGTTCCTCTTTTGTGGCTTCCTCCATTTCTAGTTCCACCTTCCTTGGGTCCACCCTTCTTTTCTTCACAGGAATTACTTCCTCAGATATCATCTTCCTTTTCATACCTGTTCCCCTCATGCGGGTTTGTCCTTCTGTTTCTCTTTCAGTCATTTTCCTTGGAGGACTCTTGATTCCAGCCATATGATTTCTGAAATAATGTGCTTCCGAAGCCAGTTTCAGTTGATCTTCCATCCCTAGAACATGATAAATGATTCTTGTTAAGAACTGGGCCCCATTCATGAACTTCTTCTGTTCCCAGTGTTTTGCTGCTTCCTTTAGTTGTTCATGGATGTATGGTGAGACATCCATTACTCCAAAAGGTTTGGTTCTGTCCTTGTTGTTGAACATCAATAATGTCACTGACTTATGTGGCATTGTGTATCTCGGTAGTTTTGGAAAACAAAAGTACTGTAAGAACATCCTTACAGCATATTCCTCATTCTCCCTTCCTTTGAAATCGGTGAATTTTGCATATCCTGTGTAAGTCTCCTTATTCTTTTTGACAAAACTTGGGTCAAGTTTGGTTCCCATTGTGTAGAATTGCAGTGCTGCTCTGATGTGTTCTGCCTTGATAGTGATACCTACTTCCTGGTTATCCTTATTCTTGACTCTGCATCTGAAATAGGCATCATTACCTTTCCCAACTTCTTCCAAACTACCCATTACCTGTGCTACTCTTTCAAAGTCAATAAAGAAGATAGGTTCTTCCAATATTTTATGCAGCCCTACTGCCTTCCATCTTTTCATATTGACAGCAACTCTTTGAAACCTGTAGAATTCCTGGCACAACATTGTATACTTGTATCCTCCTACTCCTACTGTAAATATGTGTTGGCCAATGATGTTTAGGGTCTCCTTAAGTTCCTTCACCACTTTCTCAGCCTCTGGAATTTCTGGCTCATCATCTGACTCCAGGTCCACTTGTTCCTCCACAGTTTCACTGTCCAGAAACCAATGTCCTCTTGATAAAACAATTGATTCTGCCTTGAAGTCATGAATTGGCAACTCCTTTGTATTCACCATTTTCTGATGAAAATAAAATACACCAAAAAACTCCTCCCACATAAGTCACAAAAATCCAGAAAAATTAATGTTTTCTTTTGGAACATTCTTGCCATGAGAGTAAAGAAAGAAAGTCTTCCAAATAAATTTTGCTACCAACAAAACTCAATTAAAGTGATCATTACAGGTGTAGCAAGATGTCTAATGTGCTTGAAGAAAGAAATGATGGACATGATGATTAATGAAAGAAAACAACTTCAGAAAATTAGAAATCAAAAGATAATCATAGAAAATTGAAACAAAATAATACGAATTTACCATAATAATTTACTTTCCTCCTCCCTATATCTTGCTTTGTGCTTTATAAATTTTAAAAACAAAATAAAATACACACTGTGTCTAGTTTTTCTTAACCCATTTGTTCCCTTTTTTTTTTATTTTATTTATTTATTTATTTTTTTTATACTGTCCTCCTTTTCTTCCCCTCCTAGTTCTCTTTTAAGGGGGAAAAGGTTTAAAAGAAGATACTTTTGTCATCCTTCTCTCTCTCTTTTTTTTTTTTAATATTTTGTTATGAAATTCTGAAGATAGGTCAAATGTGGATGATCTTTCTGCCATTGACATAATTCTGATTTTTTTACCCAATAATGTTTAACTGCAATTGTCCTTATGTCATCCAAACATCCATGCTTCTCAGACCAACCTTCTGTAGTCTTTTTTGGTCTCCATACCCATTTTGCTTTAACTTCCTGTTTTAATGAGTAACATCGGTGTATGCTTCCTTTCCATGTCCCTATTGTTCTGATTTGTTGATGTTTCACATTAGGCCATAAGTGTCTTCCTTGTTTTGTCTCACCAATCTTCTTCACTCTTGAATTCTCTTGCTGGTTTTGATTGTAAGAGGCTTGATCATTTTGTAGTGGCAATATGTCCCTGTCCTTCATTGAGAAAGTAAATCCTTCCATATCTGGATCATGAATATCCAGATGAACTTCCTGTTTTTCATTGCTCAGAAAAAACATTAAAAATTTTTTGTCATTTATGGTCAAAGTAAGCTTCATTTTTTCAAAGTTCAAAATGACTTTACCTTGTTTTAGCCAGGGTTGTCCCAAAATCAATTTTTCAGTCATCAAATGATCTAGCCATTCTTCACAATCTATCTTCATATATTCATTATTGAATTTAACTTTAATAACAAGTGAAGACAAACTCTGAATCATTTTTCCTTCTAATGTTTTAATCTGCATTCTGCTTTTATTCCTCTTTATGTTAAATTTATTTACCAAGGTTGAACTGATCAAGTTCACTTGAGCTCCTGAATCTATCAAAACCCTTATGTTTTCATTTTGATGATCCGTTTCTATCACAGGCAAATGTTCTCTTTGTTTCAGAGTACTTTCACATAAACACACCTCCTTAAGTTCTTTCATTTTTCTTATTCTCTCTTTGGCTTCTTGTTGAGCCTCCTTTCTGATGTTTTCTTCCTCTTTTTTCCTATTTTGAGCCTTTTGGAGTCTTCTCCATTCATCAGTAGTTAATGGTCACTCATACCTCTTAACTCTACATCCGCTTATAAAATTAGGCATGATTTCTCCATCAATGTTAGCTAATTGAATGGCTCCACTCTTGCTTATCTTGTGTATGATATATGGCCCATGACCTTTCTTCTGAAATTTTTTCTGATGCTCCTTGACTGTGTATGCCAGAACCAAGTCTCCTTCTCGAAGATCTTTTTCTTTTATATGCACATCATGGTAGGCTTTTTGTCTTCTCTTGTCTGTATATATACTCATTACTGCTTGTAGTCGAGATGCTCCCAGTTTTTCTAAATCTATGACTCTCTCAGATAGTTCATGACCTGTCCAATTGTATTGACTACCCACTTTTAATGTTGGAATAAGAAATTCCATGGGTAAAACTGCATTTTGTCCATATACCAAATTGAATGGAGTAGTCCCTAAAGCAGTTTTGTATGCCACTCTATAGGCCCAGAGAACATGATTAAGTTGAGAATCCCAATCATTTCTGTTTGTGTTGACTAATTTGGACAATACAGTGCAAAGTACTTTATTAGTACTTTCTGCTAACCCATTAGCTTGTGGGTGATATGGGGCTGACTTACTATGACGAATCATGAAATATGTGGTCATGTTTTCTATGATCTGGTTCAAAAAATGAGTTCCCCTATCACTTACTAATTCAATTGGAAGTCCAAATCTAGTAACAATATTTTCATACAAAAATTTAGCAGTTGTATGAGCATCATTCCTTTTAGTGGCTTTGGCCTCAGCCCATTTAGTCAAATAATCAGTAGCCACTAATATGTATTCTGCATGAGATTGTCTAGCTGGAGGATGTATAGGTCCAATAAAGTCCAATCCCCATTTGCTAAAGGCTCTGGCTGAAATTAATGGGATTAATGGCATGTTATCTCTTTTATTTGGTTGACTCACTCTTTGACAGATGTCACATCTTTTTACATAAGTTCTTGCATCAAGAAATAGAGTTGGCCACCAAAAGCCATAATACAAAATGAGTTTGGCTGTTCTATCACTAGAAAAGTGTCCTCCTGCCACTCCACAGTGTGCCATATCCAACATCTCCAAATATTTCTCTTCAGGAACACATATTCTTAAATAACCATCCATTCCTTTTTTGTATAATTGTTCTCCTATGAGTTGATATTCTTCAGAGATTTCTTGTAAATTTCTTGAATCTGTACCAACTATAAGTTGCTTCCCTTTCTCCTTTTTCCTTAATTCTTCAACAATGTTTTCACTCCACTCAGGATTTTTGTTAAACCAATATAGAGTTATTAATTCTGAATTCTGCAAATCTTGACATTCTTGACATTTAGCAACATATCTTTCCACATCTTGAATTTTGTTTGGCCAGTGTACTCCCATCCTAGCAAGATTGCTTAAAGTGACTATTTTGGAAGCATGAGTACATGGGTTCCAGCAATGAGCTCTTCTTACATATTCCTGTTGCTCCTCTTCTGGGGTACAGTATTCCAGTACACCTGACTGATTAAGGTGATACAAATGCCCAGCTAGTAACATAAAATTCCTGCTTTGTAACACCAAGTGTGTGTTATTTGCTAATGACCTACAAGGTCCCATGGTTAACAAAGGTACTAATGATATGGACCATTCAGGAACACTTTCTACTTTGAACAGGTATGTATCTGGCAGGTCATCATCTAAGGATGAACTAGGTTCTTTGGACTGAATTCTAGACAAATGATCTGCTCTTAAGTGTGTTTTGCCTTGTCTAACCACCACCTCAAATTCAAATTCCATTAGTAAAAGAAACCATCTAACTATTCTTCTTGTATGACATGGTTTATTTACTAAATAAAGTAAAGCTTGGTGATCCACAAAGAACTTAAACTTGTTGGCCAATAGGTAATGTTTGTATTTTTTAACAGCAAATATCATTCCCAACCCTTCTCTCTCAGTGGTTGTATAGTTCTTTTCTGCAATGTTCAATTGTCTACTAGCATATGCTACTGGGAAATCTAATTTACTTCCTTCTATAGGTTGTGCTAACACACATCCCAAAGCATAATTTGAAGCATCTACATGCACATGAAATATTTTATCCCACTGAGGTGTTTTTAGAATTGGGGCTGTCACCAAACAAGTTTTTAATGTTTCAAAGGCTTGGTCACATTCTTTATTCCACTCAAACTTTGTGATGAGGGCATATAAGGGTTTAGCTATATCTGCAAATTTGTGAACAAATTTCCTATAGTACCCACAATGTCCCATAAAAGTTTGGAGTTCCTTCACATTTGTAGGTCTTGGAAGCTCTATTATAGCTTTTATCTTCTTCTCATCAGTAGAAATTCCATTTTTTGAAACTATGTGACCCAACATTCTTCCTTGTCTTACATAGAATACACACTTTTCAGGATTTAAGCATACTCTGTATGTCCTGCATTTCCTGAATATTCTTTCTAAATCTTGTAAATGATCCTATCTTTTCAAAGAGAAAGTGCATAGATCATCTACATAGATTTCCATCACATTTCTCAGGAATTCTTTGAAGATATGACACATCAATCTTTGAAAGGTTGCTGGGGCATTGGTCAATCCAAAGGGCATAACCCTAAAAGCATAAATCCCCCATTCTGTAGAAAAGGCAGTCTTATGTTGGTCCTCCAAGGCTATAGGTACTTGATTGTATCCTGAGAAACCATCTAGAAAGCTATAAACTTCCTTTCCTGCAACTCTCTCAAGAAGATGATCTGTTATTGGCAATGGATAATTATCCCTTATACTTGCTGCATTCACTTTTTTCAAGTTAATGCATACCCTAAGTTTCCCATTCTTTTTTGGTACCACAACTATGGGTGATATCCATTCAGTATACTCAATTTCATAAATGAAGTTAGCAGCCAACAACTTGTCAATTTCTTCCTTTATCTTGGCAGAGTATTTATCATTGAATGTATAATGTCTCTGTTTACTAGGCTTTGCATCTGGAGTCATAGGAATTTTGTGCTCACAGATTTTTGGATCAATTCCTTTTAAATCTTTATAACTGTAAGCAAATACATCCCTATAATTCTTTGCTAGGTTTCTTAGTGCTTCTTCTTCCTCTATGGTCATATCATCAGCTATTACAATATGTCTTTCCTCTCCTTCTTCCTGAGTAATCATGATCTTTTTAGTTTGTTCTTCATTATCATAAGCTTCTCCTTTCTTTTTTTCTCTCTTTGGTTTCATTTTTAGAAGTAGTCTGTCTTCTACTTCATAGGTTTTAAAATTTGCTGGTACATCAAAGTATTGTTCCTTGTTTATTTCCTTCTCTTTCTTCTCAATTTCTTGTTCCTTTTCCATTTCTATGTGTTTATGTTCCTTGTATTTGCCTAAGATTTTCTCTTTGATTGTATCTTCAGCTTTTACTATCTCCAAATATTTCGTTTTTCCTTTTTTTAATACCATTTCTGAATCTTCCTCCTCCTCTGTTTTTGAGACACTTATCATGTTTATACTAATGTGAAAAATATCAAACCCTTCTTCATTTTGAAATTCCACTCCTACATACTCCTCCCTGGCTATGTCCATGGTAGCCAAAATTTGGTTCCACCCGTAGGGCTCAAACTCTTCATCCTTAAATTGTTGTGGCACATAACTTTCATCTTGCACTTTTCTTCCTTCCACACAATCTTCTCTTTTCAGTCTTCTTTTTCTATTGGTGAGGTTTCTTATTATGTTACACTTCCATATTGCTGATTCACTCTCTTCCTGATCTTCCAACTCTGATTCCTCGCTTTCTTCTTGATTTTGATGTATTTTGTACCATTCTTGAGGAGATATATCACAGTAGTGCCCATTTCTTAAGTTCACTCTTGTTATTCTTCCTTTGCTTTGGAGATATAAGCAATCATTACCCCAATCCTGCACAATTTGCATTTGTCTCATGAAAGACCTTCCTAGGATGATTTCATATGAAGTGGATTGTGGAAATTCTACTATGGCAAAAGTATGTTCTATTTCTGTTCCACATATATCCACAATTACTTTTTCCCAAATACCTAGGGGTTTTTCTATATGTCCATCTGCAAGTTGCAATCTCATCTTAGTGGGTAGTAATTCATTGCTTCCCCATTTCTCCCAGGTTTGTTTAGTCATTATGGCCACTCCTGATCCACTATCCAAAATGGCTTTAGCAAAGTTTTTTCCATATTGTATTTTTAGGGTTGAATTTCCTTCTTCCCCTTCACAATACCCTCCTATTTTATCAATAGGAATATACCATAATTCCTCTAATTCTTGTAATGGTGAATGAAGGTTTTCAGGTATTGTTTCCCCTTTGTTCATTTTGTTTTGTAAATGAGGATTTTGCTTCAACAGTTCTTCCCATGTTGTGTGACATGTAATGCTACATTGTTCATCTATAATCATCTGGAATGTTATTTGTGGATTTTCTTTTTTGTTAGTATTTTCCCGTGTTTTTGTTTTCTCAAGTTGTTCAGCTGTTCTCTGCGAGCTGCTTCCTTCCCCCATTCTGAGTTGTACTTCCTGAATGATTTGTTTACACTTTTGCATCCTTTCATGCTCTAACTCTGGTATGGGATAGGCCACTGCATGATCTGTAGGGCTTGGTCCTTCTTGAATCCTTCCCTTATATGCTTTGATTAGGGTGTCTACACTCTGAGAACTTCCTATTTCAGACTGATTTTGTATCTTTTGAGGAGAAGTACTTTTGGGCTGATCCTGATTGTCTTCTTCCAAATTTTTGCCCATTCTTCTCTTCTTTTCCCATTTCCCTTTTTGTCTATTTTTCTTCACCTTTAAGGCTGAACCTTCATTTTGTTCCTTAATTGGTCCTTGTTGCTTGGCTTGAGCCCTTGTTATAATATTTATTCCCACTTGGTCATTTTCACTCAATTCTTCTTGTTCCATAATGTTAACTGTTTTTAAAGGTATGTTATTAGATGTGTTCTGTTGTTTTTGGGGATTCTTTGGGCAATCTCTTATCAAATGTTCTCTGCCACAATCCTTACAATAGGCTCCCTCTATTCTCAATGTAGGAGGTTGCGGACAGTCTCTAATGAAATGCTCTCCCCCACACCTATAACAAGTTATCTTTGGTCCTCCTTTGAATTGAGGTTTTTGGTTGGACATATAATTGTTGGTAATATACATGAATGTTGCTGTGTCAATTTCAATTTTCCCATTTCCCAAGTCTAGGGCTTTTAACTCAGGTTCTCTTACTTCATATTCTTCCCAATCTTCTTGATATCCCTCACTCCAGTGATATTCTTCCTTATATGGTGATCTTAGTCTTGAATTCCCGTCCTCTATTGGTGTATACTTGATTGGTACCACGTTAGTTGGTATAGGAGGTTGTTGTCCAAGCACGGGTCTTGGTTGTTCAGTATAGCCTGATTCCCTTTGAGCCATATAATCTCTTTCCTTGATGGGTTGTTTGTTATAGAAGCATTCCTCCCTGGTGTGATTTGTCCATTTTCTCTCTAGTGTACAGTACTTAAGTGTCTTCCTATCCTGTAAGTGTGGTGGCTTCTGATATGGGCATTGTTGTGCCAAATGATTTTCTCCACAAATGTAACATTTTTTATTTGTGTTTATCCTAGAGTTTATCAGATTAGTTTTAGTGCTTACCTCTAGGGCTTTAGCAATAGCCTGAGCCAACTCTTCTGCTGGAGGAATTTTGTCTTCATATGATCTCGGTTGATCAAATGCTAACAGATCTTGACCTCTGTTGTCCTCCAAATCTATTGCTTCCTTTACACAGGCTGCTAAATCAGGACATCTTCTATAATACACTAGGGTTCTTAGTTGGGCACTTCTCAGACCCTCAATGAATAAGGATACCTGTTTTGCCATGGAAGGTACTTCCTCTCTTGGGCATCTATCAATGTATTGTTTAAATCTTTTGGCTGCTTCTCTAACATTTTCATCCTTTTGTTGTTTGAAACTATGTATCAATGTGGCTGTACTATGTTTTATCCCTGTCTTAGAGAATTCCCCAATGAAGGCTTCTAAGAAAGATTCAATATCCTGATACATTTCATTTCTCAAGGGAATGAACCAAGATAAGGCTGGTCCTGTTAGGGTTAAACCAAATGCTTCAAATTGTACTTTGTAATCTTCTACTTCTTCAGCTCTGATCAATTGCCTGAATTCTGCAGCATGAGCATGAGGATCTGAATAACCCTCATATTGGTTCTTCATACATTTGGCAACTTGGTATGGTCTAAGCATTCTACCCTGAGGCTGCCAATGGGATCTCCTCCTGAGTGGAAAGTCATTATATCCTTCTGGTTCCTTGTCAAAGGGATTTGGGGAAATCTGTGTTCTCCTCCCATGTTGTTGTTCGTTGCCGGTATAGTTTTCATTTGGCCTAGGTAAATTTGTCTGCTCCATGTTATGTTCCCAAGGTCCTTTGTCAGTACATTGCCCTAGATCATTTGAATTTTCTGGGTCTGGAGAGAATATGTACACACATCCTTGCCTATCTTCATATCTCCCATCTTTGAATTGAGCTACAGGAGTTATATTCAGGGGAACTTCTAAATTTCTCAATCTAATGAGAAATTTATGCATTCCATCTTGATATACATAGGTTCCAAACCTATTTGTATACATGTACTTGAGGATATTTCTAAAGTCCCCAGTTTCCATAGACTCGTTTGTTTCATTTATGTTTTCCATGTTGTTTTCTTGCCCTAAACTTCTTTCTTGCCTTTTGCCTTTTACTGTTTCTGTCTCCTCCCTTGTTGGGTCTTGTTTAGAAAGTTTGTTTCCAGATCTAAGTATCATTCAATTAATTTTCACAATTTTTTGACTTTATTTGTATTTTTGACGATTTTCTAACTATATTTGTATTTTTCACGATTTTGTGATTATTTTTGTGTTTTTCACGATTTTCTAACTATTTTTGTGTTTTTTTTTTCACGATTTTGTGATCAAAATTGTGTTTTTCCACGATTTTGAGTGAAAATCGTGTTTTTCACGATTCTGTGATCAAAATCGTGTTTTTCCACGATTTTGAGTGAAAATCGTGTTTTTTACGATTTTGATTGAAAATCGTGTTTTTCACGATTCTGTGATCAAAATCGTGTTTTTCACGATTCTGTTATCAAAATCGTGTTTTTCACGATTTTGAGTGAAAATCGTGTTTTTCACGATTTTGTGTGAAAATCGTGTTTTTCACGATTTTGAGTGAAAATCGTGTTTTTCACGATTTTGAGTGAGAAATCGTGTTTTTCACGATTCTGTGATCAAAATCGTGTTTTTTCACGATTTTGAGTGAAAATCGTGTTTTTTACGATTTTGATTGAAAATCGTGTTTTTCACGATTCTGTGATCAAAATCGTGTTTTTCACGATTCTGTGATCAAAATCGTGTTTTTCACGATTTTGAGTGAAAATCGTGTTTTTCACGATTTTGTGTGAAAATCCTGTTTTTCACGATTTTGTGTGAAAATCGTGTTTTTCATGATTTTGAGTGAAAATCGTGTTTTTCACGATTTTGAGTGAGAAATCGTGTTTTTCACGATTTTGAGTGAAAATCGTGTTTTTCACGATTTTGAGTGAAAAATCGTGTTTTTCACGATTCTGTGATCAAAATCGTGTTTTTCACGATTCTGTGATGAAAATCGTGTTTTTCACGATTCTGTGTGAAAATCGTGTTTTTCACGATTTTGAGTGAAAATCGTGTTTTTCACGATTTTGAGTGAGAAATCGTGTTTTTCACGATTCTGTGATCAAAATCGTGTTTTTTCACGATTTTGAGTGAAAATCGTGTTTTTCACGATTCTGTGATCAAAATCGTGTTTTTCACGATTTTGAGTGAAAATCGTGTTTTTCACGATTCTGTGATCAAAATCGTGTTTTTCACGATTTTGTTCCCAGACAATCGTGATTGCTCACAGATTGTAAATAACACGATTTTCTTATGAAAATCGTGTTCTGGGAATCGCGATGTTGTTCCAATTGTTCAAAATCGCGATTTTGTGCACCATTTACAGAATCGCGATTCTGACTGATTTTTTGAAATTTAAAAGTTTTGATTTTTCAAAATTTTCTTTCTTTACCAGGATCGCCTTACTGAAATTTTGACATGCAATGAAACATTCAAATGCAAATTTAAGGTTTTCCTACCAAAAAACTCAAAATACAGAAAATTGCGATTCCGTGATTTTCAGTTCTTTCTCATTTCTTGGTGCTATGTGATCACTTAATGCAAAAATGTGTATTCCAAATTAATGACAAAGTCTTTACCTTGCTTGCTTGGTAGAGAAGTCCTCAGAAATCCACTGGTTGCTGGAAGTCGCGATTTTGCTCTCTCTCTCTCTCACTCACTCTCACTCAAAATGAAATTTTCCTTCAATTCCAGGTTTTTATAGTGTCCAGAAAATCGCGATTTTGTGTGATTTCCAATTTGTCACCCTCTTTTACTTGTTCAATTTTACTTACTCAATCTTAATGATCTCCACTACACTTTCTTATTTCCAAGTGCCCAAATATGCTAAAAATTTCCAAAAATTTCCCTTTTACAGGAAATCGCGATTTTGTGTAGAGAATCGTGTTTTTTGCAATTTTGAGTATTCTTTGTCCTTGTTTTCTTTCAATACCTTCTCTTCTTTGTAATCCTCCAATATCCTGAATTATTGTACAAAAACCACGACTTTACTCAAAAAATCACGATTTTGTACAGAAAGTCGTGTTTTTGCTTACTGTTGATTTTATGCCAATTTGAGTAGTCTCTTCTTCTTAATTACCTTTAATACCCTTTAACAACTTCAATTCAACAATCACTTGAAATGTTGCTCCAGAACCAACACTTTTTTCAGAAAATCGCGATTCTGTGCAGAGAATCGTGTTTTCTAATTTTCTGGTTTTTTTGAACAGTTTTTTTGTTTTTCTTCTACTTTTCCACAATCACTCTTGTCCACTGCACCTCACTTCAGCTTCCTAACAAGAAAAGAAATTTTTTTGATTGTTTTTGATGAGTTTTATGAATTTGTTTGGTATTTTTGCCCTAAAAATAAAGGTGAACACTTTACTTAGGGTTTCTGGTTTTGGTGATCCACTGATCCCCTGATTCTTGATTGGTTATGAGTTTCTATGTCCTTAGCTATCACTAAAGTGCAAAAGAAAATCTCTCAAATGAAAATGTGTTATGGAAGGCAAACAATTTTTGCAAAGATAAACTCAATCACATCTTTCTTTTCAAAATGCAGAACAACTCAAGATTAATGCTTAGATTTGGTCAGCAACTGAATCTTTTATACTTACTTCTAGCTACTTTAACTGTCCTTTCCTTAGTATCACCATGTTATCTTCCCAAGATCACCCATGGTGCCTAGTACTTGGGCAAAAAGAAATCTAGAAATGCAAGAATAGACTCAAGTTACCTCATCTTCAGCTTTCTTGGCTCAAATCTTCCATACACCTGCACTTTTACTTCAACAATATGATGAGCAACTATCAATTTACAAAGATTTCAGCACTTCCAATTCTACAAGATATCAATTGCTTTCTTTTTCCCCAAAGACAAACAATGACATCTACCTATTCATGTGCACATTCCTGGATTGATGAGTTTTACCTTTTTCTTGTGTTGGTTACCGTCATCCACAGAAGATCCAGCAAAGGTCCAACTTCAATGAAGTTTTTGGAATAGTTCCCCGGCAACGGCGCCAAAAAATGTTTGTTATTGACTTTGGAGTTGTCCTCTCCAATCATGAAGTACAAAAGAATCAACAAATCATCTTTATTTTGTCAATCCTGGGAATATCCATAAGACCACAGCCCCTTCTAGATGATAGATTCATAGAAATAAGAGATTGATGGCTGGAATTCTGAGAAAATGAAAATGAAGAGGAAATATCTAGGGTTTACCTTATCTAGAGCAAATCTTCATCATTTTCTATGATCTTTGTGTCTAATTCATGTTATTTTCTCTTCAGAATACAAATATGAAATCAGAATTGGAAAATATCACCTGTATCACAGAGACGAGACAATCGCGATTCTGTAACAGTAGACGATTTTCATATTTCTGCATCATTCTTCAATCTTTCCTCACTCACTACATCAGTAATCATCTCTCTTCATACATCTTACTCAGTATTACACAAATGATACTCACAAATCTCCATGATAAAGCAAGAAATAAGCTTCCACATCAAAGGAAACACACATAACAGCAGAAAACACGATTTCAGTAGAAACTCTCTCTTCTCTATTGATAGCATGAGCAAATGACTAACCAACCTCTCCAAAATAGAGAAAATTGACTTATATACATTTTCAAGTGTCCTCTTTCACACTTGAATTTTGGTCCTTTCCTCTATTAATCTAAAAATATGCTATCTAAGAGTTTCCAAAAATTCTAGAAAAAATACATAAGATTCTATCCTACATAAGGAAGACTCTTCCTTATTTTTACAACAATTGCATAAATATTTCTACAAATTTCTATCATTTTACAATAAAAAGGTTTCCAAAAATGCATCTTCCAACATCTCGTTTCAAAGCAATGTTTGCCAAATACTGAGAATTGAATTTCTTTATATTCTTTGACAAACAACATTGGGTAACTACACCAAGCATAGTTTCACGTATTCTTTTTAGTTCACCATAAGCAGGAGTCTGCTCATCTAGTATACAGACAAGGATTTTCGGGGTACCAAACAAACTCTTGCAAATATCTCCTTGGATGCTCTCATACATACAGTAGTTAAGCATCACTCAAGTTGTGGACCTTCAAGATCTTCACTTCCACCATGGTAAGGGGAAACCATAGGTGTGGATGCCATGTTCATGCTAAGTTCTTGACATCTACCAGATAAGGCAGCAATCACATCATCTGCTAGCCGAGACACACTTCTATCCAAACTGATAAATGCCCAGTAATCGATGGTTCAATCTTCAACTAAGCATGACTCATTCATGTTCCATGAGCGAAACCTAGGAACAAGTTCTTCCTCTCTTTCTTTTTTTTCTTTTTTCTCTCTTTTTTTTTTAATAGGAACAATATCACAAAACAAGAAGATAGATTTTAGTATCAATCAATATAAATCTTTGACATATGTCAATGTGCTCTTGTGCCTGGGATTCTCAAGTGTGTCTATGCACGGCCGTGTAATGTGGCCCTATATAATGCATACTTTAGAAATGCATGACCTGAATGGTGCAAAAGACAAGGTTGTGCAAGGAGCACATGGTTGTCGCTCGTCGAGGCCTGATGTCACTTGCAGATGTTGGTGTCATCTTTGTTGGAGGTATCCATTGGATCTCGAGATGACCACTGATCCTTCCTCTTTATAGGGATCCATTTTAGAACAGCCTTCGGCATTGTAGAGATTACTTTAGGCGTCTTCGTCTTTGGATGCATTCTGAACTGTGGTATCCAGTGTGGTTGGCGCTTTGGTTCGATGGAGGCTACTTGTACTTTTGGCTTCCAAACCCATATCCTTTTTGCACGTCTTCCTACTATTGGTGAAGAGCTGATTTGATCTTCTTTTAGTCTCTGTACGTGGTTCTTACCCTCTTCTCTTTTTGGCTTCTTTGTTGAGACCTTTCGCATGTGGGAGATTATAGGTTGTTGTGGATGTAGGAGCTTCTTAGGTACCCACATCTGTAATTGCCCTTTTTGAGCTGCAGCTAACTTCTTAGGCACCCAAACTTGTTGGATACCTTGTGATTGAGCTTGTCCGAGCTGCTTCCTTCGTCTTCTGGCCTGGTTGGCTTGCCTGGATGGAATTTGTGGGGGCAAGGCAGGTGGTTGCTCTCCTTTGCGTACCCATATTTGCTTCATGCTCGGAACTGCTTTCTTATTGAATGGTGTCTTTCTATTTGATGTAGCAGTTGTCGTGAACGGTGTTTGCTTGTGTGGTGGACTCATTACTGTGGCTACTTGATTCTTTGGAGAAGAAGAAAGATCCACCTGCCTTCGAACCTGGTCTTCCACGATTGACTCCTTCTGCATCATAGAGCTTTTGACACATACAACATCTTCTTTCATATGATTAGTCTTGGAAGAACTAAGAGAGTGTGTGGTGCCATGATCTAGGAGCATGCAGTTCTCTAATTCTAATGTAATGCATTGTTCAAGAACCCAAACTTGAAGAATTTGACTTCTTAGGTTTAAGTTAACTGCATGGTCATAGATCCAATCTTGACCCAAGACAAGTGGTTATGTAAGGTTCTCATCTTGACATACTAGCGCTTTGACTTTCATTGGAACATCTTGAAGGTAGATGGGAAGTTCCACCTCGCCCAAACAAGGGGTTTCCACACCTCCCAATCCTATGAGATAAGCTTCTATGGGATTGATGTTCAACTGCAAGTCTTGGCAGTATGAAAGTCTAACTGCACTACTTGCTGCACCTGAGTCAATCAGTGCCTTTACCGTCCTTGCACCCTTCCCTTGTCCTATATCTATGGTCACAAAGGGTCTTCGGTCAATGACTTGAGAAGTCGATATGCCTGACTTTTGGCACATATCCATCTGATATTTTGGGGCTTTTGAGTTGACATCTAGGCCTAATCGCCTTAACTTATTTCGCCTAATACGCTCTCTGGCCTCTGCCTGTGCTTCTTCTCTCACTCTTAACTCTTCTTCTTTTCGTTTCTTAGCAATGTTGAGTCTCATTAGCATGTCCTCTGTAAGAGGTTCTTGATATAACTTGACTCTACAACCACTAATGTAGTTCGGCAAGATATCACCTTCTAAAGTAGCCAATTGAACCGCGCCGCTAGTGGAAATTCTGTTAATGATCATGGGTCCATATCCTCTTTTTTCCAACTTACGGGCATGTTGTTTTAGTGTGTAAACCAAAACTAGATCACCCTCTTTCAATCCTTTATCTTTGATGTGTGCATCAAAGTATGCCTTTTGTCTTTTCTTTGCAGCATAGATGCCTATTGCTGCTCGTAGCCTCGTCTCGCCTAAGCGTTCTAAATCAAAGATCCTAGAGGACAACTCATGTCCATGCCACTCATGCTCTTGTGCTACCTTTAATGCTGGGATTAGGAAATCTAGTGGTAGCACAACATTCTGTCCAAAGACCATCTGAAATGGAGTGGCATTGAGTACCGTTTTATAGGCAACTCGATAAGCCCACACAGCATGATGAAGTTGTTTGTCCCAATCAGAGCGTTTATTATTTACCAGTTTTGTCAATACGTTACAAAGGATCTTATTGGTACTCTCGGCTTGTCCGTTAGCTTGTGGGTGATAGGGGGGAGACTTCTTATGTATCACCAAGAATTCTTGGAGAAGATTTTCAATGACTTCATTCAAGAAGTGTGTGCCTCTATCGCTCACCAACTCTATTGGTAGTCCATATCTCGTGAACACATTCTTTAATAAGAACTTAGCCGTAGTCTGAGCATCATTCTTTGTTGTGGCTTTCACTTCTACCCACTTTGTAAGGTAATCTGTGGCTACAATAATATATTCTACATGGGAGTTTCTAGCTGGGGGGTTAATAGGACCTATGAAGTCTATGCCCCATTTTGAAAATGCACGCCCTCCCATCATTGGTCTCAAAGGCATCTCGTCTTTTCTAACTGGATATTGTGCACATTGGCATGTGTCACATTTCTTCACATAGGCATGAGCATCCATATGAAGAGTGGGCCACCAAAGTCCTGAGAATAGAATGGTCTTGATTACTCGATCAGGACCGAAGTGTCCACCTGCGACACCGCTGTGTGCAGTTTCTAAGACTTTCAAATAATCTGATTCATGAACACACAGTCTTAAGTAACCATCTTTGCCTCTTCGGTATAAGTTATCTCCTACTAAGGCATAGCCTTGAGCCTCTTGTGCCATGCTTTGTCTTCTTGCTAGACTAGCCTCTTTGGGTAATCTTCCCGATCTCATAAACTCTACCAATGGAGCACTCCAATCAGGAATTAATGACACTTGATAAAGGGTGGCATGCTCCACTGGTGGTCTCTCTTTGCATATTGGACAATTCTTAATCCACTCATGTATTTCTTTGTCCATGTTAGGCCAATACACTCCTAAACGCTTCAGATTCTGCAATGTTCGTTGTTTAGAATAGTGATTTCCTAGCAATCCTTCATGAGCTTGCTGCAACCAACTACTATTTTCATCATCCTCGACACAACAAGCTAATACACCCTCAGTATTTTGTTTGTACATGCTTCCTGCCAATATGTGATATTTTTGTGATTTTACAATTTCTTCTTGTGATGTTTTCACATTCTTATTTGCAGGGCCAAAGGTTAGGACTGGTACCAACTTATTTGCCCATTTAGGAACAACTTCTAAATTGAACAGATAAGCATCAGGTAATTTGTCAGACACTCCTTGCGGTGACTCTCCTGAAGTGATGCGAGAAAGGTGATCTGCCCGAAGGTGGGTTCTACCTTTCCTGACAACAACTTCAAAGTCATATTCCATTAGTAAGAGGAACCATCTTACTAAGCCTCCAGTATTACAAGGTTTATTGACCAAATATAAAAAAGCTTGATGATCAGTGATTGGATGCATCCACATGTACATGGAATGATTTATTCCAATCCGGAGTGGTCAGTATTGGTGTCGTGCAAACATTTCTTCAGTTCATTGAAAGAATTCTCACATTCATCGTTCCACTCAAAATTAGACAACAAGGCATAAAGGGGTCTAGCTATGATCGCGTACATGTGGATAAACCTACGGTAATATCCACAATGGCCCATAAAGGCTTGTACCTCTTTAACATTCCTTGGCCGTGGCAGCCCTGCTATGGCTCGTACCTTATCTGCATCTGTTGAGATTCCATTCTTAGAAACAATATGACCTAAGATTTTACCTTGACGCACCATGAACACACACTTTTCTGGGTTCAGAAACACTCGATATTCTCTACACTTGTTGAAGATTTGTCTGAGCTCAGGGATGTGAAACCTTCTTTCTTGGGAATGAGCACATAAATCATCCACATACACTTCTAAGCTCTTTCGCAAGAACTCTTTGAAGACATGACACATGAGCCTTTGGAATGTTGCAGGTGCATTGGTGAGCCCAAATGGTATCACATGAAATGCAAAGATTCCCCACTCTGTGGCAAAAGCTGTTTTGTGTTGATCTTCTGGGGCAATGGCTACTTGATTGTAACCTGAAAAGCCATCAAGGAAGCTATAAACTTCCTTGCCTGCAACACGCTCCAATAGATGTTCTATGATTGGAAGTGGATAACTATCTCTGATCGTAGCGGCATTAACTTTTTTAAGGTTAATACACACTCGCAACTTCCCGTCCTTCTTGGGTACCACTACAATGGGGGACAGCCATTCAGTATGCTCAATCTCATAGATGAATCCAGCTTCAATCAGCCTATCAATTTCTTCTTTTATTTTGGCTGCATATGTATCATTATATGTGTAGGGCTTCTGTTTGGTGGGCTTGGCATCAGCAGTCATGGGGATAGTATGAGAACAAATTCTTGGATCTAACCCTTTCAAGTCTCTATAGTGCCACACAAACACATCCCTATATTCCCTTAATAGAGCTACAAGCTCCATTTCTTCTCTTGCACTTAGGTCATCTCCTATATATGTGCATCTCTCTTCGTTCTCTTCGATGGTCACTACAATCTTCTTGGTCTTTTCTTTATTATCATATGATTCTCCTATGATGGCCTCTCTCTTAAGCATTCGTACCAAAATTTTGCGATCGTCAACTTCATATTTCTTGAAGTTTTCTGGTACTTCAAACAATGATTCCTCCTCTTCTTGTTTCACTGCTTTTCTTTTCTTTTTCTTTTGACTGCTCTCATTTCCATCCTTTGAATTTACCGTTTTAATACTTGTGAGAGCTTCTTCTTTCTGGGTGAACACTCCTATATCTTCTAGATAGTGCTGCTCTGAGTTAAAGCAACTATCCATCACAATGGACTCTATATCATCGTCATTCTCTTCTTCTTCTATGACATCACTAGGGTCACATTCTTCTAGCAAGGGCTAACACATGAACACTGAGATATCATAACCCTCCTCATCACAATGAGGTGTCTATTGTTCTTCATTGACAGCAATGTCCATGGTGGCTAAGATTTTTGGCGAGCCATGAGGCTCAAATTCCTCATCTGGAAAGATCATCGGTGTATAGGCTGGGTCTTTAATTGGTCTATCTCCTGGCGAAGTTCCTTCTTCTCTTGCCTTTAAACGTTTTTCCTCTTCCTCTGCGACCTTGCACATCCACAAATGAGTATCTTCATCCAACCATGATGGATCAGGTGAACTTTCAGAATGCACAGAGATGGAATCCTCTTTCGCTTTGTGGATAGAATTCCATTGTAGGGGTGGTACATCTCTGAAGGTGTAATCCTTCAAATTGACCTTGGTGGTGACCCCTAAGTGCTGTAAGTACAAGGAGTTAGTTCCCCAATCCTGTACTATTTGCAATTGTCGTAGGAAGGGTCTTCCTAGGATCATCTCATAGACATTATTTTTCTCAAAGTCACATATAGCAAATGTATGTTCAAACTCCACACCACAAGTGGTTAGAGTTATCCCTTCTAGCAATCCTAGAGGTCTTTCAAAATGACCATCAGCCATTTGAAGCTTCATTCTAGTTGGTCTTAATGTGGGCTTGCCCCATTGCTTCCACAAGGAGGTGGTCGCAATAGCAACACCAGCACCTGAATCTATGATTGCTTTGGTTGTGTAACCTTGGTAGGTGATTGGAAGATAAGTATTACCTTCTTCACCCTCACACATGTCCCCTATTTTGTCTAGAGGTATCTCTGGTACTTTTTGCTTAGAGCCTGTTTTTGGCATATTGGACTCAAGTTCTGGAACCTGATCCTTCACATGATTCCATAGCTCAGGTTTTGCTTTGAGCAGCTCTTCTACAGTGAGGTGACACTGAACCTTAGTGTTCTTCACGACATCAGTGTTCCTTGGAACCACTGAGTCCTCATTTCTTACCAGTATTGTGGGAGCTCTAATCTGGAGAGATTCAGATTCCCATGGACCTGGAAATTGAGGCAGTTCTTCTAGGGTATTAGATTCAAAATATAATCTTTCATCTTCTTGTTGTTCTGCTTCATCTCCGTAAATAGATGGAATGTCTTGGGGAAATTGATCATGAAGATCATCAATCTCAGGAATAGGAGGGGAGTTACCCTTCTCCTTGGCCCATTTCTCTTCTTGTATTTCCCGCAAGAACTCTTGAGAGTACTGTTGAATTGAAGGAGGTGTTCCAGCATCTGTGCAATTAGGAACATAAGCTCCCATTGGTGGTGAGCTTCCTCTTTCAATAACTGGTTGAGCCTGTGGAGGTAAAGAAACTTGTGGTTTGTTTACCAATTGCTCTAATCTTGCTAGTAAGCCTTGGAAATGCAAATCCGGTTCGACAGAGTTTGTCTGATTGAACTTTTGACTAGTCTCGAGTATAGCTTGAGCTTGTTCTACCATTTTCATGCACATTTTCATCCGTTCAATCTCTTAATTTTCTCTAGGGTAACTCTTGTCTAGGTTCGTAGCTGTAGGACCTTCTTGAAGTCGAGCCTGGTAGGCCTTGAACATCATGTCCAAGCCTTCTGGGGTTGGATCTGCAAGAACAGACCCTGGTTGCGGTCTATTTACAATAGGAGGTGGGGTGGGATGAGGTGGAGTGGATGGAGTTTCGGCATGCGAGGGGCTTTGAGATGCAATGTCTTCTATTTTTGTTTTCGCTTCTTTTAAGCTTTCTTCAAGTTTCGATAACTTTTTATTCCACTTGCGATTGGCCTTCTCTCTGGTATCCTTCCATGTTCTTGTTTTCCTCTTACTAGGCTCTCCTGATTCACTCGACTCTGATTGTTCTTCTAGTTTATCCTGTTTTAAGGCTTGTGCTCTAGTGACAGCTTGTATAGGAGCCACATTGCTACTACTTGAACTTGAATCTGCCACTAAGCCTACCACATTAATGGGTGCAATCTTGGGTGCACTGGAGGGGTTTCTTGGACAATCTCTGGGGAGATGGTCTTTTCCACAATCGGGACAAAAAGCCTGTATTGTGATAGCCTGTCCTTGACTCGGAGATGGTGGGTGGGGACAGTCACGAATGAAATGGTCACCTTGACATCTGAAACAAGATCCTCTAGGGGCTTGTGTTCTCATTTGTCTCGATTGGGGCCTAGGGTTAGGATTTGTGTACATGACATTGGAGTATTCTGGCTCCCAATTTTGCTCCATAGGTCGTGCCTCATATTGATACGAGTAAATCTCACTATGTTCAGGTGACTCTGTGTAATAAGCATGTGGACTACCTTCATGGGAGTAGTCTGAACTATGAGCATGAGATCATTATCTGGTATCAATGGGGTAGTGGCACCAATGCTCTATTTGGATTTCCCTCTCCCATAGCATATTTGACTGGAATCACGTGGGCAGGAGTTGGTGGTTGGTTTCCCAGGACTGGTTGTGGCCTATATTGTGCCTGATATTGTTGTTGTGGTCTATAATATGGCTGTTGGTATTGGTTTTGATACCTACCTGGTTGGTAAGGTTGTTGATAATTTTGTCTAACAGCCTGCCTATTATAGGGACAATCTTGAGCCGTGTGGTTCGTATATTTTCTCTCAATAGTGCAATATGGAGCATTCCTTTCTCTCATGTTCTGGTTGTGCAATGGGCATACATTAGCCATGTGGTCGCCTCCGCAAGTATAACACCGATTCACTGGAGTGACTCTCTGTGTTTGTTTATTTTGGACTCCCAGCTTCTTGGCAACTTGCTCAGCTATCTCCTCTATTTCCGTGGAGATTTTTGAAGCATGACTAGTAGAACTATCTGAATCCTTATAGAGTTTGGATAATCCTAACTCCTCACCCAAGTTATCTTCTATGTCAATGCATGTCCGCACGCACTCATCTATGGATCTAGGCTCTTTCAAGTATACATATGATCTTAAATTTGTGCTCAGTAAGCCATCTAAGAACAAAGCCACTTGTTTGGCTGGTGTGGGTAGCTCTGGAGCAGGGCATCTTTCTAGGTACTGTCTAAACCTTCTACCTGCTAGTCGCACTGTTTCTTGGGGTGTCTGCTTGAAGCTGTGGATCAAAGATGAAGTGTTATGCCTGATACCACTCTTGGAAAATTCTACAATGAATTCGTCTAGCATTTGACCTATATTGTGATAGTTGCGACTACTCAGTGGTTGAAACCAAGCTAAGGCAGTGCCCTTAAGAGTCAGACCAAATGCCTCGTACTGGGTGAACAAATCCTCAACCTGTTCAACTCTTAACACTTGTTTGAACTCGGCCACATGATCATAAGGATCTCCTGACCTGTCAAAATATTTCTTCATTGCCTTGATCACTTGAGTGGGTCTAAGGGTTCTTGGGTGCTCTCGGGGTCTAGGCAATGGAAAATCATGTTCATCTCTTTGTTGCCTATGTGCTTGATATCTCTCTCTTTCAGGTCTTTCATTTTCAAATCCTGACCTATTCTTGCCCACTGTGTGTGCAAAACTTACCTCCGGTCTCTCTCTAGTTCTTTCTCTCTAGGCTTCATGAGCTTGGGATGATCCTACTCCTTGGAGGCCATGGGAAACATTGGATCTTGGTGGAGAGAAAATCAATTCATTCTTCCAAGTATATGCATGTCTATCATGTTCTGTTACCAAGAAAATTCTCTCTGACGTGTTATCCACGTAGACAACTTTGCCTGGTATCTCTGGATCCTTGAACTCGTAGATGATGACTATGCCCAATTGGCTAGGTTGTTCTAGCTTGAATCTCCAAAAGGATTCCTCTGTTTCTCTATTCAAAAATAGTTTTATGCTTTTGTTTTCTTGAGGGATCCAGTCTAGAGTGATCACTCTGGTCAAAACTGACTTGCCTCTAGGAGTCTGGGGTCCTTGTCCTACATTTCCTTGTTCTAGGTCTCCTATCTCATTCTCATGAATGATATTTCCAAACTCATCGGTCCTATCTGGTTGGTTGGTAACCACATACATGGTTCCTTCCTTATCAATGTATGAACCCTCTTCAAACTTGACCACCGGGTGTTCAAGTCCAAAAGGTTGATCTGGATTTTTGAGTTGGACCACTGATCGCCTCAGGCCATCCTCATAGATGCGAGCACCTAATCGGTTGGTCCGAATATATTCCAACTGTGTCTTATAGGGACCTTCTGGTGTTTGTAGATGGGCAGTCGCTGAGCCACCTGCAGGTTTCCCCATGCTAAAAGACATTTCTGAGTCACTTGTGTCTGAACTCAGTCCGTAAGGATGACCACTTAGTTGTTGTGCCCAAGACTTAGCTGTATGGTTGACACTGGATTGAGAAGATCTAATGCTTTGTCTATCCTTTCCTAGGTGTCTACCAGATCTCAGGTTCATAAGCTTTGGCTAAGAGTCCAAAATTTCCCCTTGGTATGGTTCAAAAATCCTTTGGAGTCCCCTTGGGTTCTTGGTTCCACCTGAGGGTCAACTTCAAAATATCCTATCTGAAACGAGCTTTGAAACGAGCTATAGAGCTCAAAAAATGGACTTTGGATGAAAAAGTTATGTCAATTCAGGCTCCTGGGGGTCAAAACAGGCAAACAGGACCTTTTGGAAAAATTCGCGATTTTGTGAACTTCAAGAGAATTGCGATTTTGTGAATCTCAAGAGAATCGCGATTTTGTGAATCAGAGAATCGCGATGCTGTGAAGTCAAAGAATCACGATGTTGAGCACAAAATCGTGTTTTTAAAAATCGCGATGTTGAGCACAAAATCGTGTTTTTGAAAATCGCGATGTTGAGCACAAAATCGTGTTTTTGAAAATCGCGATGTTGAGCACAAAATCGTGTTTTTGAAAATCGCGATGTTGAGCACAAAATCGTGTTTTTGAAAATCGCAATTTTGTCTCAGAGAATCGTGATTCACAAAATCGTGTTTTTCATAAAATTGTGGTTCTCAGAATCGTGTTTTTTGACATGAAAAACGCGATTTTGTCTCAGAGAATCGCGTTTTCACAAAATCGTGTTTTTGCTAAAAATCGTGTTTTTTACTGAAAATCGTGATTGGTGAGAATCGCGATTTTGAGCACAATCACAGAATCGTGTTTTCTCAGAATCGTGTTCTTGACATGAAAATTGCAATTTTGTCTCAGAGAATCGCGTTTTCACAAAATCGTGTTTTTGCTAAAAATCGTGTTTTTTGCTGAAAATCGTGATTGGTGAGAATCACGATTTTGAGCACAATCACAGCATCGTCTTTTCTCATAATCGTGTTTTTGACATGAAAATCACGATTTATGAAAATCGCGATGTTGAGCACAGAACCGTGTTTTTGAAAATCGCGATTTTGAGCAAAAATTCGTGTTTTCACAGAATCGCCTTTTTCACAAAATCGTGTTTTTACTGAAAATCGTGATTGGTGAGAATCACGATTTTGAGCAAAGAATCGTGTTTTCACAGAATCGTGTTTTCACAACATCGTGATGCTTAGAATCGTATTTTTGGCTGAAAATCGTGATTTATGAGAATTGCGATTTTGAGCACAATCACAGAATCGCGATTCTGAGAATGACCACAGAATCGTGATCCTTTCAGCCAACTTTTAGGCGGGAAAACAGAAAATCGTGATTTTTCAAAAAATTTTGAATTCTCACAGAATCGCGTTTTTTGGCGGGAAATTCAAATTTCTGAGCGCCGGCCATGGCGAGCTCCGTATGAGCAGAAAATCATAAAAAAAAACACAGCGCTTGCTCTCCCTTGCACTTCCTAACTCCTTCCCCCGCAATAATGCAAGAAAAATGATATGAAAATGGTGAAAATGCACTAAAAAACAAGAAATTTCTATGAAGAAGAAGATGGAAGAAGGTGGAGATGATGATGATGACAAAGATGAAGAGGAAAAAACAGAAAATGAACGGAAATGACAGTTTTTTTTACCTTCCAACGTCGCAAATCTACGATCTTACCATCACAACGCTCGTCCTCGAAGCTCTCTCCCCGGCAACGGCGCCAAAATTTGGTGTAGCTCAAGCGTAAGCACCACCTCCTTTACTTGTCAATCCGCGGAGACGTGAGGACCGGTATGAAGACCACGAGCAAGTGAAGGCACAAGTGCGTGAGTGAAAGCACACAAACATGCACACACATACACACACACGCGCACAAAGTAAGATCAAAGAGAGGAACAATGGAAAGCTTAGATTGCCAAAGGGTTCTCTTACCAAAGCTCTATTCTCTAACCAGCTAACCTCAAAAGTGAGCTCTCTAGCTCTTTTTATAGTTTTTTGACTAGTTTTGGTCCTGTCCAGACCTAGTGTCCGGCCTAGTTAAAAATTAGGTTCCAGGGCTTATTTGAGGGCTCAAACGAAGTCTAAAAATTATGAAAATTGGTACGATGGTACTTCTAATACTCCTCAAGCTCGAGGACCCCTCGGCTTGAACAAAATGGAGTTATAAAAATAGATAATGGTATTTACAATGGTTTTTAGTGATGAAAATCACTATTTTTGTAGGGGATTCTTCTGAAAATTTGACATACACTTCTTGGAGCTCCCTACTTGCTCCCTCTTCTTCTATGTCCACTTCTTTGATGTGCTTCCATGTTTTATGCTTAACCTTGAGTTCCAACAGTGTAGGTACCCTATATGGATCTTGTGCTAGTGTGCCCATATCCATAGGATGAATCACAGAAGAGTTTCACTTTTTTATTCAAGATAATTGCTCCTATGAAGTTCTCTTAGGTCAACCCTTTATTTGTGAGAGTCGTATGGAAACTAAAGCCATGGACGATGGGTCTACCTATGCTAGATTCAAGTCTAAGGATGGAATGCAATCACTTCAAGTCATGACAGTAGGAGTGAATCATCCTAGGAATGGATTGTCAATTAGAAAGAAACCTATTGTTACTCAGGGTCATGAGCATGCTTGTAGTGATTGTGCACCTCGATTCATGTTTGGAGCTACATATGATCAAAATTTCGGATAGAATCCATTGTTGAGCGGGACAACAATGGATATTGGTTTGACATCTCGCATCCAACCAACATGTACAATAGTTTGTCACTTTGTTTTCCACATTCTAGATTAGATTTTCTTCATAAGAGTCAATTGTCCAAGTCTTTTATCCAAAAAACCCAAAAAAAATATAAAAACAACAAAATCATGGAACATGATGAGAACATTGAGCATGTGATAGAAACATCTCATTGTTTCTCTACTCTTGAGGAGTTAGAGTTATGTCTTCAACAAAATTCTGATTCCCATATTATTCTTCTTTCTTCCCTTGATGAGTATGCTCTAATCCAGGAATATGCTCTCAATGTTGACAAGTGCTCAAAATTTAACCAAACACATGATGCCTTAGTTGAAACAAAGTACAAAACTGTAGACAAAAAAATCAAACCCATAGCTCAACCATTACCTCAAGGAAGTAATCAAAAAATTATTGATGTGAAAAATGATCCAATTCTTCGGGATAAGAAAAACATAGGACATACGTTCACGGATGAGACAATCAAACAGGTGAAAATTGGTAGAGATGATGACTTTCTTTTACCAGTAGAGAGAGATAAATTTGAGAGAGTTATACGGAGCCATGGAAAACCCTTTACTATGTATCCTCATGAGATTGGTTGTGTAGATCCTAAGCTAGTTGCACCCATGATAATCTTTACAATTCCACATATTCCATGGAATCTTCACCCTATACCAGTTCCAAAGGCTCACTTACCTGAGCTAATGAAACTACTTAAGGAGAAGATAAACATGAGAATTTTAGAGCCATCTTTTGCACCTTACTCAAATCGATGGTTCATTGTGCCTAAAAAGAATGGGAAAACTGTGCCTAAAAAGAAGGAAACTACGTTTTATTCAAGATCTCCAACCCGTCAATAAAGTCACCATAAGGAATGTAGGAACATGACCCATTGTAGATGAGTTTGCTGAATCATTTTCAGGACATTCTATCTATTCAATGGGTGATTTATATTCTAGATATAACCAATTCCAATTAGCAATTGACAGTCGTGACATAACCACAATGAAAACTCCTTTAGGCTTAGTGTGAATGTGTACTTTACCTCAAGGAGTGACTAATTATGTGGCTCATATGATGAGTGCTATGAATATGGTCTTACATGATTTTATCCCTCATATAACTATGCCATTCATTGATGATATTCCAATTAAAGGGAGTGAGGAACGTGTAAAGGACATTACTTTAGATTCATCTGGATGTCGTAAATTTGTTCTTGACCATATCTTTGATTGTGAAAGAATATTTCAATGATTTGAAGAGGTAGGTCTCACATTTTCCATAGAAAAATCTGTTTCTGGTGTCAACAAGGTTCTTATTGTTGGACATTTATGTGGTCATTATGGTCAAAAGCCATACCCACAAAAAGTTGATGCCATTAGCAAGATTTCTGAAACATGTAACAACATGAGTGAGGTACGTAGATTTCTTGGTGCTTGCATCTTTTATGTTATTTGGATCCCACACTTTGCTCATGTTGCTGGTTGTCTATATGACTTGTTGAGGAAGAAACGAAAATTTATTTGCACTGACAAACACACTCAAGCTATGCGTAAATTGAAGAAATTATTGCTTGAAGCTCCCATCCTTAAGCGTGTAGACTATTCTGCTAACAAACCTATTATATTGACTGTTGATACTAGTCCTATTGGTATAGGTTGGGTCATAAGTCAAGATGATAGTGAAGGGAATAGATATGCAATTAGGTTTGGTGGCAAAATTTTACATGAAACACAACAAAAATATCCACAGATCAAACGAGAACTATGGGGTATGGTAACAGCTTTGAAAACAGACAAAGAATATTTCATTGGTGCAAATGTCAAAGTTGAGACTGATTGTTTGCCTCTCATTGGAATGATAGCCAATTGTTCATCTCTTGATATAGCCATGCTTAGATGGATCTCATATATAAAGTTCATAAATCCTGAGTTAGTTCATATTTCAGGTAAGTCAAATTCAGTTGCTGATATGTTATCGAGAGCTAGATTTGATGATCTTGAAAGTGATCTAATAAAGAATGTGAACTTAATTGACTATGTTCCACATATATACGAGTATGAGCAATTTCATGAGTCTGAGTATGAAAATGAATGGAGAGACATAGGAAAGTATCTGAGTACACTACAACCATTACCTAACTGGACTACGAATAGATTCCGTAACATTAGGAAACAAGCTTATAACTTTTTCCTATGTAATGGTCCACAACGAGTCCTAGGAAAGAGAGGTCTTCAATTGGAAGTAATGAAGGAGATGCATGAGACGTTATGGGCAGGTCATAAGGGATTTTTTGGAACATATGAAAAAATTAGAAGTGCCTATTATTGGCCTAGGATGTATGTTGACATTAGTAGCTATGTTTCTACATGTTCTACTTGCCAACTTCATTCTTCAGTCAAACATAGAGCTCCGTTGCATCCTACTTATCCACCATGTATTCACTACAAGTGGGTAGTAGATCTTGTAACTATGCCTAAAGGTATTGACAAAATGTGTTACATTGTACTTGCAAGAGAAGACTTAACTAATCATGTAGAGGGACGTGCACTACAATCTAAGACCACATCCAATGTTTGCAAATTCTTGCTTGAAGATGTCATAAGTTGCTTTGGGTACATAGAGAAAGTAGTTGTCGATCATGGAGAGTTAAATGTGAGAGAAGCTAAAGAGTTCTTTGAACATCATGGTATTCGTTTGTCTCTTACTACTGCATATAATCCAGAGGCCAATGGTAAAATAGAGAGAGGGCATCCACCTATTGTGAAAGCCATATCTAAAGCATGTAACGGTGACATCAAACAATGGCCTAGATTCTTACCTTTTGCACTTTGGGCAGATAGAATGACGTGCACACACACTACTGGGTATATGCCTGTTGAACTCATGTACTGTCAAAAACCATTGTTTCCAATTCAGTCTCATATTTCTGCATGGTCAAATTTGCCTTGGTCTGAAAACATGTCTATTGATGATTTTTTGAGTTTGCACATTAAACAATTAGAACAAGGTAAATTAAGACTTGATGATGCCGTTGAAAAATTAAGAGAACCTATGTTGTTATAAGGGTTGCCCATTATTTTTCTCATGCTATGGCATCCTTTTGCCTTCATAAAAAACCCCTTTTTTGTAATTAGGAGATGTCCATATGAACACTCTCATAAAATCCCTTTTTGATATTTCCTTTAGTCTAAAGTATTGAAGCCTTCTCCATAAAGTAGCTTTTTGCACAAGTACAAAAATCCCACATAGAAACTCTCCACGCACTCTCTCTCTCTCTCTAGGTGGTTATTCCCATATCACATGAAGATTCTCTTTTTGATTTAGCACATGTGGTCTTTTGACCACATGTTTTATTCACATATGCCTCTCTTCTCTATATAAAGAAGAGCTTCATTTGTAAAAGGGAGGTCCCTTGGCCATGGCCTTGGCCTCCATTTTTGTTAATGGAAGAAGGTGTCATTTGTTACTCTCTTGCCTCCTTGTGTGCAATGGCGTTGGTCTTGGTGTATGGATTTGCATGTGTGTGTGCATGGTTGGGAGGATGTTCCCCTTTGCTCCTTGTGACGTTGGCCATTGTTGCCATTGCTCCATGAGCGTGGGTGAACCTCTCCTCTCATTCTTTGCCCCAACTTGGAGAAACTTCTCACTTCCATGTGAGGCGGTTAGGGTTTGTTGTTCCCCTTTTCTCAACAATTTGGCACCGTTGCCGGGGACGTCGGCCTTTAGCCGTTGGTTTTTCCAAGTTTGCGTGTCCATACTTCGTGAGATGCACCTTGGCACTTGGAGGAGGATGAATACGTATGGCCTTCAGTTGGCCTAGGGTACCTCTCTTCTTTTAATTTTTGAGTAATTTTAGTTCATTTTTGTTTGATGCATAAAAACACCTCTAACCCCCTTCTCTCTCTCACTCCCTTACACACATTTCCCCACACATATTTGGGCATCACTTTTTACTTCTTCCACCTCTTTCTTTGTGATAGCCTGGAATGGAGGGATAAGGTGAGTTCTTCCTTTGCCTCTTCCCTCTATTCCCTTGAATATGGCCCTTTCCCATGAATTATCTATGGGATGCTCATAAAGAATCTCGGAATTCAAAACCCTTGGTGCAAAGGAAGGAAGGTGGCCACTACCCTCTTTTTCCCAAATTCAAGTAGAATTCACGCATGGGAGTTAGGTGGAGGTTATTTCTGTCCTTTTATGGTCTTGTCCTTATATGATCAATGCAGACAGGTGGTGGAGTATTTACTCTATTCTTGCATGCGAGGTAAGTGGGGGAGATGATCGTCTTTCCCTCCTTTTTTCTATTCCTTTACCCACGAGGGTCTGCCGCTAGGCTATGGTGGGGTTCCCCTCATCATGCTTCTTCTCTGCAGATGGCTATGGCGATTCCCCTTATTGGAATAGAGATAAATGCCTTTTCCCCTCCCCATTCGTTCTCTGAGTAGATGCATCCTGGTCTCTTGTCTGCTTGAAGATTAATTGGCTTCAATCCTTAGGTGACTCCCATGTCTTTGGGATTGCGACTCTCTTTGCTACGTGGAACTTGTTACATACAAGTCCCCAGTATAGTCACTCTCCATGAACAAAATAATGGTTACTCTCATGACCCTCCAAGATAGATTGAGATGTCTACTCACTTTTGGGTTTTGCAATTAAAAGTGATTCGTAACTATGACTTGAGGTTTTCCCAGGTTTGGACGTACAAGATTGGAACTGCTCCCCTGACGAAAACTTAATTCTTGGTGATCAAGAATCCTTGAGTTTATGAGGATGCACTTCATGGCTTGGTAGGAAGGTTCAAGCATCTATTCTCTTGAAGGGCATGTGCCCCACTTGTTGTCCTTTGCAGGATATGGACTCTTAACTTTGTCGGGAGCAAAGTATGATCTTCACTATGGTATCATGCAAAGGGGAAAACATGTTGCATGTGTTCTTGACAATTATAGAGTGGAGCACTGCAGGCATTAATGACAAATGAAAATACACCTCCACAAATATTAGCAACTGCCCTAAAAAGGAATGAGTTCATACTCACACTATGTAGGGAAGTATAATGAAACTGCAAAATTTTGAGGATTGGACCAAGTCCTAGCCCTGGAATAACTTTCCTTACTGTGCTTCGTGATTTGTTTTAGTATTATAAGTGTGGAGTGAATATGAGCTTTGTAGAAATTGCATAAAAGACTTATGTCCAAGATTGTGGCTTTCCATCACTTCTTGTTGACTCAAAAATTCATGATATGACTGTCCCACACTTTTCAGATGTTCCTCAGACAGTAGTTGATTAATTAGTTCTCCTCTGAAGCCGGCATTCTGTTTTCATAATACAAATAGGACCAACACTCTTCATGATTTCTTCCATTTGGGAAGATGCGCATGTGGTTTAACATCACCTGAAGGGAATATTAAAGTGCAATGAGGTGTCTTACCTGTGTTTTTGCTCTTCTTTTGCTCTACATTGTAGGTTTCAGAAGGTCTTGAGGATATCTTGTTCCTGTAAAACCAAGAAGACACTGTGGATTCAAACCTGTTCTGAACTTAATTAAGCATGAAGTCACAACAGATTGAGTAATTGTTTTTTGCCAGGAAATTCACTCACTGGTTTCAAAATACTCATATGGTTCTCATTTATTCATTCGCTCAGAAATTGCTTGGATTTGTATAGGTCAAAGAGGAGGGTAACTGTGGCTCCTAATTTACATGGATAACTGTTGATCCATCTTCTACTAAATACTTGTATGATTAGAATGAGCCTTACAGGGTTAACACCAATTTTTAAACTGAACATGTGTCCTAGGATTGTGGCCCTCATTTCCACTTCCTCTGTTTTGTAAGGATTGATGTGCGCTTGGTTAAAACGTTCAGGTTTTGTGTCTCTGACAGGAAAAGGAAAACTCATTATGAGAACTTGAAGAGCTAATCTGACTTAATGTCCTCTAAAGTGGAAACTAAATTTGAAGTGAATGTTTATCTCATTTTTAGATGCAGCCTACTTGCTCTTTTGTATGTCATTTCAGGTTTGGGAGCTTCTGGTGAAGGCATTTCCAGCCTTACCAAAGACTGCATAATGGGAGGAATGCTAGGCTGACTGCCCCCCCAGGGGATTGTGTCGCTCAGCTCTGAAGGTTGAAGATTTGCAGCTTGAAGTAAAGATTGAAGACTTGCAGCTTGAAGCCTTGCAGACTGAAGAATTGCAGATTTTGAAGACTTGAAGATTTTCAGACTTGAAAGACTCTACCTTGGGTTGGTTCAGCTATGTATGCTCTTCTCTTAGCTTTGTCGAGGACGACAAAGTCTAGGAGGGGGAGGAGTGTTGTTACAAGGGTTGCCCATAATTTTTCTCATGCTATGGCATCCTTTTGCCTTCATTAAAAACTCCTTTTTTGTAATTAGGAGATGTCCATATGAACACTCTCCTAAAATCCCTTTTTGATATTTCCTTTAGTCTAAAGTATTGAAGCCTTCTCCATAAAGTAGCTTTTTGCACAAGTTCAAAAACCCCACGTAGAAACTCTCCACGCGCTCTCTCTCTCTCTAGGTGGTTATTCCCATATCACATGAAGATTCTCTTTTTGATTTAGCACATGTGGTCTTTTGACCACATGTTTTATTCACATATGCCTCTCTTCTCTATATAAAGAAGAGCCTCATTTGTAAAAGGGAGGTCCCTTGGCCATGGCCTTGGCCTCCATTTTTGTTAATGGAAGAAGGTGTCATTTGTTACTCTCTTGCCTCCTTGTGTGCAATGGCGTTGGTCTTGGTGTATGGATTTGCATGTGTGTGTGCATGGTTGGGAGGATGTTCCCCTTTGCTCCTTGTGATGTTGGCCATTGTTGCCATTGCTCCATGAGCGTGGGTGAACCTCTCCTCTCATTCTTTGCCCCAACTTGGAGAAACTTCTCACTTCCATGTGAGGCGGTTAGGGTTTGTTGTTCCCCTTTTCTCAACAATCTAGAATGAAGAACAAGCATTATTTTGATAAAACTCATCAATTGCGTCCTAAGCCAATTGAAGTAGGAGATTGGGTGCTCATTTATGATAGTACATTTGACTCTCAATATGATGCACACAAAAAGCTCACTCAACGGTAGTTTGGGCCCTACATTGTATCAAAAGTCAACAACAATGGTACGTATGCTCTTTGTGAATTAAATGGTGTTGCACTAAAAACTTTGATTGCAGGTAAAAGGATAAAGCTATTCAAGAAACGTGATAATGATGAGTACATTTTGGATGAGGACATTGAAGAAGATGACAACAATGAGGCCGATTCATAAACAGGAGTATCCATGTTATAAAAATAAAAATAAAAAATAAAAAAAAGGGAAGAAAATTAAAAAAAACATATAAAAATAAGATTTCAAGCTCATGTTGCTTTGTTTTTTTTTCAAGTTCATTCTACTTTTTTTCTTGTTTCATGCATGTTTGTTTTTAGTCTTTGCATTGCATTGTATATCCACATTACTTGAGTCAAAAAAAGGGCAAATGATGATTTCTCTACTTGTGTAAAATTGTATCTTAAGTAGTAACTTATCTACTAAGAAATTGATTATAATCTAGGATTGTGGAAAGATAGGGCATGTAGATTTGGAGGTTTATTTTGGTGACATGACTTTCATATATAAACATGCATATGTATCCTGTATCGAAAGCATAATTGTTGAAATCCTAGCTCCTGTTATTGCATGTTTCTACATCCTTAGTCCATCTCACAGCACTTGTATCGGAGTTTAAATGACTGTTCTCCGTCATCAAAAATGGTTGTACCTTGTATCAGGGTTTAATTTTTCCCCGTCATAAAAAAAAAAGCTACATGTTACTAGGAAGTTTACACTTTCTTCCACCCCAATAAAGTGATTGTAACCATAAAGTTGCCGAATCATCATCATCATCAAAAAAAATAAAAGAGCAAGCCAAAGGAGGATAAAGAGGCATAGTAGAATAAATCACGGGCTATATAGGCAGATTTATGCATTAGTGGAGTTTAGTTAGATTTCCTTGCATGTTATTAGAGAAAGACTATATTCATATTTATGTAGGAAAGGAGTTGATCTAAAATAAGCTAAAGATGAAAGATGTCTCTTGAAAATCCTAAATCTTTGTTTATAATCGTATTTAAGGTAGATTGCTTTATGAAAAAGGTACAAATTTTTCTTCATGATGCGAGGAACTGATGCTTAAAACGACTCAATACATCCACTTCCACTTCATATTGATGCTTGTTTGTTTTCTTTCTTGTTGTCAATGTTGCTTGTTCATTTGCATATATGTTGCCTATTTGTTCATGCATATTCATGTTGCATGTTTCAATTCTTTCTTTCTTGCAAATTTTGCTTCATGTCACGTTGCCTACTCATTCATGCATATGATCAATTTTTCCTTCCATGTATGTTGCCTATAAAATAATTTGATGCCTGGAACATTTTTGTTTTTCACAGATACTAGAGTGGCGCTTCCGGAGGAATTGCAGGTTTAGTGGGGGCGAATGTCGTCGAGATTTTCTCTCCTCTCTCACTCATGAAGGCCTACAGGAAACACATTCGATGAAGGTAGCCAAAATTCCCTGAGAAGTCCAAGATGCATCAAGGATGTCAAAGGGATTTCACATGCAAACTTTGGAAGAAATCGAGCAAATCCAGGGTAGCAGTCAAAGCTGGTCAAAGTTTGGAAATTAGGGCAAAAATTTCAATGTCTCCAAATCACATGAAAATTCATATACTTGTAAAGCCTATCAAAGGCAGTCTATAGCCCAAATTTCACATGAAAATGGATTTTCTAGCACATTGATATGCCCAGTGCATTTTATAAAAAATGTAATTTTTCCACTTAGACCCAACAAAATTTTGTATAGGAATTTTTGTTAGCCATATGGTTTGGCTTGTATAAAGACCATATGTGGCTACATATTTGTACAAAGTTTCTAGGCTATCAGAGCTTCCTAGACACCTTAATGCCACCTTGTAAGCTTCCAAATGTAGTCAAACTTGTACAAGGAAGATTCAGATGGGAGTTTTTTTTGCATATTCCTAAAGGAGGCCTTTCAAAACATAGTCCTACAAACTTTTATCTTCATCAAAGGATATTTGAAGGGTCAAAGAGCACAAAATCCAGTTTTCAAGGTCACCGCAGTTTTCTAGAATAAGAAAATTGAAGGATTGAAGGGCTGCCATATGGCAAAATATGATTGAACCATGTTGTATGGTGAAGATGAGCTCATATTCAAGGGTGGAGATGCACTAAAGCATAAAGGAAGGAGGATCCACGAGTTTTTTCATCAAAGAAGACTTTTTTGACAGTTAAAGATCAATAATGCAAAGTTTCTCCAAAAATAGTGGCCTATCTTATCCGAATTGATGTCAGCACTGATCCGACGGTCCAGATCATCCCCAGATCCAATGGTGGAGAATGAAGGTGCCTAAATTTCACTCCTTTACACTAGATTTGATAGAAAGAACAATTCCAAGCCATTGATTTGATTAATCAAATGGTTGTAATCGAAAGTAGTGATCTTAGAGTTGAGAGTTGATTTCTCTAGATCCAAGGGCCCAAATACATTCAAAAAACTATATAAACCCCCCTCCAAACTCCTAGAGCATCATTGTTAGGCATCCATAGGGCTCTTGCTAGCTTACAGTTTCCTTGAGACGATCACCCTCGGTTGAGCGAGTGAGGATCCAAGGTGGGCTAGTATGAGTATAGTACCTAGTTTCAAATTTAAGTTAGAACTCCAATCTAGGATAGGCTCTTGAAACCAGCATCCCTATCTTGACTCACCCTCGGTGGAGCGTGTGAGTGAGTTAGAGCTGGTTTTAATGAGTCTTAGACTTCTTTAGTTAGATGTTACGAGCTTAGACATACATAGGGTCAATGAAGTGGAACTCGCCTTCTTACGTGTGACATTCGGTTGAACTGTCATGGTTTGAAGGTCGGAACCGCCTTTGATCAGTAGACTGCTTAGCTTGACATACCATGACTATCTTATACATGTATCTTAATTCAAATCCTTTTAATTCATGTCACTTGTCACTTGTCTCTTGTCTCGTCTCTCAGTCTCTTAAGTATTTTTACATGTCTTCTATGTGTGAGAAGGCTCCGCAGTATTGCGTTGAACCAGTGAGGATGTTTCATTGAGCTTGTGATTTTAAACTCTATCTTCATAATTCACTTGCATGCATATAATCCATACATACCCATACATATTGATTAGTTTCTGAAAGTGTATAAGAAGCTCCAATATTGGACCATTCTTCCTTTCGAAACTGATTTATGTGTAAGGATTCCATCTATTTTCGTCATGCATACATATCATCCAAAGAAGACTATGCATATGGATTAGAATTAGGAAGTGTTTAAGAAGCTCCTTCAATGGACCATTCTTCCTTCCAAATTTGATTTGTGTGTATGGTTCTCTTTCATTCTTATCATTCATGTTCTTCAATTTATCTTGCACTCCTACATTCCCATTCCCATAATCATTTCAACATCTCTCTCTTCTTCATACTCAACATTAATTTCACTTTCACGTCCTTAAACCTTCCAACATTCATTAGCTTCATACACCCTGTGTGTGCCACGACCGGACCCGATCCACCCCGATTGTGATCACCTCCACATTTGAACCCGACGTGAAATTGTATCTTAAGTAGTAACTTATCTACTAAGAAATTGATTATAATCTAGGATTATGGAAAGATAGGGCATGTAGATTTGGAGGTTTATTTTGGTGACATGACTTTCATATATAAAAATGCATATGTATCCTGTATCGAAAGCATAATTGTTGAAGTCATAGCTCCTGCTACTGCATGTTTCTACATCTTTAGTCCACCTCACAGCACTTGTATCGGAGTTTAAACGACTGTTCTCCGTCATAAAAAATGGTTGTACCTTGTATCGGGGTTTAATTTTTCCCCGTCATCAAAAAAAAAAGTTGCTACATGTTACCAAGAAGTAACATTACACTTTCTTCCACCCCCAAAAAGTGATCGTAACCATAAAGTTTCCGAATCATCATCATCATCAAAAGAAAAAACGAGCAAGCCAAAGGAGTAGAATAAATCACGGGCTACATAGGCAGATTCATGCATTAGTGGAGTTTAGTTAGATTTCCTTGCATGTTATTAGAGAAAGAGCATATTCATATTTATGTAGGAAAGGAGTTGATCTAAAATAAGCTAAAGATGAAAGATGTCCCTTGAAAATCCTAAATCTTTGTTTATAATCGTATTTAAGGTAGATTGCTTTATGAAGAAGATACAAATTTTTCTTCAAGATGAGAGGAACTGATGCTTAAAACGACTCAATACATCCACTTCCACTTCATATTGATGCTTGATTGTTTTCTTTCTTGTTGTCAATGTTGCTTGTTCATTTGCATATATGTTGTGTTCATGCATATTCATGTTGCCTGTTTCAATTCTTTCTTTCATGCAAATTTTGCTTCATGTCACGTTGCCTACTCATTCATGCATATGATCAATTTTTACTTCCATGTTTCTTATGTTGCCTTTAAAATAATTTGATGCCTAGAACATTTTGTTTTTCACAGATGCTAGAGTGGCGCTTTTAGAGGAATCGCAGGTTTAGTGGGGGCGAATGTCGTCGAGATTTTCTCTCCTCTCTCACTCATGAAGGCCTATAGGAAACACATTTGGTGAAGGTAGCCAGAATTCCTTGAGAAGTCCAAGATGCATCAAGGATGCCAAAGGGATTTCACATGCAAACTTTGGAAGAAATCAAGCAAATCTAGGGTAGCGGTCAAAGCTAGTCAAACTTTGGAAATTAGGGCAAATATTTTGATGTCTCTAAATCACATGAAAATTCATATACGTGTAAAGCCTATCAAAGGAAGTCTATAGCCTGAATTTCACATGAAAATGGATTTTCTAGCACATCGATATGCCATGTGCATTTTGTAAAAAATGTAATTTTTCCACTTAGACACTACAAAATTTTGTATAGGAATTTTTGTTAGCCATATGGTTTGGCATGTATAAAGATCATATGTGGCTACATATTTGTACAAAGTTTCAAGGCTATCAGAGCTTCCTAGACACCTTAATGCCACCTTGCAAGCTTCCAAATGTAGTCGAACTTATACAAGGAAGATTCAGATGGGAGTTTTTTTTTCATATTCCTAAAGGAGGCCTTTCAAAACATAGTCCTACAAAATTTTATCTTCATCAAAGGATATTTGAAGGATCAAAGAGCACAAAATCCAGTTTTCAAGGTCACCGCAGTTTTCTAGAATAAGAAAATTGAAGGCTTGAAGGGCTTCCACATGGCAAAATATGATTGAACCATGTTGTACGCTCAAGATGAGCTCATATTCAAGGGTGGAGATGCACTAAAGCATAAAGGAAGGAGGATCCACGAGTTTTTTCATCAAAGAAGACTTTTTTGACAGTTAAAGATCAATAATGCAAAGTTTCTCCAAAAACAGTGGCTTATCTTATCCGAATTGATGTCAGCACTCATCCGACGGTCCAGATCATCCCCAGATCCAATGGTGGAGAATGAAGGCGCCTAAATTTCACTCCTTTACACTAGATTTGGTAGAAAGAACAATTCCAAGCCATTGATTTGATTAATCAAATGGTTGTAATCGAAAGTAGTGATCCTAGAGTTGAGAGTTGATTTCTCTAGATCCAAGGGCCCAAATTCATTCAAAAAACTATATAAACCCCCCTCCAAACTCCTAGAGCATCATGGTTAGGCATCCATAGGGCTCTTGCTAGCTTACGGTTTCCTTGAGATGATCACCCTCGGTTGAGCGAGTGAGGATCCAAGGTGGGCTAGTATGAGTATAGTACCTAGTTTCAAATTTAAGTTAGAACTCCAATCTAGGATAGGCCCTTGAAACCAGCATCTCTATCTTGACTCACCCTCGGTGGAGCGTGTGAGTGAGTTAGAGCTAGTTTTAATGAGTCTTAGACTTCTTTAGTTAGACGTTATGAGCCTAGGCATACATAGGGTCAATGAAGTGGAACTCACCTTCTTACATGTGACATTCGGTTGAACTGTCATGGTTTGAGGGTCGGAACTGCCTTTGATCAGTAGACTGCTTAGCTTGATGTATCACGACGATCTTATACATGTATCTTAATTCAAATCCTTTTAATTCATGTCACTAGTCACTTGTCTCTTGTCTCTTGTCTCTTGTCTCTTGTCTCTAAGGCTCTTAAGTATTTTTACATGTCTTCTATTTTCTTCTATGTGTGAGAAGGCTCCGTAGTATTGCGTTGAACCAGTGAGGATATTTCATTGAGCTTGTGATTAAACTCTATCATCATAATTCACTTGCATGCATATAATCCATACATACCCATACATATTGATTTGTTTGTGAAAGTGTATAAGAAGCTCCAATATTGGACCATTCTTCCTTTCGAAACTGATTTATGTGTAAGGATTCCATCTATTCTCGTCATGCATACATATCATCCAAAGAAGACTATGCATATGGATTAGAATTAGGAAGTGTTTAAGAAGCTCCTTCAATGGACCATTCTTCCTTCCAAATTTGATTCGTGTGTATGGTTCTCTTTCATTCTTATCATTCATGTTCATCAATCTAACTTGCACTCCTACATTCCCATTCCCATAATCATTTCAACATCTCTCTCTTCTCCATACTCAACATTAATGTCACTTTCATGTCCTTAAACCTTCCAACATTCATTAGCTTCATACACCCTGTGTGTGCCACAACCGGACCCGATCCACCCGGATTGCGATCACTAGCGTTCGATTATTATCCAAAACAGGTCAATACATTCGTGTGCCAACAGATGGCCAATCTTCAGAATAGGCCAGGGAAGCCCATTTTATCCCTGACGAATCTTTGGCAGAAGAGACGATCATCATCGACTCCTCGCCCGACACTACTACTGTACATACCCCCATTGTTACCGAAGTACCCACCACACCAACCGCTCCTCCTTCACCTCCCATCCCTCCAATCTCTCCTGTACACCCTGCCTCTCCCAGACCATCCACATCCTTTGAGAGTGCAGTAGCAGAAGCCCTTGTTGCTTCGATTCCTCTAACCCTTTCCACACCCACTCAACCTAGCCTCCCTCCCCGAACATCCACCTTTCTATCCAGTACATTTCTCCATCCATCCTTCCCTTCCTTCCCCACACCTCCAAGACACCTATTTCCATTTCCACCTTCATTGACTTTTTCCCCAGTTTCACCTCCCCGACCCACTGTAATCCCTCTTTCCCCTTTCCACCAAGCAGTAGAAGAGACCCCGTCTGTAAATTATTCTGCCACTTTTGTAACTCCTGTATTTACACCCACACATGCACCCACTATCACTCCACTATTCACGTCACGGCACTTGACACCACGTCCAGTGATATGGACATATCACCCCCCACAACACCACCAATCACATCTCAGGCACCTCACTTTTTTTCACAATCACCAATGCATCCATGTTCCCATCCCCATTTCCCTTTCCCCTTGCATCGACACCCACACACACAACATCTACATTCACTACACCATTAGTTTTATCACCCACTATGGACACAGCATTTCGTTAGATGTTCGCATGCATGACCCAGTTACCAGATGCTGCAGCAGACAATGAACGATTGAGAATCACAGCTAAATTCATTGTCAATCAAGAATGCATCGATTAACACCCGTTACCAAGAGCTACGTGATGCCTATCACAAATTAGAACTCGAAAGTGAAGAGAAGACAAAAGAGGCCATCACTAATATTGACAACTTGTTGCGGGCTCAGACTATTCGGAATGCAATGCTTACTAGAAATGTGGGACTCCTCAGATGCCACTTACCAGCAACTAAAGAAGAAAACCAACATCTACAGGAACAAAACAGAGAGAACTTAGAAGTTGCTCTAGATCAACCGGATGAGCCCTTGAGTCCCAGTCACTTCAAATTTGTCTCCTCTGAATCTATGAAGATGTTATTAGAAGATCATGTCAGATTATTAGACGAATATGACAGTATGAATGAAGAATATTAGAAGCTCAAAGAAGACCACAAAGTCCTCCAATTGAGAGCACCTGTACAGCAAGGTACACCAGCTCCTGCGGACCCATCTCCTGAAATCATTGAGGAACTTAACACATTACGGGCTCAGGTATTGACTCTTCAAACATAAATAGCAGCATATGAAGCACCCCTTAGGCCAGAATCCCCACCGAAACTACTAGTAGATGAAGAAATAGTGACTATCCCGGTGGAGGACACTTTTGAAGAAGCATATGAACCCCAACCCATCCCAGGTGGACACGTCATGGCAGAAGGCCAGACGACTTTTGAACTTCCTACTCCCACATGGATGAAGACGGTTGAAGAACTTGGCAGAACCCACTCTACAAGGGTGGAAGCACAGTTACATGCAATGGCAATGATAGAAGAACGAATTTTACAATCCCCGTATTTTGCTCACTTGGCCCCTCGCAGATACATATATGGGCACGAGCTACAATATAAGCCGTATTTTATGTTAATGGCAGAATACCATTTGGCCATTGAAAAGAAAACAGGCAAGAAACCTTCTCACGCAACTCAATTTGAGCCTGAAGACTTGCCGACGGATGCGTAGAGAGGAGAAATCTATCAACCAACTTGGCGCCAGGATTTATTACAAGAATATCCCGAAATGATGAGCACATGGGCCAAGGCACCACTCCACTTGAAGTACAACCCATGTTGGGGTCCCATGCCACATCGCCGCTCCTAGAAGGCATTTGCCATTAAAGTACAAAACAACAAGCAATGCCAGGATTCGCTCAATTACCCATATTTCAGGCCACCCACAGGACCACCCACAGTAGGCTATATGATGGTGACAACACCCCAGGTTTCGAGCATGTCAATCAAGATTTAGCTTATGACATGAGTACGACACCATCGCTCCGGGTGTGTTATGCCTGGCACTGTCGAACCAAATACTTACCGGCATGCTACAAGATGACCTTTGAAGAAATGTTCACTACCGGTTTTTGGGAGTATCACTCAGAGGTGTTCATAAGCAGGCCTACACATCTACTGCAATTATTTGCCTGTGAACAAGTGGTGTACTCCACCCATTACAGACTCTCGCCACCAGAGGAACCTCAACCCATCGATTGGGAAAAACTCGAAGCTGATCTAGCAAGAGGCATCTGCCTTTTAGAACACACCCTTGCTCATGACCTACTACAGAATTATATCCTACAGACCCCACAACAAGGTTCTATCGAGGACGACAGAAGCGAGAGGGAGGGGGGTGTTGGCAGTAGCCAGAGGCACAGATGTTGAGGAAGCATGTAAAGACCGAGCACAATGAAGTAGCAGGGAGCCAGTCGAATCATGTTTTCAAACAAATATGTTTCAAAATACTTTTCAAAAACCTCCAACAGTGATTTTCATCACTTTTGTACCATATGTAACATAGAAAAAACCCTTTTTTTAATTTGTAGCTCCATTTTGTGCAAGCCGAGGAGTCCTCGAGCTTGAGGAGCTTAGGTAGAGTGAGCCTACCAATTTTGGCTATTTTTAGACACCGTTTACCCCTCACCTAGAACCTATTTTTTAACTATGCTGGTCACTAGATGTGAAACCGGTCAAAACTAGTCGAGAATCTATAAAAAGAGCTAGAGAGCTCATTTTTGAGGTTAGCTTGTATGAGTAGAAAGAGCTTAGAGCTACTGTGAGCTTGTAATTGAGATCTTGAGTAATAGAGTCTATTTTCCTACCTTCCATTGTGTCTTGCTTGTCTCTTCATTGTGTGTGTGCATCTCTATGCTTCTCATCTTCACTCTCACTTCATCTCACATTCACAATCTTCATATCACTCCTATCTATTCCGCGGATTGACATTAAGGAGATGGAGCTTCTTAACGTGGTTCTCACCATTGTGCTAGATCAACAGAGCACCATGTGCTCAAACTTTCTTGCTCTTCTTGTGTTGGTTGACTTTTGTTCCTAAACTTGGCATAACTTCATCTCCATCCACATAACCATATAAAATTCTACCTTGGAGATAAGCTTCCATCCTTAATGACCAAGCTGAGTAATTACCTCTATCCAATTTGTCAACTGATGAAGGAAATCCATCTGCCATCTTTGCTCTGATACCATTGTGAAGAGATGGATAGATATATGCTTGAAGATGAAGTGGTGCTGCAAAATCCTTGATCTACACCAGCCAAATGAACTCTAGGAGTATGTGGTGGGCCCTATTAGCTTGCCAATGGATGTGTTAGACACCCTATGTACCTTGGAAGATCAATCTCAAAAAGATAGATCAAAACAGATGAGCTTGAATTAATTCAGAGGTGAAAAACTTGCTATTTTGATTCATACACGTATCCAGTGTTTTGAATAATTCTCTGAGCACAGCAGCAACTAGATTAATTCCTTTTGGGGAAATCTAATTAGCTTAGAGAGCTAACTTTCAAGAGTAATCTCGTCAGAAATGATAAACCACACAATGTGAATAAAGTTTAACAAGTAAGAGCATCATCTCGGTTTTCATGGGCTGCAATAGTACTCAGACCAGTGAGCAAGAAAATGCAAATAACTCAAGATTCAAGAATCCAATGATTATTAAATTTTGTATGCTTATACTAGATAGTATGTTGAGTCCAACAAGCTTTAAATCACTGAATTTGGTCAAGTACACGCTGAGAAACAGCTCTGACAAGATGAGTGAAAAAATCGGGTACTTGACAGAGGAGTGACAATCAACAGATAGGGTTGACTTCAAATGAACATCACTGAAGATTGAAAACTCCAATAGCAATTAAAATTTGTGAGCTTATAGTAGACTTAGAGAAGAAACGTTAGCAACTTAAATCATAAAAAAAGATGCACTACACGTGGAGAAACCATCTCTGCAATTTGACTAAAAAATGTGAAAGGTATAGCAGTGAACAATAGACTCACAATGACATGAAGATATGGACTTGAATGATCATAGATTTGAAAGTATAATGATTATAGAATACAAAGGACTTACAAAAACAAATTTGTGCCTTGATTCCACACTCTGATATGGCATAAAGCTCAGCTGATTGTTAAACGCGGGTCTTGCCGTCAGAGACGCGTTTAAACATATATCGGGTTCTTGGGAGTGGAAGGGGTCTGTTAAACAGAGGCTCTATACTTGATTTTCCCAAATCAACTCACTCACATGATCGTAATCTAACGTTAAAAATCTCTGTCAATACAACTTACTTATCAAGACTCTGGTTACACTCTTACAATCTTACTATCTGTAATTAGACTCTTCCAAAATCTACCGATTACAATCCAGTTGATGTGTTCTCAACAGACAACGGCGAAACTATCATTACCGTAATACAGAATCACTTTGTCTAACTTAAGAGCTGATCCAAACATAATTACTTTAAACAACAGAGACAATAACAGTAACTCAATCTATACCGTACAGGTGCAGATAATCAAACAGAACAGAAAGACACAGAATAACTCAGAGTTCTCAAACACATCACGGAAACTACACAGACATCATCAACTAGACGAACAGTCTGGCGACTCCTCTGAGTGTCACCAAAGCGTCTTTTATCATTGATTTATATAAAGGTTACAACATCAATCAAGGTTGCCATATTTACGCAACGACCTTTCAGTTCGTTAAGAGTCAGATTTTACAATTGCCAATCCGGCGGCTTACACTGGCACGCACGGTGGACTTGAACCCGCAGGTATACAAAAATTACGGTTCATCTACTATTCCTTCTAAATACATAGTTCTGGCTAATCTAAATATCCGGGCAATTTTCTTTTTCAATGTCTCTAACATCTGTTTCAAAATATCTGGTTCTACGAGCTGAGCATCTGTCCCTACTGAGCTTAAACAAATTACTTGGCTTATTAAACTCTCTGCCTGTGTCTGCAAAAAAGCTTCCTGTAAGTAAAATTCATTTGACAAAGCCGCATCACGACTGACTTTCATATCTGCTATCTGCTTATCAATTTGAGACAGTCTTCCTTTCTGAGCATCCAGCTGATTTTCTCTTCTTTCTATCTCCTGATTCTGAAATTGGATTGTTCGATGAAAAGCATCACGCTCTCTTCTGATCCCTGTTATCTCTTTCTATAATTGAGCTTCCATGGTCAATTTGCATTTAAGAATATTGTTTACTTCAGATAAATCAAACTTGCTTCTCTTGAGTTCTTCATTAGTCTTCTTAACCGAATCGTGCATCTCTTGTCCTTTCTGTACTGCTTCATTCAGTTGTGCTCTAGTCTCTTCTAAAAGATTGCCCAGAGCTATATGTGCATCCTCTTTATCTTGGATTAGCTGCTTCAACTGAACTAGTTCGGCATCAGCAACACTTAATAATTCTTCTTTTTCTCGGACTTCTACCAGTGCCACATCTCGTTGACTGGTAACTACTTCCTGTTCGGTAAGTCTGGCTTGGAGCTAGTTAATCTGGAAGTGCAGATGATGATTTTCTGCTTTGACCGCATCGATCTCTTCCTGTAGAGGAGTGATGTCTGCTTCAAGGGTATCCACCTTATGTTGTAGTTCCTGACGAATATTCTCTGTAACTTGTCTTAATTGTATCGGAAGCTGCTGGGAAAATTGTATAATCATGCGCCCCATGGATTCTAGTTCGTTAAATATGGGAAATTGAGAAAGTGGCTGCTGGAATGAAGAGGCTGTCAAAAGTTGGTGTGAAGAGGGAGGAGAGTAATTTGGTGAGGAAGATGAAGCAGAAGGTTCCTCATGGACAATAGGTGGAACAGGGAGAATGGGGTTAATCGGAGGTTCAGGTGGAGGAGTGAGAAGAACAATGGTTGTTTTTAATACCTGTTCGGTGGTTTGTTGCATAGTGTCATCAAGTTTGGCAGCTGCAGACTCCACTGCTTTAATTAGTTTTTCAAAAATTTCCTTAATGATAGGTTGCCCATCTTCTTGCCTTTCCTGTTCGGATTGTTGCTGAGATTCTTCTTGAGAGGAGCTGGCTCCGGATTTGGTGGTCTCATCATGCTCTTGTTGTTGCTTTGGAGAGGACTGGGTGGACGAATCATGGTGCATGGAGGTAGCGGTGTCGTGAAATGTCTCTTCTTCATTGTCATCATCTTCATGTCCGGTGACCGATCCCTTTACTTGGCTATCGGAAGAGCTTATTCTGATGCGGAGCTGGAATAATTCTTCATTATCCTCTTCATCATCTTCCAGGATCTGCGCAGATTCTTCATGGTGTAATACCGGACCTCTGGGTGGTGGTTGTGCTGCTTGTATTGCCGGAAACAGGAAACTTAATATATGTGGTAATCGTGATCGGGGCATTTCTCCCTTGTTGACCTGTTTAATGATGGAAACGCATTCTCGATGAATGCGGCGGAAATAATATGATGCAAAGTTCACAGGCTCTCTCGCAGCCATATCTATTGCCGAATAGAAAGGGCAAGATATGCCATATGTACGCTTTTGCAGGTTGAGGATAGCTACTAAAAACTGTAATGCGGATCTTTCAGGCTCAGGGCGACAAAGAATAGCATATTCATTAGAGGAATGCCTGGGAAACAACTGATTCATTGTAGCGATGGGAAGACTAGGTCCATTCTCTCAACCTCTCGGAGAGAGTGGGAATGCATCAGCAAAGGTCTGTAGAGTTATAACTACCCGAGATGGTAATGAGGTTATTGGCCAACTCTGCTCCGTAGCAGGTGTGGCAGCGATGGCGGCAATGATTTGGGCTAGAATGGGTGACAATCCACTGAATGCCAAGGCAGTTCAGCGAAATTGGCCAACCCACGAATTCGCAAGAACTCACCTACATCTGCGGGGAGTCCATCACGGAATGCAACAAAGTTTGCTAAGGCTTCCATGTTGCGCACACACACAAGCACAGGAACACAATTGCACAGGGTATACAGAGAGCACAAGCACGCAAAACACACAGACACAATAGCGATTGACAGTGGAATGAAAAAGGTTAAGTAGATACTTGGCAGCGAGAAGCAATTGAAATTGTTAATCATCACGCGATGTTGAAATGATAACCTCATAACTTCGGTGTGCATGCATGAGTAGAACGATAATGCAGGGCGGTTGTAGATCATAATTAGGTATGAAACGAGGATATTTACAGACTTATTTTATTAATCACACAAAACTAAAAAGGAAAAGAAAAATACGCGGGCAGAACACTTGATGATACGGCCGCAACTTTGAACCATTTATCACTTTCGGAAGAGGAATTCCGGTCAAAGTAGTCAACCAAAAAGTTGTTGGGCCCACTTGTTCAGTAATTTGGTAAGGACAAAACCAGCGTAACTTGAATTTTCCAGCAGAGCGGTTTGATTTTGCATTATAAAACAGCACAAGTTGCCCTACCGTAAAAACTGGAGTTTTTAAATACCGATCATGTGTACGAGCTTGCCGCAACTGCACTTCTTGAAGAGTCAGAAAACTTTCCCAGCGATGCTCATCTAGTTCTCTGAGTGTGTCCAACCGAAACGGCAAAGAATCTTCAGGTATCAATTTCTGAGAGATTGCCACACGTAAGCTTGGTACTACAAGCTCCATTGGTGCAAGTGCCTCCATTCCATATGCAAGTTTCAAAGGAGTCAGTCCGGTGGCAACTTTATAAGTAGTCCGGTATGCCCATAATACTGCACGTAGTAATTGATCCCATCTTTCTCGTGATTCCATAATTAATTTACGAAGCATACTCAGCAAGGTCTTGTTTGTACTTTCAGCCAAGCCATTAGCACGAGGATAGTACGGTGAACTGAATTTGTGCAGAATCTGAAAAGATTGTGTGAGAACTTTCATTAAATTGTTAACAAAATGTGTGTCTTGATCTGTCACAAGTTCTAAAGGTAATCCAAATCGTGGGAATACGTCTTTCATCAAACATTTTGCTACCGAAATAGCTATAGCGGACCGTAAAGCCCAAGCTTCGGCCCACCTGGTAGCATAATCTGTACATGTCAGAATATATCTGTTGTTGCTAAGGACTGTTGGAGGTGTGATTGGTCCAATAAATTCAAGTCCCCATTTCGGAAAAGGTTCTAAAGGTAAGACAAGCTGCAGAGGGAAAAAATATCATTGTAAAGGCTGTCCAGACCGTTGACAATTGTCACACTGTTTGACAAACTGAGATACATCTCTGTACATGGTAGGCCACCAAAGCCCACTTTGCAAAATTTTTCGGTGCGTTAAATCTGCTGCAAAATGTCCACCGGAAGGTATGGAATGTGCCAGAGCGATAACTCAGTTTACTTCATGTGGAGGAATACAACGAAGTAAGACTCCAGTGTGATCCATATAATACAATTCTCCAGCAATCAACCGGAATCTTCGACTGTAAACTGCAATCTTCCTACGCATTGCAGGAGAAGTCTGAGCAGGAAGATATCCATCAGTAAGAAAAGTTAATAACTGATCATAGTAAGTAGGTGTCATAGGAGGTTCGGTAGATTCATCATTAGTTGGGTCAGTAACATATATTGCAGGTGTGGTGTCATCAACACCGACCGGAGCTTCACCAGAATCTAACCGAGAAAGGAAATCTGCTAATGCATGTGCAGTTCTGGGTCGATGAATTACTTCGTAATCAAACTCTTGTAATAGTAGAACCCAACGCGCTAAACGACCACCTAAATGCTGCTGTCGAACCAGACATACTAGCGCAGCATGATCTACATGAAAGACGAATTTTCAGCCTAACAAATAATGCCGAAATTTCTTTACAGAATATACTAAACCAAGGCATTCTCTTTCAGTTACAGAATAATTCTTTTCAGCAGGAGCAAGCCTTCTACTTGCATAATAAACAGGCCGAAACCACTTATCAGTTTGTTGCATTAAGACACTCCCAATGGCGATATCTGATGCGTCTACAAAAACATGAAATGGACATTCCCAATCAGGAGGTTTTAGAATTGGAACCTGTGTTAATAAGCCCTTTAGACGATCAAATGTTGTTTGACATTCCTGAGTCCAAACAAACTGTCGAGGAGTACTGGTTATTAATCTATTGAGGGGTATTGCCAAATGAGCAAGCCACCGTAAATGTCAACGATGCCATCTGACTTGACCCATGAATCTTATCACTTCTTTCGGTGTAGTAGGCACAGGTGCTTCTAACATAGCTGCAATTTTATCTGGATCAACTTGTATGCCTTATGCAGACACAATATGGCCAAGCAGCTTACCACATGAAACCGCAAACACAGACTTGTTTGGGTTCAGGCAGAGTCTGTATTCACGACACTTCTCAAAGCAACATCGTAAATGATACAGGTGTGCTACCATCTTACCAAATAAAGAGAAATCATCTAGATATACTTGCATGAAAGAAGTAAGATAGGGGGAGAAGATTTCCTACATACATCACTGGAAAGTACTAGGAGCATTTCTTAATCCAAACCACATAACTGTACAAGCAAAAACACCCCAATTTGTAATAACGCTATTTTTGGTATATCTTGTTCAGCCATTCTGACTTGATTATACCCACTGTAACCATCCAAAAAGGAGTACATTTCATGTCCTGCTACTCTATCCAGCATTGTATCAAGGACTGGAAGAGGAAACGGATCAAGCACCGTGGTTGCATTCAGTTTCCGGTAATCCACACATATTCAGAGTTGCTTATTTTTCTTGGGAACAATAACAATTGGAGATATCCACTCAGCATGTTCTACTTGAATCTGACTTTTAATAACCTATCAAGCTCTGCCTTTACCTGTGCTGCATAGTTAGGATTCATCCTGTAGCTGGGTTGTTTAATTGGTTTTGCCTCCGGTTTAAGTACGACCCGATGCTGATATATGCGAGGGTCCAGACCCTTCATGTCACGGTAATCCCATGCAAAAACATCAGAGAACTCACGAAGAAACTGGATCAAATCTGCTTGAAACACTTCAGACAACCCTTCCTTTATCTTGACAGGTCGCGGATTTACTTCATCTCCTAAATTATAAGTTATCAACTGATCTTCAGGAACATAGAGTTGATGAGGGTTTCCAGAATCATCGACTGACTGCAAAAGTTGTTGTATAGTAGCTTCATCCTTAGCAGCAGTATCCTCTGTCTCTACTTCTTCGGTCACAGGCACCACCGTACAAATTGCCGGATTCTAGTTATCTACAACAGATTGTAGATCAACAGTCCCTAAGGAAATTAAAGCTATGTTATTCTTCAAAAATTTTTCTTCTTCGTCATCGGATAAACCATCTAACATGTGAACTAGTTCTACCACATAAGGTCTAGCATGTAGTTCACAGGGCTGAATAGCATCTAATTTTACAACATATTTTTTATTATTGTCTTTGAAATTGATGGCAACCTGTTAATGAGATAAGTGGCAGTAGATACACTCTCTGCCCACAAATAGTTAGGTAATCTTTTTTCATTAAGCATTGATCTAGCTATTTCAACAATCAACCTATTTCTCCTCTCTACTACCCAATTTTGCTCAGGGGTGTACCTTGTTGTAATTTCCCTTTTGATTCCTCTATCCTGCAAGAATACATCAAATCCATTGGAGAAGTACTCACCTCCTCCATCTAACCTTAATCTCTTTAGACTTCTTCCTATTTGGTTTTCCACAAGTGCAAGATACTTCTTAAAGCAATTGAACACTTCATCTTTATGCTTCATAAAGTACAAGATAGTCCACCTACTGAAATAATCAATGAAAGACACATAATACCTTGAGCTTGAAATTGAAGGGTCTTTGCTTGGTCCCCACACATCTATGTGGACAAGTTCCAAGTAATCTAGCCTTTCTTTGAGAAGGGTAACCTGTGTGATTTACCAAACTCACATGCACCACATTTATAGATCATGTGTTGCTTGGATACATTAGGTAACCCAAGCACACATTGATCTCTACATATTTGCTTCAAGGTTCTCTCACCAAAATGCCCTAATCTTTTATGCCAAATCTCAAGCTCTGACAATGTTTGATCCTTGTAATTATAAAGTGCAATATTCCTTGTATCTTCAAGTTCAAATGTAAATAATCTACCTGACTTTTCTCCCTTGACAATTCTCTTGAATCCATGTTGGGGATCCTCCACAAATGCTCCATATTTTTTGAACCTAACCTGCAAACCCTTTTCCACAATCTATCCAACACTTATCAAATTCTTGGTGATTGTAGGTACATATAGAACCCTGCTCAACATATTTCTATTCCCATCAGAAGTTTTAACATTTCCTACCTTGACCACTGAATGCTTGTGTCATCACCTGTTTGTACTTGGTGCTTTCCCTTGGGTTCCTCAAGGTTAGAGAGAAGAGCTACATTGCGTGCCACATGGTTTGAACATCCTGAGTCAACATAGAAGAGGTGTTCATCATTCATACCTTGTTTTGAAGTCATGTTCATAATCAGAAGGGAATCCTCTTGATCCTTTGTGTAATTGTTGAAGTCTTTCCGGTTGTCCTTTGCTTCTGAAAATGGGCATCTCCTCATCTCCTAATATGTATCCATAGAGACTCCTTCCTTGTAAGTATGTCTTCATCCTCAAGGACCATGCCTGGCAGTTGTTCCTATCCAATTTATTGATAAAAGAAGTGAAACCATCTCCCATTTTACCTCAATTCTCTCTGATACCACTACTAAGAAAGATGGATGGACACCACAAGAAATGAGTTGGTACTACTAATCCCTGCTTTGTACCTGCCCTCTTTTACTTCAGAGTTGTGTTGTAGGCTCTCTTAGCTTCTCAATTATACTAAAATAGTGCCTATATACTTTGGATATGATGCTTCAAACAATGTTCTATTGAAGAGAAGCTTGATGTTTCAGAGAGGTATATTTTAGAAGTGCACACATTTATGTTTATACTAGGTTCTGAAGGAAAGAGGTATGAAAGACTACAGATAGAACAAGGATGAAGACATGATGACATCATAGATATGATTTTTTGATGAGACTCATGAGTTGATTTCAGTTGATTTTCAGTTGATTTTCAGTTGATTTTCAGTTGATTTCAATTGATTTCAATTGAGTTGACTTGACTTGACTTGAGTACAATCAGAGATGAACCAGCAGTGTTCATAATACACTAAGTTGTGAGTTGTCAGTCACAGGTTCCAAGATTTAGTTCTTGATTCTGTTTAGTGTATTTACATGACACAGCAGAAGTACATTGAGAAATCCTTTTGGAAGGTAAATGCAAATATGAGGATCCTAGTGTATGTTTTCAGGTTTTTGAAGACAAGAGATAGCAGGTTCAGAGTCAGTACTTGTTATATTTGTTGTCGAGCAGTGATTGCTTGATGTGTACACTATTGAATATCTAGTTTGCATATTTTCTCAAGTATTATGATTCATATTCAACAAGTTTAGGTTTTTTGAAGTAAAGTCAAATTCAGTTTTGAAGAAGACTTTGAAGAAAAGGTTTGAAAGTTAGTTCGGGAGTACAAGGTTGAAGCTTATGAAGTTTACACATCCAGTTCAGATTGTACCAATATGACATTGCAGGGGGGATTGTTGGAAACACTGCCAATTGGTCAATACTTGCTCAATGTCTCATTGGTCAACACTTGCTACAGCATGTGTATAGTTCAGTCTTAGATGCTCTATAAGAAAACGGTGCGAGAGCACTTGGCTACACTATTATACTCCCAACACAGCAACGTGGGTTCAAACCCCATCGGCAACTCATTCGCGAAAATTCTTTTTTGACCATGATTTTCAAATAGCGAATGATGTCAAGCTTTTCATAACAGCGAGCGGATTCCGACAGAGATAGATTTTTTTTCTTTATCGCATAGTGATCGTGGAGATTTATGCTTTATTATAGCTTTTGGAGAGCTTTTGGAGAGCTTTTGGAGGCTAATCTAAAACTATATAAGAAGTGCTTGGGCTCACTTGTAAGTATCCTTCACCTAGTGTTCAACACAAGCCTTGGTGCTTGGACCTCAATAGAGGTGGTGTTTCTTCTAGCACATGGGGCAGCCATGGTGCTAACTTGAAGCATGTTGAGGAGCGGCTATGGAGTTCTTCTTGGAGAAGAAGAGTGTGCTCACACTCTTGCTCATGGAGAGGACTTGGTCATTAGCAGCTTGGTGGTGAGGATCGGCCATCTACGTGGAGTATTTGAAGATTATCTTCTACATGAAGATTTCGGGTTACTTCAAAGACATTGGATGGTGGTTAACATAAGATTTATATCTTATGTTAAGTATTCAGGTACATATTCTCTTTATGCACACAGGTTCTACTTGGAGTTTATGGAGGCAATAACATCCATATCAAGAGGAGTCCTATTCGGCATAGGTACAAGAGAATCAGTACGTATATGCTTTATGCATATTTGGATGAGGTGTTAGAGAATATATGTTCATATGAGTTTGAGGATTTCTGGCAGCAAACTTGTTAGCAGTCTTTGCTACTTTTTAAGTATGTGATCTTTTCACACACGTATCTGACTTAGGGTCTTCCATAGCCTAAGGTTAGATGAGGGTTTGTTGATTATCAGTTTCTAACTGATCCTTCCTCTTTCGATCACTCATATACACTCTTCTACAACCTATCAGGTCACACATCTCATATATATTCAGATACCTATTCATACATCTCAATATGTTTGTTACATTTGTACATTCATTCATCCATCTATTTCTCTTCACATAGAGTGGTTGAGAGTTTTGCTCCCACGTTGTACATTGAACATTGGTATATATGATAGTGTGAGAAAGTAGTGGCTTACGTAACACTTTACAGATGTTGTATAGTCTCTCTCTATCTTTGTCTCATCATTTGTATGATTAAATGTGGTATGTTCATGTTTTGTCAATATTGGAAGATTGCTAGATTCTATGTTGTATATGCTGGACCTATGGAACCATGGACCTGTGATATGAGCTATGGGCCTACTAAATTTCCAACACCTTGCATATAGTGAATGATCTGCATCACACATAGAAAGCCCAATGCTGGTTAAGTAATCAGCAATCCTTGTATGCCATGCACGTGGAGCCTGCTTCAGCCCATACAAAGCCTTTTCCAACCTGCAAACATATTTTGGATGCTTTGAATCTTCATATCCTTGTGGTTGGTCCATATATACTTCTTCCCGTAACTCACCATGTAGGAAAGCATTCTTCACATCCATCTGATGCAAAGTCCATCCTTTTGTTGTAGCTAATGCAACAAGTGTCCTAATAGTAGACATTTTAGCTACAGGGCTGAATGTTCCCTCATAATCAATGCCATATGTATGTGCATATCCTTTAGCTACCAATCGTGCTTTATACCTGCTTATGCTACCATCAACATTATGCTTTACCTTGTAAACCCATTTACAGCCTATGGGTTTCTTTCCTTGCGGCAATGGAACCAGCTTCCATGTATCATTTCCATAAAGTGCAGCCATCTCCTCATCCATAGCTTTTTCCCAATCTGCAATTCCAATTGCATCTTCAAAGCAAGAAGATTCAACATCTTGTATTACCTTTGTCATGTTCATAATGACGAGCCATGTAACTATCATATGTCAATCGTTGCATTGAATTCCTCATCCACCCAGATCTTCTTGGTCTTGGGTCACTTCTCCTTGTATCATCTGCATGTGCCCTTCTTACTCCTGGAGTCTTCACAGAGGGCAATCCAAGTTCCTCATCAAGACTCTTTTCTGAACCGCTTGAATCTCCATCAACGTCTTCAAAACCTGCACATGTTTTATGACCAGCAGAAAGCTTTTCTTTACCCTTTCTTGGATGTATTTGATGAATTTGCTGGACTCAAATTTCCACGTAATCTTCCACTCAATGGATTTGAGTTGGAGCTATTGCTTGGTGATGCATCCGGTCCACTCAAAACCCAAGATTTTGCACTTGATTTTTCAGCATTTTCTTTGTCATTTGGTTCAAGACTCAGTCCTTCTTTAACATCTGCATAGAAGCTTGACATTTCATTAAATACCACATCTCTGCTCACCTTTACCTGTCGTGTGAGTGGGTTATAACATTTATATCCCTTTTGCTCAAGGGAGTATCCAATGAAGACCACTTATCTGCTTTTGGATCAAGCTTCGTCCTCAATTCATCTGGGACATGTACATATGCAATACAGCCAAAAACTTTCAGATGTGATAAGTTTGGCTTTTTACCTGTGAACTTCTCTTCAGGTGTAACTTGATTACAGCAGCAGTCAGAGTTCTGTTCATGATGTATACAGCAGCATGCACAGCTTCTGCCCAATAACAATGAGGCATATTCTTCTGAGCCATTAAGGCTCTTGCTATTTCTGCAATATGTCTATTTTTGTGTTCAGCAACGCCATTCTCTTGTGGTGTGTACCTGCATGAAAACTGATGCCATGAACAATCTCCTTTGACTGCATCAGTTTCAGCTTTTGCAAGTTTGCATGTCCAATCTGTTTATGCCATATCTCTATATCTGCAATAACTCCTACACCTTTTGCAAACATGGCTGCATTCATATCAGGAATCTTCACATTTAAGGTGAACATTCTACCCACTTTGTTTCCTTTGGCAACCAATCGTCCATCCTGCTTGTACTCTTCTACATATAATCCATCAGCATTGAACCTGACTTTTAATCCGTGGTCAACCATTTGTCCAATAGAAACCAGATTCTTTGTTATATTTGGAACATGCAACACATCAGCAAGATCTTTTACTTTCCCGTCCTCCATAGACAATGCTATGTTTCCTGTATGCTCAATAGGATGCGATGTATCATCACCTGTTTCAACATATCCAGGAACTGACATTTTCTGCAAACTACTAAACCATTCTGCATGACTGGTCATGTGATTTGAAGCACTTGAATCAACATACCAGACATTATCATTCGATTTTGAAACACCATATTCATCATGTGATGTTGAACCATAAACAGCTTCTCAGAATCATCTGCACTTGTGGATGCATAGTTGTTTTGCTGCCTTCTGTTATTTTGATTCTTCAACCTGCAATCACGTTCAAAGTGTCCAGGTTTACCACAATTCCAGCATCCTTTACTATCATTACCTGAATCATTTCTTTGGAAATTTCTGCGACCTCTTTGGCTCCCCCTGCCTCGAAAATGTCCTCTTCCTCCTGCATGATTCTGTTGTTGACCTTGGTCTTGGTTACTGTTTCCTCTTCCACTTCCAAAACCTCTACTTCTGCCTCTTCCTCTGCCAGAGTAGAATACCTGCTCATAACTGGGCTTTCCTTGGGAGTTTGAATCCTCACCAAGATTATTTTCTTCAATAATCAGCATAGATACCAGATCAGCAAGATTCAAAATATTTTCCCTGGTCTATATGGAAGATCTGAACTGCTTATATGCAGCTCCTAAACCACAAAGGCACACTTCCACCTTATCATCATCATCTACATTCACGCCAATAGATGCAAGTGACTCACATATGCTTTTGATTTTTAGAGTGTAGTCACTTACCGACATGCTCTTCTTTTCCAATGTATGCAGCTCATTCTTGAGTTGCAATTTCCGTGCCTTTGTATTAGTCTCATACAAAGTGACCAAACTATTCCAAGCCTCTTTTGGAGTCTTGGCATCTTGTATGTGTCCAATCATGCTATCTTATATGCTAACAAATAGTCAATACATTACCTTTCATGCTCCTTGATTCCATTCCTCAAATGCTCTTAACTGGTCTGCAGTCCGATTCCTTTCTGGTAACTGCAGAGCATTTTCATTCTCTCCTTCGATGTACTTCCAATAGCCTTTTCTCATCAAGAAATTCATCATTCTGAATCTCCAAGCATGGAAGTTGTTATTGTCCAGCTTATCGCTCATAAGCTGACTCATTCCATCTATGTTTTCCATTTTTGAAACAATTCACAACAATGCAAAACACTACAAGCAGCACTTCTGCTTGAACACTGTCGCACTATGACGTGACAGTTCGATCTCCAAAAAACACAGTTTTCGTGTATCAACAGTACACGGAATTGCTTGAAATTCTAGATCTGGAATATATGAGTGTCGCCGAACACAACGCAAGTTACAGTTTTTGAAACTAACCTGGTTTTTCTGTGGGCCCCACCTTGCGGGCTCGAAACGGAGATCGAGATGGATCCAAAACTTTGATCTGACAAAAACGAGTGAGCCTAAAGGGATAACATTCGAAAATATTTTGAGGTCTTCTACCTTCACACTGATTTTTGTAGCAAACAGAGGCCGTTTGTGAAATCGCGTTTTGTCCACGCCTTGCCACGTAGTCTTCACTGTTGCCTTCTCCACGAGCTCTCTACAGCCACGTTGGCTCTGATACCATGTCACGAGGAAGGAGATAAGGAAGAGAGCTCACACACACTCACTCTCACTCTCAAGGAGAAGCACACACACAGATTGAGGCAAGGAAGAATGATCTTCTTCTTCTTCTTCTTCTATTACATAAAAGAAATGTACAAGAATGATCTAAAAACAAGAATACAACAAGTGCAATATATAAAGATCAGTACATAAGGAAAAACCTAATGTCCGCGAATGAGTGAGCTGGCAAGAAACAAATGTGCCATCACTCTTGGTAGATAAATCTAATAAAGCACAATGAACTATCCCTGACATATACCGACGTGACCACTATACATGTTAGAGAAACGAAAAACTGGTACGTGTCATCCTAGATCATCACATGTTGAGCTTGATATCTCAACATACAGGACCTCAAACAATTGATATTGCTACTTATATCCAGGATCAACTTTTATTGGCCGGACATCGATGCGAGAAGAAAAAGGTTTTTCATGGATGTTGTGCCCTTACACACATCATATACATGTGTGTTGCTCTAGCACGATGGTGAGAACCACGTTAAGAAGCTTCACCTCCTTAATGTCAATCCGCGGAAGAGATAGGAGTGATATGAAGATCGTGAATGAGAGATGATGTGAGAGTGAAGGTGAGAAGCACAAAGATGCACACACACATACACACACACAATGAAGAGACAAGCAAGACACAATGGAAGGTGGGAAATTAGCTTTATTACTCAAAAACACTATTACAAGCTCAAACTAGCTCTAAGCTCACACTAGCCAACATGAACCAACCTCAAAAATGAGCTCTCTAGCTCTTTTTATAGTTTCTAGACTAGTTTTGACCGGTTTCACATCTAGTGACCGGCATAGTTAAAAAATAGGTCCTAGAGGCTATTTGGAAGGGTAAACAATGTCTAAAAATAACGAAAATTGGTACGCGTATTCTACCTAAGCTCCTCAAGCTCGAGGACGACTCGGCTTGCACAAAATGGAGCTATGGATTACAAAATGGGGTTTTGTCTATATTACATATGTTACAAGAGTGATGAAAATCACTGTTGGATGTTTGAAGAGGTAATAAAAACATAATTGTTTGAAAAAATGATCCGACTGGCTCCCTGCTCCGTCTTTACATGCTTCCACGTCGTCTGTGCCTCTGACTGCTTCCAACACCCCCCTCCCTCTCGCTTCTGTCGTCCTCGACAGAACCTTGTTGTGCGGTCTGCCGGATGTAGTTTTGTAGGAGGTCGTGAGCGAGGGTGTGCTCAGATACTCGAATGCCTCGGGCCAGATCAGCCTCGAGTTTCTCCCAGTCGATCGGTTGCAGTTCGTCGGGTGGCGGGAGTTGATAGTGCGCGGAATAAACCATTCGCTCGCAGGCAAAAAGTTGCAATAAATGTGTGGGCCTGCTGATGAATACCTCGGAATGGTATTCCCAAAATCCGGTGGTGAACATCTCTTCAAATGTTTGCTTGTAGCACGCCGGTAGGTATTTTATTCTACAGTGCCAGGCATAACACACCCGGAGCGATGGCGTTGTGCTCATGTCGTATACTAGGTCAAAGTTACCATGCTCAAATCCCGGGGTGTTTACATGCGGTGCCTTGACGCGTCGGAAGACTTTAAATATCATTTGCATCATGTCAAAAATTTTGACAGTCATATGCGCTGCGATATCATCCATATGCTTCAGGCGAGGGAGCCAGTGACAGATTGTAGCCATCATATAGCCAACAGTGGGCAACTCGGTGGGTGGCTTGAAGTAGGGATAATTCAACCAATCCTGACACTGCCTATTGTTTTGTAATTTGATAGCGAATGCAGTCCAGGAGCGGCGTCGTGGTACTGGTCCCCAGCAAGGATTATACTTTAAATGTAAAGGCACTTTCACCCATGTGCTCATCATTTCTGGGTACTTCTGGAGTAGGTCTTTGCGCCAATCAGGTTGATGGATCTCTCCTCTTTGCGCATTTGGTGGCAAGTCCGCCGGCTCGAATTGTGTAGCATGCGTGGGTTTCATGCCGGTTTCTTTCTCTATAGCTAGCTGATATTCAGCCATTAACATGAAGTACGGTTTATACTGCAGCTCATGCCCAGATATATAGCGTCGGGGGGCTAAATGAGCAAAGAAGGGGGATTGTAAGATTCTCTCTTCAATCATGGCCATGGCATGCAACTGTGCCTCTACTCTGGCTGAATGTGTCGTTCCAAGTTCCTTAATTGTTTTCATCCACGCGGGGGTAGGAAGTTCATAGGTCATCTGGCCTTCGGCCGTGACTTGTCCGCCTGGGATGGGTATTGGCTCGTATGCTTCTTCAAACGTTTCCTCCACCGGAATGGTTATGTTCTCGTTGTCAGCTGGGATCTCTGGTGGGGAATCAGGCCGTGGTGGTGCTTCGTATACATCTATTCGTGATTGGAGAGTGGCTACCTGGGCCCGTAATGCGTTGAGTTCTTCAAAGATGTCAAGAGCAGGGTCCACAGGTTCTGGTACTTCTGCTGCTACTTGTACTTGTTGTGGTGTCGGTTCTCTGAGCTGTAGTAACTTGTGATCTTCTTTTAACTTCTGATGCTCTTCGTTCATTCGATCATAGTCCTCTAGCAGTCGAACATGGTCATCTAGCAACATCCGCATCGATTCAGATGGGATTGCCTTGAATCTGCTAGGACTTAAGGGTTGTTCTGGATGGTCCAATGCCGCTTCCAAATTCTCTCTATTCTGCTCTTGGAGTCTCTGGTTCTCCTCTTTTGCTGCGGCTAGGTGTCTCCTGAGTAAGCCCATATTCTTGGTCAGCGTTGCGTTCCTAATTGTTTGGGCTCGAAGCAGGTTGTCCAGATCAGCAGTGGCTTCTTTTGTTTTCTCTTCACTTTCTAGCTCTAGCTTATGATATGCCTCTCTTAGTTCTTGGTATCGCGTATTCAAAGCGGCATTCTCGATTGATAATGAATTAAGCTGCGACTGTAATTCATTTGTCGTCCTCTGCAGCTGTTGATAGTTGTTGCCAAGAGATGCAAACTCATCTCGTACTTGTGACATGCATGTGAACATTTGTTGAAGTGCAGTGTCTATGGTTGGCGATGATAGTAATGGAGTGCTAAGTGAGGATGCAGTGGAAGTAGATGCAGCGGGAATGGGGAATGGGGTTGGGAAGGTGGATGCAGTGGTGATCGTGGAAAATTGTGACGTACCTAAATATGATGGTGCTGTGAGTGGAGTGGGTGCTGGTGCGGTGGGTGGTGAGATGTCCATGTCATTGGACGTGTCAAGTGCGGTGACTGTGAAAAGCGGTGTGTATGTGGGTGGTTGTGTAGGTGTGAAGACGGGATTTACAAATGTAGAGTAATTTACAGGGGGGATGGCTGGAGCAGCTTGGTGAAAAGGGGAAATAGGGGTTATAGTGGGTTGGGGAGGTGAAACTGGTGAGAAGGTTAGTGGGGTTAGAAAGGTGAAAGGGTGTCTTAAAGGTGGGGGGAATGGGAAGGATGAAGGGATGAAGGGGTTAACATGTAGACGAGGTGGGGTGGGTGCGGGCATGGTGGTATGAATGGGCAGGGCAAAGGCGGTGGCTATGTTGCCGTGGACTGGTGTGGCTGTTGGAGAAGCAGGTGGGTTTGCAGGGGATACAGGATGGGTTGGTGAAACATGAGGTGAGAGAGGAGTAGAAGGTGTGGATGTTATTTCAAGGATAGTGGTAGTATGTACAATGGTAGTACGTGGCGGGGAGTCGACTAGGATAGCTTCGTCGGTGAAGGATCTTTCCGGACGTAGGCGTGCATCTTGCGCCTGGTGGGATGATTGAGCACCTACCGGAACTCAAATATATTCACCGGGCTTCGATAACAAGCGAACTCTGCGAGGGTCATATTGGGGGAGTGGCTTCCTTTGTAAATATCTCAGTGCTTCGACCGGGCCAATGGATTTGACCAGTTCTCTGAACCCTCTGATGTAGACTTCTTCAAACCCTCCGGAGACGAGTTCTTGTTCGATTATGGTTTGGCTCTCTTCTTCAGTCAATTTCTTCCGTGCCCAGACTTTCTCCATTGTACGATATAATTTCTTGATTGCCAATGTGTAAGCTGCTGCTTCGAAAGTCTCCTCTTCATGCGTGCTGGTGTCACCGTGTGCATCGGTTTGTTGGCCTTGGCCGTCTGTCTGTCCTTGTTCTTGGGAATCATGCGTGCCCTGGCTGGCTTCGTCATCACCTTCGTCGTCGTCGGTGGTTGTTCTTTCGTCATCAGAGCTCGACACAACTTGTCCCTGTGGCTGATCCCGCGGTGTGGTAGGGTAGCTGGGGCGTTCATATTCTTGAGAGAACATCTGTGCCTCTGAAAACTGGAACTCATTTGAGAATGCATCAGGCATTTCAAAATCGAACGTTGTGTTTATTGGTTCTGCTTCCATGTGTGGTATTGGGAAAGAAAAGGCTTCCGCACCAATAGTGGTGGGAGCTTCTGCTGTCGTGGTGGTGGGTTCTGTGGTTGTAGCTGCCTGAGGTGCAATGGTACTGGTAGTGCCCTCCGTTACTACTGGTCTAGATAACCTTATTCGAATGGGTTGTACTTTGGGAGCGGCTTCTGTCGGTGATTGCTCTGGGGAGGGTTGTGGTGATGGTGACTCTGGCACTTGAAGGCAAGGAATAGTGCCTCTCATGCGCTTACCTGCCCGTGCTCTGCTGGGCTTCCTGGCTTTCTTCGTCGTTCCTTTGAATGCCTTCAGCTCTTCTCCTATTAATGCACGTTCAATTGGCAAGTCATAAGCCAAGCACATATAAACAATTCTTGTCAGTGCACAACATCCATTAAGCACTTTCTTTCGTTCCCATCTGTGTTGTGCCAAATACATTTGATCAATGATCCAGCTCGCCAGATCGACAGTCTGAGGTCCAGTACAGGCTAAGTACAATCCAAACCATATTCTTTTATGTGGCATGGTGAATTAATCTTTCTCGATCTGTGGGCGTGTGGGTTCCATGAATTTTGATGGCAGCTCTGATTAAATCCTTCGAAAGATAAAACCTTTTGTAGGGTGGATCATCCACTAAAGAAGGCAAAATAAAAGTTCCTGGGATATCCTTATTCTCTGAGGCCAGCAAAGTAGTGATTAAATAATAACACCTGTAAAAGTCAGGTTTGGGCAGAGGATCACTGAAATACTCCGTGAAGCCGGCTCTGGCCCAAACATGAGTTAAGTCCTGGGTGTTCTGTAGGCCTTCGAATTCTCTTGAGAAGAATTGATATTTTCCCCAAGTGCGGTCATCAAATGTCAAATTAGATTCAAATATAAAATCCGCGTCCGCTAAGGGTCCTGCAAGTCCCTGAAACCAGTGAGAGTTACGGTGTATCTTTTCTGTGTAGCCCATAGGTGGGTTATCGATCGGCATGGGCCCTGGAAATCCTTGGAATTCTGGCGGTGGAGCAGTCGGGTGGGATTCTGCTCGTAAAACATTGAGGGGCATAGCAGCTACGCTGGGGCCTGCTTCTGATGGTCCTTCGTCGGTTTGCATGATGACTGATGCGCTATTGAGAAAGATCTGCTACAAAAGATTAACACATTAGCATGGAAATTAATTATGATCCCATTAAAGTGAGACCGCAATCCCTTTCCATAACTGATGCGTAACCCGTGTAGCCAAGTGCTGTGATGTGATGGATGCAATGCTTCTTGCAGCACTAGTGCAGGTCTCTAGACACCTACACGTTTCAGATTAAGCATACATTTCTTGATGAGATGAGATTATGAGTGATGTGTGATGATGGTGGGTGAATTTTTACAAGGTTTAAAGGTTAGTGATTTAGTACAAGGTTGTATGTTAGTCGGGGGGGTAGTTTTGTTAGACAATGGGTTAGGGGAAGACGGTTGGACACTCTTCGGTATCCATTTCCTAAGAGTCTTTGAGGGGGTGGTGGGTTTCTGCTGAGGGGCAAAAGGTAGTATCGGGTGTGGTGGTATTGAGGGATGGAAAGATTTGTGAAGGGTATATATTACATGGCTTAAGGGTTGAGCTATGATACATGGTTTGGGTACCCAAATCTGTGTGGGTGTGGGTCTATGGGTAAGGTATTTCTTGGCGATCCAAATTTGTCGAATGTTCGGACCTGTAGAAGGAGGTCGAGGGGATGGTGGATACTGATTCTGTTTCTGTTCTACCTTTTTCTTGTCGATCTCTGCTTGGTTGGAGTTCTTCGGTGCTTTTTGTCCTTTTGGCACCCATATTTGTCTGGTGCCGCTTCCTTTGGGTGGCCCAAACTGCTTTCCTTGTTGTGTCTTCTGATACTGCCCGGGTTCCTTCGTCGTGGTTGACTCTGTTGTTGTTGAGGTTGAGAGGTCGGATGGACACTCTGCTTTGGAAAAGAAGGGAGATCCAACACTTGCGTGACCTGCCCATTAGGAAGTGATGCGTTCTTTAACTTTAATCTAGGCCAGTCCGCAACAAGTTTGGAAGGATGAGCACCGCAGGGTGTCGTGCTCATTTGGCCGCTGATGCAACCCACCTGACCGCTGATTGTGTCCATCTGCCCTAGCGGATGGGTAGCTGCCTCTTCTAGTTTGCAAGAAGCCCCAGGGAAGATCTCCTGTCGTCCTTCTGATTGACAACTGTCCATAGCCAAGCCCGAGTGGGTTGGTGTAGACGTAACGTGACTGGTCTGACCCAAGATCTTTCGGTCTTCCGTCGCATGTGTTTCATAGGGTCTAGGGTTACAAGCCTCAATCGGAATGCCATTAGGGAAGTCAAGCGGTATCACTCGCTTCTGTTCTAAGGTTCCAATCTGTAAGGAGCCTTGTCTAAGATTTAGGTCCACTTAGTGATCGTATAGCCAATCTTGGCCAAGGATTAGGGGTTCTATCAGGTCGTCATCATGGCACACTAGTAGCTTCGCTGTCATGGTCACATCCTTAATGAGGATAGGAAGGTCCACCTCACCCATGCAAGGGGTTTCCATGCCTCCTAGGCCTATGAGGTATGCCTCAATTGGCCGCATTTCTATTCCTGAATCCTTATAGTGGGACCATCTAATCGCACTAGTCGCAGCACCTGAGTCAATTAAAGCCCTGAGTTCTTGGCAAGGGTTGCCGTGCCCTAGCCTAACTGTAATGAATGGTCTCCTGTCCACTATGCTAGGATGAGTGGTTGACTTTACTTGACACATGGCCATGGGATATCTGGGTGATGTTTCCAGATGGTTATAATGTTCTCTCCCTAGTCCTTGTCTTCTTAGCTTCATGCGCTTAATGCGTTCTATGGCTTCTGCCTGAGCTTCAGCTCGTATTCTGTTTTCTTCCTCCTTACGCTTCTTTGCCAACGTGAGTCGTCTGAGCATATCCTCAGTAAGAGGTTCCTGATATAACCTGACTCTACAGCCACTAATGTAATTAGGCATTATATCTCCTTCTAAGGTGGCTAACTGTACTGCTCCACTAGTCGAAAGTCTGTTAATGATCATAGGTCCATAACCTCGCTTTTCTAACTTCCGTGCGTGCTGTTTCAGCGTATACACTAGAACTAAATCTCCTTCTTTTAAACCTTTATCTTTCACATGTGCATCAAAATATTCTTTCTGTCGCTTCTTCGCTGCGTATATTCCTGCTGTTGCTTTCAGCCTGGTTTCTCCTAATCGTTCCAAGTCCATTATTCTTGCTGATAATTCATGGCCGGTCCACTGATGTTCTTGTGCAACCTTAAGTGTCGGTATCAAGAAGTCCAAAGGAAGCACAGCATTCTGACCAAAAACCATCTGAAAGGGAGTTGCATTGAGTACGGTCTTGTAGGCCACTCGATATGCCCAAACAGCGTGGTGTAACTGTTTGTCCCAATCTGAACGTTTGTTGTTCACGAGTTTTGTCAGTACGTTACAAAGTATCTTGTTAGTGCTTTCAACCTGACCATTGGCCTGAGGATGATATGGTGCAGATTTCTTGTGAATCACCATAAAATCCTGTAACAAATATCCAATGACTTGGTTTAGAAAGTGAGTGCCTCGATCGCTCACTAACTCTATAGGCAATCCATATCTTGTAAAGACATTTTCAAATAAGAATTTTGCAGTCGTGTGAGCATCATTCTTTTTTGTGGCTTTTGCCTCTACCCATTTGGTTAGATAATCTGTGGCAACAATAATGTATTCCGCATGTGTACCTTTTGCAGGGGGGTTAATGGGTCCTACAAAGTCTATACCCCACTTAGAAAATGCACGTCCGCCCATCATGGGTTTCAATGGCATTTCATCTCTGCGAGTAGGAAACTGAGTTCTTTGGCACACATCACATCTCTTTACATAGGTATGAGCATCCATATGAAGAGTGGGCCACCACAATCCTGAAAAGAGGATGGCTTTGACTATCCTATCGGGTCCAAAATGACCTCCTGCAACACCTTGGTGTGCAGTCTCTAGTATGCTCATATAATCGCTCTCATGAACACATTGTCTTAGATATCCATCTCGTCCTCTTTTGTATAGATTATCGCCAATAAGTGAATAGTCGTGAGCTTCCTGCTCTAGACTACGTTGTCGAGCTAAGGTCATTCCTTGAGGGAATGTGTTCGTCCTCAAGTATGTCACTAAAGGTTCACTCCAGTCTGGTGTGAGAGACACGTGATATAGTGTAGCATGCTCTACTGGTGGTCTTTCACAGCAAACATGGCATTCCTTACACAACTTGTAGACATCTGCTTCCATCGTAGGCCAATATACTCCCAATCTCTGCAGAGTCTGTAATGTTCGATGTTTTGAATGATGTTGCTTTAGTGCACCTTCGTGTGCTAATTGCAACCAATTCGCATGTTCTGATTCATCTACACAACAAGCAAGAATCTTTTGATTATCCTGTTTATATATGCTTCCTGCCATTATTTGATATTTCTGAGACTTGGTAATCTCTCCTTCTTTGATCTTTATCCTAGGATTCTTGGGTCCGTATGTCAGAATAGGGACTATAGGCTTAGCCCATTCTGGTGCTATCTCAAGGTTAAACAAGTATGCATCTGGGAGATCATCCGCTACTCCTTGAGGAGCTTCTCCTGAGGTTAATCTTGAAAGGTGGTCAGCTCTAAGATGTGTCTTTCCTTTCCTGACTACTACTTCAAAATCATACTCCATGAGTAATAGAAACCAACGTATCAATCGTCCTGTGTTACATGGTTTGTTGACTAAGTATAATAGGGCTTGATGATCTGTAAAGAACTTGAACTTGTTGGCCAACAAGTAGTGCCTAAACTTCTTTACTGCGTAGATCATCCCTAATCCTTCTCGTTCCGTCGTGGTGTAATTTCTTTCTGCTGCGTTCAATTGTCTGCTAGCGTAAGCTATGGGGAGATCTATGTTACCTTCCTTCGTGGGTTGTGCTAACACACATCCTATGGCGTAATTGGATGCATCCACATGTACATGAAATGGCTTACTCCAATCTGGGGTAGTCAATATAGGTGCTGAGCACAAGCGTCGTTTAAGTTCATTGAATGACTTTTCACATGTACATGAAATGGCTTACTCCAATCTGGGGTAGTCAATATAGGTGCTGAGCACAAGCGTCGTTTAAGTTCATCTGTCCATTCAAAATTGGTCAAAAGAGAGTACAGAGGCTTGGCTATGATTGCATACATGTGTATGAATCTCCTATAATAACCACAATGGCCCATAAATGCCTGTACCTCTTTCACATTAGTTGGTCTAGGTAATTCTGCAATTACCTTCACCTTTTCTTCGTCCGTAGAGATTCCATTTTTTGACACAATGTGTCCTAGAATTTTGCCTTGTCTGACCATGAAAACGCATTTTTCTGGGTTCAAACAAACCTGATATTCTCGACATTTGTCAAATATTTGTCTTAACTCTGGGATATGTGTCTGTCTTACATTTGAATGTGCACATAAGTCATCGACATAAACTTCCAAGCTCTTGCGTAAGAATTCCTTAAAAACATGACACATGAGTCGCTGGAAAGTAGCGGGTGCATTTGTCAAGCCAAATGGCATTACACGAAATGCAAATATGCCCCATTCAGTGGCAAAAGCCGTCTTGTGTTGGTCTTCTGGAGCAATGGCTACTTGATTATAGCCTGAAAATCCATCAAGAAAGCTGTAAACTTCCTTGCCCGCAACTCTTTCCAATAGATGTTCCGTGATAGGAAGAGGATAACTATCTCTAATCGTGGCGGCATTAACTTTTTTAAGGTTGATACACACACGCAATTTTCCATTCTTCTTGGGCACAACCACAATGGGGGATACCCATTCGGTATGTTCAATTTCGTAAATAAATCCTGCTTCTATCAAGCGATCTATCTCCTCTTTAATCTTCGCAGCGTAATTATCATTGTACGTGTAAGGTTTCTGTTTTGTCGGTTTTGCATCTGGAGTCATAGGGATTCTATGAGAACATATATCTGGATCTACTCCTTTCAAATCTTTGTAACTCCAAGCAAAAACATCTCTATATTCGCGCAATAGGGCAACTAACTCTTCTTCTTCTTCAGTCGTCAAATCATGCCCTATGTATGTACATTTTTCTTCTTCTCCTTCTATGGCAACTATTATTTTCTTGGTTTTCTCTCGGTTATCATATACTTGTCCATCATTTACCTTTCTATTAGGCATTCGTACCATGATTCTTCTATCTTCGATTTCGTATTTCTTGAAATTCTCGGGTACTTCAAATAAAGATTCTTCTTTTTCTGACATGGTTGCTTTCTTCTTTCTTTTCTTACTTTCACTCTTAGCAGTCACTTGAGTGGCTAACCTTACCTCGTTCGTAATTTCCTCGTGTCTCTGAGTGTGAGTCTCTACTTCGTAGAAATATTCTTCCTCGGATGCAAAGGGTGGGTCCATGATAATTGATTCTAAATCAAAATCGCTTGCATCCTCAAATGCATCAGTGTTCGGTTCACATTCTTCTAAAACTGCATCGCACATGATTGGCTCTATCGTGAAAACTGAAATGTCATAGCCATCCTCGTCACAGTGGGGTGTCCATTGTTCTTCATTGATGGCTACATCCATGGTTGCTAGTATTTCTGCCCAACCATGGGGTTCAAACTCTTCATCTGGGAATACTACAGGTGCGTAGGCTGGATCTTGAAGGGTTCGTGGATGTTGTTCTGCACCTAAGGTCCTTGCTTCTAATCGTTCTTCCTCTTGTTTGGCTACTTTACACATCCATAAATGGGTATCCTCATGCAACCAAGAAGGATTTGATTCTAATGAGTGCACGGATTCCGTCTCTACTGGTGTCTTATGGATGGTGTTCCATTGTATTGGGGGTACATCTCTGTGTGAATAGTCTTTAAGATTGACTTTAGTAGTCACTCCTAAATGTTGCAAGTACAAAGAATTAGTTCCCCAATCTTGTACAATTTGCAACTGACGCATGAATGGTCGTCCCAATATCATCTCATAAGCACGATTTTTCGCAAAGTCACAAATGGTGAAAGTATGCTCAAATTCTACACCACAAGTGGTGAGAGATATGCCTTCTAGTAAGCCTAATGGTTTTTCTATGTGTCCATCAGCCATTTGTAGTTTCATCCTGGTGGGTCTGAGTGCTGGCTTACCCCAACGTTTCCACAAAGCGGTGGTAGCGATGGCTACTCCGGCTCCTGAATCTAAGATGGCTTTCGTGGTGTAGCCCTGATGGGTTATTGGAAGATATGTGTTACCTTCCTCTCCTTTGCTTACGTCTCCAATCTTTTCCACGGGTATCTCTGGTACCTTCTTATGTGATCCTATTTGAGAGGGTGTGGTAGCAAGCTCAGGGAATTGATTTGCTACGTGCTTCCACAATTCTGGTTTTACCTTTAACGATTCCTCCAGAGTGAGATTACATTGTACTTTGGTATTCTTGATCACTTCCGTGTTCCTAGGGATCACTGATTCTTCATTCCTCACTATTATCGTGGGTGCTCTCATACTAATAGACTTAGCTTCCCAAGGTCCTGTGAACTGAGGTAATTCTTGTAGAGAATTAGATTCAAATCCTGTGGGTTCACTCAGTTGTTCCACCTCTACATCATCATATATAGAGGGGATGTCTTGGGGAAATTGTTCCTGCAAGTCGTCTATTTCTTGAATAGGAGGATGAGTTCCTTGTTCTCTTCTCCATTTCTCTTCTTGGATCTCCCTCAAAAATTCATGTGAGTACCTATGTATGGAAGACAAATTGTCTTGACTTTCTGTATTGGGTACTTGAGACAGGGATGGTGCATTCCTTTCTTGTGTCTCTGGGACAATAGGGTTCCTAGACTGATCCTTTTTCTCTTTGCTTTCTATCAAGTGTTCTAGCCTCTCCATTAGTCCTTGAAAGTGTAATTCCGGTTTTGCCATGTTATTCCAATTAAGATATCTAGAGGCTTCGAACAAAGCTTGTGCTAACTCTACCATCTTCATGCAAAGTTTAGTTCTCTCAATTTCTAGATCAGCTCGAGGGTAGTTTTTACTCATTTCCGTTACTTGAGGTCCCTCTTTTAATCTTGCCTGATATGCACGAAACATCATGTCTAGGTCTTCTGGTATGGGTTCCGCTAAAACTGATCCTGATTTCTGAGCTGGATTTTCTTGGTTTAATTCTTGTGAAGTCAATTCTTGGATTTTGGCTCTAGATTCCTTCAAGCTTCCTTCCAACTCCGTTATCTTTTTACTCCATTTTCTCTTGATTCTTTCTCTAGAATCTTTCCAAGATTTTGTCTTTTTACTGCTAGATTCTGCAACTTCACTTGTTCCGGCTACTTTCTCTTGATTAAGCGGTTGGTTTTGTAAGAGCGCCTGGGCTCTGGTTATAGCTTGGATAGGCACGTATGTAGGGTTGGATCCATCTGCGTTGTTTACAATACCTATCACGTTGATCGGTGTCACATTCGAAGCGTTAACTGGGTTCTTAGGACAATCTTTGATTATGTGCTCTTTGCCACAGTCGGCACAAAAGCCTTGTATGTTATAGTACTGTGATTGCCTTGCTATTGGGGGATGTGGACAATCCTTAATGAAGTGATCTCCTTGGCACCTAAAGCATGGTCCTCTAGGGCCCTGTGGTCTCTGTTGTCTCAATTGGGGCCGTGGGTTTGGGTTTGCGTACATCACATTAGCATAGTCTGGCTCCCAACTAGGTTCCATTGGTGGACTATCATAATGATATGTCTCCACATGTTCTGGTGACTCCGTGTAATAAGCGGGTGGACTAGTTACATGAGTAGAGTCAAAACTGTTTGAGTTCGGGTCACTTTCTGTGATCAAGGGTGAAGAAGGCACTAAGGCCCTACTTAGGTTCTCTTCTGCAGCAGCGTATTTGACTGAGATGACATTCGCGGGTGGGGGTGGCTGCTGAGCTAAGACGGGTTGAGGTCTCTGTTGAGCCTGGTATGGGTAGTTCTGAGGAGGCCTATAGTAATAAGGCTGAGCATTGTATTGGCCTTGATACCTGCCTGGCTGCTGGTATGTTTGCGGGTAGTTCTGTCTCACGGTTTGTTTGTTGTATGGGCAGTCCTGAGCCGTATGATTCGTGTATCTTCTCTCAATTGTACAATATTGGCCACTAGGGTTGGCTTGAGGTTGTGGTGCATTGGGACACACGTTTGCCAAATGATTTCCACCACAAGTGTAACAACGTACATTAGTTGGTAGCTTGGGCACCTGTTTACTAGACACTCCTAGTTTTTGGGCCACTTTTTCTGCTAGGTCCTCTATCGAATTAGACAATTTTGTGGATGCTAGAGAAGAACAATCTGAGTCCTTATAGACCTTTGAGAGTTCTAATTCCTCTCCTAGGTTATCCTCGATGTCTATACATATTCTTACACACTCCTCTAGCGTTCTGGGTTCTTTTAGGTACACATAGGAGCGTAGTTTAGCGCTCAACAAGCCATCTAGGAACAGTGATACTTGTTTGGCTTGTGAGGGTAGCTCTTGCATTGGACATCGTTCGACATATTGTCTAAACCTACGTCCTGCCAGTCTTACTGTTTCTTGAGGGGTCTGTTTAAAGCTATGAATCAACGAAGACGTGTCATGTCTAATCCCACTTTTAGAGAATTCAGTGATGAATGACTCTAAAAAGTGATGGATGTCTCTAAATTGCCTTTGTTGCAATGGTTGGAACCAAGTTAAAGCTGTATTCTTTAACGTTAGTCCAAATGCGTTGTACTGTGTGAACATATCTTCAACTTGTTCTGCTCTTAGTACTTGCTTGAATTCTGCGACGTGGTCATAGGGATCTCCTGTCCCATCAAAGTAATTCTTCATTGATTTTACTAACTGTGTGGGTCTCAATACTCTTGCGTGTTCGCGTGGTCTAGGTAGAGGCAAATCATCTCTACCACCTGGTATTCCATGATCTCTTTGTCTATCCATTCTATTAGTGTTCGTGGTTGTTCTATCTCTCCCTATGGGATGATTAAAGCTTACTTCCGGTCTTTCTTTATTTCCTTCTCTTTGATTTCCCTGGGCTGAGGATGTTCCTACCCCTTGTTGACTTGTATTCATGTTCGTTCTAGATGGAGGGAATACCAATTCACCTCTCCATGTGTATGTGTTTTTAGCGCGGTCAGGCACCACAAAGACTCTTTCTGAAGTCTCATCCAGGTATACAACCTTTCCAGGTGTGTCCGGGTCCTTGAATTCATAAATTGTAATGAAGCCTATCTCACCAGGGTGTTCCTTTCTGTACCTCCAAAAGGCTTCATCTGTCTCTTTATTTACAAACAACTCGGTGCTCCTGTTATCTTGAGGGATCCACTCTGGGATGAGTACTCTTGTTAATACGGATTTCCCTCTAGGTGTTCTAGGTTCTTCTAACGGTTCTTTTCCTTGAAATTTCGCTTCCGTCTCTAATTGAATTGTGCCAAACTCATTAGTATCGTTTGGCTGCGTACTTAGAACGTACATGGTTCCTTCTTTGTCTATGTACGCGTCTCTCTCAAATTTCACCACTGGTCTTTCCAATCCAATGGGTTGATCAGGGTTGTGCAGTTGCACCACTTGCCTTTGCAAACCATCCTCATAGATGCCAGCACCTAATCGGTTGGTTCGGAGAAACTCTAATTGCGTTCTATAGGGTCCTTCTGGTTTTTCTAAGTAGGCTACATTCGACCCTCCTTCTGGTCTGTCTGCGCTAAATGCCATTTCTGATTCGCTAGTCTCTGAGCTCTCGTAGGGGTAATTACTATTCAATTGCTGAGCCCACGATCGAGCAGTAGTTCTTACTGTAGCCTCTGATGATCTAAGGCTTCGTCGGTCCGACTTACCTATATGTTTGCCCGATCTAAGGTTCATTAATTTCCTTCCTTGCTCACTCAATTACACACTTAGATCGTCAATGGTTCTTTGTTATTACTTTCTTGATTATTTTTTATTTTCTTTGGATTCTTGTCTTAATATATGCGTCAGGAATTCGACTTTCCGTTATGATTTTGAGTTCTCGTTCCGTCATACTTATGTTCTTTCCTTTAGGTTTTCGTCACACACCTTTATCTTTAGTCTTGAACTTGAAAGAATTAAGTATCTTGAACTTGAGGCTTTCCTATCGACTTAAATCCACAATGCTAACATTTAGCCTAAGCTAAGAATTGACTGAGGGGGTTGAGTAATCTTCCAACCTCGAGTCGGCTTTTCTGGTTGCTCTGATGCCCTGTTGCCCAAGAAGCCGCGCTTCCCAAGCTCTGCTGTCTTCACTGCCTTGCTGGCTTGCCTTGGATTGCCCTTGCTAGACCTGGAAAAATCCAATTTTAGATCAATTCACAGTTGGATGATCAAGCACTTGAGCATACACACCTTTTTAGTCCCTTCCCTTTTGCCCAAAATTTCAATACTTGCCCCCTGGCTTCCTAGTCCCAAACTAGGTGAACCCCAAAATAGCTTATCTAAAAATAGACGTATCCTTTATGAAAAAAACAGTTGAGGTCACGTAGTACTCGTCACGAGCTTTCTAACGAGCTATTAAGCTCAAAAAACGGACTTCGGATGAAAAAGTTATGAGCGTTCAGGCCCTGGGGGGTAAAAACTGACAATCAGGTTTTCCTTCAAATATGAGCTAAGGGGTCTCCTATGAGTCTAATGGTCCAAAAATTTCTCAAAAATACCCCCAAATTTGGTCAAAAAATGGAACCCTAAATTTGCGATGGGGGTGCACAATCGCGATGGTCTGGGACCGTCGCGATGGTCCAAGCGAACCGTCGCGATGGCGTGGAGTTTGAACGATCGCGATGGCGCGAAAAGGCGAACCGTCGTGATGGCTCGAAGTGAACAATCGCGATGGCATGATCAGGCGGACAATCGCGATGGCGCGGGTCAACGGTCAAAGGTGGACAGTCGCGATGGTCCGAAGTGAACCGTCGCGATGGTCACGAGTGCGATGGCGTGAGCCAATCGCGGTGGTCCGATTTTGGGCTGTCGCAATGGTCCAAAAAATGAACCGTCACGATGGTCTATCGTGACACGTGGCACTGTCGTGGCGATGGCATGGGCCAAACGCGATGGTCCGGGGTCAGCTGAACAATCGCGATGGTCCAAGTGGACCGTCGCGATGGCTCAAGTGAACCGTCGCGATGGTCCGAGACCGTCGCGATGGTCCGGCCGAGCCGTCGCGATGGCGTGAGCCTATCGCGATGGTCCACCAAAGTGTGAATTTTTGAGATGCGCCTGTGGATTCGTAGATGCGCAAGGGTCGCCTACCTCGTGGTGTGGTCGCCTACCAAGAATTACAAAAGTTGCAGACCATCGCGATGGTCCGCCACACTCGCCAGATCTTTGACAGAGTAAAATTTTACCTTTTCCAAGCTTCCCTGATGCACTGGAGCTTTGTACCTGCAAGAAAACTCAAGAAAACACAAGCACACACAAGCACAAAAGTTCTCTCTCGCTCTCTCGCATGCACAAATGAGGTGAAATGAGGTGAATGGGTGGATATGGTGAATTTTCTGATTTTTTTGGAGGTGAAGATGATGATGCGATGATGAAGATGAAGTGTGGGGGAGGTGAAAAACACTAAAAACTAAGTAAAAACAACAACAAAAACTGAAATTTTTACCTTCCAACGCCACTTCTTGCTATACTCTTACCATCACACATTCGTCCTAGACTCGATCCCCGGCAACGGCGCCAAATTTGGTGTTGCTCTAGCACGATGGTGAGAACCACGTTAAGAAGCTTCACCTCCTTAATGTCAATCCGCGGAAGAGATAGGAGTGATATGAAGATCGTGAATGAGAGATGATGTGAGAGTGAAGGTGAGAAGCACAAAGATGCACACACACATACACACACACAATGAAGAGACAAGCAAGACACAATGGAAGGTGGGAAATTAGCTTTATTACTCAAAAACACTATTACAAGCTCAAACTAGCTCTAAGCTCACACTAGCCAACATGAACCAACCTCAAAAATGAGCTCTCTAGCTCTTTTTATAGTTTCTAGACTAGTTTTGACCGGTTTCACATCTAGGACCGGCATAGTTAAAAAATAGGTCCTAGAGGCTATTTGGAAGGGTAAACAATGTCTAAAAATAACGAAAATTGGTACGCGTATTCTACCTAAGCTCCTCAAGCTCGAGGACGACTCGGCTTGCACAAAATGGAGCTATGGATTACAAAATGGGGTTTTGTCTTTATTACATATGTTACAAGAGTGATGAAAATCACTGTTGGATGTTTGAAGAGGTAATAAAAACATAATTGTTTGAAAAAATGATCCGACTGGCTCCCTGCTCCGTCTTTACATGCTTCCACGTCGTCTGTGCCTCTGACTGCTTCCAACAATGTGTTTGGCTTATGATATTGCTATAGAGAGAGCCCTCCCAGCAACACATTTAAAGCAATACAAAGGCTCCAAGAAAACCACGAGAACCCCCCAATACCCCCAGAGTCAAGCGCATGTGCAGCACAATCCCTTGCTTACAAGTTTGAAGTCACCATCACCTCAGCCCACACTTGAAACCTCTCGCCAATGACCTCCTATTCAACCACAACTAGGTGTCCCACCACTCTAAGTCCGCTTGAACCGATCTGCTACACTCTGTGAGGTTTCACAGGCAGAGACCGTTGTTCCTACCACCCTACCGACTACTGCAACCACGACTATAGAAGCTACCGTGGAAACTTCTACGTTTGTGTTGATTCTTTTACCTTCCCGGTTACTAGTTTGAGCATGGAGGACATCAACAGTACGGTTTATTTCGAGATCGTGGATGTATTGTCCAGCGATTTTTAATTTTCGGATACCCACATTGTTTCTCAAGAATTTGAACACCTTGCTTATCCCATTACACCCTTAGAGGGAGAGAATGCTGATTTTGAAGATGAAGATGACGACCATACCGTGACAAATGAAGGAGATGTTGACACTGAAGCGAGCAAAGAAGAAGCACAACAATCGGAAGCACATGCTGAAGTTCAAAGGGAAGCTAGCATGTATGAAGAAGAAATAGCAAAAGTAGTTGCTTACACTATTTCCATTCGATGACTTCATAATACTATGAATAAATTTTGGGCAAGAACCAGATTGACGGAAGAACAAAGCCAAGCCATCTTGCATAATGAATTGGTCAACGGCGGCTTCAAAGAAACTTTCATTTCAGCCATGCATGAATTGGTTAAGTCAGTAGGTGTGCTGGAGGCCTTAAGATATTTGCTATAGGAGCCCCTACCCAGGTCTGCCCCTCGATGGGGTCGCATTCTTAAATGACCAGGCACATATATTTGTGTCCCCACCAATCCTATCATTTCGGCACCCCCTGTGGGTTCCTCCACTATCGACTTAACCGCAGAAGACACTTCCTATGTATCTACCCTTAGCAAAACCCTCTCTTCTCACCCGGTTCCAACCCTATCCTCTCTTGACATTGTAGATAGCCCTGAGGTTCGTATTCCTTCCCCTGTTTTTGTTTGGCCCCTTGTATCGAGCCCAAGTCTGGCTACTGCTCCCATCCCCCCTGTTTCCATTCCACCTATTATGACACCACCCATCATTTCCCCACCCCCTCATTTCCTCTCATATACCACTAATCTGTTATACTCCTTTACCGTCTCTACACAACTGACCTCCTTCTATTCCTCTTTCACATCCTTTTTACACCCACGATCTACACCTTTCTTGTTTGTACGACCCTCTCCGAAACTTCACCCACGAGTCCCCTTCTTATGGCCACCAGGTACACCGCCTCACTCACCTCTCACCACACAACTGTGTTGGAGTTTATTGATCTCCAAAGTACAGCTAGAAGTAGGTGAAACCCAACAGGACCTAGTTGACTTTTTCACAAACTTGTATGCACAGACCAGTTTTCTTGCAGAGCAAACTGCTCTTTACTCACTTAGAATTTTCCAAAACTGTTTCACATATAAACTAGACTTTAAGAGCTTTCCAACAAGCTATAGAACACCTCAAATGGATAAATACACAATGAGCTATGGCCTCTGCAATATGTAGCTTTAATGGAGACCTTGAAATAGAGATGAACCCGAGGACACACATCACTTGCAGAGACTACTGCTCTTAAGTCACAACTCCAATGAATCTTAAACTTTCCAGAATACATGTAGACTTTGAGAGCTTTCTAACAAGCCAAAGAACACATGATTTGGATACATACACAAGGATATATGACCTCTGCAAGTTTGAGGTTTAATGGAGACCTTCAGCAGGGGGTAAAACCAGAGAACACACACTACTTGCAGAGAGTACTGCTCTCAGCTCACAACTCCAATGATTATGAAAATTTACAGGAAGAAATTAGACAAAAAGGGCTTTCAAATGAGCTATCAAACATATAATTTGGATATATAATGAGGGAGATACAAGCTCTCCAATCTCTACATACAAAACTACAGTAGTATAGAGATACACATATGACTCTCTTGGACATCCCACAAGATCACGACTTTTCTCCTCTTTTTATAGCATGAAAAACTAATCTAAAACCTTCCTAATACATCTAAATTCGTGGTAGACACTTAGGTGGAGGCATTACATGACTCAAGTGCTCAAATAACCAAAGGACTTTGAGAACTAGCCACATCGACCTTCCACTAGGACACCACTGCAGCTCCCTTGTGACTCACTAATTTGACTCACCATGTTCTAGAACTCACATGGTATTTTGCTACATTTTATGAATAGTATGAGTCTTCTTGAAGTATTTGAAGACTTCCCAAAGGTATTTACATAATTTGAAACTTGTACCCTACATAAAACAAATGTTCGCAACATTCTCCCCCTCAAGTTTCAAAGGGTATTTCCTTCATGCCAAGAATATAGTTGAATCTTTGAAGCTTTGGTCCATCCAAGGATTTGGTGAAGATATCTGCAACTTGATCCTTTGTTCCCACAAAATAAACTTGTACTTCATTGTTTATGGCCTTCTCTTGAACATAATGATAGTGAACCTCTATATGCTTTGTTCTAGCATGAAAAATAGGATTTGAGGTCATATGAATGCTGCTCAAGTTATCCCCATATATTAGTGGTACATCAACCTGCACATTCAAGTCATGAAACAACTTTTTAAACCACATTACCTTAGTAGTAGCCAATGCTAAACCTCTATACTCAGCCTCTGTAGAAGATAAAGCAACTGTAGGTTGTTTCTTTGAACTCCATGTTAATGTCTTGTTTCCTGCTATTACCACATATCCACTTGTGGATCTTCTGTCATCTTTGCTTCCAACCCAATCTGCATCACTAAAGACTTTAAGAGTTAGATCAGCATCATGACTATAAAATAATCCTTCGTTCATGGTACCTTTCAAATATCTAAGCACTCTTTTCGCTGCATGCATATGAGGTACTCTAGGTTCATGCATAAACTGTGACAATACTCCCACTGCATAGCATATATCAGGTCTAGTTTTTGTTGCATAAATCAAAGATCCTACCATGGATCTATATGCATTCATATCATGCAACTCATCACCTTCCTTTGCACTCAACTTTACATTACATTCCATTGGAGTAGAAACAAATTTACATTCCTGCATACCAAACCTTTTCAGCATATCACATATATACTTTCTCTGTATCAACCACATACCCTCATCGCCATACACAATTTCTATCCCAAGAAAGTATCTAAGCAAACCAAGATCTGAAATTTTAAATTCCTTTCCCAAATTACCTTTTATCTCTTCAATTGCTTTTGCATCATTCCCTGTAATCAACAAGTCATCCACATAAATGCATACATAGACACACATGTCATCTACATGTTTTACATAAAGTGAAGGATCAGCATGACTCGCTGTGTATCCTTGCAGCATAAGATACTTTACCAACCTTGCATTCCATGCCCTTGGTGCCTGCTTTAGACCATACAATGCCTTCTTTAACTTGCATACATGATTAGGATATTTTGCATCCACATAACCATCTGGTTGTGACATATACACTTCTTCATTTAACTCACCATTAAGAAAAGCATTCTTTATATCGAGTTGATATATATTCCACCTTTTACTTGCAGCTAAAGCCAACAAAGTTCTTACCATTGCCATGTTTGATACTGGACTAAATGTTTCCTCATAGTCCACACCTTGAGTTTGATTATATCCTTTTGCTACAAGTCTAGCCTTATATCTTGACACACTACCATCACTATTTCTTTTAATCTTAAAAACCCACTTGCAACCAATTACCTTTTGTTTTGGTGCCTTTGGAACTAAATTCCAAGTCTTGTTATCCTGTAGTGCTTCCATTTCTTCTCTCATTGCTTTCTCCCACGTTTCATCTCCTTTTGCCTCATCATAACGTGTGGGTTTATTTTCCTGCTCAACTTTTGTCATAAAAGCATAATGAGTATTCATAAAAGATTCATAAGTATACCTTTGGGGTTGCTTACTCACTCTTGAAGTTCTTCTTACCTCCAATGTAGATGCTCTTCCTTTCTTATTAGGAACCTTTGATGATTCTCCATACTCATATACATCACTAATTTCCTCTCCTTCATCATTAACTTCAACAAGTTTGAGTTTACCTTTACTTTTAACACTTGGAGGTGACTCTTGACTTAATCTTCCATTTAAAGGTGATCCTCTTTCTTCATCCAAACCACTCCTTTCATCATTTAAACTTCCTGATGGCTGAACTATGCATTCATCTCCTTCAACCACACCTTCTTCATTTTCATCTATGACCTGCAAACAATTCTTATCTGCATACCATGAAAGTGATTCATCAAAGTTTACATCTCTTGACACAACAACCTTATTGGTATGAGGATTATAGCATCTATATCCTCTTTGAGTATCTGCATAACCAATAAATATACACTTTTCTGATTTCGCATCAAGTTTAGATCTCACCTCACTGGGTACATGTACATAACATACACAACCAAATACTTTCAAATGACTTACACTTGGTTTCCTTCCATGCCATACCTCATATGGTGTCAAATGATGAACTCCAGCAGTCGGAACTCTATTCATAATGTAAACACTTGTGCTAACAGCTTCAGCCCAAAAAGAATTAGGAAAACACATATCATTAAGCATGCTTCTAGATGCTTCTGTTATGATTCTGTTTCTTCTTTCTGCGACTCCATTTTGTTGTGGAGTATACCTGCATGTAACTTCTCTTTTGATACCTTCATCATACAAAAAATTAGTAAAAGCTTGAGAGAAATACTCTCCCCCTCCATCAGATCTTAGCTTCTTAATATACGATCCTGTTTGCTTTTTGACATATGATTTGAACTTCTTGAAACAATCAAAGACCTCACTCTTATGTTTAATGAAATACACAAATGTCATTCTACTATGATCATCAATGAATGATACATAGTACTTATTACCAACCAAGGATGCCTCTTTAGTAGGTCCCCACACATCTGTGTGTATGAGATCTAGCAAACCATCACTTACATAGCTTGAATGCTTGAAAGGTTGTCTATTCTGCTTACCCATTTGACATGCTTCACAAAGATGCACCATATGTTGCTTAGTAAGATCAGGTAATCCTTCAATAATCCTCTTCTTTGATAGCTCCTTTAACTTGTGTACAGTCATGTGTCCAATCCTTTTGTGCCATAGATCAAGCTCTGCTATTTGATGCATACCATAAGAGAAATAGTTTGTATGATTTGGGTTTACCTTGAATGTAAACAATCTACCTTGTTTTTGACCTCTAGCAATTAACCTCCTTTGCTTTGGATCCTCAATGAAGCAACCTGCATGATTAAATCTTATTTGCAAACCTTTTTCTACCATTTGACCAACTGACATCTAATTCTTAGTGATCGTTGGCACATAAAGTACATCCTTCAAGCAATTTGTCTTGCTCTTATCCTGCATAACAACATCTCCAACCTGCATAATCTTATGTGTTGTATCATCTCCTGTTTCAACATGACCTTTACATGATGGATTATGCATATTTGAAAACCATGAAGCATCATGAGACATGTGATTAGAACAGCCACTATCTACATACCATACATCCCTATTGCAATTCATCTTAGTTTTAACATTCATCATAAGAAGAGAATCATAATCATCACTTTTACCTTCAACTGCATAACTTCCTTGTTGTTTACCTCTTCTTGAATAGCCTCCTCTTCGATTACCACCTTGATTATTTTCATTTTGATAACAATCTTTGGCATAGTGTCCATACCTTCCACATATATAGCAATTGTTCTTATCTTCACTCCTTTGTCTTTGATTGTAGTTGTAGTAGCCTCTCGTACCTCTAGCACTTGATCTTCCTCTTCCTCTTGTGTTGAAGAAGCCACTTGAAGTTCCTTGATCATCGCTCTTTCTTCCTCGACCTCTATTTGAACCTCTTCTACCTCTATTTCCACCTCTTGATGATCCTACATAAAGAGCTTGTCCTTGAGATCCTTTTTGATTTGAAGTAGAACCATTTAGATTCATCTCCTCCGTGACCATGAGGGCAATAAGTTGATCAAAATCTGGTAATTCTCCTCTGACATAAACTGAAGTAATGAAGGGTTTCCATCTCTCATCATCTTTGAGTCCGTTGAGAGTATGTGCAACCAAGTCGTCGTCCTCCACATGAGCTTGAATTGATCCTAGTTGATCTGCAATCTCTTTAACTTTCAATATGTAATCATTGATCGATGTCCTTGTATCTTTTTTTATGTTATTCAACTCATTTTTGAGTTGAATCTTCCTTGCTCTTGTACCTGTAGCATACAACCTTTCCAATGCAAGCCAAACATCTCTACTTGTGTCTAAATCTTGTATGTGTCCTACCATTGAATCTTGAATATTTTGTGATAAAATGAATATAACCCTTTTGTCTCTCTCATTCCAAAGTATAAAATCCCTCAATTGTTGCTGATTTGGGTCCTCTGGTAATGTGGGTTTGATATATGTGCCGTCAATCAAACCATACAAGCCTCTACCTTGCGAGTATGTTGTGATTCTAAACTTCCATGCTTGATAATTGGTCTTATCAAGCTTCTCTATTTGTGCATGTTGGTCTCCCATAATACAAATGCTAAGCTTCCTCCTTTAAGCCTTCTTTCCAATGTGTGTGATGAGAAGAAATATAATATTTACCTTGTAAATGAGGTATGTGCACCTTTCTTTGCTTGGATGTTGCTTGAGATGCCTCCTTGCTATCTCCTTCTACCTTTGTGTAGTGTCAATGATGAACCTCTTCTTTGATAGCTTCAAATTCTTCATCAAGGTATGATAACCTTCTCCAAGCCTCCAAGTACTTGCTCTGATACCAATGTTGGAGTTTATTAATCTCCAAAGTACAGCTAGAAGTAGGTGAAACCCAACAGGACCTAGTTGACTTTTTCACAAACTTGTATGCAAAGATCAATTTTCTTGCAGAGCAAACTGCTCTTTGCTCACTTAAAGAGGAGTGTGATTGCTTACAAGAAGAGTGTCGTGTACTCAAGGAGACCACTAAAATCTTGTTACTCAAAGATTCATTAGGTCCCACTATTGTACATGAAGTGGCACCACTTGCTCTCTTAGACGAACTAAGTTGCTGTGTATGAAAGTACAGGAGTTACAGACTCAGGTATCCAACATGATGGAGCCCCCTCGACCAGATTTGCCACCCGACATACTTAAATCTGACAAAATGATACCCATACCAGTTGAGGAACCTTTAAAGAAGAATATGTACCTTTACCTGTTGTTGGAGGACGTTCCTCACCCAAAGGATAGGATACATATGAATTACCTCCTCCAGCTTGGTTAAAGACAGTCGAAGAACTGGGCAAGACACACTCTGTGCGAGTTGATGTGCAACTTCATATGATGGCAAATCTCAAAGAGGTTATTTTGAAGTCGCCCTATTTTGCTATTATCGCCCCCCGTAGACACCTCATGACAAGCGAGCTACAATATAAAACATATTTCCTTCTGCCCGAAGAATACAACTTCCACATTGAGAGCATCACTCAGAAGCATCCCATGCATGCCACGCAATTCGAGCCTGTTGAGAGCAGTATGGGCACCCAAGGACTGACTAGACAAGGAAGCCAGCGGAGAGAGTCAGAGCGAGGTGAAGGAGTAAGTAGACAAAGCAGTCGACGCAAATCTGGCAGATAGGCCCTTCAAATTTTTCCAAATCAACATCTTTATAACAGTGATTCTTATCACTAACAATCATTGTAAATACCATTTCATATTTTTGTAGCTCCATTTTGTGCAAGCCAAGGAGTCCTTGAGCTTGAGGAGCCTTAGAAGTACCTACATATCAATTTTCGTATTTTTTAGACTCCGTTTAAGCCCTCAAATTGGCCCTGGAACCTAATTTTTAACTAGGCCGGACACTAGGTCTGGACAGGGCCAAAACCTAGTCAAAAACTATAAAAAGAGCTAGAGAGCTCATTTTTGAGGTTAGATTGTAATTGAAACGAACTTGTAAGAGCTTTTTGAAAGTAATCTAAGAACTCCATTGCTTCTCACTCTTTGTCTTGCCGTGTGTGCGCGTGTGTGTGTATGTGTGTGCATGTTTGTGTGCTTCTCACTCACACACTTGTGCCTCCACTTGCTCGAGGTCTTCATACCATCCTCACGTCTTCCCGGATTGACATTAAAGGAGGTGCTACTCATCACTGAGCTACACCAAATTTTGGCGCCGTTGCTGGGGATCGAGCTTTGAGGACGAGCGTGTGATGGTAAGACGTAGATTGGAGACGTTGGCGTTGTAGGTAATTTCTCTACTTTTCCTATTTTTTTCTTTCTTACCTTACCACCATCATCACCATCATCATCATCACCATCATCATCATCACCATCTTCCACCTCCACTTCCATCATCGCGAAAATTTCAATTTTTTTATTATATCACCTTCTCCACCTCATTTCCCTCATTTCACTTGTGAGAGAGAGCGAGAGAGCGAACTGTTGTGTGCTATTTTCTGCATGCTTTTGGAGTTTCTTGCAGGTTTCAGCAGCATCATCCCCTCCAGCACGTCGCGCAGGTACGGAAATGTGCAGAACTGTCTCGCAGTCGCCGACTCCTGTCGATCGCGATTGACAAAAATTTTCATCTTTTGGTAAATCTGAGTGCACCACAGTGGACTAGAGACCCTGCACACCACATTTCCACAAAAATTTTTGAAAATCTTGCAAAATTTCAGTCCATCGCGATTGACAGCCCTGTCCATCGCGATTGACTGCCTGTCCATCGCGATTGACTGCCTGTCCATCGCGATTGACTGAACCCGTGTCCATCGCGATTGACTGCCTGTCCATCGCGATTGACTGCCTGTCCATCGCGATTGACTGAACCCCTGTCCATCGCGATTGACTGAAGCCCTGTCCATCGCGATTGACAGCCCTGTCCATCGCGATTGACTGCCTGTCCATCGCGATTGACTGCCTGTCCATCGCGATTGACTGCCTGTCCATCGCGATTGACTGAACCCCTGTCCATCGCGATTGACTGACCTGCCTGTCCATCGCGATTGATTGCCTGTCCATCGCGATTGACTGACCCCTGTCCATCGCGATTGATACTCTGTCCATCGCGATTGACAGCCCTGTCCATCGCGATTGACAGCCCAGTCGATCGCGATTGACAGCCAATTTTAGCCAAATTTTTTAGGGTTTGTTAATTGAAGAGTTGGGCTAATTTTGGGCATAAACATTTTACTCTAGAGCACATAAGGAGGCCTTAGGAAAACAACTTGGGGAAAACCTGTTGCACAGTGATCCTGTTTGAACCCTGTCTTAACCCTAGAACCCTGAACGGTCATAACTTTCTCATACGAAATCCGTTTGCCGTGATTTTTGTTTTGTTGGAAAGCTCGCGGGGAGTACAACAAAAACATCGACTGGTTACGGTTAAATCAAGATCAGGAATATTAGATAGGGTATTTTTAAGTTGACCATACCCAGGGGGAACAAAATTTAGGGATCTCTAGAGTTGTGTCCAAAAGTCATAGTGCAAATTGGTGGTGTTACATGAATGAAAGTGATTGGTTCTGGCTTTTGAATTTAAGTCTTGAGCTAACGGTGGGCCTTTTACAGGTCCTTTGAGAGCATCGAAGGGTACGCAAAGCAAGAGTAAGTGCAGGCTTGGGAACGCGCGTCCCGAGCACACCAGGGCAACAACACAAGGAAAGGAACTCAAGGTTGGAAAACCCGCAACACCCTCTGTCAATTCTTAGTTTAGGTTAAGTGCGGGTAGTGCTAGAAGTAAGTCAGGGCGACGACAGGCAGTTATCAAGTTGAAGACTACCTAAAAACTCAAGTTCAAGTTAAAAACCTAATCTCTGTACTGTCGATAACATAAAGGAAAAGAACCTAACGTGGAACGATCAACTCCAAGTACGAAAACTACTCAAGTATTCCTGACGACGCAATATCAGACAAGAATTTTAACACAAGAATCAACTAAAAAGAATCAAGTAACTGATACAAAAGGACTCTGCAACGAGGTTGTACCTGGGACAAATTGGGTTAATCAGTTAGGCATATGAACCTTAGATCAGGGCGACATCTAGTAAGGGATAGACAAAGCCTTAGGTCTTCAGAGGCTAGTGTCAACCACACTGCTAGGTCTTGGGCCCAGCAGTTGAGTCACCACTCATACTACCCTAGCTCTGAGACCAGTGAATCAGAGATGTCTCAAGGCATGGACAGACCTACGGGAAGTTCAGGAGTGCCTTACTTGCACAGGGTAGAAGGCCCTTACAAAACGCAGTTGGAATACCTTAGGACCAACCGATTAGGTGCCAGCATCTATGAGGACCGCCTAGGAAGATCTGTGGTACAGATTAAGAATCCTGATCAATCCATTGGATTAGAGCACCCAGCTGTCAAGTTTGAAAATGGAGCATACCTGGACAAAGAAGGAACCATATACGTAGTCACCAGTCACCCAGATAGGACGGACGAATTTGGAAATGTGATCCCAGAAGCAAACTTAGGTGACCTGGAGCAAGGAAACATGGGTGCAGAACCTAGAACCCCTCGAGGTAAATCGGTTCTCACTAGGATTATCACACCGGAGTGGATTCCCCAGGATAATAAGAGCATAGATTTGCTCCTCAATCGAGAGACTGACGAAGCCTTTTGGAGGTACAAACCTGATCGGCCAATTGATATAGGAACAATCATGATATATGAGTTTAAGGATCCTGATAGCCCAGGTAGAGTGACCTACTTAGATCACGCTTCGGAGAGGATCTTTGTGGTGACAGAAAATGATAGGCATGCTTACACTTGGAAGGGTGAATTCGTTTTCCCCCAACCAAGATCGAATGTATCCTATGGTCACCCTGGAGCTGGAACATCCCAAGCTTATGGAATGCAAAGAGACAGAAGTAGAGATAGACCAGAAGTAAGCTTTGCCAACCCTGTGGGCAGAGAAAGAACGAGGACGGAGACAAATAGAGTTGAACCTGAGATACTTAGAGCTCACAGGAATCAAAGAAATGCGGATGAGTTCCCTCTACCACGACCTAGAGAGCACACAAGGACTTTGAGACCGACTCAGCTAGTTAAGTCCATGAAGAACTACTTCGATGGCACTGGAGATCCATACGATCATGTGGCTGAGTTTAGGCAAGTCCTGAGAGCTGAACAAGTGGAGGATCTATTCACGCAGTACAATGCCTTTGGTCTGACCCTTAGGAACACTGCCCTGACATGGTTTCAGCCACTAAATGAGAGGCAGTTCAGGAGCATAGACCAACTCCTAGAGGCTTTCATTATTGAATTCTCTAAGAGTGGCATAAGGCATAATACCTCCTCGCTGATTCACAGCTTCAAGCAAACCCCTCAAGAAACCGTGAGACTTGCAGGAAGAAGATTTAGGCAATACTTAGAAAGATGCCCTGTTTCGGAGCTACCTACACCAGCTAAGCAAGTGGCTTTATTCTTGGATGGATTGCTAAGTACCAAATTGAGATCTTATGTGTACTTGAAGGACCCTAGGACCATAGAAGAGTGTGTGCGCATGTGCATTGACATCGAGGATAACCTAGGGGAGGAGTTAGAGCTTTCCAAGATATACAAAGATTCGGATAGTGCCTCTAACCTCTCTTCCACGCAATCCACATCAATTGAGGAACTTGCAGAGAAAGTAGCTCAGAAATTAGGTGTAACTAGCAAACAAATCCCAAGGTTTGCCCCTGTGAAAAGGTGCTATACTTGTGGTGGCGACCACATGGCGAATGTATGTCCCATTATGGCCCAACCCCAAGTTAATCCTAGTAGCCAGTACTGCACTATAGAACGAAGGTACACCAATCACACCGCGCAAGATTGCCCCTACAATAAGCAAACCGTTAGGCAGACGTACCCACAGCCATACCCTCAACAAGGAAGATACCAAAACCAGTAGCCACCTCAGCAGTATGCTAGGCCTCAACAAACCTACCAACCCTATCAAAACCAACAAAGGCCTCAGCCTGTGCTAGCACAACAACCCCCAGCTCCAGCTAATGTGATTTCGGTAAAGTATGCTATAGTCCCTGTAACACCAGTGCTTTCAGAAAATGATCCCAGTGACCATAGCTTTGATTCTACACATGTTGATAGTCCCCAGGCTTACTACATGCAATCTCCTGAACATGGTGAGTCCTACTATAGTGAAGAACCGAGTGAACCTAGTTGGGAGTCAGATCACACAAACCTCATGTATACAAACCCGAATCCTAGACCTCAACCTAGGCAGGTAAGACCCCCATTCCCTAGAGGACCATGCTACAGATGTCAAGGAGATCATCTCATTCGTGATTGCCCTGTGCCTCCACCGACACAACCCCAGTCAGTAACGATCCAGGGTTTTTGCCAAGACTGTGGAAAGGAACATCTCTTACGAGACTGCCCTAGGAATCCTAGTAATATGCCAAAAATTACTCCTATTAACGTTATTGGGTTAGTGGTAGATTCCACAGGAAGTGTCACTTCCACTACACCCGTGCAAGTGATCACTAGAGCTCAAGCATTGCAGCAAAACCAAGGTGTAGACCAGGAGAAGAGCCCAGATGTTAGTGAAACAGAGAGCATGAAAAAGGAGAGGACAAGAGCTTGGAGAGATAGCCGTGAACGTATGAAAAGGCAATGGGCAAAGAAGATGAGTGATCTTGAGGAAAGTCTACGAGAAACCAAGGCCAAAATCATAGAGATCACATCCCAACCGCACTCTCACACATTCCCACCGCTACCATCCCCATCACCCTCCATCCCTCCACCCGCTAATACACCCCACGTAACCCACCCACCACCCCAAGCAGGATCAGTATTAGCTGATCCCACTCCCGAGGACCTTAATATGATGCTTAAAGCATATCAGGTCAGAATCCAAGAAGGGCCAAACGTAACTGATCATGAAAAGTGTTACCCTAGAGCGGAACTAGAGTTAGAACGAACCAAAATTTGTGCTAAGATGGTGGAATTGGCTCAGACCATGTTTGAGGCCAGTCGCCTATTTAACATCTCTAGTTCAGTGAAGACACAGTTGCACTTTGATGGACTGTTAGAAAGAATAGAGAAGTTGATTGCACAATCAGAGAAGGAACCCGCCTCTCAACACAAGGACAAGGCAAGTGAAAGATTAAGCATTCCTGCTCAGGAAGCCTATGTGCCTGAAGCCTATGTGCCTAACTCTACAGAGCCAGACACATCATCTTCTATGAATCGGTTCACACCAGAATTCCTACGCGAGATTCAAGAAGACAAATGGGCTAAAGAGAGTGAAGTCCCTCCTCCTGTTGAACTTGTGGATGATGCACGCGACCAATTCCCACAAGACATCCCATCCATTTATGAGGAGCAGGAGAGCACCCACTCTCAGGACAGACTAGACTTTGAGTCTAACTCTCTACAAGAATTACCCCACTTCACAGGCCCATGGGAAGCTAAGTCTACTTGTATGAGAGCACCCACAGTCATGGTACGAAATGATGACTCAGTCTTACCTAGGAACACAGAAGTAGTGAAAAACACTAAAGTGTAGTGCAATCTCAAGTTAGAAGAGCTACTCAAGGTTAGACCTGAATTATGGAAACATGTCGCCAAACAAGTACCAGCGATAGTAAAACCTCGTTCCCAGGTAGGATCCCAAAGGACAGTGCCAGAAATACCCTTGGATAAGATAGGAGATATGTGTGAAGGTGAAGAAGGTAACACCTATCTTCCCATTACCTACCAGGAGTACACCACCAAGGCAATTTTGGACTCAGGTGCAGGAGTTGCAATTGCCACCACTTCCCTATGGAAGCGTTGGGGCAAGCCAGCACTCAGGCCAACGAGAATGAAATTGCAGATGGCCGATGGTCATATTGAGAGACCCTTAGGATTGCTAGAAGGAATAACTCTCACCACCTGTGGTGTTGAGTTTGAGCACACATTTGCCATATGTGACTTCAGCAAAAATCATGCCTATGAGATGATCTTGGGACGACCTTTTATTCGACAGTTGCAAGTGGTACAGGATTGGGGAACCAACTCCTTGTACCTACAACACTTAGGTGTTACGACCAAAGTGAATCTCAAAGATTACTCTCATAGAGATGTACCTCCTATCCATGGAATCCCATCCATAGAGCCAAAGATGATACAGAATCGGTGCATTCCATTGGGTCAAGATCCTCTTGGATGCATGAAGACACCCACTTATGGATGTGCAAAGTAGCAGTAGACGAAGAGAAGAGAGAAAAAGCCAGGGAGATAGGTGCAAAAGAAAACCATAGATCAATTCAAGACCCAGCCTATGCACCTGTAGTCTTTCCTGATGAGGAATTTGAACCCCATGGATGGGCAGAAATCCTAGCAACAATGGATGTAGCCATCAATGAAGAACAATGGACACCCCACTGTGATGAGGATGGCTATGACATTTCAGTCTTCTCCATAGAGCCAATCATGGGAGAGGCAGTTCTAGAAGAATGCGAACCTAGCCCTGATGCATTTGAGGATGCAAGTGACTCCGATCTAGAGTCAATCATTATGGACCCACCATTTGCATCAGATGAAGAATACTTCCATGCAGTAGAATTTCAACCCCAGAGGCATGGAGAGCTTACAAATGATGTAAGATTAGCCACACATGTGACGCCGAAGGAAGAAGGAAAGAAACGAAAGAAGAGAGAAGTCTCACCAGAAGAGGAAGAATCTTTGTTTGAGGTCCCAGAGAATTTTAAGAAGTATGAGATAGACGACAGGAGAGTCATGATAAGAATGCCTAAACGAGAGGCACAATCAGGAGAGGCCTATGATAACAAAGAAACCACCAAGAAAATAGTAGTGGCCCTAGAAGAAGGAGAGGAGAGATGCACGTACATAGGCCATGACCTAACAGAGGAAGAAGAGCATGCGCTAATAGCCTTGCTAAGAGAATACAGAGATGTATTCGCTTGGAGTTACAAGGATTTGAAAGGTGTTGACCCTGACATATGCTCACACACTATCCCCATGACCTCAGATGCTAAACCCTCTAAGCAAAAGCCCTATACATATAATGATAATTACGCTGCCAAGATTAAGGAGGAGATAGATAGACTGGTTGAAGCTGGATTTATCTATGAAATTGAGCACACTGAGTGGGTATCCCCCATCGTAGTGGTGCCCAAGAAGAATGGCAAGCTGCGTGTATGCATTAACTTAAAGAAGGTCAATGCAGCCACAATCCGAGATAACTATCCACTTCCCATCACAGAACATCTCTTAGAAAGAGTGGCAGGCAAGGAAGTGTATAGCTTCCTTGATGGATTTTCGGGCTACAATCAAGTAGCCATAGCTCCAGAAGATCAGCATAAGACGGCTTTTGCCACAGAGTGGGGTATATTTGCCTTTCGTGTAATGCCATTTGGGCTTACCAATGCACCAGCCACCTTCCAGAGACTAATGTGCCATGTATTTAAGGAGTTCCTGAGGAAGAATTTAGAAGTCTATGTTGATGATCTTTGTGCTCATTCCAACATTAGACAAACCCATATTCCTGAACTCAGACAAATCTTTGACAAATGTAGAGAATATCAAGTGTGCCTAAACCCAGAAAAGTGTGTCTTTATGGTCAGGCAAGGCAAGATTCTAGGACACATAGTGTCAAAGAATGGCATATCCACTGATGAAGAGAAAGTGAGAGCCATAGCAGAGCTACCTAGGCTAAGGAATGTCAAGGAAGTACAAGCTTTCATGGGACATTGTGGTTACTACCGCCGGTTCATTCACATGTATGCTGTCATTGCAAAGCCCATGTACGGACTTCTGACTAACTTTGAGTGGACTGAGGAATGTGAGAATTCCTTCAATGAGCTTAAACGAAGATTATGTTCAGCACCAATCTTGACCACACCAGATTGGAATAAGCCATTCCATGTTCACGTGGATGCATCCAATTATGCTATTGGGTGTGTGATTGCTCAACCTACTGGTGAAGGTAATATGGATCTTCCAATTGCCTATGCCAGTAGACAATTGAATGCAGCTGAACGAAATTACACCACTACTGAGAGAGAAGGCTTAGGCATGGTGTATGCGGTTAAAAAGTTTAGACATTATTTGCTTGCAAATAAGTTTAAATTTTTTACTGATCATCAGGCATTGCTATACCTCGTAAACAAGCCATGCAATACAGGAAGATTAGTAAGATGGTTTCTCTTGCTAATGGAATACGATTTTGAGGTAGTGGTAAGGAAAGGGAAGACTCATTTGAGAGCAGATCACCTTTCTAGGCTCACATCGGGAGAAGCCCCACAAGGAGTGTCAGATGACCTTCCTGATGCTTACTTGTTTAATTTGGAAGTTGTACCGCAGTGGGCTAAGCCATTGGTACCAGTATTGACATACGGGCCTAACCATCCAGTAGTAAACACACAAAATAGAGAGGTTGTGAAAGCCCAGAAGTACCACATCATGGCAGGAAGCATGTGCAAGCACACAGATCAAGGAATCTTGGCTTGTTGTGTGGAAGAGGACGAGTACAATAAATGGTTGCAATTAGCACATGTAGGTGCATTAGAGCAACACTATTCAAAGCAACGAACCTTACAGACGCTAAGGAGACTCGGAGTGCATTGGCCAACTATGGAAGCGGATGTCCAAAAGTTGTGCAAGGAATGCCCAATCTGTTGCACTAAACCACCTGTGGAACATGCCACTCTTTATCAAGTGTCCATTGTGCCAGATTGGAGTGAACCACTAGTATCCTTCCTGAGGACGAAAACATTCCCTCCAGACATGACTCTTGCGAGGAAAAGGAGTTTAGAACAAGAAGCCCAGGATTACTCACTTATTGGTGATAATCTATACAAACGTGGTAAAGACGGTTACCTGAGACTATGTGTCCATGAGAGTGAGTATCTCAAGATCTTGGACACTGCTCAAACAGCTACACCATGCTGTTTGGGCATACCGAGTTGCCTACAAAACGGTACTCCAAGCCACTCCCTTTCAAATGGTGTTTGGTCAAAATGTTGTGCTACCTTTAGACTTTTTGATACCTACATTGAAAGTAGCACAAGAGCACGAATGGACGGGTCATGAACTCTCCTCTAGACTTTTTGACCTTGAACGATTAGGAGAAACAAGACTGAGAGCAGCTGCAGGGATATATGCAGCTAAGAAGAGACAGAAGGCATACTTTGATGCCCATGTGAAGGATAAGGGCTTGAAAGCAGGAGATCTAGTTTTAGTCTACACATTGAAACAACACGCAAGGAAGCTAGAAAAGAGAGGCTACGGACCTATGATCATCAATAGGATCTCCACGAGTGGAGCAGTACAACTAGCCACTTTAGAGGGTGATGTTCTCCCAAACTATATTACCGGATGCAGAGTCAAGTTGTATCAGGAACCCCTCACGGAGGAAATGCTAAGTCGACTCAATACTGCTAAGAAACGCAAAGAGGAAGAAAAACGAATTCGAGAAGAAGCTCAAGCAGAAGCCCTAGAGCGCATACGGAGAATGAAATTAAGAAGACAAGGTAGAGAGCAACCTGTGCCAGATGCATATGCGGATCCAGGATATCACGTGGCTATGTGTGAAGTTTCAGGTGTTAGCTCACATAGGATAACCGATCAACGTCCTTTCATAACCTTAGATATAGGACAAGGAAAGAGTGCAAGGACTGTAAGAGCCTTGATTGACTCAGGTGCAGCCACTAGTGCTGTTAAATTGTCTTACTGTCAAGAGTTGCAATTAAATGTCAATCCTGTGGAAGCATATCTCATAGGATTGGGAGGCGTGGAAACCCCTTGCATGGGCGAGGTGGAACTTCCCCTCTACATTCATGATGAGGCAATGACAGTTAAAGTACTAGTGTGTCAAGATGAGGACCTCACTGAACCCCTTGTCTTGGGTCAAGACTGGATCTATAACCAAGCAGTCAACTTAAACCTAAGAAGTGGAATTCTTCAGGTATGGGTGAATCAGACTAGAATTACAATTGAGTTAAATAATGGAGCACTCAAGGAACTAGGAAAGACACGGACTCCTGGTCCTTCCAGGAGTACACATGAAGATGACCATGCTGTTCTTGTCCAAAACTATGTGTTGCAGAGGAATGATGGTTGCAAAAAAGGAGTCAGGGATGCAACGGAACTCCCTTCTTTTCCAAAGGCCAGAGGGAGGCGGCAACCAAAGGTGGATCAAAGGCAGAAGAAGCAGAGTAATACCTATGTCGGAGATCAAAAGTACCTGCGCAGCAAAATGTCTCAGCAAGTGAAACAAGTGTGGGTGCGGAAAGGCGAACACCCGGTTGCACTCAAGCCAACCACACGGGCAAAGCCTCTTATTAGTAACCAACAACACGATACTAATAAGAAGTCTTTCAGAAGCTCATCTGCTAACGTGAAGTCTATTTGGGTGCCCAAGAAGTCGATGAAGGCCAGCCCACAATCAAGACAAATTTGGGTGCCTAAGGCTTGTTTGCGGGCTCAAATAGCTACACCAAGAACACACCCTACACAGCATGATCCATTCACTCGCACAGCCGGCATCCACTCGTTTTCAACACTCAGGAACACATAAAGGCCCATGAGCACGAACAGAATCACTTGTAAATGGGTCCCTAACAGGCCTCATTTTCAAGCTGATACACCTATAAAGCTCTCGAGAGTCTCTACGGAACCAAGAGCAAAACCCATCCACTTCATTTGGCAGCCCAAGACTTGTAACAAACCCCCGGACCCCAATTGTAAATCCATGACCACCTACTAACCGCTTCACTCTCACTTCACATCATTCCGCTTAGCTCGTAGGTCTACCCAATTCCTAACTACACACACTAACACCGAGCACTTATTAACCCCTAACCACTCCCGAACTTTAAGTTAATGTTGTAACAAGGGACACCGTGTCATTTTTATGTCCATTGCAATGTTAACATTTATTCATATATTCTCACAGAACCAGCTGCGAAGTTTTCAACATGGCTGAGGCAGTAGGAACTAGCTCTCACACAGAAACAAGCCCGCAAGTGGTGGACTTAGACAGTTTACCCGTTTTGCCTGAGACAAATGAAAGACCAGAAGAATTGCAGGCCGTCAAAATCATACCTATTGCGGACCCTCCGCGTGGCCACACCATGCCCGTAGGAAAGACTTCCCACTGGTTTACCGAGGTGGCAGGACCCTTGGGTGAAGGAACGTACCTATGGGAATCGGAGTTGGACTTCAATGGGAAGCAAGGCAGATACCATTTCTTTACAAGAGAATATGAGAAATTACAAAATGCAGAAGGTCTACGTCTCATATGGGAAAAGGCAGGATTGAGTGCCTATTTCAGCGCACGACTCCCAAAACCTGACTTCATGCGATGCTACTACCTCATCAACACCTTGACTCCAAACCAGAACCCAAAAGGTGCAAGCTCATTTGTGATTCCATCTCTGACAAAGGGGAATGAGCTCAAGAGGTTCAGGCTATCAAACAACTTGGTGAGAGAGGCTCTAGATATGCGTGGAATGCATATTCCTACAGAGAAGGAAACCCTAGTACCGGATTACATGAAGAATCGAAGTCTCACCAAACTTAAGGACATGGTATCCATGACGCCTAATATTGCAATACACCTTCGCATGTGCATGCAACACTTTGCTTTTCCTGCACAAGATAGATTCACCATGCCTCCCAAAAAGATTTGGTTTAGTTTGTATCTGGCAGAGACACAGAGCCTCACCATCAACTTACCGCACTGGATAATAGATCAGATACACCTAGCTCACAAACGATGGCCGCGGAAACAGGTTTTATATGGTTGCTGTGCTCTGACGAGAATCATTTATAGGTGTTTGGCTTATGACATCCCTATTCAACGGGCCTTAATGTGGAATCGTGTAGAGCAGCTTAGAGGCAGGACATCCACTGGACCCCCTTCTAAGAAGATGAGAGGCACTGTCCAAGTCCCGTGTGCTCAACCACGTGGAGCCACCCTGACACCAGACGTCACCCCTCCACCCCGCAGAGTCCGACCATTCACACTCCGACTTCCAAGACGCAGCACCGATGGTTCTACCTTGATATTCCCTCCCATCCCAACCGATCTTGAATTTCCTAGTGGTGCACCTTTGGAAGAACTCACTAATGAAGATTTCGAACAATTATTACAAGATGTAGAGCTGGAGGCAGAAGAGGCACAACAAGCGGAAAACGTGCAAACGCAGGCCACAACCTCCCAAGCACCTGTCACACCAGTTGAAGTGGATGAAGAGGATGACGGAGATGAAGAACAGGAGGAAGATGAGGAGGATTATGATCAAGAGCATCAGGAGGAGCAACAAGAAGTGCCAGAACTTGTAGGTGCACCAGCATATACAGCACTACGAAGGTTATACGACACAATCAAAGCAGTACAAGAAAGGCATCAACTCTCTCTTGTATCCAGTCAAGCTTTGATGCAAGAAATGCTATCAGATGAGGGGGTGGACCAACATTTCATTGACACCCTCAAATTAGTGTCAGAATCTTTAGGAGTTCCGGAGGCTGTCCACACTGCAGTCCGCCAGTCCGTGAGGTATGACAAACGCAGAGTTGACACATTACCACGAGCAGGTAAGACTATCAGGATACCCGTCACAGAACAAGAAGCACCCATTGAAACCACAGCTACCCCCACAACCACCACTGACCTCTCTGCTGAAACCTTCGTTCAGACATCACCCATCTCACCCCAGCATCCTCCATCGCCACCTTCTCCACCCCCACCACCACGTCCCACCATGGAAGAAACGACAGTCATCACCTCTACCTTCACTTATAACCCATCCTCATTCAAATCATTCTCATTTCGAGAACCCACCTCACAAGACACCCTCTTCTCCTTCGTCACCAATCCCTTGTACACTTCATCCCTTCTATCCTCTGAACCCATGACTGGCCATCCCATAATTCCAAGTGTAGTTGGAAACCCAGCACCCACCGAAGGCACCCTGTGTTTCCCAGCCTATTCCCCACTACGGGCACCTCCATTCCATGACCCTCACTTCCCATCTGGCCCCTACCCCTCTTTCAACCTGACCTCACCACCCCAATACCCGTCCTTTGTGGAGCAGTTCATCCGCTCTCCAATGTTTCAGAGGCACATCTCCCCGATGTTCGCAACGACATCAATTTACACGAACACCACACTCACTTCACCTACCATACCCACCTACATGGTAGCCCCTGTACACACCACTTTGTCTGACCCAATGGACATTTCACCAACCACAGCACCTCTCCCCACGATTCCACCATCTCCCCCTCCCTTACCCCCCACCTCACCACTCACATCATTGGCACACACAGCATTCACTACCCCCCTACCCAATCCCACCTCCCCTGCATTTCAAACTTTTCCCCTTGCATCTCATAATGTAAAAGCACGTTCAACACCTTACTTCATTGTGCACATCAACTACAACAAGAATACCACCAATTGGAAGAACGCACTACGGCCCTCCAGGCAGAATCTCAACGTCTGCAAGCTAGGGTCACCACTCTTGAAGCTGACTACCAAACGCTCCTAACCGAGCATACCACCTTACAGCAGGCTCACTCCGAATTGGAATCAAAGACATCAACAGTGGATGACCAAGCAGTCAAGGAATTGGAAACAGTGCTCCAAGCGCAAATGATATCTAATGCTACACTCAGACGCAACATTGGGCTATTAAGGAAGCATATGGCAGCAACACTAGAAGAGAATAAGGGACTTCAACAACAAAACCAAGACAACTTTGAAGTGGCTATGGAAGGAGCTGTAGGAGCAACCATTAGCCCTACCAGATATAGAGCAGTCCCATCGGAAGACATTCGCATCTTACTTGAGGAGCATGCAAATTTCTTGGAGTCATATGAAAAGTTAGAGACTGAATGTGCAGATCTAAAGAAACAGATAGCCAGTGTCCCCACAGCTCAACAGGAGCCGGCAATCTTGCAACACTCTACAGAAGAAGTAGAGACCCTCCGGAAACAAGTGGCAGAACTCCAAGCACGCCTCTTACCATATGAAAGGCCACCCTCGCCCATTGAAGAACCAGAACCTGAAACAGTAGTGGAAATCCCCGTCGATGACAGCTATGAAGAGCCATATGAGCCGATGCCGACACCCGGTGGTCGAACTACAGAGGAAGGACAAGACACTTTAGAAATTCAAGTTCCAGATTGGGTCAAAAGGGTCGAGAAAGTGGGTAAGACACATGATGATCGTGTGGCCGTGCAAATGCAATCTCTCACAAATCTGGAAGAAACTGTCTTTCGGTCTTCTTACTTTCAAAATCTATCCCATCAACGGTTAATCACAACATCAGAGTCGCAATACATGCCGTATTTTGTCTTGCTACATGATTATAATGCAGAAGTCAAGAGACATACAGGGAAGGAGCCCACATTCGCCACTCAATTTAAGCTAGGGGATTTACCGACAGATGCACATGCTGGCTCGATCTTCCAACCTAATTGGCGTGCACGTCTACTAACCGATTACCCAGAGATGATGAGCATCTGGGCAACCATGCCACTATATATCAAGTATAATCCATGCTATTGCCCAGTGGTACGTCGCAGATCCTGGCAAGCATTTGCAATCAAGGTACGTAACAATAAAGAATGCTCGGCTTGGGTTAACTATCCATATTTTGCTCCACCTCGAGGGACCCCAACTGTAGCCTACATGATATCAACAATTCGGCACTGGTCTACACGTCTAAATAATGTACCCGACATAGCAGCGAAAATGTGTATGAAGATATTCGAGCTCATGACCATTGTCTTCAAAACCTTTCGGAATGTACAAGCTCCATACATCTCTGCCCCTGGATTCTCTCAAGGTAACAAGGATTTAGTCTACGACATGAGCCAGACTCCCTCGGTCACTATAATCTTTGCCTGGCATGCACGAATAAAGTACTTACCCGCATGCTTCAAGCAGACATTTGAGGAAATGTTCTCTACGAGATTCTGGGAATATCATTCGGAAATTTTCATTCCCAGACCCACACATTTGCTACACCTATTCTTAGTAGAACAAGCGATCCGTGCAGATCAGTTACGTCTGCCACATCCGGACATTCCAGGACCAATTGATTGGGATCTTATGATGACAGATTTGGCCACAGGACTACGCATACAAGAACATCAGCTTGCCACTCAGGTTGTGGAATATTACATCCAACACTCCCAGCAACAAGGGTCTGTCAGGGATGACAGACGTGAGAGAGGGGGGGGTGTTGAGAGCAGTATGGGCACCCAAGGACTGACTAGACAAGGAAGCCAGCGGAGAGAGTCAGAGCGAGGTGAAGGAGTAAGTAGACAAAGCAGTCGACGCAAATCTGGCAGATAGGCCCTTCAAATTTTTCCAAATCAACATCTTTATAACAGTGATTCTTATCACTAACAATCATTGTAAATACCATTTCATATTTTTGTAGCTCCATTTTGTGCAAGCCAAGGAGTCCTTGAGCTTGAGGAGCCTTAGAAGTACCTACATATCAATTTTCGTATTTTTTAGACTCCGTTTAAGCCCTCAAATTGGCCCTGGAACCTAATTTTTAACTAGGCCGGACACTAGGTCTGGACAGGGCCAAAACCTAGTCAAAAACTATAAAAAGAGCTAGAGAGCTCATTTTTGAGGTTAGATTGTAATTGAAACGAACTTGTAAGAGCTTTTTGAAAGTAATCTAAGAACTCCATTGCTTCTCACTCTTTGTCTTGCCGTGTGTGCGCGTGTGTGTGTATGTGTGTGCATGTTTGTGTGCTTCTCACTCACACACTTGTGCCTCCACTTGCTCGAGGTCTTCATACCATCCTCACGTCTTCCCGGATTGACATTAAAGGAGGTGCTACTCATCACTGAGCTACAAAGCCCGAAGATGTTCCACCAGAAGTAGAACGAGGTCACATTTATCAACCCACATGGCACAGGGACTTACTCCAAAAGTACCCCAAAATGATGCACATGTGGATGAGCGTGCTGACACACTCGAAGTACAACCTGTGCTATGGACCGATTCCACGTAGACGTACCTGGAAGGCATTTGCTATTAAGGTTCAGAATAATCGCCAATGCAGAGTCTGGCTCAATTACCCCTATCTCTCACCTCCCACGAATAACACTTTGACTGTCGGCTACATGATGGCCACTATTGGTCATTGGTTACCTCGTGTGCACAAGATGACTGACATTGTGGCACAAATGACAGTGAAAATTTTTTATATGATGCAGATAATCTTTAAGACTTTTCTACATGATGGCCACTATTCGTCATTGGTTACCTCGTGTGCACAAGATGACTGACATTGTGGCACAAATGACAGTGAAAATTTTTTATATGATGCAGATGATCTTTAAGACTTTTCATCGTGTCAAGGCTGCCACCGTGAATACACCAGGATTTGAATATGGGAATTTGGACTTAGTTTACGACATGAGCACGACACCCTCCCTCAAAGTATGTTATGCTTAGCACTGCAGATTGAAATAAATGTCTGCCTCCTACAAGAAGACGTTTGAAGATATGTTCACCATCGGTTTCTGGGAATACCACTCAGAGGTATTCATCAGTTGTCCCACGTAGTTGCTTCACTTATTTCCCTACGAGCGTATTATGTACTCAGAGCATTATATGCGCCCACCTCTTGACGAACCCCAGCCCATTGATTGGGAGAAACTCGAATGCGACCTTATTAGGGGACTTCGCATTACAAAACATACCTTGGCAATAGACTTGCTCACCAAATATATTACTCATGTGAAATCTGGTTCTGTCAGGGACAAAAAAAATGCAAAGGAGGGGAGTGTTCAAGGCAAAGGATCGATTACTGGCTCTCGTCATAGAAGAAGAGGAAGTACATAAACTACTCAAATTACCTCATCATGTCAATAGTGATTTTTATCACTAAAACAATGTAATATATGTATATACATCCAATTATCGCAAGTGCGACTCCATTTTGTGCAAGCTGAGGAGTCCTTGATCTTGAGGAGTCTAAGTAGAAATCTCACACCAATTTTTCTAATTTTTGCAAGCCGTTAGATAGTTCAAATTAGAAGTAGAACCTATTTTTTAACTATGTCGGTCACTAGATGTGAAACCGGTCAAAACTATGCAGAAACTATAAATAGAGCTAGAGAGCTCATTTTGTGGTGATTGTTGAACTTATGAACTAGCACTAGAAGAGCTATTGTAACTAGTTGATGATGAATATGAGTATGATTTCTTTCCATGCCTTCCATTTGTTGGGAAAAGGTGAATGGACACTCCAAGAAATGAGTTGGTACTGCTAATCCCTGCTCTGTACCTGCGCCCTTTCACTTCAGAGTTGAGTTGTAGGCTCTTTTAGCTTTCCAATGACACTAAATAAGTGCCTATGTACTTTGGAGATGATGCATGTAATGATTAATCCAAAACAGATAACTTCACAAGTCAGAATTCATCAAAAACTTTCTATTTTGGTTCACACACCTACTGCTTGTTAAGTTCAATGCTCCAAGCACAATAGCAATTAGGAAAATTCCTTCTGTGCATATCTAAGTAACTTAAAGATATAATGATTCCAAGTGGAATCACTTAAAATGATTGACTATACATAGAGCAATCAATTTAGCAAGTGAAACTTTACCCCCTACTTTTTAGGACCTCTACAAATAATGACCAGTGACCACTTCGAGACATTTTTCTCCCAATTGACTAAATGAAATGTCTTTGTCAGCATGTAGTACACTTAGAGCTGATTCCAGCGAGCCATAGAACATTGAAAACGGTGGAGTAATGACTGAGATATAAGCAACACAAGAACATTATTCTGAGTGACAATGACAGAGAGACCAACAAAGATTATCAATGATGTATTGTATTATATGAAAATGTTGTACATGATCATTCAACTAAGGAAATATAATGGAGAGGATATCCCACGAGATTTTACAATCATTTTTATAGATGCTTTGTTCAAATTTGAATTTGAATTCAAGTTTGGCTCTCTCTCTAAAAAGTAATCCCTTAATCTAGGAGATATTCCTTCAAAGAAACTCGTACCAAGAGATTCTCCTAACTCCACGAGTTTAGTGGCATTTACAAAGGTTCTTCTAAGTCAAGTGACTTTTACAAGTGTTAATGATAAACCACAAGCAATGGTTCTTATGGGTCTTCAAGCTTTTGCTCATAAAAGACTTTCAATGCCTAGCCAAGTGTGAAGGCTTGGCACTTGCACCAACAGCTCCCCTTCAAGCCAAACATCTTGGCTTAGTCTTCTTCGTCAATCCTCTTGAATGTCCTGCAATCCAATCATATCTTTAAACCTGCAAAGTTTAGTACCATCAAGTGCTTTTGTCAATAAGTATGTACATTGCATATTAGTGGATACATATGCCAATTGAATTTCCTTGCTTAGTAGCTTCTCTCTCACATAATGATAGTGGATCTCTATATGCTTGGTCCTAGCATGATAAATAGGATTTGCTGCAAGATGTAAAGAGCTAGGGTTGTCACCAAAAATCATTGGTGAGTTATAATGTAATCCCAAATCTGCATATAGCAATCTAATCCATATGGCCTCTTGAATAGCATTGGCCAATCCTCTATATTCTGCCTCTGTTGAAGATAAAGCAATAGTAGGTTGCTTCTTGGAAGACCATGAGATGGGCTTATCACCTGCAAAAGAGAGATAACCTGAGGTACTCCTCCTGTCATCCTTGCAACCTGCCCAATCTGCATCTGAGTATATCTTGATGTCCAAATCATAAGTGTAAGGAAAGTATAAACCTTGATTTTGAGTACCCTTAAGGTACTTCAAGATTCTCTTGGCACCTTCCAAGTGAGGTGCTCTAAGTTTGTGCATAAACTGACTTAAGACACTTACTCCATAAGCAATATCAATCCTTGTCAGTGTAGCATAATTTAAGCTTCCAACTATGCTTTGGTATCCTGCAACATTCTCAAGTACATCACCTTCATGAGCACTTAATTTTTGTTTTACCTCCATAGGAGTACTAGCTACCTTGGCATCCTGCAAGTGAAACTTCTTTAACATGTCATGCACATACTTTCTTTGAGTAATGTAAATTCCAGAATTGGTATATACTAATTCAAGTCCAAGAAAATACCTTAGTGACCCTAGATCACTAATTTTGAACTCCTACATCATTTGATTCTTGATCTGCTTGATGCCATTGGCATCATTACCTATAAGTATGATATCATCAACATACACACATAGGTATATCACCTCTTAATTACTTCTCTTGACAAACAGAGAAGTATCTACTTTGCTCATGATGAATCCTTGATCTTGAAGGTATGTAGTCAACCTATGGTTCCATGCCCTAGCTGCTTGCTTCAATCCATAAAGAGCTTTGTTTAGCTTACACACATATGCTACCTTGCTTGGGTCCTCATAACCAGGAGGTTGAGACATGTACACCTCCTCTGAAATCCAGCCATTAAGAAAAACATTTTTTACATCCAATTGGTACATATTCCAATTCCTTGATGCAGCCACACTTACCAATACCCTGATGGTTGGCATTTTGGCCACAGGTGAGAAGGTCTCTTCATAATCAACTCCTTGGTTTTGTGCAAAACCCTTAGCCATAAGTCTAGCTTTATACCTGTTAATTGATCCATCTGAATTTCTCTTGATTTTATAAATCCATCTAGAACCAATTACCTTCATAGACTCCTTCTTTGGCACTAGCTTGAGTGCTTCAATTTCTTCATCCATAGTTTCCTTCCATTGTGCCTTAGTCTTTGCCTCTTCATATGATGATGGCTCTTCAACTGATAAATCTTTAGCTAGATAAATAGAATGCTTGGTAACTAAGGAAGTGTCATACCCATATCTGATTGGCTTCTTGCTCTCCCTTTGTGATCTTCTAATTGCTTGGTTGGATGATTCAGGTATATCCTTCATCTTGACTTTGCCCTTGGATTTCCATGCCTTGAATTCTTCTAGGTTGATGATGTCCTCATCATCTGATTTGATGTCTTCAATCTGATTGAGCTCCTCGGTGAGGCCAAGTCCTCTTCCAAGTCATAAGGATACTTTACCTTCCTACGTTCACTTTCAAACCAAGAATCATTCTCATCAAAGACAACATCTCTACTGACCATGAATCCTTTGTTGGATGGATTATAGAATCTGTATCCTTTCTGATTTAAATTATACCCTATGAAGATGCATTTTTCTATCTTAGGGTCTAACTTACCTCTAACTTGAGATGGGATGTGTACATAAGCAACACATCCAAAGATCCTGCAATGATCAAGTGATGGCCTTCTACCATGCCATGCTTTGTACGGGGTCATCCCATCAAGTGATTTGGATGGCAATCTATTTACAAGATAAGTTGCAGTAGATACACTATCTGCCCACAAATAATTAGGTAATTTTTTCTCATTTAACATTGACCTAGCTATTTTAACAATTAACCTATTTCTCCTTTCTGCCTCCCCATTTTGTTAAGGGGTATACCTTGTTGTAATCTCCCTTTTGATTCCTCTATCTTGCAAGAATGCATCAAACTCATTTGAGAAGTAATCACCTCCTCCATCTGACCTTAGTCTTTTTAGGCTTCTTCCTGTTTGGTTTTCCACAAGTGCAAGATACTTCTTAAAGCAACTGAACACTTCATCTTTGTGCTTCATAAAATATAAGATAATCCACCTACTGAAATCATCAATGAAAGATACATAATGCCTTGATCCAAAAATTGAGGGATCCTTACTTGGTCCCCGTACATCTATATGGACAAGCTCCAAGTAGTCCTCATGCATGTAGCCTTTCTTTGAGAAGGGTAAGCTGTGAGATTTTCCAAACTGACAAGCACCACATTTATAGATCATGTGTTGCTTGGATACATTAGGTATCCCAAGTACACATTGATCTCTACATATTTGCTTTAAGGTTCTCTCACCAATATGCCCTAATCTCTTATGCCAAATCTCAAGCTTTGACAATGTTTGATCTTTGTAGTTATAAAGTGCAATATTCTTTGTATCTTCAAGTTCAAATGTAAATAACCTACTTGTCTTTTCTCCTTTGGAAATTCTTTTGAACCCATGTTGGGGATCCTCCACAAATGCTCCATATTTGTTGAACCTAACCTGCAAACCCTTTTCCACAAACTCATCAAATTCTTGGTGATTGTAGGTACATATAGAACCTTGCCTATGACCACATGATGGAGCAGAGGTATACCACCACCACCTGGGTTGTCTTCCTTCAAGAGGCACTCAGACCACGACTGATGTACCACATACTATACCTGAGCTCATTAAAGAAGCATTCAGATGGACCAAAGATGGAACCACTGACCTCAAGGAAGAAAGTCATGGCACTAAAAGCAAAACATTTTTGGATATTAATCGTGTTGACACTGAAGAAGTAGTTAGATTGGTGCACCATCATTTTTGTTTCCCTAACATGCACAAATATACGGCACCGCAAAAGATAGTGGTTCAACTACTATCTCACGTAACCAAACAAATAGGCAACCAAATAAACTTGACACCCTACATTCAAGAATGACTATTTGAAGCCAAAAAACAATGGGTTCATAAGAATTTTATGAATGGAAGCATGGCTTTCACGATTTTGATCTACCAAGCATTAGGTATTTGAGAATATCTCAAGGATATGCCATCGTCCGCTGAAATGGCTAAGTACGTGAAGTCAGCCATGGTGCCAAAAAAGAAGAAAGGTGTACGGGTTACAAAAGAAGCCGGAACAAGCTCACAACCAGCGATGTGAGGAGAAAAATGACTAAGGGAACTATTAAAAGAGGAAGAAGTAACTCCAACATCAAAGAGGATACATGTCCTCACGAGAACCAAAGTAGAAAAGTCCACACCTATCATTGAAGCCGAATTACAAGAAGCCATGGAGAAGAGCCATGAGTTCATGGAAGGACAATTCAATTTGCCAGTTCAAGGGCATCATTACCATCAATCACGAACAGCATCGATGCCAGGCAAGAGACTAACCAAGTTCCACAAATATAGAGAGTTGGGATTAATCAACTTAAGCTCTTCGTTTGAACTTCAAGAGGATCATGACCAATCGACCATAAATATGGAGATCCAAAGTGAATCAAATGATGATGGAAGGTGGGAAGAATTGAATCAGATACATGATCAACATGAAGTGGAGGGCAAGGCACAAGAACACAAACAAGATATTAAAGTACAAGATGGAAATGTGGAGGAACACCAAAAAGAGGAACCACACACGCTCAAAATGAATGAAACAATGATACTTCCATTTAAGAAAGCCATGGTGGAAGATCAACCTCGAATGAAACATCCAAAGGAGGAATGCCTAGAAGAAGTAATCATTGAGCAAGAACCATTTATGCCTCTAAAGGTAGTTGCAGAGCCATCACCTCTGGACGTAACATTCCAAGGTAGTGATACAAAGTCGACTACAGTCAAAGAAGAAGATTATCAAATTCAACTGCAAATTAGGCAACCACATAACGAAACAATGCATGTTGAGAAGGGTAAAGACGTACAAACGGGTGAAGAACCTGCTATACCTAAAACATGGCTGAATGTGGATGTGGCACAACTAAAACCTGTGGTAAAATAGATGATCCAAATGGTCATGGAAACACAACAACAACTAATTGAAGTGGATAGAGATTACAACAAGGCATTAGTGGAGAGAAATCAATTCAAGACACTAAGTGAAGAGCTATCTGCAAGAGTGTTACATGCTCAATAGACATTTACACAAAAGGAAGAAGAAATGAAAGAAGCTTTGCAAAAATGTAAAATGCTTACAGAGGAAAATCAAAAGCTACAATACCTACTCAAAGAGATTCAAAATAAATATGAGGCTAATGAAGCAGAAAAGGTACACACAACAAATCGAAGCAAAATACTAGAAGCTCAAATAAAACTATACCTGGAGGAGGCAGACAGCTTAAGGATCAGAAATAAAGAATTGATGAATGCAATCTTGCTCAATCAACTAGAAAATGTCCGAAAATCACCCTACAGACAAGGCGGAACTCGAAGCTCAAACAGCCAAATATGTGGGGAAACTTAAACAAGAGAAAGAGTTAAGAGAAGAGTGGGAAAAGAAGTATATGTATGATACAAATGAGCTCAAAAAAAGGTGGAAGGCTACAAAAGCCAAGATTGTAGAGCAATGCAAAGAGGATGCGGATCAGGTGCCTCTACTTGGTGAAAGACTCCTACACACTAATGAAGCACTAGCAAATGCCAAGAAAGACATACATGAGAAAAACACACTCATCAAAATCTTACAAGTTAAATTATAGCACCATGGAAAAATGGGGACACTAGTAATTCCAAGCTCACATGCAGCTACTAAGGAGAAAGAGACATGAGCCGAAACGAGTGGGCCCTGCTGGTGTCCCGACTTACTAAACAATTTGAAGATCAAGTGGTGAAAGTGATGAACGAAGCAAAAATCAAAGGCAAAAATTTAGAACAGATTATCAAGCCCTTTGGTGTACCATATAGACTACTAAAAGAAGAAACCAAGCATTACATCAAAAGAACAATGCAAAAAGAACCTGATTGGTGAAGTGATTCAACGGTGATGCACCACAGTGTGCTCTCCTTCTCGCAAGCTCCACAATGATATCCTCATAGTAGAAAACCGAGCTCTTTGGCTGCACACAATGCTCCGCATAGAGACTGCAAAACACACAGAAAACACAGTACTCAGGGAGCACGAAGATAGACTTCTTAGGTCTTGCAAATGCGATCGAACTTACAGTCTGTGACTGACCAAGCCACTATATGTTTTATTAAAGAACATATACAAGGAAGTATCCGGTGGCCATTTGGCCTTTCATATAGACACTGACGATAACAATCTCCCACTAAAGGCCAACATGGCCAAAGTAACTCTGGGAGAAAAATAAAGAATGATAAAGAATACCTGAGTGTAAGTATACAAACTATACCTCCCACCTGATGGGCATGTTACACAGTATACAATACTGTGTATGATCAAGAATCAAGTAATCCCCATCAAGTGACAACAATGTCGAAAGCTATCCTGTGGTAGAGCTTTAGTCAAAGCATCTGCAGCATTAACTTGAGTGTGAACCTTCTCAAGAATAATGTGCTCAGTGGCTAAGCAATCTCAAATGAAGTGATACCTCACCTCAATGTGCTTTGTCTTTGCATGATAGACCGGATTCTTAGCTAAAGCAATGGCACTCTGACTATCACTAAGCAAGCGAGGTACATGTTGAGGTAAACCCATATGACAAGCAAGACGAGAAAGCCACCATGCTTCCTTACATGCCTCCCTTGCTGCAACACACTCTGCTTCTATCGTGAAAACAACTGTACATTCTTGAAGACGAGATCTCCAAGAGATAGCACCTCCAGCAAAATGAAAAATGTACCCTAATGTAGACTTACGATTGTCTACACAACCAGCATAATCAGAATCTGTGTAACCAATAATGGATGCTTTCCCTCTACCTAAGCATAGACACTTGTCCTTAGTGCCACTCAGATATCTCAAAATCATCTTGACCGCTTCCCAATGTTTCTTGTGAGGATTAGACATATATCTACTCACAACTCCCACTGCAAATGCAATGTCTGGTCTTGTAGCTACCATAGCATACATGAGACTACCAACACCAGACTGATAGGGAATTTTGGTCATGAATTCCTTTTCCTCATCTGATTTGGGGCAATCATCCATGCTAAATTTCACATATGTGGGTAAAGGTGTACTCTATGCCTTTCCACCTTGCATATTGAGCCGGTGAAGTACTTTGGATATGTACTCACTTTGAGACAAGTATATGCATCTTTTACTCCTATCACGAGTAATGCGCATGCCAAGAATATGTTTGGCATCCCCCAAATCCTTCATATCAAATATCTGACTCAATTTCTTTTTGAGAACTGACAAATCATAAGAGGACTTCCCATCAACATATCATCGACATAAAGTATCAAGCATATCAAGCTGCCATCTGAGCATCTCTTTGTGTAGAGACAATGATCCTCATCGCTTCGAGAATAGCCTTGAGATTTCATAAAAGCATCAAACTTTTGGTACCATTGTCTAGGGGACTATTTAAGTCCATACAAGCTCTTCTTAAGCTTACAAACTAGACTTTCCTTGCCAGGAACTACATAACCCTCTGGTTGTTCCATATAGATCTCATCTGTAAGATCTCCATGCAAGAAAGCAGTTTTCACATCGATTTGGACTAGCTCTAAGTCTTCCATTGCAACGAATCCAAGCAACATGCGCAGGGTAGTCATCTTGACCACTGGAGAGAAGATTTCCTCAAAATCAACACCATGTTGTTGCTTAAAACCCTTTGCAACGAGTCTTGCTTTATATTTTGGAGAAGGGATATCTGATGAGAATTTCAGCTTATATATCCATTTACATGGTAAATCTTTCCTGCCCTTTGGCAAAGTTACTAAATCCCAAGTACCATTCTTGTGAATAGAATCCAACTCACTCTTCATGGCACGCTCCCACTTGACATGATCCTCTGTCTGCATAGCCTCTTTGTAGCAAGAAGGCTCACCGGCATTTGTTAGCATAACAAAATCTAAACCTGGAACATATCTATCAGGTAAATGTGAGAGACGTGCAGAACGTCTCAAAGTTTCCTAAACAGGAACATGTGCAGACTGATCTGAATAGACATTCTCTTGAACATCCCTATATGCAGCATTTTTATGCATGCTAATCAGAGGACTAGTATCCTCAAACACCACTCTTCTCACTTCAACCTCCTTAATGGGCTGTTTATGCATTTTAGACTCATTAAAAATGACAATCACTACTTCTGATCACTGACCGTGTTTTAGGATCCCATAAGCGATATCCAAATTGTCCATCTCGACCATATCCAAGAAAAATGCATTTCTTTGACTTATGGTCCAACTTTTGTCTAAGATTCTTGGGTATATGGACATATGCTTCACACCCAAAAGCTCGAAGATGATCATAATATGGTGGCTTTCCTGTCCATAACTCTTGTGCCTCTCAGCTATACCATTTTGTACTGGGGTATAAGGAGCTGTAAACTCTCTACGAATTCCTCTAGAGTGACAGAAAAGGCTGAATTCATGTGAGGTATACTTACCCCCATTATCTGAACGTAAAGCCTTAAGCTTAGTTCCTTTTTCAGTCTCAACTGAAACAAGCCATTTTCTGAAAGTAGGGAATACCTCATCTTTCGATTTGATAGGATATACCCAGACTTTTCTAGTAGCATCGTCAATGAAAGTGACAAAGTAAAGAGAAACACCTAAGGACCTAGTGGGCATAGGACCACACACATCTGTATGAACGAGATCTAAAGGCTGAATTCAAGAGTCAATGAGCGTTCTATGCACATTTCTAGTTTGCTTTCCATATTGACAGTGCTCACAAAATGAAAAATCAGAGAAAGATAACACAGGTAAGTAGCCAGAACGGGAAAGATTTTCCATTCTACTATGAGATATATGGCCCAAATGACCATGCCAAATACAAGCCATAGGCTGTTCAGTAACAGCTAACAAGTGTTCTTTCTGTGATACAAATAAAGGATAAAGTGAGCCAACTTTTCTTCCTTTTGCAATAACCATATTGCTCTTTGATATATGAAAGGACTGAGCATAGAAGACCACCTTGTAACCAAGGTCATCAAGTTGACCAACTGACATCAAACTGAGTGATAACTGAGGTACATGGCATACATTATGCATAGTAAATTTTGAACCATTAATGAACTGCATAATCACTCCAATCCCCACAACATCACACTCGTAAGAGTCACCAAGTCTCACAGTACCAAGAGACTTTGGCGCTGCATAATTAGAGAACCATTCTCTATGTGGTGTCACATGGAAAGAAGCACCAGAATCTAGTAGCCATGCGTGGCAAAGAGAATCAGCCATAAGCACCTCAGTTGGCACAGTACTTTCAAGTGTCAACACATTAGCATCATCAGAAATAGCATTAATTTCTTCAATCTTCACAGTCGAAGTAGATGGTGCAGGTAATTGTTTAACATGCCCATCAACATTCTGTCCTTTACCTTTAGCATTCTTTAATGCATAACAGTCTTTCTTCATGTGTCCTTTCTTATGACAATAATGGCATTCGATATCCCTCTTCCTTGATTTACTTCTACTCTTATTCTGTTGACCATTTGTTTCCTTGTTCTTGCTCCTGCCATGTTGGTGATTCTTTCCTTGGTAAGAATCACTAACAGTATAATATGCATCTCCACTTTGAGTGCCAACCATAGATTTTCTATGAATATCCTCACTCAAGAGTGCTCCACATGTCATCATAGACGAGTTTACCACCAGGTGCACTGTTGCTAATAGCTGTGCAAAACGTATCCCATGATGATTGCAGGGTGCATAACAACAATAATGCTTTCATTTCATTATCCATATCAATTTTCTGAGCGTGTAACTGAGAGAATATAGCATCAAACTCATTCAGATGAGTAGCAACACTATCTGTGTCCTTCATACGAAGGTCATACGATTTTCTCATCAGATACACTTTATTTGATGTCGTCTCTTTTTCATATGTATTGCATAACTTCTTCCAAAGCTCCTCTGCACTTTCACAGTCTAATACTGTAAAGTAAACATTATCTGCCAGGTGCAAGCGAATGGTAGACCTGGCCATTTCATCTAACTCATCCCAATCATCTTCATCCATGTCAGCAGGCTTCTTTGAAATCCCATTTACTGGCTTCCATTGCCTCCTTTGAATCAGCACATCTTTAATCTGATTCTTCCATAGAGCAAAGTTTGTGCCATCAAATTTTCGGATCTCAAAATGATCTTTGCCCTACAAGTTATAGCTCCTCCTCGGAACACTAACACTAGACCCTGATCCACTGTATGTGCCTGAGACCTCTGATGCCATGATGGTAGAGAACTGAATAGAATTATAATGGAGCTAGAAGAGTCCGAAACACCAACGAATAAGTTTGTCAAGGAGTAAATCGACCATTGTATACATGACAAAACCAAAAATCTGGAAAATATTTTGCCAAAGTATCCTCTGCAAAATGAGCATATGACCACTGTCAAAATATCATAAAATTGCAAGTACTAACATGTTTTCTTGCATAGTGAATCACTGACTCCACTGCATATAATCAATTACCCAATAGGAGCCAACTAGGCTTATCGAGCACCTGTGAACAGCTATCATACATCTGCTATGGCGAGGCTGGGTAAGTATGTCACTTGCATCACCGAAGAGACCCCGACATCTGGGTGTCTCCCAGTTAAGAAAACCTCACCACGACCCTCTTTTTCAAATGTAAAAGGCTTTATGCAAAAAACGTAACCGCTATATCAATGAACACATGGACATACATAAGCGGTATCCACAAAAGCATACATGGTGTGTATGTGCTCAATATATGCAATAAAATGACACTAAAAGGCTGAATGCATAGCCCAAAAGCTAGCCAACAACACCTGCAACTGTCTGTCAACTCTGATGATTTAGGCTCAAAAACCTGCATAAATTTGTAGCAGCTGCTCCCACCAAAATTGAAAACCTCTCGAGAAACTTGTAGTTTTACGAGTGTGGCTGAAAACGCAGCCCCAAAGGTTGATATTTATTGTCAGAGAAGTACAAAGAACACTCTTCTTGATGTTCTTGGACCTGTGTGAACAAAACTATGTGTGAAAGTACTCCAAAATGGCTCCAAAAGACACCCAAAAATGCTTCAAAAATAGGCTTTGAAAGCAAAGAATGAAGCTTTGAGGGACCAAAACATGTTCAAGGTAATGTCAACCTTAGTCTTTCCCCTTCTTCAGACACCACAATAGTGTAGCTTAGTGGCAAGAGATTGCCACGGTTAAGTAAGCTCAGGGGGGAACAGTACTAGGATGGGTGACCTCTTGGGAAGGACCGGGAACCTCTATATTCCTTGATCATTGAGGTCCTCCCTCGCACGCTGTAGGAGCGATTCGTGACTGCTGGTGGATCAAGTCAACCGTTTCGCTAACGGTGCACGCGGGGTGTCTATTTGGCAAACTCAAAGATGATACAAACTCAAGATTTGATATTAGTTCAATTTGCAAATCAAAGATGTTGAGAAGTATAACACAAGAATTGATGGCATACACGATCACATATTTGTCTTCTCATGGTTCTGCATGACGAACATAAGAAAAAGCCTTCACAAAATATGGTTTGTTTTGTCTCAATAATTGCCAATCTTTATTCATGATTCTATCGTTAAAGGGACCAACATTAAATGCGCAAGTGCTATAGCAATTCGCTTTCAATTAATCACATTCATAACAATAACGCTCAAGTCATATAGGGTCTAAATTCAATAGCAATCCTATAAAAGCCTAGTATATCGAGCATTACAGATATAAAAAATGACACATATTGCTAGTTGATAACACGTAGATAACCGGTTCGAGTTCAATTACAATCTATGTTTAACAAAAATTTGCACCATTCATAGTCCATAGAAATTGAATGTTGTGCCTTTGACAAAGAATGGAAACACCCTCTTAATGAGGTAAGCATTTCATAACAAAACACGTCATTAAGAAGTTATAAAACGTAATCGAACTAGGCTCATGTTTACATATGGAGGTTTCTGAAAAATTGGTTATAGCATAAGATAAAAGCCGCCAACAAAATTTATCTCAGAGTGAAACTTCTAATTGTGCTACATCTAAAGCAACTTGTGTGAATGGCATAATAATTTAAATCTTGATTTAGCTTTGATTAACTCGGTTCAAATTCTTTAACTAAACGTCATCAATACTCACTACCATTGGTACGGCAATCCGAAAAAAAAAAAACCAAAAACTTATAATGCGAGTAGTTCTCAGAAACATCACAATACTGTTCCCTCGATCTAGTTCTCGTACTAAAAACTGTATTTGTTTTGTTGTTAGAGCTTTCTAGAAAAAATCTACAAGATTCTTTTACATTTATGAAACAAAATATACTGGACACATGAGTTTGCTCTTTTAAACAACCTTACACATAAGAAAAAAATCATTGGCAGCGCCAGAATATCTACAGCACTATCTACCTTTGCTTCAAAACTCTTTGCTCCTTTAATCTCTCTGAGTAGCATGACTTCTTCCTACAATTGCTAAATTTTCTTCCTGTACCGTGTCAAAATGCAAGAAACTTATGCAAGGAAGATAGCACCCAGTTTTCACTACTCAATATGCATCAAAATAAAGGAAGGGTGCTCGCAAAGCTCAAAGTGTGGTTTTTAACACCATCGCTCCAATTAATCCCCCTCTTTCTACCTGTATAATCAAACAAAGAGATTGAAGAAGAACTCCCCACCATAGCAAAGTCTCCTTTTCGATAAATATCTTGCAGAAGTCATATAGCGCATGACTTCATTATAGCTAATAGAGTTAGTGTGTCATACATTACAGAAATCTGGACATCAATATTGCAACTGACATTCGAAGCGGCTATTCACATATCACTACAAGGAATACGGGCGTATAGCGACGGTTAAAGCGACAGAATTTCATCGCTATAAAATTGCAACTTGCGTCGTAATTAGTGTCGTGCCGATCGTCGATTAAACGACGCAGAAAACGATGGTATTTGCGACTTGTGACGCGACGGGATTGCAACGTTCCCATAAAACGTCGCTAAAACGACGCAATTTAAAAGCGTCACATAAGCGACGCTTTCTTGCGTCGCATAGGTGATGTTACTTGCCGTCGCATAAGCGACGCTAAAATTGTCGTGTATTCAACGACGAATTGCATCGCTTACACGACGATCTGTTGACGGACAAAAATTAACCACGCTTACGAGCTGAAGCAAGTATATGCAGAATTGTTGTTTTGCCTAAGCTCTCTCTTATTGTCTCCCTCTGTCTTTGTTTCTCTCTTTCTACATCTTTCTCTCTTTGAATTCTATCTCTCTCTCTCTAGATCTCTCTCTCTCTCTCTCTCTCTCTCTCTCTCTCTCTCTCTCTCTCTTCTTTCTCTCTTTATTGCAGGTTATTCAAGAAGCTAACCAAGCAAAAAGTATGGCTAACAATTGTAAGTACAATTTCTATTCTTTGTAGATCATGTGAATTGTGTTATTTCATTACATAACATACTCACACTTATTGATATGCACTCATACACTTATACATGATGAAGATGCACTTTCACACATATACATATATACACATGCACATACACACACACATATATACACATAGATACATGTGCACATACACTTAGACATACACACATATACACATGCATATGCACAAACATTCCTACAACCACATAAAAAGACATCCATGCATGCATTATTGTGTGTATATATATATATATATATATATATATATATATATATATTAACATATATGAAAATACATGTATATGCACATCCACATACACATGCATGTTTCATACATATACACATGCATATACATATACACACATATACATATACATGCATATACATGTACACACACATACATATACATGCATATACATATACACACACATACACAAGAACATGCACATACTCATACACACATATACATTTATACATGCACATGCACATACATACTACACACACATACACATGCACATACATACATATACACACACATACATATACTCTTAGGTACACACATATGAATGAATTATATAATTAAAGTATTAAAACACATATACACATGCACACACACATGCATATACCTACATATACACATACATGCACATACACACACATACACATAGAGTTATACATATACATGCATATACATATACACACACATACACAAGAACATGCACATATTGATACATACATATACACTTATACATGCACATGCACATACATACATATACACACACATACACATGCACATACATACATATACACACACATACATATACACTTAGGTACACACATATGAATGAATTATATAATTAAAGTATTAAAACACATATACACATGCACACACATGCACATACCTACATATACACATATACATGCACATACACACATATACACATAGAGTTATACATATACATGCATATACATATACACATACGTACATACACATGCATATGCACATACTCATACACACATATACACTTATACATGCACATGCACATACATACATATACATACACATACACATGCACATACATACATATACACACACATACATACATATACACACACATACATAATTAAAGTATTAAAACACATGCCTAATATAAACAATAATAACAATCAATAGAACAAAACTCTTCATTACTTAATACCATACACACAATTCGAAACTTAACTGAAATTATATATATATATATATATATATCAATGTAAATATATAGAATCCAATGTCATAATCAACTAAAATCATAATCATCATCATCATGATCATCATCATCATGATCATCATCATCATGATCATCATCATCAGCAGCAATATCATGATCATTCTGATCATCCTCATCCTCATCGTCATGATCACCCTGTGACGATCGAGATCGTCCCTCCTGTGTCTGTCTCTCCACCTCATCCATATTTGTCTCTCCATAATACTCCTATATTACATATAACAAACATAAATAAATAAAATAATTAAAACATTCATAAAAACAGAATAATTATATAAAATTTAAAAATACTCACAAAGGCATCAGGATGATCTTGCATATACTCGCTCAAACGCCGATATCCAAAATGTGTAGCATACTTGATCTCCTGTTTCGTAGGATATCGGCCATAATCCTTCCGCTGCAATGAAACAAATAAAAAACATTAGTTGCTTGCATTTTAACTAAAATAAAAAATATACTCACAATAACACATATACTTACAAACGTAGCTACAAAACCATTATGGCCCATTTGGCCTAGGTGCGATGTGTGGCCCGACTCCACTCTCTTCTTTGCAACAGCCTGTTTATTCAAGAAAAAAAATACATAAATTAAATGTAAAAAATTACTAAAATATATAAAAATTATAAATATAAACTATTAATTTGTGTACCTTCTGCTGAGGAAATGACTCCTGAAGACGTAGTTGTCTACGAAAAAACTGCCACGACTCAGGTGGTATGCTAGCTCGCCTCTTATTTTTTTTGACCATACAATATCTCCTGTTAATTTAATCTCAAACGGAAAAAAAAGTCAGAATACATACACATATATACACACACATACACATACACATACCCACATACACATATACATGCAAACATATACGCATGCATATATGTATACATATACACATATACATACATATAACATAAACATACATATACATATCCACATATATACGTACACACACATGCATGCATATACACTCATTCATACAAAATACATGCATTTATCCCACAATAATATGTAGTTGTGTATATGTGAATATGTGTGTATGTGTAAATGTGTATATGTGAATATGTGTGTATGTGTAAATATGTATATGTGAATTTTTTGTTTATGTAGATAATCAAATTATTAATATCAAATATCATTATTTGTAGATTCTGATCAATCAGATGGAACTCCACCACCGTCTCCTCTTCGTGCAATGACTATAAGTATATGAAATATTTAATTTTAAATATATTTGATGGATACATAACTTATATTTTTTTTTTTATGTTTCTTATTATGTGCAGATTCTGATCAATCAAAGGGTACTCCACCACCTCCTACCCATGCAACGACTTCACATGTGTCCTCCGATAGGAATTATGATGAATTTTACTATGAAGAGCATATTATATGTTGGTGTAACTCTTGTTATGGCACATATCGAAGACCACGATTGGAATGTATTGAACATGAGGCAGAGTATGGTACTTTTGAGCGTGCACCATCACCTAGTCAACGTGATAATGCTTGGGTATGTATTTTCTATATATATTAATGTCATTATTAATTAAAAACCATATATAAAATCAAATTATTGTTGATATACATGAATACTTGCTCGATGATGATGATGATGATGATTTTTCTCATAATGTTAATATACCTCGTACACGTCATGGACTTGCTGTTCATCAATTACAAGCAGAGGTTTCTAGAAATCCTCTACCTCCTGGTTTAGAGAATGAAACGGCTGGAGATTATCCATTGCCAGCTCGTGATCGTTCTTTAGTACAAACATATGATAGAAGAAGATATGGAGGATGGAATAGAGGACCACTTCCTTTAGATGGAGAGGTTTTCAACTTTTGGGGTAATCTCTATATGATTGCTCCATCCACTATTACTAATGCTGGTCGTGGTCTCTTTATTGTAGAGGATTTGTATGTGCCTCCGAACTCTGAAGTCACTCTTATGTCATTTTGTTGTCCTACATATGGATGGGGAGATTGGCATCGACTTTCACGTTATGTTCAAAGCATGAGTACTTATGAAATATGCTTGAATGCAGCATCCCTTACTAGTAGAAGGATTTTACATGCAAAAAATGAAAGATTATATATTGATGGAAGACCTTACACACATGGAAATATAGCACGTTTAATAAATAGGTTTACATAATAGTTCAAGGACTAATTGCACATTTGAGGAGCGTGAAAATAGTCATGAATCACCATACATGAGTAGAGATGTATCAAGATACATAGTTGTCAATGCTATTACTACATTACATGCTGGTGATGAACTATTAGTGAATTATGGATGGCGTAGACCTCCAAGAGCACCTTTTAGCTAGAGAGAATAAAAATTTTCTATCCATATTTAATAAGTTATATACTTAATTTTATATTTGAAGTTTACTTTCTATTCATTTATGGAATACTAATGAGTTTCATTTATATGTGTAGATTCCAACGTATGATGTTGATGATATTCGCCCACAGCATTCACAATTACCATTAAGACCACGATTATCAGAAGCTTCCATGAGGAGGCTACGCAAAACTAATCCTGTGCAATATGTAAAGTTGAAAGATCTATATTCAAAAGACGATAAAGTACAAGATTTGTGTGACAATGATGAAGATGATGGCATGGCAGATTTTATTGAGGATTGGTATCAAAATGACAGTGAGTGCATTGATATTCCTAAAAATGAGAAATATCTTCCAGAGGAATGTCTAAAGCATGTATATGAAGGAAGTCGTTTGACACGACTAAGTGCGAGCTTACTTATTCTCAACCTTCAAAATCGTTTTGGATGGAGTAATGTATCTGTTTCGACACTATTAAGGTATAATTTTCAATTTTCTATCTATTTATATATATATATATATATATATATATATATATATATATATATATATATATATATATATATATATATATATATATATATATATATATATATATATATATATATATATATATATATATATACATGCAGGTTTTTATTCTTACTTTAGATAAGATAAGAAGAAGAACTTGAATTGAATGGATACGATTGTTTGGATGGCAGGATACGATTGTTTGGATGGCAAGATACGATTGTTTGGATGGTAGGATACGCTTGTTTGTTTTGGAGGATATGAATGATTTGTTGATTCACACATATGTTCAATTTGAAAGTGTGAATCGACAAATCATTCAATGAAGGTACATACTTCATGTGTCCAAAACAAACAATCGTATCCTGCCATCCAAAACAATCAAATTTTGTGTAAATATTTTGAAAGATGCATTAATAGTTTTAAAAGATGCACGGACAAAAAGTGTCCATTCAATTCAAGTTCTTGTTCTTACCTTATCTAAAGTAAGAATAAAAACCTACATGTATATATGTATATTTATTTATTTACCTTTTTTAATATATCTTTTTTTGATAAACTTACAGGTTATTATCTGAAAAGTTTTTACCAAGTCAGAATATTCTTCCTACCTCACATGATGAAATGAAGAAGATAATCAACAATCTTGGTATAGATTATCAATGTATACATGCATGTCCTAACGATTGTATTTTATATAGAGGTGAATATGCAGACTCTTTGACATGTCCCAAATGTCAATCTCCTCGATATAAGGGTGAAGAAGGTACAATCCCAAAAAAGGTATTGAGACATTTTCCATTGGCTCCACGGATTAGACATATGTTTCAAAGCCCCGAATTATCAAAGCTTTTGACTTGGGGACATGATCACAAAAGTACTGATGGAAAAATCAGAATTCCTCATGATAGTGTTGCTTTTCAGCATATTGATTCTACATGGCCTGAATTTGCACAAAATCCAGAGAATCTAAAGTTAGGAGTTGCATTAGATGGGGTTAATCCATTCTCCATGAAATCCAGTAAATGGTCAACATGGCCAGTGGTAGTCATAAACTACAATCTTCCGCCATATCTTAGCATTAAAAAGGAACATTTAATGCTTTCACTTTTAATCCCAGGCAAAAGACAAGTTAAAGATATGAATGTATATCTTGCTCCTCTCATTGACGATCTTCAAGAGTTATGGAGAGGTATTAATGTCATTGATGTATCGAAAAGCATCAATGAAAGACGGTTCGTGGTATTGTGGCTTGGACTATTCACGATTTTCCTGGATATGGCATTTGTTCAGGTATTGATGTAATTTTTTTATTCAATATGCATGTAAATAAATATGATTTGATCTAATTATACTTTTATCATTTTTCATGATGCAGGAATATCTACTAAGGGTTATAAATCTTGTCCATATTGTGGTGATTGGTTGAGATCAATCTATAGTAAGAATCTCAACAAAAATATTTATCTTCGACATCGATGATTCTTGCCTGATGATCATCCATTAAGATCTAAAAGAGAAGCGATACATTTTAATGGAAAGCTTGAAACAGGCCAGTATCCAAAACCTATGACGCCTATGGATTGGTATATAAAATGGACAGATGGACCTCTGATAGATCCAAAAGCAGAAATCTTCAGTGATGATTCAGATAATGAGTATGTGAACAGAGGTAAAGGAAAATTGACACTCGTTGAGAACATATCAATATGGTATTCTTTGGAGTATTGGAAAGAGTTAAAAGTATGTCATCTTCTTGATCCTATGCATATATTCAAAAATATTGGTTATTCACTATGGCAGCATCTTCTTGGACTAAAAGATACCACAACATCAAGGAATGATTTGAAAGATCAAAAATCCAAACCAAAGTTATGGCCAGTTTTTGATAGACATCGACAAGAAACGACTTATGCATCTGCTCCTTGGGTACTTACAACAAAAGAGATACAGACTATCAACAATAGAATTCAATTGATTAAGACTCCTACAAGATATGAAGCATCGTTTCAAAACATGTTTACTATGGATGATAAGAGCTTATCTGGGTTAAAGACCCATGACTGACATAACTTTTTGAAACATATTTTACCTTTGGTTATCGATGGATGTACAATGAAAGGAGTACGAGATGTGATCTATCGTCTTGGATAACTTATAAGGTAATTATTATACTTTTATATTTAATATGTATGAATATTGGATATCTTTTATTTTTTAATTAACTTCTTTATAATTGTTTTTATGATATGTATAGGTGGATTACATCCAAAGAGATCGATAAAAATTCGATCCCACAAAAAAAACGTGAATGCAAAGAGCTACTATGTTTGATGGAAAAAGAACTTCCTACTTCCTTTTTTGATATTCAGGTTCATTTATTAGTCCATCTTGTAGATGAGATAGAGATTGCAGGTGTTGTCAACACTTGATGGATGTTTTGGGTCGAGCGATTTATGGGAATACTAAAAGGTTATGTGCGACAAAGAGCAAAACCAGAAGGATCCATGGCAAAGGGTTGGATGCTTGAAGAGTGCATGTATTACGTTAGTGAGTACCTTGAAAGAGTTCATGAAGAAGCTCCACGTGCATGGACCAACGAGTCTTCTTCAAAAATAACAGATGAGGTATTATCAAGTAAGGGGGTTCCATTCTTATTTACATTTCAAGAAAAAGATGATGTTTCTACTTTTGTAGCATATAATAGCGAATGCATGCAAGCATTCCTTAGCGAGTACGAGGAACTTCAAAGTCTCCAAAGTAAAAGGCGAAAAAACAAAAGATCTAGACGTAATCTCGATAATAATGAGATTACAGATATACCTTCTTTCATGGATTGGCTATATAGTCGTTTGCAACGCGCCAACGCAAATAATGAAGAAATCTCAGATGAGCAAAGAGAGTTAATGATAGGTTGTGAACGAAAGGTAATTTTATTAAAATAATATTTTATTTTTTTCATATATGTATGTTAGTTTCTATTTACTAATTGAATTTATTTTGCAGGCTCGAATGTTTACTAATATGTGGGCTTTTGGATAGCATATTAGAATCAAAGCCATTGATTCTTTACGTAAAACAGAGGATTCTAGTATTGTTGCTTCTTTCAAGCAACTATCACGTGCTAGCTCAAAAGACACGAACCTTATAGATAGCGAACTTGGTTACGTAGGAACTATTGTTGGTTATTTGAATAGTTTATTGTTAGAGAGATCGAAGAAAGTCCTCTTGATGATTCAGCATCAGATACTGATACATCAACATCTGAAATAGAAATTAGAATCATTATACGTGATAATGATACTAATCTTTTTGATGAAGAGGATAATTCTCTACATGCTGATTCTACTTATGAGGAAGAGGAATTACCAGAAATAGATATTAATCCATCAATAGATGATGTGATTCATGAGAACATAGATTTAACAATAGAAGAAATAAATGAAATCAATAAGGATAATGAAGATGAGACTATATTGATGTCTTACCAAAATGATGGCAATAATGAAAACATATGAGCAGATTAGATAGTAAATTCTACTCTAGTTATCGATCAATAACTTGAAGCTTCTGAATGGATATCAGATAATAGGTTTTTTTTATTAACTTGAATAACGATGAATCCTATTAGAGAGATGAAATCATGTTCTTCTAAGTTAGAACATGAAGCTCGGGGGTATGCCTAATTATTTTATATATAGCTTTATCTTTGAGGAGCAATTTTTTATCATGTATGTATGCATATGTGTGTGTATTCATGTGTATTATATGTATACATATGTTAGTATGCATATATATGTATTTCATGTATATGTATGTGTTTGCATGTGTGTGATATATGTATACATGTGTTAATTATGCATATGTGTATATATGCATATGCATTTATGTAAAATATTCATGTATTCATGTAATATATGCAAGTGTTTATAATTGTGTACATGTATATATGTATATGTGTCTATGTGTAAATATGTACATGTAAATATGTATGCATGTATATATATGTTTATGTTTGCATGTAGGCATGTATATGTGATGTGTACATGTATATATGTATATATGTCTGTGTAAATGTGTACATGTAAATATGTTAGTATGTATATATATATATATTTATGTGTGCATTTAGGCATGTATGTGTGATGCATAATATATCTACTCCATTTTATATTTATGTATCCTATCTACATGATGTGTATATATCTTTACATATATTATGATCCTCGTTGATTCGAGTAGCTATATATAGAGGCATAAGGTTGGGAGGAGAGACATCTCTCTAGTAGGACGTCGGAGGTGTACATATACTTCAAACATATGGCTAAAAAGTTGAATTAGAGTTTTTAAATTAGGGATTTCAAAACCCTAATATCGAAATTAGTGTTTTCAATTTAGGATTTTTGAAATAGGATTTATTTATTTATTTATGCATATGCATGTCTATGCAATTATTTCAAACGATGGAATGATTGAAACCCAAGGCAAAGGTATGGACAATTGGCGGCTCCTTCCTGTCATCACATTGATGCAACACAAGCTTTGCTTACAACTAGAAGATCGATACAAATGATACCTTTGTAAAACCACGAGGCCCACGAGGAATCCACAAAGAGGCTGAAAGTTGTTGGCCTTCCATGATGCGCAATCCTACTTCTATTTCTCCTACTTTTGTTTCTTCTTCTGTTTCCCTCGTCCAAGAGAGCTGAATCAATATCAACGCTATCCTCTCTGTTCCTCCCGTAATAATCTCTGTCCTCCTTTTTTTAATCAGATCGACGCCCTCCACTTCCCCTACTCTGCATGCATTCCATTCAGAGCATTGAGTTCCACTTTCCTCCTCATTGAGCAGATGATCGCTCATGCCTCTAAATATTGCCTAATGAATAGTGCTTGGAATGGCCTCCTTCCCACGAAGACACCTTCTCTTCTCATGCGCAGCCTGTGGAGCCTCTGCCAACCAAACGAAGCCCCTCGTCTTCTCCTTTTCTGCGGCCGTACCTCACTTCTCTCTTTGCCGGCTTGTAAAGAATGAAATTCAGGATTCTTCTGAGCCTTCCTTCATCCACCTTTGTAGTCTCTCCTCGTCCACGACGGTGATGGACCCCTCCCTCTCTGATAGAGATTAGAGAGCCCCCTGATGAATCTCCTTTCACATACATGTACCCCTTCTGAACATCAAGATCGCTACCTGCCCTCTTCTCTGCATGTCCTGCATCATATTACTGCTTTCTAAAGTCATAACTCCAGTATTTTCCCAATAATGCCATGCGAGTGGTGCCACATAATAAGCGACTGAAACAAGAAACAAAATTCCTTGAAACAAGAAGCATAAGATAAATGTCATGTACTTCCATCGTTGGAAAGTTTCGAGAATCCTTGTCAATAGATGTAAAGTGTGTCGATCATATTATTCATAACCTGTTGTGCATGTATTTAGCTTTTCCATTGTCCAATACAAATGCAGCATTTAATTGCCCATATTCGAGACATCGGATATTTGATCTTCAATCAATGACATCTTAGAACCTTGATTTGCTCCATTGGCACAACAGGTGTAACGCAAGAGCTATAATTGAAATATAAGCATAGAGATTAGTGATATCCATCCCTATCATTGCCTTCTTGGAGTAGACACTTCATGTGAATGCAATCTTGGAAATCATAGTACTAAGAAAACCAAGCCAGTTGAATGAGAGTTCCTTCATCGAAGCCATAGACACACCAATAAATAATATTGTAAGTTTTGGATCCGGATCTCTATCATAAGTCTCCAGGATCTTGGAAATACGAATTGGTAACTTGAATGCAAGTCTTCCATATTTTAGTTCCATGAAAAGCATAGAATCCACTGTCGATCCTGCACCATGCCTTCAATAATTCTATTCATTAATTTGACAGTTCATATGTCAAAATAAAGGATTGGGATATCCAGTTAGGGAGAGAGAATCTATCCGACAGCGCAGCCAATGGTGACTTCGGTGACTCGGATGACAAGGTATGCCAAGGTCTATGCCTTGGTCACCGCCTTAGTCGTAAGCCTTGGGGATGCACCAGTGAAAGTGATTCAACGGCAATGCACCACAGTGCGCTCTCCTTCTTGCAAGCTCCACGACGATATCCTCGGAGTAGAAAACCGAGCTCATGGGCCGCACATGATGCTCTGCACAGAGATTGCAAAACACGCAGAAAACACAGTACACAGGGAGCATGAAGATAGACTTCTTAGGTCTTGCAAATGCGATCGAACTTACAGTCTGTGACTGACCAGGCCACTATATGTTTTATTAAAGAACATATACAAGGAAGTGTCCGGTGGCCATTTGGCCTTTCACATGGACACTGACGGTAACAATTGGGACTTACAGTTCATAGTAGACACTTTCTTGTATACACAAGAGGAATTTGATAAAGCCAATCCAGTATGGAGGTGCAAATTTTTGGAAAAGAATCCTACTCTATGGGTCCATTGGGAATCTGCACCATACCTATTACACGTAAACCCATCTTTTTTCCCAGTGCCAGGAAAAAGATCCTGGATGCAATTTTGGGAAAGACAGCATTAGGGCACAATAAATAACCAATGGATTAACTATCCTCTACTACCGAGTCCACGGCACAACTATTTACCTACTGAAGAATATATGTACGCACCAGTTAATTTTGGCTCTCAAGATATGCAACAATTCTAGATCTAGCAATAAAAATGACAAATAAAGTATTGAGCATGCTATTAACAGTTTTGAAGGTCTTCAAACATGCTCAATACACATTTTTGAACTTCATCGGCATTAACCAAGGCACAAATGCCTTAATTTTTTATCTCTCTGTAATGCCTAGCCAACTTACGATAATTGCATTATACTCATGATTAATGTTTCTACCGAGTCCTTATATGCATACTTTCGAAGAAGCGTTTTTTACAGGATTTTTTGAAATGGACTCGAAAATTTTTGTGAAATTGTCTTCTAATCTAAATGCTCGATTGGTGGCCTACAAGCTCAGTTTCTTTGCCGACCATAGACAAGCCCCGAATGATGGTGTCAAGTCAACTCAATGGAAAGAACTCATGATATGTGAAGCCAATATGCTAAATCAAAGAGAGCAAACAACCATTCAGACATATTCATGTCAATAGTCAAAGCCTGTCAGGGACGATAGAGTTTAGGAGGAGGGACGTGTGGAGGGAGAATCGAGCAAGAAACAAAGAAGAAGAAAATAAAAAAGAAAAATTATTCAATAAAGATAACTCACCCTCTACCCAAAGCCCCGTAGGGGCACGCATCAGGCTGCAATGCAAAAGAAGGAGGTCCCGAAGCGTGTAAAAAAAGATTAAACACAGGACCTTTGAAGCATCCACCAGACAAAAATAGATGCAATATTTACCAAATAGTGCATGTGATGGAAAGAAAGTAACATGTTTGAGCAATACAACAGGGCCCCGAAGTGTGTAAATAAAGAAGTTATTCGAAGGCCGAAAGTTAGAAAGAGGTAGAGGTTGAAAAGCGAAAAAGATTGACTAAGATAGTCACATTCTTAGCCACTAGGTGCTTGCAATGGAAAAGAGCTATACAGGCATCAATGAGAATACAACCACTCTCATGTATGAATGTAAGGAATACCAATTGGGAAAGACGGAAGCATAGGACTTAGGCTCGGATAAGGTACTAAATTCTCTGAAAGTTCAGAAGGCTTCCTCAACCACTGGGCGCTGGTGGTGGTCAACTACAAAGATGCTATCAACAAAGGACCAGACCCACTATGAACACAAAGTTAGAGACAATAAGAAAAGCCTGTCAAGGGACAACAAATACAAAGAGGGGGAGAGTGTTGTATAGAAAAGAAGCACAAAAAGGCGAGGCCCAATTTTTTTTCAAATTATGGGCACAAATTTTTTTCAAATTATGGGCACAAATTTTTTTCAAATTATGGGCACAAATTTTCTTCTTCAAGTTTCTATGAAATACCTCATGAAGCCATGTAAATGCACTAGAGGAGTCCTCTAGATGCATGAATCCCAATTATTGTAACATAATCCTTGTAAGATAGTAGGAATTTAGTATTTTTCAATAAAAGTGTCGGTCTCTTGTGTGAAAGGACCAATTTTAGGGCACATGTATATAAGTCATTTGATGACTCTTTATAAGGACTATTTTGCCATGGTCAGGACTGAAGCTAAAATTTTCGAATTTGCCTCTTCTCTGTTGTGTATCTTCTTCTCCAAGAGCATGTGTGTGTGATTCTTGTTTGAAATGTGTGTTTAGAACTGTTGTCTACCCCTCTCTTTCATGTTTAAGCTGCTTTAGCGTGTGTGTGAGACTTGAGGGGCTGCTGAGCAGGTGTTGGTGTTTCCTTCCATTCACTATTTTTCTCGTAACTTGAAGGACATTTGTTAAATTTGACTGAGAATACTACCATTAGATGCGTCTCATCGAGAGCTTTGAAATGAACCAATATTGACCATATTCGGAGTTCGAAGCTGAGGGAAAAGTTCAAATTTGTGCTTACTACTGTAAAAAGTATCGCAACATGCATTTTCAGAGAATTAATGAGTGGGAGAGGTAGCTGAGCTAAGTACATGCATTGTTGCATTGTCAATTCACTTCCCATCATGTGTACACGTGTCTTCATACACTTGATATGTTTAATTTCACGGATTGATAATTAAATGTGTATTAATCCACCACTATATGCACTTATGGGGTGATTGCTGTACAGTCTCAGTTGAGACAAGTCCCTAAGGCTCTACGACTTAGGTACACAGTGGAGGTAGCATGCTCAACATGCATGGGGCACTATGGCCAGTCTACCCAATTGTATGCCTTTGGGTCGCTGAAACTAAGTGTCTTTGAGGAGTTCCTTCCTTGTGATGCTTTGGGAGTGTAATCCGTAGTTTGTGGATACTTTCCGCTTCATTTGTACAATTGTTTGTTCAATATATTCAAACTTAATGAAGATCAGGCTTCTGCCGAACTTCCTCTTAAAAAAAAAAAAATTCTTAAAACACAGTTGTGCATTTAAAGCAGATCTTCGTGCTTTTGTAAGCGTGCTACGTGGATGCAAAGTGTGGGAACCACCGGGAGCCATTAGAGTGCAGATTGCCACCATGGATTCAGACTGCGCTACTTGGCGGTGACGATTAGGCCACGTCATTTTGACACGCAGCGGTCCTTCTAGTTTACGCTCGCGCGCGACAGAGAGGGGGAGATACCCCGCGAAAGCAAGCGGACTTCCTCACGGTCTTCTGTCACTGAAAACGACATGTTGGAGAATCCGGACGATGAGCGACTTCTTTCCATTCTGGGGGTCACAGCAGCCAACCCCGAGGATATTGAACGCCGCGTTATTGCTGCTGTGAGATTTCAATCTTGTCACTCTGTGATCCGGTTCCTCACCACCTCCTCCCAGTGATCCCCCACCCTTACGTTTTTCTGACGATGGTTTTCTGATTGCATAGAGTTTCTCGTTTGATTTATCCAGGCCGAAGAACGTGCCCGGAGAGAACGGAAGAAGAAACGATTGGAAGCAGATCAAGAAGAAGAAGAGAAAGCTCAAGTCGATGATGAATATCACTTTGAAGAAGAGTCACATCAGGAAGCTCTCCTTAGAAATCGCTTAAAGGCGTTGGAACAGGAAATCAATGCCGTAGCAGCTGGTTTAGAGTCTCTCGAGCAGAAGCAGAGAGATGAATCACTGGAGGATACTGGAAATGCGAGTGAAAATGAACCACAGGAAGGTGAACGGCGTGAAGAAGCTTCAGGATCTCAGTTGCAGAGGGCTTTGGCCGAAGAGCGGATTGCAAGCTTGGAAAACAAAAAGGCTAAATTACTCCAGAAGCTTGCTATTCTGCAGGCTGGTATGGCTGACAGTGATGAGGAGGATGATGATAATGATCGGTTTAAAGAGGCTACAAACAGACATTTGGATGATCGAAAACGGAAATCTGTTGTTAATGTTACCGAGTATGGGATCGTTGCCACAGAAATCGATGATGACAATGATGATGATGATGATGTTACCATTGAGTCCACCTCTGGTTTTGTTGAAACTGTAATATGCACTCCTAGTTAGTTTTTGTGTTTGTTGGGTCTTCTAAAAGCAATGCATGTATTGCATTTAATGGAGCTTATTTTTCGACCATTCAATCCTTACAGGAAAGGGATCGACTGATAAGAACTGGTGTAGTAACTCCATTTGACCGTCTGAAAGGCTTTGAGAGACGGGTGGAAAGTGGTTCCTTTATTGACCCAAATCGTAAGCATATAGAGAGTTCGATTGCAAATGTTGTCGCATCTATGGCTGCTTCCGCGAAGGCAAGACCAACAACTAAGCTTCTCGATGCATCTGAGCTGCCTAAATTGGCACCACCCACCCGTGAGTTTCGCAGAATACGGAAGATTCAAAGGCATGCTGATACAACTTTGAGTGCTGGAAAGACTCCAACAAAGAAGCAGGGAAACAAGAGGAAAAGGCCATTGCCTGATATAAAGTGGAGGCGGCAGCAACTTGAGAGAGATGCATCAGAAAGAAGCGTAGATCCCCATGATGCGAATGAGAGTGCTTATGATTCTGATTTTGCAAGCAGTGGTGAGATTTTTATACGATTGCTTGTTTGAAGGTTAAACTCATAGGTGGAGCCTTCCATGTGAACTCGTGCAAATGATGAGCCTGTACATCTACCTTTGGATTTTGATGTATGGATGGCTGATACTTATCATACCCATCTTTCTGTTTCTTCTGGCTAAACAGGTAGTGTGGATAATGGGGAAGAGGATGCTAAGCTTCACAAGAAGAAGAAAAAAATCAGAGATGTCAGGGAATCTGATGGGGAAGAGAATATACAAGACATATTGTTGGAAGGAGGACTCCGCATTCCTTCTTTGATCTATGGGAACTTGTTTGACTATCAGAGAACTGGAGTGAAATGGTTGTGGGAACTGCATTGCCAAAAAGCTGGCGGAATTATTGCAGATGAGATGGGACTCGGAAAAACTATTCAGGTGACAGCATTTTTGGCTTCGTTGCATTACAGTGGTTTGTACGAACCAAGCATTGTGGTCTGTCCTGTAACTCTTCTTCGGCAATGGAAGCGAGAGTTGCAGAAGTGGTATGAGCCTTTCGAAGTTGAAATTTTGCATGATTCTGCAGCTTCGAACTCATCAAAATCTGTCAGACCTAAGAATAAGAAATCAAAACAAGAGTATTCATCAGAGGAGGATAATCATGGTGAAAGTGAAGAGGACAGTGATGAAGTCAGAGAGAGTGTGAAGCTAACAAAAAAGAAGAAGCTTGACAGATGGGATGCACTAATTAAGAGAATTGTTAGTAGTAAGTCTGGTCTTCTTGTGACTACTTATGAACAACTCAGGATCCTGAGAGAGAAGCTCCTAGACCAGGAGTGGGGTTATGCTGTGCTAGATGAAGGTCATCGCATAAGGAACCCAGATGCTGAAATCACTCTTGTTTGTAAACAGCTGCAGACTGTTCATCGGATAATTATGACTGGTGCTCCCATTCAGAATAAGCTCACAGAGTTATGGTCTCTTTTTGACTTTGTTTTCCCAGGTAAATTGGGCGTCCTACCTGTATTTCAGGCTCAATTTTCTTTACCAATTTCCATTGGTGGCTATACGAATGCAACACCTTTGCAAGTTTCAACTGCTTACAAATGTGCTGTTGTCCTTAGGGATTTAATAATGCCCTACTTGCTTAGGAGGTTAAAATCTGATGTTAATGCTCACCTTACTAAGAAGACAGAGCATGTCCTTTTTTGTAGTCTAACTGAAGAACAGCGCTCTGCTTATAGAGCATTTTTAGGCAGCACAGAAGTTGAGCAAATATTTGATGGGAACAGAAACTCGTTGTATGGTATTGACATATTACGGAAAATCTGTAATCATGCAGACCTTTTGGAGAGAGAGCAAAGCTCCAATCATCCAGATTTTGGTAACCCTGAAAGGAGTGGTAAACTGAAAGTTCTTGGACAGGTTCTTGATGTTTGGCACAGCCAAGGTCACAGAGTTCTCATCTTCTCTCAAACACAGCAAATGCTGGACATTATTGAGAACTACTGCATAAGTAAAAATTTTATTTACCGAAGAATGGATGGATCTACCCCCATTCGTCAGCGTGCAGCACTGATTGATGAGTTTAATGAGTCATCTCATGTGTTTGTTTTTATTCTTACAACCAGAGTCGGGGGTTTGGGAACTAATCTTATAGGTGCCAACAAAGTAGTTATCTTTGATCCTGATTGGAACCCGTCAACAGATATGCAGGTATTCTGTCATTCATACTAGACATTGGGAATCTTTTAGTCATTGCATGCCTTTAAAGGTGGTCTTCCAACTGAAACATCTTTGAATGTTTTATGTTGTATTTTTGTCATTCGCTGTGATGCATAATCATAGCAAGTCCTAGGTCGTTAATGGATTTTTATCCTTTGTCTAACAGCTGAAATAATTTATTATACAGGCGAGAGAACGAGCTTGGCGGATTGGACAGACTCGGGATGTAACAGTCTATAGACTGATAACAAGGGGTACGATTGAGGAGAAGGTATATCACCGCCAGATCTACAAGCATTTTCTGACAAATAAAATTTTGAAGGATCCTAAACAGAGGCGCATATTCAAAGCAAGAGATCTCCGGGATCTTTTTACGTTAAATGAAGATAAACATGAAGTCAAAACAGAGACATCAGCATTATTTTCTGAAGTATCTAATGTTGATCTAAATCATGTCGCTGAGAGAGCACCAACAATAGAAGCTTCAGGGCAGAGTCCAGGAAGCCGATGTCATGGTTCTGTCTCGTCAAGTGATGAGAGGGCCAAAACCTCTACAGATGACATAAACTCCCAAGAAGATGAGTCACACATCTTAAAATGCCTTTTTGAAGCAAATGGCATTCATGTGAGAGACCGATTCATTTATTTTTGCTGAAAATAACTTTTTAGCCTTGCGTTTTTCTGACTATCTTTTTTGTGTATCATTTTTGCAGTCAGCATTGAATCATGAGGCCATAGAGTCTATGAATGATTCAGAGAAGACGATGATTGATAATGAATCTGCTAGAGTTGCTCAGCGAGCAGCAGCAGCTGTAATGCAGTCTCGCCTTCAAAGGAGGAGTGATAATGTAGCAGTCCCGACATGGACTGGTCGCTCAGGAGCTGCCGGTGCTCCTTCAGCAGTACGAAGACGATTTGGATCAACCACTAATAGTAGTCTCTTGCCTTCAGTGCAACATGGAAGTGGTCATGCTAACCAGATTGATTCCCAAGGGCCTCTTAGGGCGGGCATGTCTACAGGAAGAGCCCTGAGTTCATCAGATGTCCTTGCTCGTTTGAGAGGTGGAGTTGGATCAGTTCCACAGGCTGCAACTTACCATGTAAATGGTGTCTCTAATGATTCGAGAGGCACTACCAGGGTAGATAGTCTTTCTTTGCAGGTTGGTGCTGAGTCATCTACACTCCATGAGCAGCTGTGTTCATTCATTGAGCAGCAGGGTGGAAGCGTTTCCTCTGCAAGGATTGTAGAGAAATTCAAAGATTCAGTTCCCCCAAATCGTGCTGCTTATTTCCGTCAAGTGTTAAAAGAAGTTGCCGTTCTGAAAAAAGAGGGATCAGAAGGATGTTGGGTGCTGAAGAGTGAGACTCAATGATACTTACAGAAGTGTCTGACTCTAACCAAAATAACTCTGTGGAATCAAGTGTCGAGAATATATCAGCTCTTTGCAGTCAAGTGGGGCTCTGGTACAGGATCAGAAGATTCATTCTAGACTTCACTTGAGTCTGTTTACTTGTACAGATCTTCTTTATCCAAATTTTGGGTGTAATACATAAAGCAAATGCAAAAGCTATTTTGAAAACATTGCCTTGCAATTCAATTGTTTTTTTTGTCTGGGAGTATTTACTATTTTTAAAAGAAGTATACTCTTTTTCTGGGAGTATTTACTATGTTTTCAAGAAAATTCATGTCATGGGTTTTGTACATGAACTTGAGGGATTTTCTTGCCCAGTTCTCTCCTTCATGCTGTTGGCTTATTTGGCATGCTGCCTAGTGTTTATCCATTTTTCCTTGTTCCATCTCCTTTGGTGCACGTGAAGGCTTCTGTAACATCTCATTTGAATACATGTCTAGTCTATGGTTGCGTGAAGGTACAATGTCTTTCATCTGAAGACTGCATACTCCATGTGAAGAACAGCAGAAAAGAAAGGCTCATCCTCACTGTCCTCGGTTCTGATACATATATCAATTACATGTCAAGTCTATGGTTGTTTGAACTCATGGAATCCAGTGTGTAAATGCACAATGTTATCCTATAGTGCTTCCATTGGCATGGTAACATATCTTTCTTGTTGACCTTACAATCTTACGAAACTTGTTTTTGATGGCAAACATGAAGGGAAAGTCAAGGAATCTTCTCTGTGACTGTTTTCTGACTCTTACTCAGACCACGATCAAAATTAGAAGTGCATCTTGAGGCTGGATCCCATTTAGATTCAAAACTTGTCTGGAATCTGGCATCCTGTGGTTGAGCACTAGGCAATGTCACAAATAGGGCATCTACAGTTTTGTTAAGCTTTTTCAATATATTTGGAGGTATGCTTGCTATGCTCAACTTTATTTCACAGAGTCGAGTTTTGAGAGTAAATGGTGAAAGAGGCTCCATATTTAGTTTGCCTATTAATGTTCCTTAATCTTCAATCGTTCTTGAACTGATGGCACTCACTTGCCTGACATGTTACTTTCGGTGTTGTCCATGTTCTGCCAGCACATCTACTCCTAAGCTTAAAGAAGTTGGGACCTGTTTTATGTCCTTTCCTTTACAGAAGAACAACTGTCTTTTCTTCATGTTCATTTGCTACTAAGTATCACTTTTGTCTGGATGACTATGTAATCTTTTCTTATCTAGTCAACGATAAGACCTATCCATACCTTGCTTTCATGTCAGCTTTAACAATATGTTGGTTCTCTTGGACATCAGCCAAGCAATCCTCACCAGAACTTTTGGAAATTCCTATGTTATATGGAGCAATAGGGCTTATGCCATAATGCATCTCCAATGTAGACACAAAAGTCACTTTGTGAGGTCCATAACTATTGAGAAATTTAATATAATGGAAAATAATGATTCGAAAGTAAGGCTTACTGGTAAATGAGCCCTTTCCCATCTCATATAATTTAAAAATAAAAAAAAGCTAAATATCTGGAAAAATTTAAGATAGGTAGAAAGATACACATGTGAATGCATGAATTGGAAAATGCGTAGATAGAGAGATAGATGAACCGATAGATAGATAGATAGATAGATAGATAGATAGATAGAGAGGAAGACAGACAGATTGACAGGTAGATAGACGAATAGACAGACAGGCCAGGTAGTCAGATAGAGAGTAGACGGATCGATTGATAGATGGGTAGATAGATACACAGATGGATAAACAAATAGACAGATACAAAGATACTGTAAAGTATTTGAACTCAATTGTGTAACAGATAGATAGACACAAAGATATTGTTGAACTCAATTGTGCAACAGAAAATGTGTTGAACAGTGCTCAGTAGATTCCTTGTTTATCTTTAACTTGTAAGTCCATTTTCTCTTAATAGCACTTTCAATTTCTAAATCGTTTTTTCAAGTCCTAATAGATTTATGTAGCTTTTTAATGACCTATTATATGCTCCATTTGGACAATGATAGCCCTGGCAAACTCCTATTGCAAGAAGAATTAATCACTATCCACAGCTAACTAAAAATTAGGGTTTTAGAGATAAGTTAATTGCTCACAATATGATTGAAATCACCATGAGATATTTTGGGCATACGAACTAGCTTTATATCGAGCAAATGTACTACAAGGACTCGAGATAAGATAAATAATCACACTAGAACAAACTGTTAGAGAAGAGCAAGTCTCTAATAAGGCATACAAGAAGCTATGAACTAATTGATTCTTATTTGGCTAGCCTAAGTGTGGTAGAGAATCCTTTGTGGATATGACTTTGGTATGGGCTTGTGTTTTTATTCCATGTACGAATAGTGACCCAATTGACTTCACAACTTCCATGCCCTTGTCTCTTCAACTGACCATGCCTCTTCACATATCGTGGCTTTCGGTGATTCATTTACCTTTATTGAATAAGGTCTCATGTTTGGCGTTTAGGTGCAATCTTCATTGTTGACTCGAGCTGAATTATCCATTTCAGCTCACTTGAGCTTGCATCTATACTTCCAACTCTCCTCCTCAAGCTCACGTTTTTATGCCTTCACTTAAATCCTTCATGTTTGTGGCCTCCTTCAACTTCATATTTTGTAGCATCCAACAATTTTGTAAATATGTATGCATCATGTTTTTTAAGGCTGGCAAACTTCACATCAACATCTTTACTTGTGACTTTCTCTCTAATGAAGTGATAATGTACTTTAATGTGCTTGCTTCTAGCATGATACATTGGATTATTTGCCAACTATACGCTAAGCATATTCTCACCAAAGAGTGGAAATGTATATACATGTGCATCCAAGTCCTCAATAAGCTTTTTTAAAGTTTAGCCAAATGATATCACATGCACCCATTGTTAAAGCTCTGTATTTTGCTTCTATAGAAGACAATACTACCGCTGGCTGCTTTTTTGAACTCCATGCGATAGCTTTTGCCCCTAACATAAACATATACCTTGATGTACTTTTCCTATCATCTTTTCAGCTAGTCCAACTTGCATTATTGAATCCTTTGGGCTCTATTTGATCATCCTAAGCAGAGAAAAGTCCGTGGCTGATTGAGTATTTCACATATCTAAGTATCCTCGTTGCTGCATTTAAATGATGAAGTGAAGGTGCATGTATAAATTGGGAAGAACACTTACTGCATATGATGGTTTTGGGCTTGTTATGGAGAATTCATCTCTGCAAGAAATGTGATTGCTGCACCCACTGTCTATACACAATTTGTAGTCTTCATTTTGCCTATCTTTTTTACCGATGCTTTATTTCTAACAAGTGATCATTAACTCTATCATTTGAAGATCTTGCATGATTGTTTTGGCCTCTATGATTCATAGAGTTCTATAATAACAATTAGTAACAAAATGACCTGGCGTACTACATATGTCATATCCATTGCCTTCGTGGTTTTGCGTTACTATATCTGCCTCTACCTTTGGTTCTTCCTCGTACATTGCATTCTTCATTTCAATAGAGTGTCCTCCATCTTCATTTGAATTGGATTGTCCTCCATCTTGGCTGTTCTAATGTTGATTATGCCTTCCTCTTTCTATGTCCCCACCTCTTCCATATGTGATTAGCCCTAGACATACAGCACTAGACTTAGCCCTTTGTTGGATTTGGGTCGTCCAATTTTGATGTATGAGCAACCAAGTCATCATTATCCAATGCACTAAACTTTGAGTATACAGTCATTGATGGCCTAGCTTGGTGACTTCCTTAGGTTATTGAATTCGTTTCTCAGTTGTATCTTACTAAGTTTAATGCTTGTATAATAAATTCTTTTTAGAGTATCCCAAATCTCCTTTGATTCATCAATATTTTGTATGTGCTCTGTCATTGACTTGCTTATATATTCTGAAATTGTGAGCATTACTCTTCTATTCCTTTGCTCCCATTCCTTTGTTGCTCTTCTTTGAGCATATCTACCCATAATCTATCATCTATGCCACATTGCCCATCGAATAATAACTGATTCTCAACTTCCAAGGTTGATAATTTCCTTCTCGAATTTCTCAATTGCAATCTTCTTTCTTATTGATTTGGGATTCAATTCTCAAATGATTTTCTTCAGCCAGTTTCCTCACTTTTTTGGGGACTCCTTTTTGCATCTCTAATACCACTTCTTGATTATTACAAGTGTTAATAGATGTATGTAGGCCTATAATCAAATATTATCATCTAATCAATTTAGACAATGATATCTATTGCAAACTCTTGTTGCAAGACAAACTAACCACTATCTGCACCTTAATAATAAGAAGGGTTTTAATCACTCAACAAAATCATCAAAATATTTCTTGGACGTATAAAGTGGACTTTATATTGATCAAATGTGTCACAAGAACTCAAGAAATAAGTCTTTCATTATAAGAGAAAACTTGATCCATCTATTAATTGTTCGCCTAATCCTTCTTTGGATGAGGAGGAACGAGTTTTTGAATACATAAAAGAAACTTCTTTCAATAATCACATTAATACAAAACGTCAAAGTAGAGAAGCCTCTAATGAACAATACTGTAAGAAGTTCTCACACAGCAGCGTAGTGGAAGATAAACAGAGACACTGAACTTCATAAGAACACAGGACCAAGTAGAGGAATAAATGGAAGTAGAATGCAAAACAAAAATACTACTTTTATTTTTGAAAGAGGTACAATACAGTAAAGGGGTGGTCCAGCCATGCACTCCAACAGTAGGAGCTTCACTGGTAACACAGAAGATTACAAAATTACATTACATGTAAGTACTACACAATCTACTCAGGACTATACATGTATTCTTGTACTTGGACTCGGCAGGAACTACCCAAGGTTCTCTACATGAGCATGGAACTTGTCTCCTAATAGTGCCTTCGTGAAGATGTTTGCCACGTTCTCAAGGAGAATACTCTAGATCCAACACACCATTCGAACATCTCTCGAAGGTAGTGAAACTTGATCTTAATGTGATTTGTGGGTGCATGAGACATCAAATTATTAGCTATAGCCATGCAACTCTGATTGTTGCACTTTAGCTCCACGGGCTCTTCGCATTGCACTTCTAATCGCCAAAGGATCACCCTTAGCCACACAATTTCGCATGCGATAGAGTAGGCTTCCTTGTATTCGACTTCGGTTGAGGATAATGCCATCATAAGCTATATCTTACTACACCAAGAGAAAATTCCTCAACCAAGTGACAAACAATATCCAAACAATGACTTCCTAGAATCCACATCTCTGACCCAATCTACATCACAATACTCGACACACTTCATATCCAATGACTTGTAGATAATGGTTTCCAACCAACTTCCTATAATGCTTTACCACCACAATTGGTGAATTCTCTTCCATAGATAATTTAGAATTTACCTCCATGGGTGTAGTTTCCCGTCTACATTCTTCCGTCCCAAATTCCTTCAAAATTTCTTGAGCATACCTCTACTAGGAGATGAAAATGTGTCTTGATTTTTGCAATACTTCAATCCCCAAGCAAAAATGAATGAGACCCAAGTTCGTCATTTCAAATTTGGCACTAAGGCTTTTGGTACATTCGATCATGTCATTTAAGTCATTTGTGATGAGAAGATCATCCATATACAATACAATGATCACACACTTGCCTTCAGTCTCATAAGTGTATAAGTTTGCATCTTTAGGACTTCGCCTAAAGTTTAGAATTTCAAAAAATCTTTTTATCCATTGGTACCATGCTCTAGGAGCTTGTTCCAATCCATATAGAACTTTGTTTAATCGATGTGGGGCCTTGTACTCGGATGGCTTCTTCATATACACCTCTTTGATGTTTCCATTCAAAAATGCTGATTTAACATCCAATTGGTACATTGGCCACTTACGCTGTGTAGCTAACACTAAAAGTATATAGATAATGGTCATCCTAGCTATTGATGCAAATTAATCTTCAAAGTACAAACCTTCAAGTTGTCTGAATCCTTGTGTAATAAGTCCATCCTTGAACTTTTCAGAACTTCCATTTGATCTATACTTCATTTTCTAGATCTACTTAATGTCAATTAAGTTCTTCTTAAGGTACTGTTATGCATGATGCTTTGGTACTTGGACTGGATTGCTTCCTTTCATCTTAGATCAACCATGGCTTCTTCCAAAGTGACTAGTTCCCTCGCTTCCTCCATAATCTTGGACATCCATGCCATGTTCATTGTATCTGCAGATTCTTTACATTGCTTCTCTATTATGTGTGATCGCCTAATCCTGTAAGCTCATTCCTTTAATAGAGTGGGCTTATTGTCTCACCCATCACAACGATGGCTTTTCTCATGGTGTGATGACATTTTGGCCTCTAAGATCCTCATCCTCATATAAAGATGCTTCTTCATTTAGTAGTGAGGTGACGCTCAGGTGCTGGATGTTCCCAATGAGCCCTTCCATTTTATCTCAAATACCAAAAGAGTTTGACTGTCCAAGTTCATGATGGCATCAAAAAAACGTATGGAGTTCAATTGCACAAAGAGATATGTTCATAAAATTCCTCCCAACCACGTACATAACTCTTCAAATACCTCGCTCTCTCTCTCTCTATGTGATGGAACATCTACATGGCTCCTCACATGGGTGCCACTTGGCACTTATGTGAGAGCCCATGTGTGCATGGATCTAAGGGAGGGTTCCTATCTCCCTCTCCAAATGGTCCCATATAACATTGACTTCTCCTTAAGTCCAATTTTTTCCTAAGAAATGGTGTTGAAAGATTCTTGTGAAAAAAAAAATCTAAAGTAATTACTTCCACTCAAACCCATGTATCCTAAATCTTGTTCTTCCTCCCCACAATTATTATGGTTTTTGAGTCCATTTTATAGATGAGATTCTATAAAAAATTTGTCCGCTTTTGTGCTAGAAGAGTACTCTAGTAGATCCTTTATTCTTGTCTGATAGCTTTGGATCATTGCTTATCTCCATTCACTTGGACTTGGTCACTTATTGGACCATCTTATAGGATTCATTCTTGAGTGGGAGGTGTATCACCATTGTATTGGCATGTATTTCTATTGGTGAAATTAACAAGCCTAAGTGCATTGCTAAAGCCTTAGGACTACACATCCATTTATCCCTTCACAAGAGAAAAATACATGTGAACCTATGCTAGTCATTTTTGGGCATAGTTACGTTGGATAAATGTGAATGCCAAAAGAAGGAATCTCGTGAATTTAGGAGAGTCAAGCCATGACTTATTTGGTGAAGGAATCATATCAATTATGTTCCTAAATTATATAATCAATTCTAACACTAGTTTGGTACCAAAACAGGACACTTAAGTGTCCTTTTTTGACAATTTTCCAAAAAATCACACACCTTATACAAAGACAATTTGAGAAAATCCTTTAACACACATATTAAATATAATTCAAAGGTTAATGCAAAATTATGAAACTTAAGAGGTAGAGGCTCAAGAGGAAGAGGCAAAGGAGGAAAACAAGGTAGGGGGAGATCTCGAAGCTCCTCTCCATGTGCCATATGTGGCTTAACTAATCACATTACTGAGAATTGTTTCAGGAATCCTAGAAATCAAAGAGGAAGCGGTTACAATAGAGGAGGCTATGGAAGCTCAAGAGCTAGATTCAACAACAACAATGGTTACTCATACAACAATAATAATTATCAAGGAGGATAAAGAGGATGATAAAACTCAAGAGGATTCATTAGTTTTAATGAATATGACTATGAAGCAAGGTAAAACAAATGAAGATGTATTCTATATAGACTCAGGTTGTTCCAATCATGTAGCAGGGAATCTAGCTCTACTCTCAGACTTGGAGGACCCAAGAAAAAGACATGAAGTCCAAACAAGTGATTACACAAGGCATCCAATGGAGAACATAGGCAATGTGAAGATTTCAGATGGTAATATGAACCTATTGAGCAAGGTATTGTATGTGCCAACCATCACCAAAAACCTCATAAGTGTAGGTCAGATTGTTGAAAAAGGATTGCAGGTCAGATTCACAAAGAATGAAGCATTTGTTGAGGATTCACATTAGGGATTCAAGAGAATAGAAAGATGAGAAAAGTCAGGTAGATTATTTACTTTTGAGCTCCAAGATACTAGGAACATTGCATTGTTCCGTTATGGCAGTCAAGCCTTATAAGAATTGGAAATTTGGCACAAGAGGTTAGCTCATATAGGTGAAAGGTCTTTGAAACAAGTCAGTAGGGATCAGGGTGTGCTTGGTCTACCAAATACCTCTAAACAACACATGATTTACAAATGTAGTGCTTGTCAATTTGGCAAGTCTCACATGCAACCATCCACAAAGAAGGGATACATTCATGAAGACCTATTGGAGCTAGTCCATACAGATGTATGGGGGCCAAGAAAGAAGCCTTCAATCTCTGGATCCAGGTATTATGTATCATTCATTGACGATTGTAATAGATGGACAATACTATATTTTATGAAGCATAAAGATAAAATGTTCTCTTGTTTCAAGAAATATCTAGCACTTGCAGAGAATCAAACAAGTAAGACTTTGAAGAGGCAAAGGTCAGATGGAGGGGAAGAATATTTCTCCCATGACTTTGATTCTTATCTCCAAGAGAGAGGAATCAAAAGAGAGATTACAACCAGGTATACTCCAAAGCAAAATAGAGTGGCAAAAAGAAGAAATAGAATCATAATGGAGGCTACAAGATCAATGGTAAATGAGAAGAAGTTGCCCAATTACCTATTGGCAGAGGCTATATCTACAACCACCTATCTGATCAATAGACTACCATCAAAAGAATTAGATGGGATGACACCATATGAAGCATGGAATGGAAGAAGACCTAACCTTGATCATTGCAGGATCTTTGGGAACACACCATATGCACACATACTATAAAAAATCAGAGGCAAATTGGATCCAAAGGTAGAGAAATGCATATTGATTAGCTATGACCTTAATCATAAAGCTTATTGGCTCTACAATCCAAGAAATAAAGGTTTCATTATAAGTACAAATGTTGATGAAAAAAAAAATCTTGGTTTGAGGATGATTGCAGGAAAATTTGACCTAGAGGAATACTTCCCAACATTGTCAAAGAGAAATGAGCATACACATGAAGACTCAAGTGACTTTGAAGAAAACGGGAAGACTCCAAGAAGGGAAATCAACTCTTGGAACTCCAAAGGCAAAGCCAAAGTGCAAGAGTTGAGAGGTGTGGCAGAATCATCTCAACAAACTATAAGAAGGTCTACTAGAGAGAAAAGGAAGCCAGAAAGGTATGGTTATGACACCTCTTTAGTCATGAAGCATTCAATATACATAGTACATGACTCAAACTCTAAAGAACCATCAACATATGAAGAGGCCAAGAAGAAACAAGAATGGAGAGATGCCATGAAAAAAGAGATAGAATCTCTACAAGAAAATCAGACTTGGGAATTGGTTCCCAAGAAACCATCTATGAAGGTCATTGGCTCGAGGTTGATTTACAGGGTAAAGAAGAATTTTGATGGCTCAATTAACAGATACAAAGCAAGGCTTGTAGCCAAGGGGTTTGCTCAAACCCAAGTAATTGATTATGAAGAGACATTCTTACCTGTGGCAAAAATTCCTACAAATAGAGTACTCATGAGTGTAGCATCTTCCAAGAATAGGAATATCTATCAAATGGATATTAAAAATGCTTTTCTAAATGGTTGGATTTCAGAGGAGGTGTACATGGCTCAACCTCATTGCTTTGAAGATCAATTATATCCAGAATATGTATGCAGGTTAGGGAAAGCCTTGTATGGCTTGAAGAAAGCTCCTAGAGCTTGGAATCATGGACTTGTCACTTACTTGCAGGATAAAGGTTTTATGGTAAGAAAGGTAGATCCTTCCCTCTTAATTAAGAGGAACCATTTAGAGGTTATATACCTATGTGTAATATGTGGATGACATAATCATTACAGGTAATGATGCAGATGGAATCAAGAGAATCAAAGCTCAGATGACAGAAAGGTTCAAGATTAGTGATCTTGGACTTCTCACATACTTCCTAGGTTTGGAAGTGGTATATATAGAGAAAGGTATCTTCTTAACTCAAAGAAAGTACATTGGAGATATGCTCACCAAATTCAATATGGAAAATACAAAGGTTGCAAGAACACCCATGGAGGTGAATCAAAAGCTAAGTGCTCATAAAGGTGAGATAAGTGAAGATGTAACTACCTATCAAAGCTTAGTTGGAAGCTTGAATTATGCTACTCTACTAGAGTAGATATATGCTATCGAGTTAGTGTGCCGAGTCAGTTCACACTCCAAGGAGTCCTCAAATGGAAGCATCTAAAAGAATCCTAAAGTATTTGAAGGGCACAATCAATGAAGGGTTATACTACCCTTATACATCTAATATAGATGTTAAATTATTTTTGATGTAGATTAGGCAGGCTCTAAAGATGATAGGAGAAGCATCTTAGGCTATCTTACTTTTGCAGGTACCAAATTGATCTCATGGTCTTCCAAGAAGTAACCTAAAATTGTTCTTTGGTCAACTGAAGCTAAATACAGAGGACTTGCAAATGCTACTCAAGAAGCTATGTGTATTAGAACCCTATATTCAGATTTAGAATTGAATATTTCTACTCCACACATATTTGGGGACAACATTAGTTACACTATCATTATGTCAGAGAAAAGATCATGAGTAAGGAGATACAACTCTCATATGTATCCACACATCAACAATGTGCAGATATGATAACAAAGGCATTGGATGGAAGCAAATTAAACAGGTTCAAATCAATGATTGGACTATAGAAAATCATGAAGGACTAAAGACTCAAGCATCTTAGGCTTGAGGGGAGAGTTTTTGGTGCAATTATCAAGCTGAAGTGCATTGCTAAAGCCTAAGGACTAACATCCATTTATCCCTTCACAAGAGAAAAATACATGTAACCTATGCTAGTCATTTTTGGGCATAGTTACCTTGGATAAATGTAAATGCCAAAAGAAGATGGAATCTCATGGATTTTAAGCGATTCAATCCATGAATTATGTGGTGAGGGAATCAAATAATTATGTTCCTGAAGTATAGGACCATTTTTAGGTAGGGAAGCTTCAAATTCAAAATGAGAACATGTGTATAAATACATACACTTTTAGTCGCGAGATAAGAGAGCCATTTAGAGAGGCATTGAGCTACTTCAATGAGCATACATTGATCTCATCTCATGTATGAGTATTCCACTACACTTCCCTTTATCATATATTCATTAGCTTATACATTTTGATACATTTCGTCAAGTTCATCTCTATCTACTGTTCTCTGCTACATCTTCATCATTATGGTGATCTTGTGGAATCAATTTCTCTGTGTGTACTTCATCACCTGATGTATTGTAACTTGTACTAGTTATATTAAAGTGGATAATACTTGCATATCAATTTTCATCACATTTGGTTTAGGGGATCTCGAGTTATGAATCATAGAATGTGACTGTGTCTCCACACCTACTAGATACTGAAATGTCGAGATGACCCCCCTGACTTGTTAGAATAATTTCTCAATGTATGGTGTGGCTAAATTGATGAAATAATTTTCTTTATTTAGCTACATATTCCAATTATATGTGTGCAAAATCTCTCTAGCCAATCCATACTAGGTTGTGAGCTCTAAGCAAATTACTGAGTACTTATATTCCCAAAATAGAAGGTTTCTTCACATTTCTAGTACATGCAAGTTATTTGTTTTGATGCAAACTTTTGGGAATGATGCTCCAAGAAAATTAGTGGTTCCAAATTCATTATTTTGAAGATAAAGGATTCTTTTAAGCATCCTTGGAGTTAACTTGGCACGTGTAGAGTAGGTCTTGTGCAACATCATCTCATCTCTGGAGCATACTCATCCATCTCCACATAATTGCCATCGGTTTTTGGCATGTGTATTTTCCATTATCTTTTATTGGATCAGTGATAGTGGTGATAGGTTACTCATTGTTCTTTTGCTACTAGTTATCTTTTTTGGATTGCTCAATTTACAGGGGTACTCTATTGAATATTTTCCAGGTGTGATCCTATTGGTGATAGAGTATTATTGCTAGTGTCTTGGATTGCCAGCATGATGTCTTCTCTATTTGATGACATTTATTTTCAAGATGGAAAGCTTAGATGTGGCATACATTGGTTTGTGTAGGGTTATACATGTATGTGCATAGAGATGCATAGAGGCCTCGTGACATGCCCGACCACATATGGATGGATATGGATGCATGGTCTAGCTCCACTATCCGGTTACAAGTTATGGATTCTACATACAAGTCTCTGATGCATGAGGATGTTGAAATGAAAAAGGACGACTAATGCTACTCTACTCACATGCACATGTCTTCACAAGCTAATGAGGAAGGAACAAAAGACAACAAATCATGATGAGTGAATTAAAATGGAAATGACTTACATACAATGCTCTATGATCATGACTCCATGAGGAGAGTGAGGGCAGTCTTGCCAAGAGCTTGAGTGGATGGCTTATGAGGAGTGAAGTGAGGCCCTCCTTATATGGAGTTAAGGATAAATCTCCTTGCATGTGTGTCACTCTAGCACAATGGTGAGTACCAACGTGAGGAGATCCACCTCATAATTGTCAATCCATGGAGACGTGAGGACTAGTATGAAGACTTTGAGCAAGTGATGGTACAAGTGTGTGAGTGAGAAGCACACAAGCATGCACACACATACACACACACGCGCACACAAGGCAAGAGCAAGGAGAGGAACAATGGAGTTCTTTGCATTAGTCAAAAGGTCTCTTACATAAGCTCAATTCACAAAAAATGTAACCCCAAAAATGAGATCTCTAGCTCTTTTTATAGTTTTTTGACTAGCTTTGGCCTTGTCCAGACCTAGTGTCCGGCAAAAATTAGGTTCTGGAGCCTATTTGAGGGCTCAAACGGAGTCTAAAAATTATGAAAATTGGTATGTAGCTAATTCTAATACTCCTCAAGCTCGAGGACTCCTCTGCTTGAACAAAATGGAGTCTATTCTTCCAAAAACGGGATTTACAATGTGTGTGTAGTGATGAAAATCACTAAAGTTGGAAGTAGTTCATGGAAAAAAATGATTAGGCCTTGTTGCCGTATTGTGCATGACTGCTCCGTTGTGCTTGTATGCTCTTCATATGACTTGTATGCCAACACTCCCCCCTTCCTAGTGTCTGTCGCCTCTGACAAACCTTTGTTCTATAGGGTGTTCGATATAGTATTCGATGACATTGGTGGCAAGTTCATGTTCTCCTATCCTTAAGCCTTGTGCTAGGTCAGCTTCCAATGCATCCCAATTTATTGCACCGGGGACCTCTGGTTGCGGTGTGGTGTAGTACTCGGAGTACATGGCTTGTTCACAAGCAAAGAGATGGAGCAAGTGTGTTGGCTTACGTGCAAACACTTCTGAGTGGTACTCCCAAAATCCTGATCGGAACATTTCTTCAAATGTTTGTTTATAGCATGCGGTAAGATACTTAAGTCGTGCATGCCAAGCATATGCTACCCGAATGCTGGGGGTGGTGCTCATGTCATACACCGAATCATAATTTCCATTAGTAAACCCCGGTAGCCGTACCTATGGTGCTGCTTCATTTCTAAAGGTTTTGAGTACTATCTGCATCATATCCAAAATTTTGAGCATCATTTGGGCTGCCACATCTGGCATGGGCTTCAGTCGAGGCATCCAATGTCAAATTGTGGCCATCATGTATGCTATCGATGGTGGTCCCTGTGGTGGCGCTATGTATGGATAATTGAGCCACTCTTTACATTGAGCATTATTCTATACCTTGATGTTGAATGCTTTCCATGAGCGGCGTCGTGGAACAAGGCCATAGCATGGATTGTAAAGTAGATGTAATGGCGCATTGTTCCAGGTGTGCAGCATTTCAGGATATGTTTCAAGAAGTTTCTGCCGCCATGTCGGTTTGACGGATTTTTCCTTTTTGCACCTCTGGAGGAAGGTCTTCAGGTTGAAATTGGGTTGCGAAGGAAGGTATCTTCCTTGTGACTCTCTGTATTTCTGCATTATAATCTGCCAAAATGATATAGTACGGCCTGTATTGGAGTTGTGATGAGAGGATAAGGCATCTAGAGGACAGGTTCTTGAAGTAGTTGGATTGTAATACAGTGTCTTTGATGACTCTCATGGCCTGATTTTGCACTACTGTTCGCTCTTCATGTGAACTCCTGATTTCCTCCACTTGTCGTAGCCATGGGGGTCGTGGTGCTTCGAATGAATCCTGACCTTCTTCCATTTGTTGACCTCCTGGGAAGGGTTGAGGGTCATAGTCTTCTTCAAACGTTTGCTCCACAGGAATTTGTACTGTTTCTTCGTCGGTGGGAGCCTCCGGTGGGGAAGGTGGTCTTTCATATTGTAGTAGGCGTGCTTGCAATTCTGTGACCTGTTTTTGGAGATCCTTTAGGGCCTCAGAGTCGGTGACAAGTGAAGCGGTTGAGGCAGTGACTTGGGGACCTACTAGCGTTTCTTGTTGTCTTGTCAGTTTCAATTGGCCTAGTTCCTCTGATAATTGGTCATGTGCTTCGAGTAGAGTAGCATAGTCTTCCAAGATGATCTTGATATTGTCGGGGGTCACAGCTTGAAACTTTGAAGGACTGATGGGTGGCCCAGGCGTGCTTTCGATAGCTGCTTCTAGGTTTTCTTGATTCTGAAGTTGCAGGCATCGATTCTCGTCATGAGCGGCTGCAAGGTGTCACTTGAGTAGGGTCATATTTTGCTGAAGCTTAGAGTTGTGTTCTAGCTGTGTCTGGAGATGGCCTTCTACCACTTGTATTGCTTCCTAGTCTGTGTTCTATAACTGTACTTCCAATATGCTATGAGCCTCTTGTAAAGTTTGGAATTGTGTATGGAGGCAAGCATTCTCCTCTTCTAGTGCAGCAAGACAATGTTGTAGCACCTCCGAGTGCTCTTGCAGTCATGCGTTATGTTGCTTGAGCTGATTGTACTCTATCCTCAACTGTGATATACATGCGAGCATGGTGTCCAATGCATTGCCTATGGATGAGGGTGTGGTTTGTACAATAGAAGATGCATGGGGAGGGAATTGGGGAATGGGGAGAGTGAATGATGTGTCTATTGGAGATGTGTGTGTGGGTGAAATTGGTGGAGGGGGAATGGGAGAAGGTGGAAGTGTGGGGGGAGGGGGAGGTGCTGTGGGTGGCGAAATGTCCATACTTTCAAGAGTGGATACAAGTGTGGCGTCTACCATGTATATTGGAATGGTAGGTGGTGTGTGTGTGAGAGTGGTGAATAAGTGTTGTGAGGATGGTGGGGATGGGATTGATGAGGAGGGTTGGGTGGTGGCTTGATACATTCTACAAAAGTAATCATGGGCGGGTTGAAGGAATGGTGGTATGGGAGGTGGAAGATGAGAACTTGGAGGCGGGAAAGCCAAAAAAGGGGATGTGGTGGCTGGGAATCCGAAGAGAATGGATCGAGAGTCAAGATGGCCTATGGCTAAAGGCATGGGGGCTGGTTGTCCTAGGGCATGCTCTATGAAGGACTCAGTCATGACGGTGGATGTATTATATAGGGGGTTTTCAAAGGAGGAGAACAAAGTAGAACTAGAGGTTGGACTACGGAAGATGAAGGCTTGCTCTGTGGGTTGGGTAGTCAATGTAACAAAGTGATAAGTAGGAGAGGATTAGGAAGTGATCCTCAACCATGGATTTTGGGGCAGTTGGTTAGCCCATCACATTCCTAACCAAGAGGTTGTGAGTTCCATTTCTTGCAGTCGAAGTGATATTTACAGCTTTCGTTTGAGGAGGTGATGGGGGAGGGGTCGGTGGTAGTGGTTCGGTTGACTCAGCCTGGGTGACGGGGATCTCTTGGCCAGTGGTTGTTGCTGTCTAGGAGGTTGTCTCAATGGGTTCAGATGTAATAATAGGTTCTTCCCCCGTAGTAATGGGAATCTGGATGTTTTTACCAGACCGTGGTCGTGTCTAGAATCTTCGTGGATCATATTGAACTGGAGACCTCTTAATCGCTGTTCGAACTGCTTCTACTACCCCATATGTTTCTGCCATCAATAAGAGACCTTCACTGTATTCAGAGTCAAATCCGGCTTCTTCCAATAGCTGAGCCATGAGTACCCGAGTGCTCTGTTCGGTGAGCAACTGTTGCGACCGCACTCATTCCATTATTTGATATAGCCTCCGGAGTTCTGCTTTATAGGCTGGGGCTTCAGTTGTTTCTTCTTCTTCTGCTTCTTCTTCTGCCTCGGAGTGTTTTAGTTGTTGTGACAAAGTTCTTTGCTGCTCATCATCCCAGTGTACATGGCGGCCTTCTGTGGATTTCCTCCTTCTTTGGGAAGACGTTCCCTGTTCTTCTGTATCTGAATAGAACTCGACATCAGAGAGTTGTGTATTTTGCAAGAATGATTCAAAGTCAAAGGGACCCGTCCCTTCAGCGTCTCCAGTTGTAGGAAATTCAAATTCAGGAGGAACAGGAGGAGCCGAGGGGGCAACTTGTGAGGTGCCTTCAGATCCAGATCTTGGTATACGAATGGTAAAGGGAGGCACAGTGGCATCCCCTCGTGGCGACACTTCCAGAAAACTTCACGTGTTTGAACACAAGGGATTGAACCCCTCATGCGCTTGGATTGATGTGTGGCGGATTTGAGTCTCTTGAACATTTGTAGCTGCGACCAAGTCAAAGCACGTTCAATAGGTACATCATATGCTAAGCACTTGTAGATGATGCACGTGATTGCACAACACCCATTCACCACTAGCTTCCTATGTGCCATTTTCTTTGCTTCATACAGTTGCTCTATAATCCATACAGGAAGCTTTATCGGTAATGCACCTGTCTCTGCCAAGTAAAGAGCGAACCAAATCCGCTTGTGGGGTTGAGTGAACCGATCTTGACCGGGAAACGCAAAATGTTGCATGCACATGTGAAGAGGAATTGACACATTCGGTGTGAGCGCTGCCATATCTTTCAACTTTTGTAGCTTCCGATTCTTCATGTTAGGGGGAATAAGAGGATCCTTCTCAGAGGGCACATGTGTGCCGTGCATGTTGAATGTAGAGCTTACCAATTCCAAAGTGAGTTCGAACCTTTTCAACTCATTGTTGTCCAATAACGAAGGAATGACAAACGATCCTGGCTTATCTTTTTCTTCATGCGCCTATAATGTTGAGACCAAGTAGTAACATCGTAGAAGATTTGGTTTGGGTAAAGGTGCTGCAAAGTATTCGGCCAGCCCTGCATGCTCCCATATGGTCTGCAGATCTTGTGTGTTTTGGAGAGTCTCAAACTCCTTGGAAAAGAACTGGAATCTGACCCATTGCTTATCATGCTCACACTTGGACTCCCATATATACTTGGCCTCTCCTAAGGACCCTGGCATGCCACTGAACCAATGAGAATTGGCATGGACCCTCTCTGTTATTCCTGTGGGAGGATCATGTATAGGTATTTGTTGGAGGTGTTGCAACTCTATGGGTCATTCAGTAGGAGGCACATCAATAGGTAGACTATCCACATCAATCCCAGCAGTACTTACTCCTGCCTGTGAGCTCGGAGCTGCTGCTTCAGCCATGAGATTACGCGTAGTCGTTGGTGCTTATCTGCTAGAAGAAGAGAGGCACATTAGCATTGCATAGGAAACAAGATTGTATGGTGTTCCCCCCACAATACTAACATGACATTCCAAGTGGTAAGCGGTTAGTGGGTGAGATGTTTGTGATGTGTGTGAATGTTGGTTAGAAGGTTAGTGATCATCCTATATGCATACTTTTGGGTGTGCAATGCACTGAGAATGCTCCTTCATCAGAGTGGATGGATTTACAAGAGTGGGTCAGGGGGTTTGACATGGGGTTTAAGTCTCCAAACTTGAAAGGTGGAATCATAGCTTTTATTGGTAATGGTGTGAAGGTCTGTGGACTGGATTGTTTTGGATTTGGGACTTTTGGGTACCCATCTCCCCACATTCCTAGATGTGACCGAAGATATAATGGTGTGGGGTGTAGATGTTTGCCTTGGGATTGGTGCCAAGGGTGCTTGTGAGTGTTGATTCAATCATGTGTATGAGGATGAAGCTATTTGAGCTCGTAAGCAGGTCTTGGGCACCCATATCTGTCTAGCATTTGGGATAGCCTTCATTGACTGCTTTGGAACCCAAATAGAAATGGTTTGTCTAGATTGGTTTCGCGGATACTCCTTCGTTGTGATCCTAGATGGTGTAGTGCGTTTGGTGCATGTTTGGGATCTTGTTTCCAAAGTCGAGGGTTGTTCACCCTTGCATACCCAGATCTGCTTCATGCCAAGAGGTACTCTATATTGTACAAGTTGATGTTCATGCTTCTTGATCATTGGCCTCCTCTGTGTCGTGTGTTGTCCGGCTTGCTTTCCTCGAATTCTTTTTGGAAAAGAAGGGAAATCCTCATCAATTTCTGCACGTTTGTCAAGAGTGACAATCTTTTGCACCATAGAACTTTGGTCAAGAATAGCATTGTTATCTTCATGTGGGTTCCTGGAGGGACCAGGATTTGGTGCCTCTTCTAGTGTCCTAAGTGCTTGATTTTCTAATTCAATTGTGACGCGGTTTTGGCCTACCCAAGCCTGAAGAAGTCCACTTCTTAGGTTGAGGTTGACTGCATGATCATAGATCCAGTCTTGGCCCAAGACAAGAGGTTCGGTAAGATCCTCGTCTTCACATACTAGCACTTTGACTTCCATTAGAATCTCTTGAATGTAGAGGGGAAGTTCCACCTCTCCCATGCAAGGCGTTTCCACACCTCCCAATCCTATGAGATATGCCTCTATAGGATTGACCTTCAATTGCAATTTTTGGTAGTGAGAAAGTCGAACTGCACTAGTGGCTGCTCTTGAGTCAATTAAAGCTCTCACAGTCCTTGCACTTTCTCCTTGTCCTATTTCTAGGGTCACAAAAGGTCGTTGATCAATTATCCTATGGGAACGTTCACCTGAAGCCTCGCACATGGCCATGTGATAGCTTAGAGATTCTTGAGTGTCAGGAATAGGCTGATCTCTACCTTGCCTCCTCAATTTCATTCGTCGGATGCGTTCTAAAGCTTCTACCTGTGCTTCTTCTCAAATTCGTTTTTCCTCTTCTTTAAGTTTCTTGGCAGTGTTGAGCCGATTTAGCATCTCTTCAGTCAGGGGTTCTTGATATAACTTGAATCTACATCCGCTTATGTAGCTAGGGAGAATATCACCTTCTAAAGTGGCTAGTTGTACTGCCCCACTGGTTGAAATCCTATTTATGATCATAGGTCCATAGCCACGCTTCTCTAATTTTCTCGCATGTTGCTTCAAAGTGTAGACTAAAACTAGGTCTCCCGCTTTCAAGCCCTTATCCTTTACATGGGCATCGAAGTATGCCTTCTGTCTTTTCTTACCTGCATATATTCCTGCTATAGCTCTCAATCGTGTTTCACCTAATCATTCAAGATCAAAGAGTCTGGAGGAGAGCTCATGGCCTGTCCAGTCATGCTCTTGTGCTACTTTCAACGTAGGTATCAAAAAGTCTAATGGTAGCACTGCATTCTGGCCGAAAACCATATGAAAGGGCGTGGCTTGGAGTACCGTTTTATAGGCAACTCTATATGCCCAAACATCATGGTGTAGCTGTTTGTCCCAATTAGAGCGTTTATTATTAACCAATTTTGTCAATACATTGAATAGAATCTTATTTGTGCTCTCGGCATGTCCATTCACTTGTGGATAATAGGGGGCATACTTCTTATGTATCACCAAAAATTCTTGGAGAAGGTTTTCTATGACTTCATTCAAGAAGTGTGTGCCTCTATCACTCACCAACTCTATTGGCAATCCATATCTAGTGAACACGTTCTCAAATAAGAACTTGGCGGTTGTTTGAGCATCATTCTTCGTTGTGGCTTTCACTTCTACCCACTTGGTTAGATAGTCTGTGGCCACAATGATATACTTAGCATGTGAACCCTTAGCTAGGGGATTAATAGGTCCGACAAAGTCTATTCCCCACTTAGAGAATGCACATCCACCCATCATAGGCTTCAATGGCATCTCATCTTTGCGTATAGGATACTGAGTTCGCTGACAAACATCACACCTCTTCACGTAGGTATGTACATGGTTGGCCACCAAAGACCTACAAATAGTATTGCCTTGATCACCCGATCTGGTCCAAAGTGTCCTCCTGCTACACTTTAGTGAGCAGTTTCTAAGATTTTAAGATATTCGCTCTCATGGACACATAGTCTAAGGTAACCATCTTTGCCATGCTTGTATAAGTTATCACCAATGAGTGAGTAGTCTAGGGCTTCGTGTTCTAAACTTCTTTGCCTAGCCAGGGTCATGTCTTGAGGGAATGTTTTCGTCCTCAGGAAGGTTACTAGTGATTCACTCCAATCTGGTACTAGTGACACTTGGTACAGAGTAGCATGCTCTACTGGTGGTTTAGCACTACAGACTGGGCATTCCTTACACAACTTATGGGCATTTGCTTCCATAGTCGGCCAATGCACTCCAAGTCTCCTTAATGTCTGTAAGGTTCTTTGCTTTGAGTAGTGTTGCTCTAATGCACCTACATGTGCTAATTGCAACCATTTAGCATACTCATCCTCTTCCACACAACAAGCTAATATCCCTTGATCGGTATGTTTGTACATTCTTCCTACCATGATATAGTACTTCTGGGCTCTTACTATCTCCTTGTCTTGAGTGTTGACTACTGGATGTTTTGGCCCATATGTTAGTACTGGCACTAAGGTCTTGGCCCATTGTGGTACAACTTCTAAATTAAATAAGTAAGCATCTGGAAGGTCATCTGATACTCCTTGCGGGGCCTCTCCAGATGTGAGCCTTGAGAGATGATCTGCTCTCAAATGAGTCTTGCCTTTTCTCACCACTACCTCAAAGTCGTATTCCATTAGCAAGAGGAACCATCTCACCAATCTACCTGTATCGCATGGTTTGTTTACCAAGTACAACAGTGCTTGATGATCAGTGAAAAATTTAAACTTATTTGCAAGCAAATAATGTCTAAACTTTTTAACTGCATAGACCATGCCTAATCCCTCTCGTTCGGTAGTGGTATAGTTTCGCTCAGCTGCGTGCAACTGTCTACTCGCATAGGCAATTGGAAGATCCATATTACCTTCACCAGTAGGTTGTGCAAGCACACATCCAATGGCATAATTGGATGCATCCACATGCACATGGAATGGCTTGTTTCAATCTGGTGTAGTCAAGATTGGTGCTGAGCACAATCGCCGCTTAAGCTCATTGAAGGATTTCTCACACTCATCAGTCCACTCAAAATTGGTTAAGAGTCCATACAGAGGCTTTGCAATGATGGCATACATGTGTATGAAGTGTCGGTAATAACCACAATGCCCCATGAAAGCTTAGGCACCACTACAATGGGGGACACCCATTCAGTGTGCTCAATTTCATAGATAAATCCGGCTTCCACCAAGCGGTCTATCTCTTCTTTGATCTTGGTAGCATAGTTGTCATTGTATGTGTATGGATTTTGTTTAGAGGGTCTGGCCTTTGAGGTCATGGGAATCGTGTGGGAGCATATGTCAGGGTCTACACCTTTCAGGTCCTTATAACTCCATGCAAACAGATCTCTATATTCTCATAGTAAGGCTATCAACTCCTGCTCCTCATCTTCCATAAGGTCATGTCCAATGTAAGTGCATCTCTCCTCTCCCTCTTCTATGGCCACCACAAAGATGAAGGCTTAATAGGAAACTTGATCCTAGGACAAGATTGGATCATTGAGAACGAAGTAAGCATCCACCTAGCGCAAGGATACGTTTCAGCCAAGATAGGGCACAAGGAAATTTTTAGCCTATTAGGGGAGAAACCCTCACCGAAACCTAAAGCCATCAAAAGTATGAAAGAACTCAAAGAGGAGCACGTAGAACATGATTCCAGCCCCAATCTCTCAGAAGCATGTCCGAAAGAAACAGAAATTTCAAACCCTAACACATCAATGGAAGAAGTGGAGTCATCCTATTCAATTGATGAACAGAAAGACACTAAGGAGATCAACACTCTGAGAGTTTCTCACACTACAGAAGGATCACCTATTTGGAAAACCACCATCAAATACTCACATCCATGAAAGGTCAACTTCAAATGGGTACGCAAGGATCAAGTGAAGAAATCAGAGATTGCAGCACCAGCTCATAAGGAGAAAGAGGAGGACAAGAATTCTTCTTTACCAAAATCCGAACCGAAACGACTCTTGCAAGTATGGCTGCCTAGGTCTTTGTTTGAAGCTCAACAAGCACGACAACAAATATGGATTCCCAAGAAGGTCAGACAAGTAGCCAATCAAGAGATAAGCAAATAGGAGGACGCATTACACCAACACGTTCGGGCAACGAAGCCAAGACAGACTCGTCATAGAAACATGAAGAGAAAAACCTCTATCACTAGGACAACAGAAAGAACAAAAGAAACAAGTGCAACTCAGGGAACCAAAGAGAAGACACGGCCTAATACAGCGAAAATGAAATGGATTTGGAGACCCAAGCAACAACAAGGAATGGAACACCAGAACAATGAAGATTTCTGTTGCACTCATGAAGATTCCAGTGCACCTAAAGTATGCATAATAGGGCCACATTACAAGGCCAAGCATTCGGCACTTGGTGTACATAATAAAATTAGTGGTGCACATTCTCCAATGAGGAATAGGTCATAGCTTCAACTTCCTTAGGAATGGACCTACTATGTAAACAAATAAATGCTTCTGCTATACTAATCTTTGTTTTCTTTAAAAAAAGAAAAGAAAAAAATATAGGCGGAATAAGGGGAACGGAGTGATGCATTGAACGACATGTCATTACAACACACAGCACTAAGGTTATGCCTTCTATTGAAGCTAACCCTCTTTTCAATACAAGTGCAGATGGCTTCTGAAGATTTTGAAGCAACTATTCAGGAAGAAGTATTGGAATTCCCCTTGCAAAGCGTAACCAAAGCAAAGGGACACTGGTTTAGAGAAGATCAACCAGTTGGGGAGTATCTCTTCCTAGTGACCATCAAAATCATGGACACGGATCATCAGTTCCCAATCATGTCCCAAGATTTTAAAGTGGTGCATGAGCTTCCGTCTACAATTGACATCATGAAGAAAGCGGGTATACACAAATATTTTGAATTACCGATCTACAAACCCGACTTTCAAAGATGCACGCAAGTGATGAATACATTACAACCAGCACTACATGATCCATTGGTGCTAGAAGCTAGAGTCATGGATGTAGTAGGTGAATGGGTTGTGATTCAGTTTACACATGATTTGATTAAAGAAGCTTTTGGATGGGAAAAAGATGGCAACACGGTATTGAAAGAGGAAAGCCACGGAGCAAAGACAAGGACCTTTACTGACATCAATCGAGTTGACATAGAAGAAGAAGTAAGACTAATTCACCAGCACTTTTGTTTCCCTAACATGCATAGATACACTGCCCCCCAGAAGATCATTGTACAGATGTCTCATGCTATTAAGCAAATTGGGAATCAAATTAATATGACTCCTTATATTCAAGAGAGGCTATTCAAAGCAAAGAAGCAGTGGAACCACAAGAAGTTCTTGAATGGCAGTGTAGCTCTGACCATCCTGATATATCATGCCTTGGGCATTAGAGAGCACCTCCAAGAAATGCCATCATCAACAGCCATGGCTAAGTATGTCAAGATCGCCACAGTCCCAAGAAAGAAAAAAGGAGTCAAGATTGTTGAGGAGGCAGAAACTAGCTCTCAACCCAAAATGAGAGGGACAAAGAGATTAAGGGAAGTAAAGCAAGTAGAAGCTGAAGTTCCAGCTACAAAAAGGGCATACGTGCTCCCAAAGACAAGAATTGAAGGGCAACAACCAATTACCGAAGAGGACTTAACACGAGCTTTGGAAGACACACACCAATATACGGAAGGTCAAGTGAATCTACCAGTGCAAGGGCACCATTACCAACAGGTCCAAAAAGACAGGGAAGTAAAAAAGAGGTTAACCAAGGTACATCGATATAGAGAATTAGGGTTGGTCAATTCAAGCTGCTCTTCAGACACACACGAAGAGCCCAACACCTCCCTATTAAATGCGGACATTCGAAGTGAATCCAAAGACGATGGACAATGGGTTTAACTAAATGAAGTAAACTACAATGCAGAAGAAGAGGGCATAAAAATGAATGGCACCTTCATTAACCCCAATCAAGACACAACAGACAAACAAGGAAACCAAGAAGGGATACATGTCATCCAAATAAATGAGACTTCAAAAATTCAAATCAAAGAGACAACACTTAAAGGAGAGGAATCACTCAATAATCCAAAGGAAGAACCAAAGGAAGCTACAGTGGAAGAATCAGAACCCTTCACTCCGATAAGGGTTGTGGCAGAACCCTCCCCCATGGATGTTACATTTCAAGGGAGTGCCACGAAAATTATTGATCTGGACAACGAAAGAAAAGAACTCGAAATACAATTACAAATTAGACAACCACATAACGAAACTATCCATGTGGAGCACGAAAAGGATGTACAAACAGAAGAAGCTCCAAACATTCCAAGAATGTGGTTAAATGTCGACATCGCTCAGCTCAAGCCAGTGGTGCAAGATATGATCAGAACTGCTATGGATACGCAACAGTTGATGCTTGAGGCTGATGAGGACTATGACCAAGCGATGCAAGAAAAGCATGAACTTCATGAGATGGGTAAGAACCTTTCAGCAGAATTAAAGCTAGCAAGAGAGCAAATAACACATAAAGAAAATGAAGTTCAAGATGTCAAACAGCAGTGCAAAACTTTAGAGACAGAAAATGAGAAGTTTAAAAAACAACTATAGGAGTTACAGAAGAAATATGATGATAGTGAGACCGAGAAGGCAAGGATAAATGCAAGAAGCAAAATCATGGAATCACAAATAAAGATATACATGGATGAGGCCAAGAACTTAAGGAACAGAAACAAAGAGCTAATGAAAGCTCTTCTGAGTAATCAACCGATCGAGGCTCGGGAAGGACCACAAACACACATCAAGGAAATGGAGGAAAGGATAGCCAGGTATGAAGATCAGCTCAAGCAAGAGCATGCAGTCATTGCCGAATGGGAAAAGAGGTACATGGATGATACCGCGGCTCTAAGGACAAAATGGAAAAAGGCTGAGAATCGATATCTTGTGCAATGTAAAGAAGACATTGATCACCTCGCTGTTGTGGCAGAAGAAATCCAAAAGAATAAGGAAACAATTTTGAAGGCCCATGAAGAAATTAAGCAAAAGAAGGAAATGATAAAGCAACTAGAGGATCAACTCACACAAAAGGCAACAAAGGGGACACCAGTAGTTCCAAGATCCACAGCAACTACTGAGGAGATTGAGGTACGTCCTCTCTCTCCCCCCTTACATCATTCGCCGATAAGGGAGGACATGGAGATCCAATCTGAACGTAATCATCGAGATATTGCAGAACTGAGCCGAGATGAGAGGGCACTACTGGTGTCCCAACTTACTGCCGAATTTGAAGATCAAATAATCAAGGTCATGAAGGAAGCTCATATTGAGAGCAAAAATTTGGAACAGGTACTAAAGCCATTTAATGTACCATATGGCCTCCTGAAAGAGCAAATAAGAGAATATATAAAGACCACGACAAATAAGGAGCCTGACAACAACCTCCAGTTTAGCAATAATACTTTCAATTATACTCAAGAGGAATTCGAGAAGGCTGATCCTATATGGAGGCGAAAACTTTTGGAAAAGAACCCTACAGTGCGGGTACAATGGGAAGCATCGCCATATGCACTTCAGGTGAACCCATCTTTTTGTCTAGTACCCCGCAGACGCTCCTGGTCGCAATTTTGGGAAGGACAGTGCCAAGGTAGCATAAATAATCAATGGCTAAATTATCCACTGTTACCCAGCCCACCGCATAATTACCTCCCAACAGAAGAATATATGGTAAAAACCATGGAATTTAGGATTGCTCGATATGCGACTGTTCCGGATTTAGTAGTCAAAATGATGAATAAGATTTTCAGCATGCTACTCACTATTATTAAAGTCTTCCAGCATGCGAAATATACATTTCTGAACTTCATCGGCATTACACAAGGATCTGAAGCACTCGTTTTTTATCTTTCCACCATCCCAAGCCGATTAACACTTATGGCATACTATTCACGACTTATGTTTTTGTCAAACACATATATGTAGACTTTTGAAGAAGCATTTTTTACTGGCTTCTTCGAAATTGATTCAGAATTTTTTGTTAAGATGACTTCAAATCTTAATGCAAGGCTGGTGGCTTATGAAACAAGCTTTTTTGCGGATCACCGACAAGCACCAGAGGATGGCGTGAAGTCCAGCCAGTGGAAAGAATTCATGATATGTCACGCCAATTTGCTTAATCAACAAGAGCAAGCGGCCATTTAAACATACTCACGTCGCCACAAAAAGCCTGTCGGGGACGATAGAGTTTAGGAGGAGGGACGTGTGGAAGAGGAATCAAGTAAGAAAAGAAGAAGAAGAAAATCAAAGACCAAAACTGATCAATAGAGAATGAAGAATATAAAGCAAAAGAACCACCCTCTGCCCAAAGCCCCGCAGGGGCATGCATCAGGCAACAACACCAAACATCCAGGTCTTGAGGAATGGAATTAAAGAATATCAACAACTAGGACATTTCATGGGAAGGACGGACCAGGGCCAGGAAGTATCCATGAAGAAGTGCAAGACAATACTTGGCAGGTAATAATCCTCCTACTGATAGCGTGCGATTACAAGAAGTGAACAGGCTCAAAGCAATACAACAGGGTCAGATATGTGAAGACAAAGACAAATTAGAAGACCAAAAGTTAGAAAGAGATAGAGGCTGAAAAGTTGAAGAGAGTGACTAAGAACCTCACATTCTTAGTCACTGATGGTGTGCGTGGCAGCCCGACTGAATACAGCAACCCAGATTTATGATGTACAGGATATCAAGGGGCAAACAGAAGCAAAGGACATATTTTGGATAAAATAACAAATTCTCTGACAGGCCTTATCGCTTCTTCGACCACTGGGTGCGTGTATTCATAAAGCTTAGACGAGTAGCAAACGAAAGACAAAAGCCTGTCAAGGGACGACAGAGACAAAGAGGGGGAGAGTGTTGCAGAGCAAAGAAGCACGAAAGGGTAGCCCCAAAATTTTCAAATTAATGGGCATATTTTTCTTCTTCAAAGTCTTAGGAAATTCCCTCAACCCATGTAAATGCACTAGAGGAGTCCTCTAGATGCATATTCCCAAATCATTGTAATATATTCCTTGTAAATTAGTAGAAAATTCACCTTTTAATTAATAAAGTGCCGGTCTCCTGTGTGAAAGGACCATTTTTAGGGCACATGTATATAAGTCACTTTGTGACTCTTTGTCGAGACTTTTTGCCATTGTGAAGAAGAAGATCTTGAGAATTTCGAATTTGCTTCTTTCCTACAGATTTCTACCTTCTCTTTGATCTTTTATGTGTGTATAATGCTTGGAATGTGTGTGTAGGACTGTTGTCTACCCCTCCCCACTATTTTTGAACTACTATAGTGTGTGTGTGAGCTATTACGAGTTGTGGAGTGAGTATGTGTGCTTACTGCCATTCACTATTTTGGCCATAACTTGAAGCATGGTTGTCAGAATCAAGTGAAACTGCCTCCAATAGATGCGTCTTGTCGAGAGCTTTGAAAGGAACCTATATTGGCCATATTTGGAGTTCGGAGCTAGGAGAAATCCTTGATTTAGTGAAAACTATTATAAGTGGTACCGTGATAGACACTTTCAGTATTCAAGTGAGCTAGAGAGGTGGATTAGTCTTTTCTCATGCATGTAAGCTGAACCACTTCATCTCCCATCATGTTTGCACATGTCCTCATACACTTGGTTAGGTCGTTTCATCGGTTGACAAATAAGCGTGTGTCAATTCCCCACTATACACAGTTGTGTGGCAAATGAGATTTAGTCTCTTTGGCACAAGTCCTTAAGTCTTCTTGACTTAGGTACACACAATGCATAAACCTCCTCATTTATGAGTCAGCAAACTCAATATCTAGTCGAGTAATGCAGAAGTAAATCAAGCATCCAATAGCCTGCTAATAGAGAACAACATCAAATGCATCTCTAGCATCACAAAGACTCAACTATAAACCTGTTTCCATAGGAGTGGCAATAGGTTTGCAATTCAAGGCCAAAACGCTACAATAAGGTGTCAATATATTTTGTTTGACACAAAGCTAGTCCATTGTCAACTTGCCTAAACTGAATTCCCAAATAATGATGCAAATGCCCCAAATATAACATCTCAAATGAGGCATGAAAATTAGCTTTAAAATCAGCAATATGTTTCTCATTAAGACCAATGAGCAACATGTCATCAACATAGACAATAATGATCACAAGCACATCATTTTCACGCTTAACATATAAGGTGCTCTCAGTTGGACTACTCTCAAAACCATGTGCAATCAAGTAGGCATGTATCTTTTCATACCAAGCATGTGGTGCTAGCTTCAAACCATATAATGCCTTTTTCAACCTACACACTTTGTTTTCATGCCCTTTCTATACAAGGCCATGGGTCTACATACACTTCTTCATGCAAGTCACCATTCAAAAATGTATTTTTAATGTACAATTGGTGTATGTTCAAACCATGATGAGTTGCAAGTTGTGCAAATGTTATGAACAATAGTCATTCGACATGTAGGAGCAAAGGTCTCAACAAAATCAATGCCTCTTTCTTTAGCATAACCTTTTGCAACAAGCCGAACCTTATACATGTTAATTATTCCATCAGGCTTATGCTTCAGCTTTTATACCCACTTAGTGCCAATGGCCTTCTTGCTAGGAGACAAGTCACATAAGTACCAGGTACCATTTTTCATAATAGCATCATATTCTAATTGCATAACAGCCATCCAATTTTTTGAATTTCGTGCTTCATCAAAGAAAACAGGCTCGTTCTCATCACAAAGACTAGAGGCAACCATAGCATAGCAATTTGAAGCAAAAGAAGCACCATAAGAGCCTGAATGAGTACAATATGATAGAGGTGAATCTAATTTGCTATCTCACAAAGTCTACACCAGCCATTTAGGCATAGTTTTTGCCTCCTCTACATTAGACCTTTCATCAACAAGCGCATCATGTAAATCTGCATCAGAAATGGAACGATCTGCATCATCATGTGGAACCTGCAAAGGCTGAGAAATTGCCTCATTTGGACCATCACTAGACTATCCACTTGCAAAAAGAGGTAGCAAAGTTTCATACACATGTTCGGAGCTAACTGATGTCTCCTTAGTACATGAAAGTAATGGCTGAATTGCATCTTCCACAAAAACAACATCACGGCTAACCAAAAATGCATTTAGTTTGTGGATGATACACATGATAGCCCTTGCTTTCAGAACTGTACCCAACAAAAATACATTTCGCTGCTTTATCATCCAATTTCCTTCATTATTGTTCAAGCACTGATGCATATGCCAGATAACCAAAGACATGCAAGTGAGCAAGAGATGACTTGCGACCATGCCAAGCCTCATATAGAGTAATAGACTGCAATGTTTTAGTGGGACACTTGTTGTGTACATATGTTGCACACATAACAGCCTCAAGCCAAAAACTATGTGATAAAGCCAGACTCTTGACCATACACCTCGCCATATCCATGAGTGACCTATTCTTCCTTTCTAAAACTATTGGGATGTATATGGCACTGTACTTTGATGTTTATCTCATGTTCAAGCAGAAATGCATTAAAATCAGAAGACATATATTCCCCCCGTCGATCAAAACAAAGGGTGCCCATTTCACATGTTAACACATTTTCAGCCAAAACAAAAAACTGTTTGAAGCACATAAACAGGTTATATACCCATTTGGTGCCAAGGGTGTTTTTTCCTTGAGGCAAATCACATAAAGACCAAGTACCATTCTTCATAATAGCATCATATTTTGACTGCATAGCAGCCATCCATTTTTTTTGAATTTTTTGCTTCATCAAAAGAAACAGGCTTGTTCTCATCACAAAGACTAGAGGCAATCATTGCATAGAAATCAGACACAAAAGAAGAACTATGAGAACCTGAAAGAGTACAATATGACAGAGGTGCATCTAATTTGCTATCTTGCAAAGCTTGGATAAACCATTTAGTCATAGTTTTTGCCTCCTCTATATCAACCCTCTCATCAACAAGTGCATCATGTAAATCTGCATCATCATGTGAAACTTGTAAAGGCTGAGAAATTGCCTCATTTGGACCAACACTTGACTATCCACCTGTAAAAAGAGATAGCAAAGTGTCATACATGTCTTTGGAGCTAACCGATGTCTCCTTAGTACATGAAAGTAATGGCTGAATTTCATCTTCCACAAAAGAACCACCATGACTAAACAAAATGCATTTAGCATGTGGATGATACAGATGATAGCCTTTGCTTTCAAAATTGTACCCAAAAAAAAAACATTTTACTACTTTATCATCCAATTTTCTATGTTGTTGTTTAGGCACTAGGGCATATGCTAGACAACCAAAGACACATAGATGAGCAATAAATGGCTTGCGACCATGCCAAGCCTCATATGGAGTGACAGACTACAATGCTTTGGTGGGACACCTATTAAGTACATATGGTGCACACATAACAGCCTCAAGCGAGAAGCTATGTAGTAAAGCCTGACTTTTGACCATACACATCCCCATCTCCATGAGAGACATGTTCTTCCTTTCAGCAACTCCATTCTATTCAGGTGTATATGACATTGTACACTGATTTTTTATCCCAAATTCAACCAAAAATGCATTAAAATGAGAAGACATGCATCCCCCCATATCAATACGGAGGGTGCTCATTTTACATGTTGACAAATTTCAGCCAAAACTAGAAACTATTTGAAGCACATAGACATTTTGGGCTTTGCTTTCAATGGATACATCAATGCGTAGTTCCCAAAAGAGGGTGTATGCATAGGACCAAAGGTATCACTCTAAACAGGCTTCAATTTTTTTAGTAGCTCAAACTAAACCATGGGGAGGAGGACTGCTTCATTTTTCCCAAAACACAACCTTGACAAACATGTTTACAAGGTGCCTCATTTTTGGGCAAAGAGGACACCATTTCAGATTTGTGCAGGCATAACAAACTAGCATAATTCAAATGAACAAAGCGTGCATGTCAAAGCTTTGCATCTGACATAGCCTAAGAATCTTGAATTGCATATGGTGAATCATTCACAGATTTTGCATAATCTATGATCTTATACAACCCACGACATAAAATTTGAGGAGCATAGATCATGAACTGTACATCTGTCATCAACAAATTTCACAACCAAGCTGATCTTGGCTAATGCTGAAATTGTTAACATATTTTTCTTGATCACTGGCATAAATAAAGCATCTACCACCACCATCTTCACTGAGAGTTAGAGCATATTGGCAGTTGCAAGGAACCTTGTGCTCCATGCTTGCACTAAGCACATTGAGGTGCACTATCATTATGTCATATGTGCCCACATAGGAGAACGTTGTAGACCTTTTCACAAAGGCTCTGCCTAGGACAAGTTTGAATCTTTCTGCAAAGCTTTGGGCTTACTTCCTTTTGTGGATTGATTCTACATAGCTTGGCGCTTCCTTATACATAAGTGCAAGCTCCTTGTTCACTGCATCACTCGCAGGGGGGATTTGTTGATATATTTTGGTAGTGATATGTGTGAACACACTAGGAACACTGGTGCACTTTTTTCCCTCTTTAGGAGGTTTTTTCCCCCAGCTTGTATACACACTTATAAACCTAATATGTCACTTATCTTTGTACATTATCTTGGTAGTACATTCATTATTGTGTGTTGTGATCCAAACTTCTTCTTCTTCCTTGTGTTGTGTGCGTGCTTCAGCATACCTCAAACTCCAACAATGTGCTCTCTCACTTCCCCCTCATGCAACATGTGGGCAAGCAAAGCCACGGATGGACATCAAGGAAAGATTTGGGAAGGAGTTAAAGATGTAAGACCTTGGAGATATAAGATAATTTCTAGGTATTGAAGTCATTACAAGGTTAATTTTATCTGCTTCATGCAAAGAAAATACTTCATGGATGTATTGAAGAAGTATGGACTTATACATTGCAAACCATTGAGCAATCCAATGGAAGTAAGTATGAAATGGACTTCAATTGAAGGTCATGAATTTGAGTATGCACTCTTATATAGGTCTATAGTTTTCTCTTTGAATTAGGCCTTTATTACAAGGCCAGACCTAGGATATATTGTTTGTGTGCTATCTTAATTCATGCACAAACCTAGAGTTCCTCACTTACTTATAGCTAAGTGAGTACTCAAATATCTCAAAAGTACTTTAAATGAAGGTCTTTTCTATCCTTTTGAAGATGATTTGCACATCAAATCATATACAAATCCTAATTGGGCTAGATCCAAAGAAGGTAGGAGGAGTACAAGTGGATATGTAGTGATGTTAGGTGAGAAGTTCATTTTATGGATGGAAAAGAAGCAACCAAAAATTGTCTTATCCTCAATAGAAGTTAACTATTAGAGCATTAACACATGTTAGTTCTAATCTCATGTGGCTCAAGAAGCTTATGGTTGAATTGAATTTGCAGGACAACCAATTCCCAATCATGTGTGATAACATGAGTAGTGTGTACTTATCTATAAATGCCATGTTCCATTCTAGGAGAAAATAAAAGGATGTGCAGTCCAACACATAAGTACCAATGATTAGTGAGTTGACATCTTCATCAAAGCATTGGACTTAACCAAGCTAATGAAGTTCAAAAGATGCATTGGAAGGATGGAACTTGGATTAAGACTTAAAGGTTGAACCTTGAGGGGGAGTGTTAAAAATCAAGCTCCAACCTTAGGAGCATACAAACCACTTCACTTGTTGACACTTCGAGAATTATGAAGCAAGGAACCAAGCACAAGAACTCGTGCTTCCACATTTGAATTTGAATCCCCTCCTAACTCTCAATCAATTACCTATCACACTTAGGTGTGATGAATCCTACTTTTTAGGAAAATATCATCCTATCATTTCGGGAATCTTTTCCAAGTCATATAAACACATCATGTACTCCGAATTTGGAGGATCCCACATGTGCTATCACTTTAGGAGTTTGAATAAGCTAGTAGGCCCCTTCCTAAGAAAGCCCCCCTGCTTTCTTGATTATTCTTTTTTCACTGTAGTTACCCATAGCTCACACTATTTTTGACAGTCAAGGAGCTAGATAGCTCTGCGTTTAGAGTAGAGTTTCCTCTTCATATGTTATCCATTTGTTGTAACCTTAGGCCTATTGGAAAGTTAATATAGTCATCTAAAGTTATCTCAAAGCTCATCTTAACTCTTTATATTCTGAGAGAAATCAAGTCTAGAGTACACGATTTTCTTTATGTGTATGTCTACAAAGGGCAAGATAACTATGCTTCTACTTCAAATGAGAATGAAATCATGTTAGCCATGATGCAAATCAGATCTATCTATCTATCTATCTATCTATCTATCTATCTATCTATCTATCTATCTATCTATCTATCTATCTATCTATCTATCTATCTATCTATCTACCTACCTACCTACCTACCTACCTACCTACCTACCTACCTACCTATCTATCTATCTATCTATCTATCTATCTATCTATCTATCTATCTATCTATCTATCTATCTATCTATCTATCTATCTATCTATCTATCTATCTATCTATCTATCGATTTATCCATCCATCTATCTATCTATCTATCTATCTATCTATCTATCTATCTATCTATCTATCTATCTATTGATTTATCCATCTACCTATCTATCTATCTATCTATCTATCTATCTATCTATCTATCGATTTATCCATCCATCTATCTATCTATCTATCTATCTATCTATCTATCTATCTATCTATCTATCTATCTATCTATCTATCTATCTATCTATCTATCTATCTATCTATCTATCTATCTATCTATCTATCTATCTATCTATCTATCTATCTATCTATCTATCTATGCAACTCTCATCACAAATTGCTCTCTTACTCACCTCTTCCATCACCATGCCATCCATAGATACCATATCCAATTTTATTCTGAACCATCTTCCACAATGAACATTTCATTGAAATGGCAAAATTTTTGTTTTTTTGTAGCTAATAGAACAAAGGATCATGAGAAACAACATCAGAAAGAAATACAAAAATATCATGGGAATTGTAATGGCTTGGAATTATCGTCCAAGAGATGGAAGTACAAATTGACAAGATGCTCCCTGTCAACACACTCAGATGTTACAAGAAAAGTATGATGAATGCCAAGGGGAAATGTAGATCCTCTAACCGATAATAGAAACCCTCAAGAATGATATAAAAAATAAAGAAGCTAAATTTGGAAAACTAAACCAATGCGCTAACCAACTTCAAGAAAAAAAATACGAGTTTAGATTCTAAAATGTAGCAAAAGACCAAGTAGATAAAGAGGAATAGACAATTCACAAGTTGGAAGCACAAATAATTTAATTGTAGAGCACTATTCATGAGTAGTGTGAATGGACCATCCATGATGTGCACTTCCAAGAAATTTTTTTACTAACAGAAAATACAAGAATGTAATAAAGGATTTTGCATAAAAGTTTAATAAAATTTTGATATCCAACGATATATGAATAGTGTCTCTAAACACTACCTGCAAACTATTGTTGAGTTACAAGATCTCTAAACACTACCTGCAAACTATAGTGATCTCTAAACACTATAGTGTCAAGATCTCTAAACTATAGTGTCTGTAAACACTATAGTGTCAAGATCTCTAAACTATAGTGTCTCTAAACACTATATTGTTGAGTTACAAGATCTCTAAACTATAGTGTCTCTCACCATTGGATCTGGTAAATGACTCTCATAAGCAGTCTTCTAAAGAACCAGAAATAGAAAACTCCACAAACCCCATTGAGGAAAATTAAGCACAGATTCAACTCCACATAAGGCAAATACATCAAGACACATTACATGTGGCATAAGGTAAAGATGTACAAACAGACAAAGAGCTAGTGATCTCGAGAACTTGGCCAAATGTCGATGTCGATCAACTAAAACTTGTTGCCAAAACCATGATAGACACTATCATGACAGCACAAAGCATTTTGATGGACGAGGAAAAGGAGAAAATAGAACTATGTGAGGTGAGAAATCGATTTCAAAAACTGAGTGAAGAACTTTCTGCCAACAATATAGCAATGCAAAAAGAACTTGTTCAGAAGACAGCAGCATTGGAAGAAAAGACAGAAGAGTATCGTCATGTACAGGAAGAGAATGCCTTGCTAAAAGGCAATATACAGGAATTAACAACATTTGTATCGGTACTCAAAGATGAAGTGGCAAAATTGCAAAAGCAGCATGCAATGTATGAAGCTGAGAAAATGAGGATGCTCAACCATAGCAAGCTACTAGAAAGTCAAATAAAAGTGTATATGGATGAGGTTGATAAACAAGCAAATGACGAGAAGGATAAGATCATAGCAGAACTAAGGGCCCAAATAGACAAGACCCAGAACTTGGGGACACCAGTAGTGCAATCCATGATGGCTACTGACGAGACTGAGGTACGCACTCTTTCTCCCCCAATCATTCATTCACCAATAACGGGACCAGGTATCGAGGAGTATGATGATCACCCAATGCCATATACTGCAAAATTAAGTCAGAAAGAGCAAGCACTACTGGTGTCTCAGCTCACCGAGAATTTTGAAAACGAAGTCGTAAAAGTCATGAAGGAAGCTAAAATCAAGAGCAAAGACTTAGAGGCAATCATGAAGCCCTTCAATCTCTCGTACGGCATTATGAAAGAACAAACTAGAATGTATATTAAGAAGACTACGAGAAAGGATCCAAATGAGCAGCTAAATTTCAAAGCAGACACCTTCCAATACACTCAAGCACAATTTGAAGCTACTGATCCTATATGGAGGAGAAAAATTTTGGAACGAAATCCAACATTGCGGGTGCAGTGGCAGGAGGCACTGTATTTATTACAAGTTTACCCCGCATCTTGTCTTGTGCCATGTCGATGATACTGGCCAGAATTTTGGGAACTACAAATTTAAGGTAAGCTAAGTAAGCAGTGGCTCAATTTTCCATTACTTCCAAGCCCACCCCACAATTATTTGCCTACGGAAGAATACATGACCAAAACAATAGAATTTTGGTTATCTCGATAAGCAAAAGTTCTGGACCTCACTATCAAAGTGACCAACAAAATACTCAGCATGCTTCTCACTGTACTCAAAGTATTCAAGCATGCTGAGTACACAGTTTTGAATTTTATTGGCATCAATCAAGGCACATATGTTTTAGTATTCGACCTTTCTATGATTCCAAGTAGACTAACCATAATGGCCTATTATTCGCGATTAATGTTTTTGCCTAGTACATATTTGCAAACTTTTGAAGAAGCCTTCTTTACCGGATTTTTTGAGATTGATTCATAAATCTTCCTAAAGATGTCCGCAAATTTGAATGCAAGATTAGTCGCATATGAACTCAGTTTTTTTGCTGACCATCGCCAACCACCACACGAAGGTGTCAAGTCCAAAAAATGGAAGCAACTCATGATATGTGAAGCCAATCTGCTAAATGAAACAGAGCAAAAGGCATTTAAGGCGTACTCTCTATTTTGATGTCAATGCACCACAGTGCGCTCTCCTTCTCGAGAGCTCCAAGACGATATGCGAAAGCCGAGCTCCTGAGGCTGCACACAGTACTTCGCACAGATGCTACAAAATACACAGAAAACGCAGTATACAGAGGAGCATGAAGACAGACTTCTTAGGTCTCACAAATGCGGTCGAACTTATAGTCTATGACTGACCAAGTCACTATATGTTTCATTAAAGAACATATACAAGGAAGTGTTTGGTGGCCATTTTTCCTTTCACATGGACACTATCAGTAACAATCTCCCACTAAGCCCAACATACTATGGGAGAAAAATAAAGAATGATAAAGAATACCTAAGTGAAAGTATACAAATTATACCTCCCACTTGATGGGCATGTTACACAGTATACAAGTTGACTGTGTAAGATCAAGAATCAAGTAACCCCCATCAAGTGACAACAGTGTTGAAAGCTATCCTATGGTAGAGCTTTAGTCAAAGCATCTGCAGCATTATCTCGAGTGTGAACCTTCTCAAGAATAATGCGCTCAGTGGCTAAGCAATCTCTAATAAAGTGATACCTCACCTCAATGTGCTTGGTCTTTGCATGATAGACCGGATTCTTAGCCAAAGCAATGGCACTCTGACTATCACTAAGCAAGCAATCTATATGTTGAGGGAAACCCATATCACAAGCAAAACGAGAAAGCCACAATGCTTCCTTACATGCCTTACTTGCTGCAACATACTCTGCTTCTGTGGTGGAAACAATTGTACATTCTTGAAGAAGAGATCTCCAAGAGATAGCACCTCCAGCAAAATGAAAAATGTAACCTGATGTAGACTTACGATTGTCTACACAACCAGCATAATCATAATCTATGTAACCAATAATGGATGCTTTCCCTCTACCCAAGCATAGACACTTGTCCTTAGTGCCACTCAGATATCACAAAATCATCTTGATCGCTTCCCAATGTTTCTTGCCAGGATTAGACATATATCTACTCACAACTCCCACTGGGGAATTTCAACTTATATACCCATTTACATGGTAAAGCCTTCCTTCCCTTTGGCAAAGTTACTAAATCCCAAGTACCATTCTTGTGAATAGAATCCAACTCACTCTCCATGGAATGCTCCCACTTGACATGATCCTCTGTCTGCATAGCCTCTTTGTAGCAAGAAGGCTCACTGGCATCTGTTAGCATAACAAAATCTAAAACTAGAACATATCTATCAGGTGGATGTGAGACACGTGCAAAACGTCTCAATGTTTGCGGAACTGGAACATGTGCAGACTGATCTGAATGGACATTCTCTTGAACATCCCTATATGCAGCATTTTTATGCATGCTAACCGGAGGACTAGTATCCTCAAACACCACTTTTCTCACTTCAACCTCCTTAATGGGTTGTTTATGCATCTTAGACTCATTGAAAATGACATCACCACTTCTAATCATTGTCCATGTTTCAGGATCCCAGAAGCGATATCCAAATTGTCCTTCTGGACCATATCCAAGGAAAATGCATTTCTTTGACTTATGATCCAACTTTTGTCTAAGATTCTTGGGTATATGAACATATGCTTCACACCCAAAAACTCAAAGATGATCGTAATATGGTGGCTTCCCTGTCCACAACTCTTGTGCCACTTTCAGACCTTTGGCAATACTAAGTGAAAGGTTAATCACATGAACTGAAGTCAATACTACTTCTGCCCAAAAGCCTTGTGAGAGGTTTGCATGATGCAACATAGAGACTACTCTATCTTGAATACTTCTATTCATCCTCTCAGCTACACCATTCTGTATTGGGGTATAAGGAGCTGTAAACTCTCTACAAATCCCTCTAGTCTGACAGAAAAGGCTGAATTCATGTGAGGTATACTCACCCCGTTATCTGAATGTAAAGCCTTAAGCTTAGTTCTTTTTTTAGTCCTAGCTGAAGCAAGCCATTTTCTGAAAGTGGGGAATACCTCATCCTTCGATTTGATAGGATATACCCAAACTTTTCTAGTAGCATCATCTATGAAAGTGACAAAGTAGAGAGAACCACCTAAGGACCTAGTGGGCATAGGACCACACACATATGTATGAACGAGATCTAAAGGCTGAATTGAAGAGTCAATGTGCGTTCTATGCACATTTCTGGTTTGCTTTCCATATTGACAATGCTCACCAAATGAAAAATCGAAGAAAGATAACACAGGTAAGTAGCCAGAACGAGAAATATTTTCCATTCCACTACGAGATATATGGCCCAAACGACCATGCTAAATACAAGCCATAGGCTGTTCAGTAACAGCTAACAAGTGTTCTTTCTGTGATACAAATAAAGGATAAAGTAAGACAACTTTGCTTCCTTTTGCAATAACCATATTGCCCTTTGATATGCAAAAGGACTGAGCATAGAAGACCACCTTATAACCAAGATCATCAAGTTCACCAACTGACATCAAACTACATGATAAATGAGCTACGTACATTATGCATAGTAAATTTTGAACCATCAATGAACTGCACAACCACATCTCCAATCCCCACAACATCACACTGGTAAGAGTCACCAAGTCTCACGGTACCAAGAGACTTTGCTACATAATTAGAGAACCATTCTCTGTGTGGTGTCACATGGAAAGAAGCACTAGAATCTAGTAGCTAGGTGTGGGAAAGAGAATGAGCCATAAATGCCTCAGATGGCACAGTGCTATCCAGTTTCAACACGTCAGCATCATCAGAAATAGCATTAATTTATTCAATCTTCATAGTCAAAGTAGATGGTGCAGGTAACTGTTTAATATGCACATCAACGTTCTGCCCTTTACCTTTAGCATTCTTTAATGCATAACAACCTTTCTTCATATGTCCTTTCTTATGACAATAATGGCATTCGATATCCCTCTTCCTTGATTTAATTCTACTCTTATTCCATTGACCATTCTTTTCCTTGTTCTTGCTCCTACCACGTTGTTGATTCTTTCCTTGGCAAGAATTACGAACAATATATGCATCTCCACTTTGAGTGCCAACCATAGATTTTCTACGAATCTCCTCACTCAAGAGTGCTCCACATATGTCATCATAGACAAGTTTACCACCAGGTACACTATTGCTAATAGCTGTGCAAAATGTATCCCATGATGATGGCAAGGTGCATAACAACAATACTGCTTTCATTTCGTTATCGATATCCATTTTCCGAGTGTGTAACTGGGAGAATATAGCATCAAACTCATTTAGATGAGCAGCAACACTATCTGTGTCCTTCATGCGAAGGTCATATAATTTTCTAATCTGATACACTTTATTTGATGCCGTCTCTTTTTCATATGTATTGCATAACCTTCCAAAGCTCCTTTGCACTTTCACAGTCTAATATTGTAAAGTAAACATTATCTGCCAGGTGCAAGCGAATGGTAGACCTTGCCATTTCATCTAACTCATCCCAATCATCTTCATCCATGTCAGTAGGCTTCTTTGAGACCCATTTACTGGCTTCCATTGCCTCCTTTGAATCAGCACATCTTTAATCTGATTCTTCCATAGAGCAAAGTTTGTGCCATCAAATTTCAGATCTCAAAATGGTCTTTGCCCTGCAAGTTAGAGCTCCTCCTCGAAACACTAGCACTAGAACCTAATCCACCGGATGTGCCTGAGACCTCGGATGCCATGATGGTAGAGAACTGAAGAGAATGATAATGGAGCTAGAAGAGTCCAAACACCAACGAATAAGTGTATCAAGGACTAAATCGACCATTGTATAGTTGACAAAACCAAAAATGTGGAAAAATTTTGCCAGAGTATCCTCTACAAAATGAGTGTATGACCAGTCTCAAAATATCATAAAACTGCAAGTACTGACATGTTTTCCTACATAGTGAATCACTAACTCCACTGCATATAATCAGTTACCCAATAGAAGCCAACTAGGCTTATCGAGCACCTATGAATAACTATCATACATCTCCTATGGCGAGGCTAGGTAAGTCTTCCACCTGCATCAACGAAGAGACCCCGACATCTGGGTGTCTCCCAATTAAGAAAACCTCACCACGAACCTCTTTATCAAATGTAAAAGGCTTTATGCAAAGAACGTAACTGCTATATCAATGACCACATGGATGTACATAAGCAATATCCATAGAAGTGTACATGGTGTGTATATGCTCAATATATGCAGTAAAATGACACTAAAGGTTGAATACACAGCCCAAAAACTAGCCAATAACACCTGCAAGTGTCTGTCAACTCTGATGTTTTAGGCTCAAAAAACCTGCATAAATTTGCAGCAGCTGCTCCCACCAAAATTGAAACCTTTCAAAAAACCTATAGTTTTATAAGTGTGGCTGAAAACACAACCCCAAAGGTTGATTTTTATTGTCAGAGAAGTACAAAGAACACTCTTCCTGATGTTCTTGGACTTGTGTGAAGAGAACTATGTGCAGAAGTACTCCAAAATGGCTCCAAAAGACACCCAAAAATACCTCAAAAATAGGCTTTGAAAGCAAAGAATGAAGCTTTGAGGGACCAAGACATGTTCAAGGTAATGTCAACCTTAGTCTTTCCCCTTCTTCAGACACCACAAGAGTGTAGCTTAGTGGCAAGAGATTGCCACAGTTAAGCGAGCTCTGGGGGGAACAGTACTGGGATGGGTGACCTCCTGGGAAGTACCGGGAACCTCTATCTTCCTTGATCGTTGAGGTCCTCCCTCGCGTGCAACCAACAGCACCAACGGTGACTTCGGTGACTTCGGTGACTTCGGTGACTCGGATGACAAGGTATGCCAAGGTCTATGCCTTGGTCGTCGCCTTGGTCATAAGCCTTGAAGAAAGCCTTGGGGGGGTCACTTTGCTCGCACAAAAGGAGGCAAAGCTTTTTGTGTCGAACTACTCTGATACCAGTGAAGTATTTCGATGTCAATGCACCACAGTGCACTCTCCTTCTTGAGATCTCCACGATGATATGCTCGGAGTACCAAACCGAGCTCTTGAGGCCGCACACAATACTTCGCACAGATGCTGTAGAATACACAAAAAATGCAATATACAGAGGAGCACGAAGACAGACTTCTTAGGTCTCACAAATGTGGTCGAATTTACAGTCTATGACTGACCAGGCCACTATATGTTTTATTAAAGAACATATACAAGGAAGTGTCCGGTGGCCATTTGGCCTTTCACAGGGACACTAATGGTAACATCATCAACATCCAAAGCCTGTCGGGGATGCCAGAGTTCAAGAGGGGGGATGTGTGGCAACAGAGACAGGGGAATCTAGCAAAAAAAGAAGAAGACAAAAATCAAAATGAAAGACTGTGCAATAAGAAGTATCACACCTTGCCCAAAGCCCCGCAGGGGCACACATCAGGCTACAATGCAAAAGGACCAGGTCTCGAAGAGTGGAAATAAAGAACAACATCCATGACTGTAGCTCAAGCGTAAGCACCACCTCCTTTACTTGTCAATCCGCGGAGACGTGAGGACCGGTATGAAGACCGCGAGCAAGTGAAGGCACAAGTGCATGAGTGAAGGCACACAAACATGCACACACATACACACACACGCGCACAAAGTAAGATCAAAGAGAGGAACAATGGAAAGCTTAGATTGCAAAAGAGTTCTCTTACAAAAGTTCTATTCACTAACAAGCTAACCTCAAAAATGAGCTCTCTAGCTCTTTTTATAGTTTTTTGACTAGTTTTGGCCCTGTCCAGACCTAGTGTCCGGCCTAGTTAAAAATTAGGTTCCAGGGCTTATTTGAGGGCTCAAACGAAGTCTAAAAATTATGAAAATTGGTACGATGGTACTTCTAATACTCCTCAAGCTCGAGGACTCCTCGGCTTGAACAAAATGGAGTTACTAAAAATAGATAATGGTATTTACAATGGTTTCTAGTGATGAAAATCACTATTTTTGTAGGGGATTCTTCTGAAAATTTGACATACACTTCTTGGAGCTCCCTACTTGCTCTCTCTTCTTCTATGTCCACTTCTTTGATGTGCTTCCATGCTTTGTCCTTAACCTTGAGCTTCAACACTCCCCCCCCTCTCGAGTCTGTCGTCCCTGACAGACCCTTGTTGTAGTGGTTGTTCCAAGTAGTGCCTTGAGAGGGAGTGTCCCTTCTGTATGAACACAAGTCGTCCGACGTTCTTCATCTATCATTGTGAGTCTTTGCAGGTTGTAGTCTCTTGGTATGTGCTTCTGCCTTGTATTCCAGCATGACTGTGTCGTTGTGAGTCTCCGTTGATGTTTTCTAGATCTTCCAAAGTTGATCTTCATAGTAGTCATGCCAAGTACTCATAACCCATATTGAGTGATGGGTAAGTGTGTTCGTGCATGGGTTGAAAAAAGTATGTGCCTTGTGCACGGCCTTGTAATGTAGCCCTACGCATGCTTACTTGGAAAATGCATTGGAAGAAGTATGGTGCAAAAATTGCGGGTCTTGAGCTAAGTGCTCCAGGGTATGCTGACGAAGAGGTTTCCTAAACTATCATGGTTATGGTGTTTCCAGAGTAAAGATACGTACCATGGCGAAGGTTGATGGATGTTTGCCTCTTCGTGTTGTACACTCGGCCTTTGGGATGGAACCTTGTTGATGAATGTCCATGTTGATTGTCCACTGATGAGATCTTTTGAGTGGTGGATCCCCTCTCCTCTTTTCAAAGCAACATTTGTCACGAACAATGTGCATTTATGAGCTTGGGCTCATGCACATTCACTTCCCTATATTGACACTCAGAGGAATATTGGACACGTGCCGGTTTCTAAGAGATTACCATGCTGATTGACATAGACCATTCACCAGTGCTACTGTTCCATACTGGTTCAGGAAATACTGAGAATTGAACTGCTTTATATTCCTTGGCAAGCAACATCGGGTAACTACACCAAGCTGAGTTTCACATATGCTCTTTAGCTCACCATATGCAGGAGTCTTGTCCTCCAGAACTACCTTTTGCAGATATCTCCTTGGATGCTCTGGTACATGAAGTAGTTAAGCATCACGCAAGTTGCGGACCTTCAAGCTCTTCATTCCTACCATGGTAAGAGAAAATCATAGTTGTAGATGCCATGTTCATGCCAAATTCTTGTCCTCTACCAGATAAGGCAGCAATAATCTCACTGCTGGCCGAGACACACAGGGAACAAGCTTTCTCCCACTTCTCTTTTTTTTTTTTTTTTTTTTTTTTTTTTTTTTTTTTTTCGTTTTTGGAACAGGATATCACAAAACAAGAATTCAAAAGTTAGTATCAATCGAAATGTTCGACATATGTCACTGTGCTCTTGTGCATGGGATTCTCAAGTGTGTCTATGCACGGTCGTGTAATGTGGCCCTATATTAATGCATACTTTGGAAATGCATGACCTAAATGGTGCAAAAGACAGGGTTGTGCAAGGAGCACATGGTTGTTGCTCGTTCGAGGCTTTCGATGTTAGTTGTGGAGGTTGATGCCGGCCTTAGTGGAGGTATCCATTGAGTCTCGAACTGATGTAATCCTCCTTACGGGAGTCCATTTTAGAACATCATTTGGCACTGTAGAGGTCACTTCAGGCGTCTTTCTCTTTGGATGCTTTCTGAACTGTGGTATCCAGTGTGGTTGATGCCTTGGTTCGGTGGAGGCTACTTGAACTTTTGGCTTCCAAACCCATATCCTTTTTGCATGTCTTCCTACTAATGTTGAAGAGCTGATTTGATCTTCCTTTGGTCTCTGTACGTGGTTCTTACCCTTTTCTCTTTTTGGCCTCTTTGTTGAAACCTTTTGCATGTAGGAGAACAAAGGTTGTTGTGGTTGTAGGATTTTCTTAGGTACCCACATCTGTAATTGCCCTTGTTGAGCTGCAGCTAACTTCTTAGGCACCCAAACTTGTTGGATATCTTGTGATGGAGCTTGTCTGAGCTGCTTCCTTCGTCTTCTGGCTTGGTTAGTGTGCATGGATGGGATTTGTGGGGGTAAGGCTGGTGGTTGCTCTCCTTTGCGTACCCAGATCTGCTTCATGCCCAGAACCGCTTTTTTATCGAATGGTGTCTTTCTATTTGATGTAGCAGTTGTCGTGAACGGTTGTGTTTGCTTGTGTGGTGGGCTCACTACTGTGGCTACTTGAGTCTTTGGAGAAGAAAAAAGATCCACCCGCCTTCGAACCTGGTCTTCCACGATTGACTCCTTCTGCATCATAGAGCTTTGGACACATACAACATCTTCGTTCATATGATTAGTCTTGGAAGAACTAAGAGAGTGTGTGGTGCCATGATCTAGGAGCATGCAGTTCTCTAATTCTAATGTAATGCATTGTTCATGTACCCAAACTTGAAGAATTTGACTTCTTAGGTTTAAGTTAACTGCATGGTCATAGATCCAATCTTGACCCAAGACAAGTGGTTCTGTAAGGTTCTCATCTTGACATACTAGCGCTTTGACTTTCATTGGAACATCTTGAAGGTAGATGGGAAGTTCCACCTCGCCCAAACAAGGGGTTTCCACACCTCCCAATCCTATGAGATAAGCTTCTATGGGATCAATGTTCAACCCCAAGTCTTGGCAGTAGGAAAGTTTAACGGCACTACTTGCTGCACCTGAGTCAATCAATGCTTTCACCGTCCTTGCACCCTTCCCTTGTCCTATCTCTATGGTCACAAAGGGTCTTCGGTCAATGACCTGAGAAGTCGCAATGCCTGACTTTTGACACATATCCATGTGATATTTTGGGGCTTTGGAGTTGACATCTAGGCCTAATCGCCTTAACTTATTTCGCCTAATACGCTCTCTGGCCTCTACCTGTGCTTCTTCTCTCACTCTTAACTCTTCTTCTTTTCGCTTCTTCGCAGTGTTGAGTCTCATTAGCATATCCTCAGTAAGAGGTTCTTGATATAGCTTGACTCTACAGCCACTAATATAATTTGGCAAGATATCTCCTTCTAGAGTGGCCAACTGAACTGCACCACTAGTGGAAATTCTATTAATGATCATGGGTCCATATCCTCTTTTTTCCAACTTACGGGCATGTTGTTTTAGTGTGTATACCAACACTAGATCTCCCTCTTTCAATCCCTTATCCTTGATGTGTGCATCAAAGTATGCCTTTTGCCTCTTCTTTGCAGCGTAGATGCCTGCTGCCGCTCGTAGCCTCGTTTCACCCAAGTGTTCGAGATCAAAGATCCTAGAGGACAATTCATGCCCATTCCACTCATACTCTTGTGCTACTTTTAAGGCAGGGATTAAGAAATCTAATGGTAGCACAGCGTTCTGTCCGAAGACCATCTGAAATGGGGTGGCGTTGAGTACCGTTTTGTAGGCAACTCGATAAGCCCAAACAGCATGATGAAGTTGTTTGTCCCAATCAGAGCGTTTATTATTCACCAGTTTTGTCAATACGTTACAGAGGATCTTATTGGTACTCTCGGCTTGTCCGTTGGCTTGTGGATGATAGGGGGCGGATTTCTTATGTATCACCAAGAATTCTTGGAGAAGATTTTCAATGACTTCATTCAAGAAGTGTGTGCCTCTATCGCTCACCAACTCTATTGGTAGTCCATATCTCGTGAACACATTCTCGAATAAGAACTTAGCCGTAGTCTGAGCATCATTCTTTGTTGTGGCTTTGACTTCTACCCACTTTGTAAGGTAATCTGTGGCTACAATGATGTACTCTGCATGGGAGTTTCTAGCTGGGGGGTTAATAGGACCTATGAAGTCTATGCCCCACTTCGAAAATGCACGTCCTCCCATCATTGGCCTCAAGGGCATCTCGTCTTTTCTCACTGGATATTGTGCACGTTGGCATGTGTCACATTTCTTCACATAGGTATGTGCATCCATATGAAGAGTGGGCCACCAAAGTCCTGAGAACAGAATGGTCTTAATCACTCGGTCAGGACCAAAATGTCCACCTGCAACACCACTGTGTGCAGTCTCTAAGACCCTTAAATAGTCTGATTCATGAACGCACAGTCTTAAGTAACCATCTTTACCTCTTCGGTATAGGTTCTCTCCTACTAAGGCATAGCCTTGAGCCTCTTGCTCCATATTTCGTCTTCTTGCTAGACTGGCCTCTTTGGGTAATCTTCCTGATCTCATAAACTCTACCAATGGAGCACTCCAATCTGGAATTAATGATACTTGATAAAGGGTCGCATGCTCCACTGGTGGTCTCTCTCTGCACATTGGACAATTCTTGATCCACTCATGTATTTCTTTGTCCATGCTAGGCCAATACACTCCTAAACGTTTCAAATTCTGCAATGTTCGTTGTTTAGAATAGTGATTTCCTAGCAATCCCTCATGAGCTTGCTGCAACCAACTACTATGTTCATCATCCTCGACACAGCAAGCTAAAACACCCCCAGTATCTTGTTTGTACATGCTTCCTGCCAATATGTGATATTTTTGTGATTTTACAATTTCTTCTTGTGATGTTTTCACGTTCTTATTTGCGGGGCCGAAGGTTAGGACTGGTACCAACTTATTTGCCCATTTAGGAACAACTTCCAAATTGAACAGATAAGCATCAGGTAGTTCATCAGACACTCCTTGTGGTGACTCTCCTGAAGTAATGCGAGAAAGGTGATCTGCCCGAAGGTGGGTTCTACCTTTCCTGACAACAACTTCAAAGTCATACTCCATTAGTAAGAGGAACCATCTTACTAAGCGTCCCGTATTGCAAGGTTTATTGACCAAATATAACAAAGCTTGATGATCAGTGAAAAACTTGAACTTGTTGGCCAATAAATAGTGTCTAAACTTCTTTACAGCATATACCATGCCTAACCCTTCTCGCTCGGTTGTGGTATAATTTCTTTCGGCTGGGTTTAGTTGTCTACTAGCATATGCTATGGGCAAATCTAAATTCCCTTCACTTGTGGGTTGTGCTAGCACACATCCTATGGCATGATTGGATGCATCCACATGGACATGGAATGGCTTATTCCAATCAGGAGTGGTCAATATTGGTGCTGTGCACAAACGTTTCTTCAGTTCATTGAAAGAATTCTCGCATTCGTCGTTCCACTCAAAATTAGACAACAAGGCATAAAGGGGTCTAGCTATGATCGCGTACATGTGGATAAACCTACGGTAATATCCACAATGGCCCATAAAGGCTTGTACCTCTTTAACATTCCTTGGCCTTGGCAGCTCCGCTATGGCTCGTACCTTATCTTCATCCGTTGAGATTCCATTCTTAGAAACAATATGACCGAGGATTTTACCTTGACGCACCATGAACACACACTTTTCTGGGTTCAGACACACTCGATATTCTCTACACTTGTTGAAGATCTGTCTGAGCTCAGGGATGTGAAATCTTCTTTCTTGGGAATGAGCACATAAATCATCCACATACACTTCTAAGCTCTTTCGCAAGAACTCTTTGAAGACATGACACATGAGCCTTTGGAATGTTGCAGGTGCATTGGTGAGCCCAAATGGCATCACCCGAAATGCAAAGATTCCCCACTCTGTAGCAAAAGCTGTTTTGTGTTGATCTTCTGGGGCAATGGCTACTTGATTGTAACCTGAAAATCCATCAAGGAAGCTATAAACTTCCTTGCCTGCAACACGCTCCAATAGGTGTTCTGTGATTGGAAGTGGATAACTATCTCTAATCGTAGCGGCATTAACTTTTTTAAGGTTAATACACACTCGCAACTTCCCGTTCTTCTTGGGTACCACAACAATGGGGGACACCCATTCGGTATGCTCAATCTCATAGATGAATCCAGCCTCAATCAACCTATCAATTTCTTCTTTGATTTTGGCTGCATAGGTATCATTATATGTGTAGGGCTTCTGTTTGGTGGGCTTAGCATCAGCAGTCATGGGGATAGTATGAGAGCAAATTCTTGGATCTACCCCTTTCAAGTCTCTATAATGCCATGCAAACACATCCCTATATTCCCTTAATAGAGCTATGAGCTCCATTTCTTCTCTTGCACTTAGGTCATCTCCTATATATGTGCATCTCTCTTCGTTCTCTTCAATGGTCACTACAATCTTCTTGGTCTTTTCTTTATTATCATATGATTCTCCTATGATGGCCTCTCTCTTAGGCATTCGTACCAAAATTTTGCGGTCGTCAACTTCATATTTCTTGAAGTTTTCTGGTACTTCAAACAATGATTCCTCCTTTTCTTGTTTCACTGCTTTTCTTTTCTTTTTCTTTTGACTACTCTCACTTCCATCCTTTGAGTTTACTGTTTTAATACTTGTGAGAGGTTCTTCTTCTTTCTGGGTGAACACTCCTATATCTTCTAGATAGTGCTGCTCTGAGTTAAAGCAACTATCCATCACAATAGACTCCAGATCATCGTCATTCTCTTCTTCTTCTATGACATCACTAGGGTCACATTCTTCTAGCAAGGGTTGACACATGAACACTGAGATATCATAACCCTCCTCATCACAATGAGGTGTCCACTGTTCCTCATTGACAGCAATGTCCATGGTGGCTAAGATTTCTGGCCAGCCATGAGGCTCAAACTCCTCATCTGGAAAGATCATCGGTGTGTAGGCTGGGTCTCTAACTGGTCTATCTCCTAGCGAAGTTCCTTCTTCTCTTGCCTTTAAACGTTTTTCCTCTTCCTTTGCGACCTTGCACATCCACAAATGAGTATCTTCATGCAGCCATGATGGATCAGGTGAACTTTCAGAATGCACAGAGATGGAATCTTCTTTCGCTTTGTGGATAGAATTCCACTGTAGGGGTGGTACATCTCTGAAGGTGTAATCCTTCAAATTGACCTTAGTGGTGACCCCTAAGTGCTGTAAGTACAAGGAGTTAGTTCCCCAATCCTGTACTATTTGCAATTGTCGTAGGAAGGGTCTTCCTAGGATCATCTCAAAGACATTATTTTTCTCAAAGTCACATATAGCAAATGTGTGCTCAAATTCTACACCACAAGTGGTTAGAGTGATCCCTTCTAGCAATCCTAGAGGTCTTTCAAAATGACCATCAGCCATTTGAAGCTTCATTCTAGTTGGTCTTAATGTGGGCTTGCCCCATTGCTTCCACAAGGAGGTGGTCGCAATAGCAACACCAGCACCTGAATCTATGATTGCTTTGGTTGTGTAACCTTGGTAGGTGATGGGAAGATAAGTATTACCTTCTTCACCCTCACACATGTCCCCTATTTTGTCTAGAGGTATCTCTGGTACCCTTTGCTTGGAGCCTGCTTTTGGCATGTTGGAATCAAGTTCTGGAACCTGATCCTTCACATGATTCCAGAGCTCAGGTTTTGCTTTGAGCAGCTCTTCTACAGTGAGATGACACTGAACCTTAGTGTTCTTCACGACATCAGTGTTCCTTGGAACCACTGAGTCTTCATTTCTTACCAGTATTGTGGGAGCTCTAATCTGGAGTGATTCAGATTCCCATGGGCCTGGAAATTGAGGCAGTTCTTCTAAGGTATTAGATTCAAAATCTAACCTTTCGTCCTCTTGTTGTTCTGCTTCATCTTCGTAAATAGATGGGATGTCTTGGGGAAATTGATCATGAAGATCATCAATCTCAGGAATAGGAGGGGAATTACCCTTCTCCTTGGCCCATTTCTCTTCTTGTATTTCCCGCAAGAATTCTTGAGAGTACTGTTGAATAGAAGGAGGTATTCCAGCATTCGTGGAATTAGGAACATAAGCTCCCCTGGGTGGTGAGCTTCCTCTTTCAATAACTGGTTGAGCCTGTGGAGGTAAAGAAACTTGTGGTTTGTTTACCAACTGCTCTAATCGTTCTAGTAAGCCCTGGAAATGCAAATCCGATTTGATAGAGTTTGTCTGATTGAACTTTTGACTAGTCTCAAGTATGGCTTGAGCTTGTTCTACCATTTTCATGCACATTTTCATCCGTTCAATCTCTAAATCTGCTCTAGGGTAACTCTTGTCTATGTTTGCCGCTGTAGGCCCTTCTTGAAGTCGAGCCTGGTAGGCCTTGAACATCATGTCCAAGCCTTCTGGGGTTGGATCTGCAAGAACAGACCCTGGTTGCGGTCTATTTACAATGGGTGGTGGGGTGGGATGAGGTGGAGTGGATGGAGTTTCGGCATGCGAGGGGCTTTGAGATGCAATGTCTTCTATTTTTGTTTTCGCTTCTTTTAAGCTTTCTTCTAGTTCCGATAACTTTTTATTCCACTTGCGATTGGCCTTCTCTCTGGTATCCTTCCATGTTCTTGTTTTCCTCTTACTAGGCTCTCCCGATTCACTCGACTCTGATTGTTCTACTGGTTTATCCTGTTTTAAGGCTTGTGCTCTAGTGACAGCTTGTATAGGAGCCACATTGCTACTACTTGAACTTGGATCTGCCACTAAGCCTACCACATTAATGGGTGTAATCTTGGGTGCACTAGAGGGGTTTCTTGGACAATCTCTGGGGAGGTGGTCTTTGCCACAATCAGGACAAAAAGCCTGTATTGTGATAGCCTGTCCTTGACTCGGAGATGGTGGGTGGGGACAGTCACGAATGAAATGGTCACCATGACATCTGAAACAAGATCCTCTAGGGGCTTGTGGTCTCATTTGTCTCAACTGGGGCCTAGGGTTAGGATTTGTGTACATGACATTGGAGTATTCTGGCTCCCAATTTTGCTCCATAGGCGGTGCCTCATATTGATACGAGTAAATCTCACTATGTTCAGGTGACTCTGTGTAATAAGCATGTGGACTACCTTCATGGGAGTAGTCTGAACTATGAGCATGAGAGTCATTATCTGGTATCAATGGGGTTAGTGGCACCAAAGCTCTATTTGGATTTTCCTCTCCCACAGCATACTTGACTGGAATCACGTTGGCTGGAGCTGGTGGTTGGTTTACCAAGACAGGTTGTGGCCTATATGGTACCTGATATTGCTGTTGTGGTCTGTAATATGGCTGTTGGTATTGATTCTGATACCTACCTTGTGGGTAAGGTTGCTGATAATTTTGTCTAACAGCCTGCCTATTGTAGGGACAATCTTGAGCCGTGTGGTTTGTGTATTTTCTCTCAATAGTGCAATATGGAGCATTCCTTTCTCTAATGTTTTGGTTTTGCATTGGGCATACGTTAGCCATGTGGTCACCCCCGCAAGTATAGCACCGATTCAATGAAGTGACTCTCTGTGTTTGTTTATTTTGGACTCCCAGCTTCTTGGCAACTTGCTCAGCTATCTCTTCTATTTCTGTGGAGGTCTTTGAAGTATGACTAGTAGAACTATCCGAATCTTTGTAGAGTTTGGACAATCCTAACTCCTCACCCAAGTTATCTTCTATGTCTATGCACGTCCGCACACACTCTTCTATGGATCTAGGATCTTTCAAGTATACATAGGATCTTAACTTTGTGCTCAATAAGCCATCTAAAAACAAAGCCACTTGTTTGGCTGGTGTGGGTAGCTCTGGAGCAGGGCATCTTTCTAGGTACTGTCTGAACCTTCTACCTGCTAGTCGCACTGTTTCTTGGGGTGTCTGCTTGAAACTATGGATCAGGGACGATGTGTTATGCCTGATACCACTCTTGGAAAATTCTACAATGAATTCGTCTAGCAGTTGACCTATATCGCGATAGCTGCTTCTACTCAATGGTTGAAACCAAGCTAAGGCCGTGCCTTTAAGGGTCAAACCAAATGCCTCGTACTGGGTGAACCAGTCCTCGATTTGTTCGGCTCTCAGCACTTGTTTGTACTCGGCCACATGATCATAAGGATCCCCTGTCCCATCGAAATAGTTCTTCATTGCCTTGATCACGTGACTGGGTTTAAGGGTTCTTGGGTACTCCCGGGGTCTAGGCAATGGAAAATCCTGTTCATCTCTTTGTTGCCTATGTGCTTGATGTCTCTCTCTTTCAGGTCTTTCATTTTCAAATCCTGACCTATTCCTGCCCACGGTGTGTGCAAAACTTACCTCAGGTCTCTCTCTAGTTCTTTCTCTCTGGGCTTCATGAGCCTGGGATGATCCTACACCTTGGAGGCCATGGGAAACATTGGATCTTGGTGGGGGGAAAATCATGTCATTCTTCCATGTATATGCATGTCTATCATGTTCCGTTACCAAGAAAATTTTCTCTGATGTGTTATCCAGGTAGACAACTTTGCCTGGTATCTCAGGATCTTTGAATTCATAGATGATAACTATGCCCAATTGGCTAGGTTGATCTGGCTTGAACCTCCAAAAGGCTTCCTCTGTTTCTCTATTCAAAAATAGTTCTATTCTTTTGTTGTCTTGAGGGATCCAGTCCGGAGTGATCACTCGGGTCAAAACTGACTTACCTCTAGGAGTCTGGGGTCCTTGTCCTACGTTTCCTTGTTCTAGGTCTCCTATCTCATTCTCATGAATGATATTTCCAAACTCATCGGTCCTATCTGGTTGGTTGGTAACCACATACATGGTTCCTTCCTTATCAATGTATGAACCCTCTTCGAACTTGACCACCGGGTGTTCAAGTCCAAAGGATTGATCTGGATTTTTGAGTTGGACCACTGATCGCCTCAGACCATCCTCATAGATGCGAGCACCTAATTGGTTGGTCCGAATATATTCCAACTGTGTCTTATAGGGACCTTCCGGTGTTTGTAGATGGGCAGTCCCTGAGCCACCTGCAGGTTTTCCCATACTAAAAGACATTTCTGAATCACTTGTGTCCGATCTGAGTAAAAGATGACCACTTAGTTGTTGTGCCCAAGACTTGGATGTATGGTTGACACTAGCCTCAGAAGATCTAATGCTTTGTTTATCCTTGCCTAAGTGTCTACCAGATCTCAGGTTCATAAGCTTTAGTCAAGAGTCCAAATTTTCCCTTTGGTATGGTTCACAATTCTTTAGAGCCCCCTTGGTTCCCTAGTCCCACCTGAGGGTCAACGAGCTTTCCAACAAGCTATAGAGCTCAAAAAATGGACTTTGGATGAGAAAGTTATGTCAAATCAGGCTCCTGGGGGTCAAACAGGCAAATAGGACCTTTGGAGAAAATCGCGATTTTGTGAACTTTCTGAAAATCGCGATGCTGTGAAGTCAAAAAATCGCGATGTTGAGCACAAAATCGTGTTTTTGAAAATCGCGATGTTGATCACAAAATCGTGTTTTTGAAAATCGCGATGTTGATCACAAAATCGTGTTTCTGAAAATCGCGATGTTGATCACAAAATCGTGTTTCTGAAAATCGCGATTTTGATCACAAAATCGTGTTTTTGAAAATCGCGATGTTGATCACAAAATCGTGTTTTTGAAAATCGCGATGTTGATCACAAAATCGTGTTTCTGAAAATCGCGATTTTGATCACAAAATCGTGTTTCTGAAAATCGCGATTTTGACTCAGAGAATCGTGATTCACAAAGTCGTGTTTTTCACAAAATCGTGTTTTTGACTGAAAATCGTGTTTTCTCAGAATCGTGTTTTTGACATGAAAATCGCGATTTTGAGCAAAAATTCGTGTTTTCTCAAAATCGTGTTTTTGACTTGAAAATCGCGATTTTGTCCCACAGAATCGTGTTTTTCTCAAAATCGTATTTTTGGCTGAAAATCGTGTTTTCTCAGAATCGTGTTTTTGACATGAAAATCGCGATTTTGAGCAAAAATTCGTGTTTTCTCAAAATCGTGTTTTTGACTTGAAAATCGCGATTTTGTCCCACAGAGTCGTGTTTTTCACAAAATCGCGTTTTTTTGCTGAAAATCGTGATTGGTGAGAATCGCGATTTTGAGCAGAGAATCGTGTTTTTTTTTTTTTTTTTTTTGAGAAAAACACAGAATCGCGATTTTTTTCAACCAACTTTTAGGCGGGAAAACTGAAAATCGTGATTTTTCAAAAAATTTTGAATTTTCACAGAATCGCGATTTTCATCACAGAATCGCGTTTTTTGGCGGGAAATTCAAATTTCTGAGCGCCGGCCATGGCGAGCTCCGTATGAGCAGAAAATCATGAAAAAAATACAGCGCTTGCTCTCCCTTGCACCTCCTAACTCCTTCCCACACAATAATGCATGAAAAATGGTATGAAGATGGTGAAAATGCACTAAAAAACAAGAATTTTCTATGAAGAAGAAGATGGAAGAAGGTGGAGATGATGATGATGATGAAGATGAAGAGGAAAAAACAGAAAATGAACTGAAATGACAGTTTTTTTACCTTCCAACGTCGCAAATCTACGATCTTACCATCACAACGCTCGTCCTCGAAGCTCTCTCCCCGGCAACGGCGCCAAAATTTGGTGTAGCTCAAGCGTAAGCACCACCTCCTTTACTTGTCAATCCGCGGAGACGTGAGGACCGGTATGAAGACCGCGAGCAAGTGAAGGCACAAGTGCATGAGTGAAGGCACACAAACATGCACACACATACACACACACGCGCACAAAGTAAGATCAAAGAGAGGAACAATGGAAAGCTTAGATTGCAAAAGAGTTCTCTTACAAAAGTTCTATTCACTAACAAGCTAACCTCAAAAATGAGCTCTCTAGCTCTTTTTATAGTTTTTTGACTAGTTTTGGCCCTGTCCAGACCTAGTGTCCGGCCTAGTTAAAAATTAGGTTCCAGGGCTTATTTGAGGGCTCAAACGAAGTCTAAAAATTATGAAAATTGGTACGATGGTACTTCTAATACTCCTCAAGCTCGAGGACTCCTCGGCTTGAACAAAATGGAGTTACTAAAAATAGATAATGGTATTTACAATGGTTTCTAGTGATGAAAATCACTATTTTTGTAGGGGATTCTTCTGAAAATTTGACATACACTTCTTGGAGCTCCCTACTTGCTCTCTCTTCTTCTATGTCCACTTCTTTGATGTGCTTCCATGCTTTGTCCTTAACCTTGAGCTTCAACAATGACCTTTCAAGGGAAGTTGCACAGATCTTCCTCATCCATAGGGTGCGTGCAGAGGAGAGAAGTAAACAGGCTCCAAGTAATACAACAGGGTCAGAGTTGTGAAGACAAAGACATATCCGAAGACCAAAAGTTAGAAAGAGGGAGAGGCTGAAAAGTTGAACAGGGTGACTAAGAATATCACATTCTTAGCCAATGGGTGCATGTGTGGCAGCCCGAATTAACACAGCAAACAAAGATATGAAGCAGATCCTGTCAAGGGACGACAGAGACAAACAAGGGGAGAGTGTTGCGGAGAAAATAGAGCACTAAAGAGGAGCCCCAAAATTTTCAAATTATGGGCATAATTTTTCTTCTTAAAATTTTATGGAAATCTCTTGAAAGCCATGTAAATGCACTAAATGAGTCCTTTAGATGCATAAATCCCAAACAATGTATTATAATCGTTGTAAATAGTAGGAAATTATGCTTTCTACAATAAAGTGTTGGTCTGTTGTGTGAAAGAACCATTTTTTAGGGCACATGTATATAAGTCATCTCATAACAGTTTGTAAAGACTTTTTGGCCATTGTGAGTAAGAGAGCTCTGATTTTCGAATTTGCTTCTTCTTCCTCTTGCATCTCCTTGCTTGTGAGCTTGTATGTGTGTTTGTAGCTTGGAATGAGCGCATGGAATTGTTGTCTACTAAATTCATTGCTTTTCTGAAGTATGCAATGTGTGTGTGAGGCATGAGGAGGTGTGTGGTGAAGCTATGTGAGTTGCATAGCTCTATTTTTTACCATATCTTGAAGTATAGTTGTCATAATTGGACAAGAGTATGACGATTGGAAGCGTCTCATCAAGAGCTTCGAAAGGAGCCTGCTATTGACCATATTCCGAGTTCGAATCTAAGAGAAAATTTTGTTTTTTTGCTTATTGTTGTTTCACGTATCGTGGCACCATGTATACTTATGAGAGTGATGAATGTGCATGATGACACTCATTTGCATTTGACCAAAGCTATTCCACTTCATTTACTATTGTGCAAGTACATGTCCTCATACACTCGGTTAGGTTTAAGATACTTCTCGGATTGATAATTAAAATGTGTGATCCCCACTATATGTACTTGTTGGCGATAGAGGTATAGTCTCTTTTATCACAAGTCCCTAAGTTCTTGCTTAGGTACACATCAACTTTCTAGATCTAGTTGCAATAATTTTTTTTTTTCATGCTACTTTTCTTTAGTGGTAAGAAAGTAAGACAAAAAATTTTCATGTAAAATTTTCACACAAAACATTTCATTTTGACAAATTTTCTAAAACCACAAAAGCGTGAACTAGTAGAGCACTTGTTGTCAAAACTACATCTGACAACCGCTTTTTATTTTTCAGATTTGAGATTAAATATAAAAAAAAACCCATGAAAGATCGCTAAAGTTTAGGTATTAGGTTTGCGTGTTAGTTTTCAGAAACCTATTAGGTTTTCTAACATGCTATAAAATTTGAGGAGCAATAATGACATTGCCATTTGACACATCATGAAATGTACATCTGTCATCAATAAATTTCACAATCAAGGCAACCTTGTATAATTCCAAAATTGATAGCATATTTCTCTTGATCGTTGGCATAAACAAAGCATCTACTACCACCATCTTCACTGAGAGTTAGAGCACATTGGCAGTTGCGAGGGACCCTATGCTCCATGCTCGCACTAAGCACATTGAGGTTCACTATCATTATGTCAGAGGAGAGGTTCTCTACTAGAGAGATCAATTTGGCATATGTGCCCACATAGGAGAACGTTGCATACCGTTTCACAAAGGCTCTGCCTAGGGAGAATTTTAAATCTTTCTGCAAAGTTTTGGGCGTACTTCCTTTTGTGGATTGATTCTACATAGCTTGGCACTTCATTATACATGAGTGCAAGTTCCTTGTTCACCGCATCACTCCTAGGGGGATTTTTTTATATATTTTGACAGCAATGTGTGTGAACACACTAGGACCATCGGTGCACTTTTTTCCCTCTTTAGGAGGTTTTTTCCTGCAGCTTGTATATATGCATATAACCCTAATGGGTCACTTATCATTGTACATTCTCTTGGTAATACATTCATTATTGTGTGTTGTGATCCAAACTTCTTCGTCTTCCTTGTGTTGTGTGTGTGCTTCCGCATACCTCAAACTCCAACAGTGTGCTCTCTCACTTCCCCCTCATGAAACATGTGGGCAAGCAATGGGCGATGCCGTTTTCTTTTGGCCAAAGAAACTTCAAAAGAGGGATTGAAGATCTCACAAATGTGAGCTTGCTCCTGGGTATTCCTATCCCGCATACAAGGGTAGAGTGAAGCGCATAAGGGCTTATAAGGAAGAGAAAAAATCATTAACTTCATCATAGTGAGGAGAATGGAAACTCATGAGCTTCCATCCATTTCACACTCAACAGAACGCTTGGGTGGCTGAGAGCCTCTTCTGGCTACCCATGGGATGTTTCCTCCAAGGAGATATTTGAGGCCATGGTCCTTCGATAGAGGGGGGTCACATAATACTTATGTTTTTGTATCCCTGTGGGTGATATAAGAGAACCAAAGATGACTAGCTACACTTGAGTCCTCATGTGAGGAAACTTGTACCAGCATAATTAAGGCTCTGATACCAGTGTTATGGAAGGACTTAAACTCCACAAGGAAATCAAACTAATCAACTAAGAAGACTAACTAGCAAGACTAAACTAGGGAGAGAGATGCACCTTTCCACCCAACCAACCCCTCCAATATATAGCTGCAAGCCCAAGGAGGTAACTAAACCACAAGGGGACATGTGTACCTTCCATCACATGGGTCCCTAAGGTGATCACATGGTTTCCAAGCTTAGGAAATCACATGTCTTATAAAAAAATACCCTCAAGCTCTCATGTACAAGTCAAGTGGCTAGAAGAAGGTTCCAATTAGCCCTAAAGTACTCAACCTAAGAGAAATCAAACTTAAGATTTAAGGACCCTTAAGATAGAGGTAAATAATCAATAAATCCCAAGGGTTTAACACTTAGAAACCCAAGGGTTCTACCCCTTAGGTACATGTAGTTATACAACATATCTCTTTCTTAAATTCATCCCAAGAAAGATTTTTGTTACTTTGGATTGCTACCCTTTAAAAATATGTGATCATCATGTCTTTAGGAAGACCATGAGTTTGTAATTGTTCTTTGAACACATGTAAGTACTCATTGACATTCATACCCATGAATTTCCCCTCTTCTCTAAGATTTTCTTGTACTACCCTAGCCCCTTTGTTGAAGCTCAAGGTCAAGGACAAGCATGGAAGCGCATCCAGGAAGTGGACACATGTTGCTGTAGTATGCCCTTGGGGAGCCTAGACCCACACCACCTTGCATGGAAGCAAGAATGAAGACTCAAGAATGACTCTCCTTTCATCCACCCCATCCTCCATCATGTTCAAACCATTGGCCATCAGCCCACAGCTATGCCACATGCTTGAAAACATGGAGAAATGGGAGTCAAGGATCCCAGTCACATATGTAAAATACAAGATAATTGCAACACTCTACTTACACACATAGGAAATGCTAGCATGCACACACACCTCACTCTCTCACACTGCAAGGCTAAATACATATATGCACAAAGCCTGAAGAGAAAAGAGATTTCTTCCATTGAAAGGATTGTACATGAGAGCATGTCGACCAAAAGCTCCCGTTTTACAAGAAATGAGCCTCTATTTATAGGCTAAGCACAATTCCCCATGTGTTCCTTTTGAAAAGTCAAAAAGGGGACATGTGCTCATATCTCTCTAAATCTTTGTAGATATTCTTTCTAACAACCCACTCTAAAGAAATGAAAGTGTGGGAAACTTCTACATGGGATTTTATACATGTGTGCCAAAAAGTTATTTTATTTTAGAGGCTTTAAAACCATAGCCTAAGGGAAATATCAAAAAGGGCTTAAGAGAGTGTCATATGGACATCTCCTAAATACAAGAAAAAGGGTATTTTTATGAGGGCCAAAGGGTGCCATTGCATGAGAGAACTTGTGGGCAACCCTTATAACAACACCTGTTGGCAGCAGTCAAAGCACCCAAGGACTCACAAGACAAGGAAGCCAAAGAAGGGAGCCAGAGCGGAGAGAAGGCACAAGCAGACAAAGTAGTCAACGAAGATCTGGCAAGTAGGCCATTCAAATTTTTCCAAATCAACATCTTCATAACAGTGATTCTCATCACTAAAAAGCATTGTAAATAGCATTTCACCTTTTTGTAACTCCATTTTGTGCAAGCCGAGGAGTCCTCGAGCTTGAGGAGTATTAGAAGTATCATCATACCAATTTTCATGATTTTTAGACTTCGTTTGAGCCCCCAAATAGGCCCTAGAACCTAATTTTTAACTAGGCCAGACATTATGTCTGGACAGGGCCAAAAACTATTCAAAAACTATAAAAAGATCTAGAGAGCTCATTTTTGAGGTTAGCTTCTTATGGAATTGAACTTGTAAGAGCACTTTTGAGTAATCTAAAAGAATTCCATTGTCTCTCCCTTTGTTCTTGCCTTGTGTGTGCGTGTGTGTATGTGTGTGCATGTTGGTGTGCTTCTCACTCACACATTTGTGCCATCACTTGTTCGAGGTCTTCATACCATCCTCACGTCTTCCCGGATTGACATTAAAGGAGGTGCTACTCATCACTGAGCTACACCAAATTTTGGTGCCGTTGTCGGGGATCGAGCTTTGAGGACGAGCATGTGATGGTAAGACGTAGAGTGGAGACGTTGGGCTCATAGGTATTTTCTTCACTTTTATCTATTTCCTTTTATCTTTATCACCATCATCATCATTACCATCTCCTGCGTCCATCTCCATCATCGTGAAAAATTTTAGTTTTTGGTCATATCACCTTCTCCCTTCCATTTCCCCCATTTCACTTGTGAGAGAGAGCGAGAGAGCGTTTGCATGTTTGTGTTATTGCGTGTTTTCTAAGATTTTTTGCAGGAATCAACATCCCCAGCAGTTGTACCAGCTCCAGCAGGTACAAAAATTTGACTGTGCAGGTCGCGAGGCATTGACCTCTGTCAATCGCGACCGGCAAAAAAAGTGAACATTTTGCCAAACTAAGTACATAATCATGATTTGCATGCTTAGAGCTTCCTAAATATGTGCTTAAAATTTTAATATGCCTCTATTTTCTGTCAATCGCGACTGACACGTCAATTGCGATCAACAAACGATGACGGACACTTGCCGACGGACTTGTCAATCGCGATCGACCCGTCAATCGCAACCTATAGAGTCAACGACCGACTGATCATGACCAACAAGCCTATCGCATGCCACGTGTCAATCGCGACCGACCCATTAGTCGCGATCAACCCGTCAATCGCGACTGACAACCCCGACGGACCTATCAATCACGACTGACCCAGTCAACGATTGTTTGACCATGACCGACAGACCCCGCATGCCACATGTCAATCGTGATCGACCCATCAATCGTGATTGACAGATTCAACAATCCTTTGACCATGATTTATGAGATTTTCGAGCCACGTGTCAATCGCGATTGACAGCCACGATAGACCTGTCAATCACGACCGACACGTCGATCGCGACTGACATATCAATCGTGATTGACAGACTACTCGATCGCGATTGACGGGCAAATTTGGCCATTTTTTAGGGCAAAGATAGTTGGTCTATTTTGGGGTACTATTTGGGAAACATTAGAAATTTGTTAGAGCATTGTGAGGCTGCTACCCAAAGTAAATTCGAGGAATCGTGTGGACAAGTGATTAATACAAAAGAACTCAGCAACGAGGTTGTACTTGGGAAAATTGGGACTATTCAATTAGGCATATGAACCTTAGATCAGGACGACACCTAGGAAGAGATAGACAGAGTCTTAGATCTTCAGAGGCTAGTGTCAATCATACTGCTAGGTCTTGGGCCCATCAGTTGAGCCACTATTCACACTACCCTAGCTCTGAGACTAGTGAGTCAGAGATGTCTCAAGGTATGGTGTAGCTCAGTGATGAGTAGCACCTCCTTTAATGTCAATCCGGGAAGACATGAGGATGGTATGAAGACCACGAGCAAGTGGAAGCACAAGTGCGTGAGTGAGAAGCACACAAGCATGCACACACATACACACACACGCGCACACACAGTAAGAACAAAGAGAGTAAGACAATGGAATCACTTCTATTGCAAGAAAGTTCTCATACAAGCTCAAACTACAAGAAGCTACCCCCAAAAATGAGCTCTCTAGCTCTATTTATAGTTTTTGACTAGCTTTGGCCCTGTCCAGACCTAGTGTCCGGCCTAGTTAAAAATTAGGTTCCAGGGCTTATTTGAGGACCCAAATGAGATCTAAAAATTATGAAAATTGACAGGCAACTACTTCTAAGGCTCCCCAAGCTCGAGGACTCCTCGGCTTGTACAAAATGGAGCTACAAAAAGGTGAAATGATATTTACAAGGGTTTGTAGTGATGAGAATCACTTTAAAATGATTTGAGGGTTTTGAAAAAAAATGAAGGGTTGCCTCAGTGCTAGATCTGCATGTGTGTCCATACTTGCTTCTTCCCGCATCCTGTCAACACTCTCCCCCCCCTAGGGTCTGTCGCCTCTGATAGACCTCTTTTCCACCGTTTGATCAATGTATTTTTGCAGGAGGTCGGTTGCCAATTCTTGTTCTTTGATTCTTAAACCTCTGATTAGGTCTCGTTGCAAAGCCTCCCAATCAACTGTACCAGGCATGTCAGGTTGTGGCATCGTGTAAAGCTCGGAATGCATTGTTTGCTCGCATGCAAAGAGATGGAGTAAATGCGTAGGCCGTGGCGCAAATACCTCTGAATGTGCTTCCCAAAACCCCGTGGTGAACATATCGTCGAATGTTTGCTTGTAGCAGGCAGGGAGATATCTTATGCGTGCATGCCATGCGTAAGCCACTCGTATGCTCGGGGTTGTGCTCATATCATATAGCAGGTCGTAGTTACCATTAATAAACCCGGGAATAGGAGGTTGAATACGGCATACATTGCGAAAAGTTTTGAGTACGACTTGCATCATATCGAAGATCTTGAGCATCATCTGGGCAGCCACATCTGGCATAGGGTGGAGGCGTGGTATCCAATGTCTGATGGTTGCAATCATGTATGACACTGTGGGAGTACCGGTTGGGGGGGCGATAGCGGGGTAATTGAGCCATTCTTTACAGTTTGCGTTATTCTGAACCTTGATGGCAAAAGCTTTCCATGATCTGCGTCTTTGCACTGGCCCAAAACACGGATTGTACTTCAAATGCATGGGGGCATGATCCCATGTTCGAAGCATTTCTGGGTAAGTTTTGAGTAACTTCTGCCTCCACGTTGGTTGGAATATGGCCCCTTTTCGTGCCGCTTCTGGTATATCTTCTGGTTCGAACTGTGTGGCAAATGTTGGGCATTTGTTGGTGACCCTTTTGATTTCTGCATTGTAGTCAGCCAACAATACAAAATAGGGCTTGTATTGTAATTCTGAGCTAGTGATAAGGTGTCTAGGGGCAATGTGCCTGAAGTACTCTGAGTGAAGGATGGTGTCCTCAATGGCCTTCATTGCCAGCATCTGAGTGGATATCCGTTCCTGATGAGTTTGCCCCATTTCCTCTACCTGTTTCATCCATGCCGATGGGGGTTCCTCATAGGTATCTTGACCTTCTTCTGTTACGCGTCCTCCTGGGAATGGTTGAGGTTCGTAGGTGTCGTCGAATGCTTCCTCCACTGGGATAGTAACTGCTTCTTCTTCTAACGGTTGCTCTGGTGGGGAAGGAGGTCGTTCGTACTGCATCAACTTCAATTTTAATTCTGCGATCTGTTGCCGTAACTCCAGTACGTCGTTGGTCGTTGAATGTTCAGGTTCGGTTGAAGTAGCAGCGTCGGTCATTTCTTTAGGTTCCTGTCGGTGTGGTGTAGACTCTTGGGGTCTCTGTAGGTCCTTCAGCTGGTCGGTAAGCTGATCATGTGCTTCTAAAAGATTGGCATAAGTGTAGCTCAATGATGAGTAGCACCTCCTTTAATGTCAATCCGGGAAGACGTGAGGATGGTATGAAGACCTTGAGCAAGTGGCGGCACAAGTGCGTGAGTGAGAAGCACACAAGCATGCCCACACATACACACACACGCGCACACACGGCAAGACAAAGAGAGAGGATCAATGGAGTTCTTTAGATTACTTTCAAAAGCTCTTACAAGTTCGTTTCAATTACAATCCAACCTCAAAAATGAGCTCTCTAGCTCTTTTTATAGTTTTTGACTAGCTTTTGGCCCTGTCCAGACCTAGTGTCCGGCCTAGTTAAAAATTAGGTTCCAGGGCTTATTTGAGGGCTCAAACGAAGTCTAAAAATTATGAAATTTGGTATGATGGTACTTCTAATACTCCTCAAGCTCGAGGACTCCTCGGCTTGCACAAAATGGAGTCTAATCTACCAAAAACGGGATTTACAATGTTTGTGTAGTGATTAAAATCACTTGGGTTGTACATAATCTATGGGAAAAAATGATCTGGCCTTGTTGCCGTATTGTGCATGACTCCTTTATTGCTTTGTATGCCAACACTCCCCCCTTCCTAGCGTCTGTCGCCCCTGACAGACCTTTGTTCGCGCGGGTGGTCGATGTAATATT